>JAEIGR010000023.1:0-1200000 GCA_018904305.1 Scaptomyza montana
TCTACCTGAATGAAGCACAGGTCTGGTTCTTCTTTGCAAAATGCCGGTGGCTTGACGCCTACACGGAAGATTTCTTGTGGTTGAGGCTGTGCAGCGGTTGATGCGGCTTGTTGCTGCGCGTTAGCTGAGCCACCATTGGCGCTTTGTTATTCTTCCATTGTTGATATTTTTACGCGTTTTTTTGTGCAATTCGTATTTACAATTTTTGACTGTGTGCGGTTGCAACAGTGTGCGTGATTTCTTCAGCCAATTTTAGCAATTGTTTGGCAAGATTTGCGTTTATTTTCTAACGTCGGGGTCACCAATATGGAATTAACACATGAAAATTACTTCGTTCAATTCAATTCACATTTAATTCTAATGAAAATGATTACATTGGATTGTGTATTTTAGATATCAGATCGCGCGTGTGTTGCGCGTCGCTTTTTTATGTATTGTTCGATTTCTGTTCATCAGTGAGAACTAGTTATCGATTGGCGGAACCAGTGTGTAGCATCGTGACTGCCACAAATACTTAAGAGCACGACCGTCACCAACGAAAGACAACTTTTTATTTGGCATTTTTGTCTCGTGTACCATAATGAGCTAATAATATCTGCATTGGGAGGCTTGTGCTGAAATGCGCGATTTATTGATGCAATCTTTCAGTGCGGTGTTGTTTAACGTGAGTGGTGGACAATTTCGCTTGCTTAGGGTAAAGATAACTTGTTTTAAATATTGATAGTTAACCTAAATTCGCCAGTCGGATAACCATTTTTCCACGTTGGCCAGATGAAGAGCTAGTTGCGCTGTTGCTTGTATGGGGAATATGGAGCGGCTGAGAATAGCTGTACCACCAGGAAAGGTAGAAGTTGTCAATAGGCTACTTATAGGGATGCTTGCTGTGAACTGCACGTATAGATGTTCAAGTACACTGCCTTGTATTACAATAGCTTCAATTCCATGTTCGGAAGACTTTGCAGTGTTACATCTTACTGCAAACTTCCTGTCGTAGAGGTACGACTTAAACAGTTAACGTGTGTTGTTTGAGAACACTATTTTGATCTTATCCATCAGAATTTCCAACAAAGCTTTGTCGAATGCCTGAGAAACATCCAGAAATATTGCAGTGCAGTATTCTTGATTTTCGAACGCGCTTCGTATCTCTGGTGTTATTCGGTTGACCTGCTCAATTGTTCCGTGCTGTTCACGAAAGCCAAATTGGTGTGATGGTATTATGTAATGGAGATTCAGAATTGGATTAATTCGGGACAGCAAACATTTTTCAAAAAGTTTTGATAGAAACGATAATAGGCTCATAGGTCTTTATGACGAGGGAACTGCGTGATATTTTCCCGGCTTTGGTGTC
The DNA here is from genome assembly GCA_018904305.1 of Scaptomyza montana. Taxonomy (NCBI): domain Eukaryota; kingdom Metazoa; phylum Arthropoda; class Insecta; order Diptera; family Drosophilidae; genus Scaptomyza; species Scaptomyza montana. The sequence goes on from JAEIGR010000023.1 coordinate 1,349, forward strand.
ATTGTGATAATTGATATTTTCCATCAGTTTGGAAAGTGGCCAAATTTGGTGATGGTATTGAAGAGCTGGGCAATGATGCAGACTGCACAGTAGCGGAGCTCAGTAATAATTTTGGGGTTGTTAGGTCACAGCCTGGGGATTTTTTGAGTTTAATTGCTTTTTAATGACTTTTTGCGATTTCATTCGGACGAAACTTGATTGGCTCATATTGAAGATGAGAGTCATTTGATGCAGTCGGTAGTGGAAATGTAAATATATGCTGCAGGATTGGGTTGAAACACTCCACAGTGAGTTTCTCGCACTGGTGCTTGATAATTGCTCAATATAACGGCGTTAAGCGAGTTCATCTCCATGATGGTTTGGTGAGTTTACGCGTGGCGTCTTTTAGTGTTTTCTTTGTAGCGCTGCTTTTCAAGAACAAGCTGTTCAATTTGTAGTTTTGTCTTCTATTGGTTGTGCATTGTTTTTACTGTTTGAGGCGTTGAGGTGCAGAGCTGCGGCTGTGAAGACGGACTCCAGAGTGTAAACAAAACTGTCAATGTCAGCTTCATCTTCGAGACGTGGCTTGAGCTCAATGTGTGAACATATATATTTTTTGTATCTGAGCCATTTGGTTTTTTGAGAAGTTAACTTACCGGGTCGATTTATGGATTCTGGGTGTCGTTGTGATTTTTAAGTATGGCACGAGAGGCCCTCTTCGATTAACAGACTTTTTTGGTAATTGCAAAGTCAATCAAAGTGGATAGTTTTTTGGGATCTGTCAGCCAGTAGGTTGGTCTGCCAGGAAAAACGTGGTCGAGCTTGTTCTTTGTTTTTATACTCGTTACCGAAGGTAAATAGTATATTGGTTTTGTGCAATGTCCGTCATGGTGTCCGTCCGTCCGTCCGTCTGTATGTTCGCAACTTTTCCCGCACCCTTCAAGCTAGAGACTTGAAACTTTCCAATTCTCTTTATATATGAGATAGTAAATTTAAATGTCAAGATGCGGGTTCTACGATAACTGGGGGCTGGCAAATTGATAAATTCGATAACTCAAAACCGCTAAATCCACATATTTCGCACATCCTTACAGCTAGAACTACCAAATTTGGTAAGCAGGTAGCTACTATCAACCTCCAAAAAACTGTATCAAAATTTTGGAGCCACGCCCACCCATTCCGCCCCAGCCCCCCGCATTTTAGAGTCAAAAGAGCTATATCTCCCACAGTTTTTGAGTTATAGCCACCAAATTCGGAGCCAAAATAGGTGATGATGACTCTCCAAAACTGCATCAAAAGTTTGGATGCCACGCCCACCAACACTGCCCTAGCCATCCCCATCCGCCCCAACGCTTCGTCAAAAACGGGAATGCGTGTATCTTCCAGAGTTGTGGAGCTAGAGCCACCAAATTTGGTAGGAAGATAGCTAGCAACGACCCCCAAAAATCTGCATCAAAGTTTTTGAGCCACGCCCACCCATTCCGCCCCCTTTCCTACCATTTACAATCTTTGAGCTAGAGTCACCAATTGTTGTGTGAAGATAGCAATTGACATTCCACATAGATCTGCATCAAAAATTTGGATGCCACGCCCGCAACCAGCCCCCCCTTTCTCCACTTTTTTCTTACTTCGAGCTAGAGTCACCAAATTTGGTATGAAGATAGCAATTGGCATCCCACATAGATCTGCAGAAAATAGTAGGATGCCACGCCCACCCTTACCGGCCCAGCCCCTTTGTCCACACCATTTACAAACTTTGAGCTAGAGCTACCAAATTTGGTATGAAGATAGCAATTGACATTCCACATAGATTTGCAGCAAAAATTTTGATGCCACGCCCACCCATACCACCCCAGCCCCCCTTTCCCCACCTTTATGTCAAACTTCGAGCTAGAGTCACCAAATTTGGTATGAAGATAGCAATTGACATTCCACAAAGATCGCAACAAAAATTTAGATGCCACACCCACCCATTCCGGCCCAACCCCCTTTCCCCACCATTTACAAACTTTGAGCTAGAGTCACCAAATTTGGAAGGAAGATAGCTGGTGGCATCCCCCATCTGCATCGGAGAATCTTTAAGGCAGCGTACACCCCTGCCGCATCCGTACCCCTTTGCAATCAGGCCTCTTTTTACCGGTTTTAATACTGGTAACGAGTATACCGCAGTCGGTTGCGTCCGACTGCAACGTTTCCACTTGTTATAATTGCATTATAGAGGTGCTTTCCTTTTGGAGTCACACGACGAGATCCCCAGTGTGTGTGCTTGGCATTATAGTCGCCTGCTGCTATAAAGCGTTCTCCTAATGAGTTTTTTTGCTAGTAAGGTGTATTTCGGAAAGAATAATAACGTCGATGTGCTTTTTGAGTAGGAATTGAGCTAACTCAAGTTTATGCGGTGAAACGCCATTTATGCTCTTCTGCACGTTACATATAAGTACTTCGAGGCTGCTTTGTTGCTGCTCCGTTGGCTTGTTGTATTGTGATGCGTTTGTGCTCACTTGTTTTGCTATTGAATTCGATGTGTTAGAGGCAGGAAGAGCCAGTCCTGATCTTAAAGCGCTTGCTTAAGTTGGTTTTTTTGGTTGCAAATTCGGGGCCAAGTGAGGATCCGGCTGCAGTCGAAAAGAAAACGTCTGGGTCGTATTTCGAAGATGTGAAGGTAATCAGTGCGTTTTGTGAGCGTACAGTGGTAACGCACTGATGCATGAGGTTTGTAAGTTTCTTATAAATTGGGCAGACTCTGTAGTTGCCTGTGTGATTGCCACCGTAGTTGCCATTTTCTGCCAGAGTCATCATTGCTTGCTGTGCAGCTTGCGGAGCTATGCTGTGCACCACTTACTACGCATATCGATTGCAGTGTACAGAAGGACTTTATATGGACGTACTCTTGACAGGACCATTTTTTTTGTGCGGTTCTTCTACAGTGGTTCTGCGGTGCAGTTAGAGCTGAAGATTGTACATTGTGTGCAACCCGTTTTTTTTAAGCAACTTCGTTTCTGGTTCAAGTTCTATTTTAAAAAAGACTATTTTTTGCGCGAAATACTTTTTCCTACAGCGCCTGTTATATTTCTTCTGGTGTTACATCACTCAATTCCTTTTATTGTGACCTCCAAGACTTTGCAACATTTAAGGTGGTACGTGTAATAAATAATTCATGTTTTTGTCGTTTGATGCTTTGTCAAAACTCTGTTATTATCTTCAGATTTTTTCTGGACTCTATTATTATGAATGTTACGCTTTACGAGAGGAACTATGTGGAAATTAGCTTTGGCGATGATCTGTATAGCTATGTTAACAAAAGCTTTTCTCGCATATAAATATTGGGGGGGGGGGTTAGCTTTTTCATGCCAACTCCAACGGCTTCAGAAGGCAGATTGCTTGTGTGTGTTTGTTTTGTAAGCATTCAGTTCATAAACTGACTGCTTAAAGGGCGCCACAACTAGCATTTGTATCCAGTTGGACTACGGAGTGGGAATTCCTTGGCGATGAGTAAAATACTTGTTTTGCTGGTACAAAGTAAAGAACTGATTTTTATTCATAAAAGTAACAATATTTATAGGAAAAAAAAGCTTAGTTTGCATATGTGTAATATCAATGTAAATTGGGTTATTGTGGACGCAGCAGTTGTTTCCGCTTTGGCTGACCACTGCTCTAGTAACCCGTGCTATGTAGTTGGTTTTATGTGTAATCATCAGTATTTCGTAACTAAACCAGTTATGTTTATGGTTCTGCATTTAATTGACATAGGTTAGTAACTGAAATAGTTAAATTGTATTTATTTTTGTGTGCTATTTATGTGTGTTGTGATTTAAATGAATATACGCCTAAACATTCTCCCGGCCGTTGAACAGGTGCTTAACCGTCATCTTGGTTTAGTGTGAATCGTCTTGGAGATGCGGCTGGATCAGGTGTTTTGATGGCTTCATTCCTGGGGGCTGTTGTTTGCACAGTCCAAAGTCGTTTTTATCGCATTGAATAGGCAAATAGCATTAAGATAGATATAGTCAACGCAGCATACATGGCTATATGATTATGTAGTACTGAGCGTGTTTGGTTAGGCAGATCTTGGTAGTTCAATGCTACCAACTTTCGCTATAAGTCGTCCAGATCCTTGTCTTCTTGAACTTTGTACTCTGAGATGTTGAATTTGGTGGCAGGTACATCGGTGATGTTTGGCTTGATTATGTCACCAAAGTGTGCGTAACTTGGCTTCACTTGATTTATGATGGTGCCGAACCTACTGATGAGAATGACAGTAGTCCGGCGTCATCTAGCTGTATTGTAGACGGTGTTCCGCTGCATACGGCTTGCAGTTCCATTGTAGAATGTGTTGCAAAGATCCATCTGTTAGGTTGATATGTTTTTTCCCATACCATCTTGGTTGTTCTGTGAGTTATTTGATACACTGTTGGTGTTTTGTTGTTAAATAGCTGAAACTCATATCGATTACTAACGTTGAACACAGCTTGATGGTCAAAACATATGTATTCTTCCTTTGGTAGTGTAAAGCAGCGTCGCAGATCATCTTGAGTAAGTCCCATGAATTGATCCCCCTGGTTGTTAACTGCGATTATAGGTATTTTAATCTCAAACAATCTCCAACCTTTTGAGTCCCACACCGGAATTGGCACGATATCAAACCGCTTTAATATTGACGTTGGCACTAGTGGTAATATTACTCTGAATATTACATGAGTATCGGTAGCTGTACCTTCTGCTTGCATTTTTCTGTATAGTGGAATAACGTAGGATGATGTCACGGGCAGGGTTTGATCTGGTGGCAAATGATCCCGTATTTTATCCAATTGATCCTTCAGCTGATTTGAGGAAATCAATGTTGAGCTTATTGTATGGTGACGAATTCATTTTAGTACGTCTACTATTTCTGCTCGCAGTGTTTAATTTGAAATGTCATTGCCAGGTAAGTCTCTTTGAGACGTGCACCTGTGTATCTTCCTCTGTTTTGGCTAATGGTTGCCACTTGTTGTTCAAGCAGTCTTAGCCGCTTGTCCGATGTGGACCTTGTCTTCTTGACAACGTTGATGGGTGAATCAAGTACTGATGTTTGATTTCTCAGTAACTTCAGTAAAAATGCCTCGTTGGTTATTATTTCATGACATTGGTCATTTTGTTTGCGTAGTCCGAGTCTAAAACTCCAAATAGACTGTTTGCAATATTGCCTATTGCATCAAATGGGGATCGGCGTTTTCGTGTGTGTTGCAAGAGTGCGTTTTCCATTTGCAATTCGTCGAACAGGTGTCGAAAATATTGTGATATTGAATCACACGTGTGCACATTGTTTAATTATGGTCATATGTATTTGAACTCGTTTATTCCCAAATCGAATGTCTTCATATGGCGCCAGTAAGGTTCCAATTAATAGTATATAATTATGGTCGGATATAGCTTTCTTTGTTGTCCCATTTTTTTCATAAAATATTCTAGGTTTCGTGTCAATTTTTTCACAGACACTGACTTTTTCGATTTTTTCTGTGTCCTCTGTTACGTTGATAGTTCGTTTTTTGGCCATGTCTTCTGAAAACAGTGGCGCAAGTCTGTTTAAAGGGCGCTTGGTACTGCCTGAGGCAGTTGTTACGTCAACCACCCTAACGTAATTGTCTTGTCCCGGATATTTTTTGACAATGCGTCCCGTTAGCCAACTCATCACAGGTATGTTATCTTCCTTGACTTGCTCAAGCATACATTCCTTTATATTGAAATTAACGCATTTCTACTGGTGCCTGGCTTTCAGTTCTTGCAAATATTCTTCCAACCACTGCCTTAGTCTGCATATTAATTCCCACCGTTTTACCAATGATTTTTCATTGCGGTCTGTTTACATCAGGGGGGAGCAGTCAACGTTTCTCCAATCAAAAAATGTGCTGGAGTGAGGGCGGTTGTACCCCGTTGAATCATTTGACATTGGTGTAATTGGGCGAGAATTGAGGGATTGCTTCAATTTCGATAATCACCGTGTTTAACTCTTTAAATTTTAGAGATGCGGTATTGGTATTAGTTTTGGTGACCAGAAGTTGTTTTGCAGACATGACCGCAGCCTCCCATAGTCCTCCAAATGATGGCAAAAGCAACTTGCCTTTTGTTACATTGATTGATAAACTCTGATTGACCCTTTTCGCCAAAGATTGATCCTTCCATCCTTCAATTGGTTGTTCGCTCCAACGAAGTTTGTGGCATTGTCACAATGAATCGTTTGGCACTTGCCTCGGCGGCTTAAGAAGCGTCACAGGGCACCCAAAAGACGTCACTTACCAACTCAAGGTGTACCGCCTTGGTGGAGAAACAACAAAATACGGCTATATAGGCTTTGTCCGGTCTCTTTCCGCGAAGTTTGTGATGAATCCAAATCGGTCCGCACTAATCTACGCCTGTAGAGCAAGTCGGTGTCACTCGATCGGCAGGAAAATTACCCATAATTTGGTTCATCAACCTTGGCTTTGCCTTGTTGCATTTCACGCAATTGTGAATGATGTTTCCTGACATGGTTTTTTCGTTCAGGATCCAGTATTGTTGTTCCCAGAGTCGTTGCATGAAAATCTTGGTTTTCACAACGACGCGTTGGCGTCCCGTCGCGACGGGATCGAACAAGTTTAGAGAGTCGAAAATTTGTGCTAGCTCAGAGCAAATGTGCACTATGTCCTCAAAACTTACTTCACTTGCTTTGTCGTCCTTGGATATCCCTTGTAATAGTTGCTCGTTGTTCGAGCACCATTTTCCTTAATTGAATCCATAAGGCCGTAAGGATCTTTACCAAATCTACTCGAATCTGGATTGCTTCTTGGACTGATTCTGCTCCAGTGAGGCAGTCGCTTACATAGAAGTCATTTATTAGTGCAGTGACTCCTTCTGGTGATTTGTTCATATATGTTGCGCCCAAGTGATTTAGACACTTGGTTGCTAAAAACGAAGCCGAAGCGGTACCGTTAGTAACAGTTTTTAGTCTATAGTACCTTTATTGCTCTTTGGGATTGTTTCTCCAAACAATCATCTGGTGAAACTGGTTCTCAGGACTGATCCAAATCTGGTGTTTTATCTTTTCAATGTCCGCAGTAAACACCAATTTGTGCGTTCTTAATCTTAGTAAGATCGATATTAGGGCGCTCTGCACAGTGGGTCCTACTTGCAGTATGTCGACAGGTTCTGCGCTCCAACGATAAAAAACATTTGGTCGCAATTTCTGAGTTTTGCTGACTCCTGTGTTTCCTCCGATGCCTTCAATCCGGAGAGTTGTGTCATGACGGGGTGCATAACTGTAGCGGTAGAATGTTAGACTTGATATTTGTTTCGGACTCAGATTGCAGTAAGTAGTGCTTATGAAGATACCTACCATCCAACCTTAGATCTATCCATCGAAATGTTAAACTCTTGTCCAGCATCTAATTATTCTTAAAAAGCCCGTTGCTTTCGTTAAACTAACTTTTCTAAATTGAATAATCTTCTTCAGCATACTAATTGGTCTCACCTTTATTCTTGTAGTGATATAGAAACTGCCATTGCCATATGTTATAAGACCTTGAATATGTGTTCCCCTCACTTGTTCTTTAAGTGATTATAAACCACCTTGGTTTACGAGGGAACTATCGAAATTGAAAAACGTGAAGAAAAGATCTTATAATAAATTTTAAAAATCGAGAACTACTTTAGATTTATCTTCGTATTTGATAGCAAAATCTAATTTTCCTTCTGTTAACACATCTTGCTAGAGTAATTATCTTAATCGTTGTAGATTAAACTTTTCACGTGGCCCTTAACAGTTTTAAAATTTGTTAACTCAAAACGTAAATCTTCAGGCTTACCTGGCAGTGGCCGATCTATTTGCTGAGTATGTTCAATCAGTATACTCAACGAGCTTATACAATTGTAGTTATTCGTACCGTTTTCAAGTTCAAACGTAAAATTGCTTAAATGTCCCTGTCATAACTATCAAACCCGGCTACCTGCCTGGTCCTGATGAAGTGCCAGGCTGTATACTTAGATACTGTGCGGATTCATTTTGTAATTCATTAAAATTCTTCAAGTCTACCGTTAAAAATTAAATATCAAAGGGTTTCAGGGAAAATTGTAAACAGACGTTGTTTACACCGATTTTAGTAAGGCATTTTGTTAGTCATTTTCTGTTGCTTCAAAAATTGAATATTATTTTATTTCCAGCAAAACTTTTATCGTGGCTTTCGGAGTACTTGTGTGGCCGAAAACAAAAAGTTGTTTTTAAATCATCTGTATCTAAATCTATTTTTGTGACCTCTGGTGTTTCCCAGGGTAGTCACCTTGGTCATTTGCTATTTAATTTGATTATTACCGATCTCCCAGCTGTTATTACTATTTCATACGTTTATATGTTTGCTGATGATGTGAAACTATGTTTCACCTATAATGATGCTTATTTTTATACTCGTTACCGAAGGTAAAGAGTATATTGGGTTTGTGCAATGTCCGTCATGGTGTCCGTCCGTCCGTCTGTATGTTCGCAATTTTTTCCACACCCTTGAAGCTACTGACTGGAAACTTTCAAATTCTCTTTATCTTTGCGATAGTAAATTAACGTGTCAAGATGGGGGTTCTACGATAACTGGGGGGCTGGCAAATCGATAAATTCGATAACTCAAATCTGATAAGTCCACATATTTCGCACATCCTTACAGCTAGAGCTACCAAATTTTGTAAGAAGATAGCTACTAGCAACCCCCAAAAAACTGCATCAACAATTTTAAAGTCAAAAAAGCCTATATCTTCCACAGTTTTTGAGCTATAGCTTCCAAATTTGGTGCCAAGATTGGTGATGATGACCCCCAAAAACTGCATCAAAAGTTTGGATGCCACGCCCACCGATACTGCCCTTAACGCCCCCATCCACCCCAACGCTTCGTCAAAAACGGGAATGCGTGTCTCTTCCAGAGTTGTGGAGCTAGAGCCTCCAAATTTGGTAGGAAGATAGCTGGCAACGGCCTCCAACAATCTGCATAAAAGTTTTGGAGCCACGCCCAACCATTCCGCCCCCTTTCCTACCATTTACAATCTTTGAGCTAGAGTCACCAATTGTTGTGTGAAGATAGCAATTGACATTCCACATAAATCTGCATCAAAAATTTTGATGTCACACCCACCCATACCGCCCCCAGCCCCCCTTTCCCCATTTTCTCCAAATTTCGAGCTAGAGTCACCAAATTTGGTATGAAGATAGCAATTGACATTCCACAAAGATCTGCATCAAAATTTAGATGCCACACCTACCCATACCGCCCCCAGCCCCCCTTTCCCCACCTTTCACAAACTTTGAGCTAGAGTCACCAAACTTGGTATGTAGATAGCAATTGAGATTCCACAAAGATCTGCATCAAAAATTTGGATGTCACACCCACCCATACCGCCCCCAGCCCCCCTTTCCCAACTTTTTCCAAATTTCGAGCTAGAGTCACCAAATTTGGTATGAAGATAGCAATTGACATTCCACAAAGATCTGCATCAAAAATTTAGATGCCACACCCACCCATTCCGGCCCAACCCCCACCATTTACAAACTTTGAGCTAGAGTCACCAAATTTGGAAGGAATATAGCTGATGGCATCCCTATCTGCATCAGAGAATCTTTAAGGCAGCGTACACCCCTGCCGCATCCGTGCCCTTTAGCAATCAGGCCTCTTTTACCGGTTTTAATACTGGTAACGAGTATACCAGCAGTCGGTTGCGTCCGACTGCAACGTTTCCACTTGTTGTAACTTGCTACAGTCGGATTTGGATGCATTGTCGGCCTGGTGTCGTACTAACTTACTAAATTTAAATTGTTCAAAATGTAAAGTCATGTCTTTTTGTAGAATTACCCCTCATACTGCTCACTACTTGCTTGACACTTCACCATGAAATAAAAGATTTAGGCATGATTCTTGATCCTAAATTAAAGTTTGACGCTCATATTTTGTCTATGGTCAATAAGGCCACTAATGTCTTTGGCTTCATCAAGCGGTGGTCGAAAGAGTTTAACGATCCTTACACCACTAAAACGCTTTATACATCCCTAGTACGTCCCATCCTGGAGAATGGATCTTGTGTGTGGTCCCCACAATACTCGATTCACCAGGATAGAATTGATTCTTGCAGAAGAAATATCTTCTATTTGTGTTAGAAGTTTTAACTGGGTTCCTGGAGTTGACTTACCCCCGTATTCAAGTAGACTCCTTTTGATTAATCTTCCCTCCCTGTTAAACCGTAGAACTATGCATGGAGTATTATTTATTACTAACCTACTTAATGGTGAAATCGACTCATGAGTTCTTTAAAGTCGAATTAAATTAACTCTTCCGATTAGAGCTACTCGTAACTTTTTACTTAGCCTTGATCGTTGCTCAAGCAACTATTTAATTCATGAGCCATTTCGTGTTGTATGTTCTGATTATTTACTGATCTTTTCTCACTTATATCCTTGGAGTCCTCAATTCCAATACTAAAAAGTTCGATTCTTTTTGCTGTATCAACAAATGTTTGACTACTACATTTTTTTATTGAATTTCCTAGAGCTTTAACGTTAACTTTATAAATTTTTTACATAAATTTTTATTCAGATTTATATATAATTTTATTTTACTTAATTTTCATTTCTAGTTTTATTTAAATTTAAATCAAATTGTATTTTTGTCAGCTGATTTTAGTTGACAATAATCAAATAAATAATAAATAAATTACCCAAACATTGTTCATAAAGAGTTTTGTTTGTGCCATCGAGTTTATTTCTTAGGATGGCACTTGAGTAAATCACCAGATAATTAAGGAATGGAGATGCGTGGCAAATTAAAGTTGTCGGAGAATGTAGTACTTGATTTGTTGGTCAGTACGTTCCTAACCTCAGCTACTGCTTTGAGATAATCAGTGGCGTCGTAACCTGTCTCTTCCGGGTCCTTAAACTCCATGTGCAATTGAAAATGAATCTCTTGAAGTTTTGCCCATAATGAGCTAACAATATCTGCATTAGGGGGCTTGTGTTGAAAGGCGCGATTTATTGATGAAATCATCGCCTTTTGCCGATGGCACAATGGAAGTAACTTGGCATTTGTGCTTACTCCGGCGTCAACTAATCCTACAGTTATGACGGTCTTTGGTTCTGTCATTTTGCTGGTAGACTGACCGGCAATGTCAGCCTGTTCTAGGAAGCTAATTCTGGTTTCTTGAACCATAGCGGCAACTTCTTCGGAGAACTTGTAGTATCTGTGAGACTCCTCTAATTGGGAGTGATCAACCCTAACTAAGACAATTCTGCTTTATGATGGTGCATTTAATTGACATAGGTTAGTAATCGACAAAGTTAAATTGTATTGATTTCATCCTAGTGCTACAAGTTCCAAGAAACTTAAATTTAAGGCACTAGTCACTAAAACAAAATTATTAATTAAAAATAACAAAGCAAAAACGAAAAAGGAAACAGAAAGAAATAATTTAAATTATACAAAAAGAAAAGAAGAAAATTGGAAGAACAGTCTTCCCCTTAAGCAGATTAACATTTAAAGCTTAGTCTTAGAGTTTATATATATATATGTATATATTATAATTACTAATACGTTAGATATTATTTTGTAAATGCAGCAGAAAGCTGTTTTTAAATTGTGGTGCGCTTATAATTATCTTTAGGTTATGTGGTAAGTTTGTTATGATCTGGTCTTATTTTCCCAACACTGTATCGATAGCCAGCTAGCAAATCGGTTACCCAGGGATGGATACGACCTCGATACAGCGTGAGCCGGGTTAACAAAAATTTATATTTTTACGAGAAATTCACAGCAAACTGACTAGCAGAAATTCTGCTCGAAATCGGACAATTCACGGATATATGAGATAAACAGCTGTTAATGTTTACCCCTCAATGTGTGACCCCCCCCACCATTGAATTGGCCTATTTATATTTTTAGTGCCAACTCCCTGAACAAATCACAACAACAACAACAACACCTACTTACCCCGACATCTACACACCTTCATCCCATCCACACATAGATTACTACTCACATGTTTTATATAAACACTAATAACAAACATTTATCTACATTTTTTTTATTTTTTATTTTTATTGAAAGTTGTTGACAATTCTAGAGTCAATTTATAAAAAAAATAATTTACAATAAAATAGTAGAAGTAAAAAGCCTGGCAGAGAACAAAAATGTCTAATAACATCACCGACCGATGGGGGTGTTTTTATTTGCCAGTCCGGCCAGCTGTGCCCCTTTCCACAGCCAAAACTGTCAGTGATATTATAGACTATACTTAAAACAGAGATGTTAGTAGAAAATAGAAAGAAAAACTTAAATGTGAAAACTAAAAATAAAAGTTTAAAAAATAAAAATAATAATACATAAATAAATAAAATAGAATAAAAAATATTTATATATATACAGTGACTCACAGCTTAAATGATGCAGGGTCAAATAAAAAGTTTAAGGTGCTATATATTTTAAACCAGAGGAAAAACAAAAAATGTTTAAACGCCAATTTGATTTATGTTTTATCACATTTAAAAAAGGAACTTTATTTGTTTCTAAAATATTGCTAAGTTTTATATATACACTAAAACTAAAAATACATCTAAAATATAGGTCACAGCTTAAAAGATGCAGACACAAACCAGTTATATTTTTGCCGAATAAAAGGTTAAATAAGGATTTTAGTACTTAGTATGTAATCCCTTAACCTTTACAATAGCCTTAACCTATTATTCATCGAAGAGACCATCTTCCAAGTGGTTTCCGGGCATATTTTGCTCCATTCCTCCAGCAGAGCATTTTTAAGGTCCTATTTGCTGGAAATCCGATGATTACGGATGTTGTTCTTCAGCATAGTCCACAAATTTTCAATAACATTTAAATCTGGAGACTGGGCCGGAGGAATCATGACGTGGGGGCAGTTCCAGGTAAGCCAGGACTGCACTATTCCGAACGTATGTTTGGGGTCGTTGTCGTGGTAGAACCGGAAATCACGTCGGATTCCTAACTTTTGGCGCTTTGGATCAAATTTTCTTTAAGAATAGTGAGGTACATAGTCTTACCCATCGTCGACTCAAAAATCGCCAAGTTTCCGACGCCGGTGGTTGACTACGGTCGTCGCTGTTTGATACCGCTTAGTGGCGTTCTCTTCCGAGAGTAGGGATTCTGACGCCCACCTCCTGGATGCCTCCTCCTGATCCATTCCTTTGACATTATCTGCGTACGCTGGTTTCCGAAAACGCTTGGCTACTTTCTCCTTCGGGGATGGGGTTTTCGCCGCCAACCTCCTTTGTGCCTCCTTCTGATCCACTCCCTCGGTGTCTTTCTCCTGATGACTGTCGCTTCTATCCTCAATGGCCTGCAACGTGTTGATTGGGGCTGGCTGCTCAATGTCGGGCATTGGCGCCCGAGCAGGGACCTAAGCTAAAGAGGAGTAGAGCAAATCGGGAATAAAGACCCCAGAAGCAATACTTGAAAGTTCGAAAGTCGTGAATTCGTGTATACCCGGTCATACCCTGTTTTATCGCGCGTGCACAAAACGGGAAGACAAAAAACGGATTGCGTCTAGACGTTTTTTTTTTTTGCACAATTGCGCGGCGCAACGAAAGTGACGGTGGAAGCGGACACACCGATTGAAAGAACGGGAATTGAACACCTGCAAGTCGAGTCGGTAGCGAAAGTGACGGTGGAAACGGACGCACCGATCAAGAGAACGGGAATTGCACACGTGCAAGTCGGGTCGTTGGCGGCGCAGCGTAGTTGCCGACGAAAGCGTATGCACCGATTAAAGAGCGGCTTAGCGGGCGAGTCGAAGAATTTGGTACAGTGCGAGTCAAAAGTCGGGTTTTAGTGAACATGCAAATAAATTGATTTTTTTTTCGAGTATGGGAAAAATAAAAGTAAATTGATTGAACACGGTGACAGAACAGTTGGAGTAATTTTTTTTTGTGCGATCAAAAAAAAAAACTATAAATAAATGGATAGTAACTGCAGTTAAACGGGAATGCTCAAAAGTGGTACTTATGTTTTGCTGTGTGAAAAACAAGGAACATAAGTGAACAATAGACCGAGAAAATTCGAGAGTGAAAGTTTTTATTGCTGCATGAAAATAAAATTTACACACGAACAGTGGGACGAAAAACTATTGAAAAAAGTAGCCGAACAGTGGCACCAGCGCAACCAAAACTGATCAAATAAATAAAAGTTAAAAAATAAATAACATAAAAAATTAAACAATTTAAGTTAAATTTGAAGTAAATAAATAAAATTGAGATTTAATAAATAAAAAAAATAAATAAATAATAAAAAAAAAATAATTTATAATTAAAATAAAATATCATCAAGAGAAGTCAAAAAACATTTATTTCTAATATTTGAGTAATATAAAATTTTTTTTAATAATTAAAAATTTAATAAAGCTAAAGTAATCAAAAATATATAAAATAAATAAGTAAAGAATTTTGAAAAAGAAGAAAGTGATTTTGAAAGTTACGAACCTACTTTGCCTGTGGAGAGGTAGTACTATGTCTAGCTAAGGTGAACTCTACACCACTCAAAAGCTTCGGCACAGCGAGGGCGTAGAGCAAACCATGGTTCGAGGTCCTTGGCAGTAAGGATAAAATGCTATGGGTAGACTTCCCGGAAATAAAAATCAAATGGAGGTGACTAAGGGTCAAACACGGGTTGGGATGTCAACCCAAACGTCGGTGGAAAAGGGTGCTACCACCGGCGGGCACGGGGGAGAAATCCTCTCTGCGTGTCACCAGCAACCCACCCTCCGTACTGGTTGGAGCAGGCCAGGACGGTTGCATAGCTACTGCCAAAAATACACCCAAAATGTGGCGCGATACCGCAGTCCAAGGAGACTCGGAATACGAATCACAGGAAGGACTCGAAAACCGGTTTCTCAATGTCTTCCAGGCCCGGCGAGCACCAGCACCCCCCAGTAGGGTCGGGCTCAAAAGGTCAAAGGAGGGATTGAAAGCCAAAGCCAAGTACAAGTCCGCCTTAATAATCCGGGCTCGGCTCGCTAACTGCAAGCGAGAACTCACACAAGATGAGATCCGCCAGCAGAAGTGGGCCGACGAAAGGATTGAAGAGGGCAGGGCTCATTTCGAACAGAGGAAAAACATGGCGTCTGAGAACGCCAGTTTTGCCAACAAGGTGGAGGAGAGTTTGGCCGTCAAACGCCAGCGCTCCGCTGAAACCGCGAAAGCAGAGGTGCCAGCCAGCAAGCGGCCCTGCAAAAAGCCAGTGACGCAAGCAAAACGACGGCCAGTGATGTGGCGAGGCGACATCTTGTCGTCGCGCTCATCGACCGGAGCGACCCAAATGGCAAGATGAAGCCAGAGCAGTGGAAGAAGGTGGAGGAGCTACTGTTCAACGCGCTTCTGAGTCGTATGGGCGAACCGGACTCGCTACCCATCTCTTTTGATGGAGCGGGCTGGCTCTCAGGCGTTAAAATCCTGAGCTGCAAGGATGACCACACTCTGAAGTGGGTCACCGGTGTCGTGGCTGCTCTGGACGCTCCGTGGGAGGGTGCCAAGCTGGAGGTAGTGGACCCTACCAAAGGCAAAGTACTTTTCCGCGGGTCGTACCAGCGGACCAGGCACTGCAGCTACTGCGATGGCAAAATCCGGACGTGCCAACTGTCGATTGGAAGGTGATCCACGTTGCGAAGCCCGATAACAAGGGTCAGCAAATGGTGATCCAGATCAATAAGGAGGCCGACGATTTGCTATACGGAAGGTTCGGGAAGATGGCGTGGGGCGTGGGTAGCGTATACCTACGTCTCAAAAAGCGCCACCCCGACAACAAAAATACGAATACGCTGGAGGCGGGTGAGGTGGAGAAAGACCTGGCGGAGGTCACACTCGCAACCATGAGCCTAGAAATAGAAGATGACGAGGATGCGGACAGTACCGTGGTGGAAGTCCCATCCGTGGAAGATGCCACAGCCAATTATGGAGCTGAGGGTCATCCAAATCAACATATAAGAAGAAGTTGGCATCGGCGGAGCTCCTGTTAACCCTGGAGACAGGGCTCGCCGATGTTGCCTTGGTCCAGGAGCCCTGGATAGCCTCAGGCAACAAGGTTTCTGGACTAAAGACTCCCAACTACAACATATTCCACCCAACAACAGTGAGTAGAGCAAGGACCGCAATCCTAGTAAGGAAAGGTATCTATGTTTACTTATTGTCTAATTACAGCACTGACGACCTCACTGTGGTCGCACTAGAAGGTGGCAGAGATGAGCCAATCCTAATGGCATCCTGCTACATGGCGCACGACACCGAAGCGCCCCTCAAGAGCTCACTCGACTGGTGACAGAGGCCGACTCTAAGAGGCAGGCCCTCACCATCGGAGCTGACGCCAACGCTCATCACACGGTATGGGGAAGCAGAGATATTAACGAAAGAGGTGAGTCACTGCTTGATTTCATATTACAGACTAATCTTAAGATAGAAAACGAGGGAGATGAACCAACATTTGTTGGCCCTACCTCATCTAACGTCTTAGATATAACTCTTGCGTCGGTAACGAATACCGTGGCTCAGGATTGGAGAGTCCTTAGTAGACATTCCTTCTCGGACCACAGGTACATTCAATTCCGGGTAAACTTTGAACGAATAGTGAAGGAAAATGTGTTTAGAAACCCGCGAAATACGGACTGGGAGCAGTTCGTTAAAGAGGTTGAAGGAAATCTTCCACGACCACCCAATATAGTCTCCACAAAAATTTAGAGAAGTCCCTAGAGACACTCAACAAAAATCTAGTGGCAGCCTACAATAAAACGTGCAGACCATCCCAAGAGAAGAAGAGACACACGCCCCCGTGGTGGACTCCAGAACTCAAAGGAATAAGGAAAGACGTACTAGAACTCTTCAAACTCGCAAAACAAGCGGAAGAAGAGCTAGTATGGATCGAATACAAAATACGGCTCCGTGACTTTAAGAAAAAAGTACGAGTAGCCAAAAGACACGCATGGCAAAACTTCTGCTCAGGCATTGAGAAGACAGCCGACACCGCAAGGTTAAGGAAACTGCTAGCTCGCCAACAGACTGTACAAAGCCAACTAAAAACCGAAGACGGCAGATGGACGGAAAGCAGTGAAGATGCGGCAAATGTGCTCCTGGAGGCGCATTTCCTAACTGCACTGAATTCAACGCAAACATGCAATCGATACACCCAACCACAACAGTGGAAATTCCGGAAGGTATCACGACAACGCGACGGATAATGTGGGCGATAGACTCCTTTGAGAGCTACAAATCACCAGGTCCAGACGGAATATTCCCGGCCATGATGCAGAAGGTCAAACATGTGATCACTCCATGGCTGAGGGAAATTTTCAGAGGTTGTCTTAGGTATGGCTATATGCCGGAGGCCTGGAGGACAGCTACGGGTAATTTTCCTGCCAAAAGCTGGAAAATGTAGCCACGTGCTGCCGAAGGACTTCAGACCCATTAGCCTGACTTCGTTCCTCCTGAAAACGCTAGAAAAACTTATAGATCTCCACATCAGAGAATACAGAAATGACTCTAGAGCAGAACCAACACGCATACACAAAGGGCAAGTCGGTGGATACAGCGCTACACTCCCTTGTAACTACCAAAGAGAAAGCACTACACCAC
Source organism: Scaptomyza montana (assembly GCA_018904305.1). NCBI lineage: Eukaryota > Metazoa > Arthropoda > Insecta > Diptera > Drosophilidae > Scaptomyza > Scaptomyza montana. The sequence continues at coordinate 18,945 of JAEIGR010000023.1, forward strand.
AAAGAATACGCCCTAGGCGCATTTCTCGACATCTCAGGCGCATTCAACAATGTGTCGACGGAAGCAATAATGCACAGCCTAAGAGCTGCTTGACCCCAGCAGTAGCAGTATACTCTTGGGTTCAGAGCTTACTGAGCAGCAGGAGAATACTAGCGGAATGGGGAACCACTACCGCAATCAGGGAAGCTAAGTGTGGCACTCCCAAGGAGAGTGCTCTCACCCCTACTGTGGAACTTGGTGGTAAAACGGACTTCTTAAAAATTCAAACGGAAAGCCCCGAAGATAACTGCCTATGCAGACGACATAAGCATAATTATCACAGGCAAGTGTCCATCGACAATCAGCTCTGTCATGGATCACACACTTAAAGAGATACTAGAATGGGCCATGGAAGCCGGTCTAAGTATCAACGCGGACAAGACGGACCTCATTCTCTTCACAAAGAGATACAAGGTACCTCGCTGGACTCCACCAAAAATAAACGATAAGGCACTGATACCGAAAGAGAGTATCAAATACCTAGGGATAGTATTGGATAGCAAGTTGAGTTGGAAGCTCAATGTGGAGGAAAGGGTGAAGAAAGCCACCAATGCACTTTATACATCGCAAAAGATGTTGGGTAGCACTTGGGGACTCTCACCACGACTGACACACTGGATTCTCATCTCGATTGTGCGCCCCATACTACTCTACGGAATACTGGTATGGTGGGAAGCCACAGAGAAATCCACATACCTAAAACGAATGGAAAAAACTCAGCGACATGCACTTATATGCATCACAGGGGCGCTGAGGACAACACCAACCAAAGCACTACAGACAATACTTAATGTCAACCCCGTGGACATACAGGCACGCCTAACAGCAAAAAAGACTGCTCAACGTCTTTGCACGATAGGCAACATGAAGACACTCAATTACGGGCATAGTATAATTGGAAGAGGGATCCAAGTCGAAACAGACTATATGATCCAAAGAAACAATTTTAACTATACGCCCACGCTCCTAGGAAAAGATGATTGGCGCTCAGGAGCTGAGCAGACGGCCATCAACGTATATACAGACGGCTCAAAAATGATTGAGGGAGTCGGCGCAGCAGTATACTGCGCCGAACCACCCATGAGCCTGTCTTACAAACTCCCGGACCACTGCAGCATATTCCAAGCGGAGATATTCGCAAACAGGAAAGCAGCAGAAGTAGTCTTAAAAACGAATACAACGCAGGACATGGTGAACATATTCGAAGATAGCCAGGCGGCAATCAAAGCCCTACAGGCTCACCACATAAGCTCTCGGAATGTCCTGGCGTGCAGGGAAACGCTAAATGCACTCGGCACCGTTAAAAAGTGCGCATCTACTGGATTCCAAGCCACCAGGGCTTCGAGGGCAACGAAACAGCGGACACTCTGGCTAAGCAAGGTGCAACGGGACTCAACAGTGACATTGTTGATGTCCCGATCTCCTGCGAACGTTACACTCCTATATGGAGACACAGGCACGGGACACAGCAGTACGAAGGTGGACATACACCTCCGACTGCAGAATCTCAAGAATAATGTGCAAAACCTACGACGAGAAACTAACGAAATATGCACTAATGCTAAAAAGGCATGACTGCCGAAGGCTGGTAGGTCTCTTCACAGGCCACTGCCTAACCGCAGTACACGCGAAAAGGCTAGGCATAACTGACAACGACAAATGCCGGAAATGCAACGTTTCTGGTGTCAAAGAAACGCTTGAGCATCTCCTGTGCAGCTGCCCCGCACTGGCAGCACAAAGACTACGCTATCTACATGCTCCCCTTCTAGCTTCACTCGATGAAGCCAGTAAGGGGAACCCAACAAGCTTCTGGCATTTGCCCGAAGTACGCTTACCCAGCTGGACACCACTTAGACACCATCGGGATAGCCCTCAACACCTCTAAACACCGGCCTCACTAAGGACCCTTCAGCGGTCTATGTGTGGCGCTCCCCCTGGGAGTGCCAGCCGGCATAATCTAACCTAACCTAAGTCGTTAATTTTTCTTCTAATTTTGCTTTGCCTTATTCCGATAGAGTGTAAACACAGAGTTGCACAGTGTTTGATGTGAATAATAAAGTTATCGATACGAAATATCGCACAAGCAAATATTAGCGCCAATAGTAAATACATTGTTTTGGTTAACAAATTATTTATACATAGTAATGTTCACTGAATCCATTTTATTTACTTGTTACTTCTTAAATCAATTATATGTTAACAAATAATACAATCGATGGCAAGGATGTATGTTTATCGACCATAAACTTAAACCAGAGTTGCATCTTCAAAGGAAAAGTTTCACTGAAAAACTTCAGCGCGTAAATGCGACCTGAATTCCGAAGAATTTTCAAAACGGAATGAATAAAAAATTAATGAAAAAACTTCAGCGTGTAAATGGGCACTAAGAGTTTTGATGGAAATCCAATAATACTTAATTTTTGAAGCAACAGCGAATGACTTACAGAATCAAATGCCTTACTAAAATCGGTGTAAACAACGTCAGTTTGCATTTATTCCTGAAACCCTTTAATAACAAGAGAATTGAATTCAAGAAGGTTAGTGGTAGCAGATCTAGGCCTAACAAAACCGTGTTGATAAGGCGATATAATTGTACTACATGTGTGTTGTAATTGAGAACATATAAATTTTTCAATGACTTTAGGAATGGCGGACAACTTGGATATACCCCTATAATTTTTAACGTTAGACTTAGAAGAGTTTTTATGGAGTGGAATGATAAAAGATTCCTTCCATAAAGCAGGAAATACAGTTGAGTCAACCGACAAATTAAATAATTTATGTAAGGGCTAACAAAGTGAATCCGCACAGTATCTAAGTTTACATCCTGGCACTCCATCAGGACCAGGCACGTTGCCGGGCTTGATAGAGTTAAGGTCACTTAGGAGCGAACCCTCAGTTATAACTGGGTTATTTATGCAATTTGACGTTTGAACTTGAAAAGGATAGAAATTACTCCAATTATATAAACTCGTTGAGTATAATGATTGAAAATACTTAGCAAATAAATCCGCCACTGCCTGATCAGAGCTTGCTTTTGTATTATCAAGGTAAACCGAGGATGGCAAGCATGAAGATTAACGTTTTGAATTTACAAATTTGTAAAACTGTTCAGGATCACGTGAAAAGCGATCTACAGCGATTAAGATAATTATTATAACAAGATGTGTTAACAGAAATATAATTAGACTTTGCTATTATATACGAAGATAAATCTGTAGTGGTTCCCGATTTTTTAAATTTTTTATAAGATCTTGTCTTCACGTTTTTCAATTTTGATAGTTCCCTCGTAAACCAAGGTGGTTTATTATAGTTTCTATATCACTACAAGAATAAAGGTGAGACTAATTAAAGTGCAGAAGAAGATTATTCAATTTAGAAAAGTAAGTTTAACGAAAGCAACGGGCTATTTAAGAATAATAAGATGCTGGACAAGAGTTAAAAATTTCGATGGATAGATCTAAGGTTGGATGGTAGGTATCTTCCGGAAGCACTAGAGGGGTATTCTACTAGTATTACTGCAATCTGAGTCCGAAACAAATATCAAGTCCAACATTCTACCACTACAGTTATGCACCCTGTTAACTAACTCCAGTAGGCCATCGATAAAATCATCAGAAGTGACTGTTAATACTGTCATTCACAGATCATACAACAACAGATTAAAATCACCAACCACTATCAGATTATACATATCTGTGAACAATAACGAAACAAGTTGCAGGGCACTCAGATGGGATGAGTAAATGTTAATATCAGAATGGGGAGGAATATAAGAACAAGTAACATAAAGTGAACGGCCGTTTAGTAATATTTTAACACATAAAAACTCTATGTCCGGTATACCCTGAGAATGAATCTGTTCTCTCCGATGAAGTATCGGATGCTAGCCTAGACACGAAGATAAATTTATTGATAGGCACAACAACAAGAGGCTTGTGAGCCCCAGTTGTACCTGCACAAACTGTTGAACTGATTTCATGCACAGGATCTGAAGAAATGTTATTAGTGATGGTTCATTCTGGCGAATTAAATAACATTAATGGGCTAGTTGGTAGGTTGATTAATGCTGGGCACCAGAAGGGGCTTTGTGGGGCGGATAGGTGGGACAGTAGGCGGATTAGAACCCGAAGTCTTTTTACGCTTCGGAGATTCCGTTGTAGCCTTGCCATTTTTGAAATTTGCCTCAAGCTCTGTGAAGGACTTATGCAGTGCATTAAATGCAAAATGCATAGCTTTGAAGCCTAACTGAGTCTGCATCATGAATTTTGAAAATTCTTTCACCACCTCACTACAGGACTCACAATACCATTTAAGGCCTGTGTCTGCAATTAAGCAGTCCCTGATTTTGGCAGTAGAGCGAACACATTTCATGTGGATCATGTTGTCGCACAATCCTCACAGAATAATATCTTGATAGGTTCTTCCAACCAATTTGCAATTTTTGCTGCAGCAAACAAGCATTATAAAAGATGTAAATATATGTACTAAGAAAATCGATATGCTACAGCAAAACAAGGTAGAGTGCAAGTATGTAAGTATTAACGTGTCGAAGCAATGAGCACGATACAACGGTTAAAATCAAGATAGCGGTTGAGTGAAAGAGCGTGAGCGCGAAAGCAAATACAACCACCGGATAAGAGCGGACAAAGCGGGAGAGGTGCTGGAGATCGAGAGCGAGATCAAGAAAATAGACAAGCTGTTTGTTGTTAGTAGACGCAGAATATATGAAACACAAAATATATTAAACCGCAAATATATGAGTGTATGTATGTACTTATGCTCGTTTGTTTTATTTTTAAGCACTGCAGCGTCAATTCGACTGTAAATTAAATTAAAATTAATATTTAACAGGAAAATTCAATAATGCACGCGCAAATACACACAACGTACGCTTGCGATAACTGTTAGAAATGTTTACCAAAATAAACCGAATAAAACACCGTACACAAACACAAGAAAACAATAAATTATTGAGAGCACTCAAAAACACATCCGTCACCAACGAAAGACAATTGACAATGTTGTATGTATGTTGTATCCATGCGCTCTGAGAGATAGATAGGGGCATCAATCGATGCGAAACTGTATTTATTAAATTAATTCAACATTTATTTTCAATATATATAATAAATGCATTAAATAAAAATGTTAGATTGTTCTTAGAATTTTGACAAGGAACCTAAACTTACATCTTCCATTATATTTGCGATAATTTTACACCGATTTTTTTTACGCCGGTTATTCTTGTAACAGAACCCCGGCGTAAAACGACGTTTACCTGTATTTACTTAATTCAATGCAGGATCGTTGTAAATGTGTTAACTATGCTAGGTGCGATGTAATAAAATTTTAATATAATCTATATGCGTGTGTTTAATACATATTTATATGCATATATATTATTATTATTATTATATTGGGGGTAAATACACTGCGACCAAATAGATCTATTGTGCCCCCTTCTTGGCCTATAGCTCTTCCATCAGGCCCAGGTGTTGCATAAAAGCAAGTACCTTTGGTGGGTCGATGGTTTCTAAATCGCTAAGTTGCACAATATGTTTTCCTAGAAAACTACTTCTTTTCCTTACTAAGGCTACGCATTCTGCTATAATGTGCAAGGAGGATTCTCCTTCCATTTCGCAGAATCTGCAAATCTCGCTGCTGATTATACCTAGCTTTGCCAGGTGACCTCGTAGTCTACAATGTCCTGTCAAGAGACCGGTGAGTATCCTGAGTCTATTTTTACCCATTGATATTACTTGCTTAAACCGTTTAAGGTTATAGCTACCCAAGAGAATCTTTGCTTGTCTGAGTCCTGGTGTCCTTGCCCAGCTCGTTCTTCGCAGAAGTCTTTCTTCATTCCTAAGCTCTTGCCGTATTGTGCTTCTTCCTATACCACAGTACGGCTCGGGTCCTATGAGGGGTGTCGCTGCCCCCAGTCTTGCTTGCTTGTCTGCCTCTTCGTTCCCCGCTATTTCGACATGTCCAGGGACCCATCTTAGGGCAAGCCTATTTTGTGATCCCAGAGTGTCTAGCTTGGTTCGTACCTCACGAACTACCTTTGACCTGATTTCGGTCTTACTAAGTGCCATTATTGCTGCTTGACTATCGGATAGGATGGCTATATCCCTATTCCGATAGTTACGCTTTAGATTAAAGTCCACACACCTCCCGATTGCACATACCTCAGCTTGGAATATGCTGGTGTGCGTACCTAGGGGCTCGTGGTACATTAGCCGAGGGCCTACAACACCAAGACCGGAGCCTTGTTGCGTTGGGGATCCATCGGTGTACCATTTTATGGTGTGTGGCTTCATGTTGTGGACCTCTTCCAGAGATGACCACTCCTTTTTATTACAGAGGTGAACTTGAAACTTTTGACCGAACATGTGTTCGACTTTCATTTCGTCCCTTGGCTGTGCCAGTAGGGGAAGTTCACCCGATAGCATATCTGCCTCTACTCGACTAAGAATGTGTCCTCTCCCAACTCCTTCAACGGACATTCTTAAGAGGGTTGCCTTTTGTTGCAGCCCTAATTGTGTGATGGAGTGGCGTTATCTCCAATAGAACCTCAAGCGCTGATGTGGGACAGGTCCTCATCGCTCCCGTGATTCCTACACATGCCATTCTTTGTAGCTTTTGAAGCTGCTTCTGCACAGTGATTTGCTGTGCCTTATCCCCCATGCAATCACTCCATACGTGAGCATGGGCCTTACTACCATAAGGTATAGCCATCTTATTATTTTTGGTGATGTTCCCCATGACTTCCCGGCTATGCTACGACACGTATACAGCGCTCTGCAGCACTTTGCGATCGTATTCTGAACATGGGTGCCAAAGTTTAATTTACTGTCGAAATTGACCCCAAGGTACTTAACTTCCTTGCTTGTTTCTATTGGACTCCCCGCGAGCCTAATCTCCCTCATTCTTTTTAGCTTGTATCTTCTGGTGAACGGAACGATGATGGTTTTAGTAGGGTTTAAGTTGAGACCAACCTCCCTACACCAATCATGCGTAATCCTAAGTCCCAGTTGAACATTATCACAAAGAGTTTCTTCATACTTGCCCCGAGCTATTATCACAATGTCATCTGCATAGCCTTGTTCGCAAGTCTACTTAATAGTTCGTCTACTAGTATACTCCATAAGAGGGGTGATAAAACCGCCCCTTGAGGACAGCCCCTTGTGGTTGTTACTGTTACGGTACTATCTTGTATAGATGCCGTAGCCTGTCTGGACCCTAATAAGGATGAAATCCATCTACTAGTTGTACTGTCCAGCCCTCTTCTATTCAAGGTAGCTTTGACAGCATCATGTGATGTGTTGTCGAAAACACCTTCAATGTCTAAAAATGCACAAACTGCTACTTCTTTGTTTACTAGTGCCGCCCGCAGAGTACGGTGCAGCTCATACAGGGCAGAGTCCGTAGACCTGCCTGTTCTGTATGTGTGCTGCGTTGCCTGCAGTGGACTCTGTGTGAGCAGAGTACTCCTTATGTTATAATCCACCCAGCTTTTCCAACGTTTTCAATAAAAACGATGTTAAGCTGATGGGTCTGAAGGACTTTGGGTTGGTGGTATCTGTCTTCCCTACCTTGGGGATGAAGACCACCCTAGCTCTACTCCAAGTGCTTGGTATATGACCAAGTGCTAGGCTTCTGACCAGGATTTTCCATACAGTGGGTAGGAGTATTCCCTGTCCCTGCTGAAGGAATACCGGTGATATGCAATCTAGACCAGGAGATTTTTAAGGCTGGAAGGTTCCAATTGCCCATTTTATTTTCTCCACTGTGACCACCGACTTGGCACATGCCCAGTCAATGGCCGTTGGTCTGTGTTGACCTCCTGTTTCAAGCGATTCGCACGGTTGCCAGGGGATACTTCCTGGGAAGTGCGTCTCAAACAGAAGCTCTAACCTTTGCATATCGGTGCTCGTATATGTATTATCTTTACGCTTCAAGGCTAAATTAGCCTCCGGCGCCCGTTTTGATAATGCTCTATGGAGCCGGGCACCTTCACTCGTGCTTGTCATGCTTTCGCAGAAGTCCCTATAGTTCCTGCGCTTGGCCTTCCTAATCTCCTTGCTGTAGGAGGTGAGGCTTTCGCGGTATGTATCCCATGACCCGTCCCTCTTAGCTTTATTGAAGAGGTGACGTGTGGTGATACGCAGTCTCTCAAGACCGTCATTCCACCATGGGGCATCATTTTCTTTACGCGTTTCCCCTAGTGGGCAGCTTTCTTCATATGCATCTTTAATGCTACTATTTAGATTTCTAACAACTCTTTCTAGCTCACTCGTGCATCTGGGTATTCCAGAGTTTTCAGTGGCTAGGTTAAGTTCTAGGGTAGACCTAAATTTTTCCCAGTTCGTTTTCCTGGGGTTACGAGTTGGTATACTACTATCCGTATTAACCTTAAGTTTGAATAGGATAATCCTGTGATCGGACATGGATTCTTCTGTAGAGACATGCCATTCTCTGAAACGTGGCCTAAGAGACCGACTAATCAGAGTAATTTCTAATATCTCTTCTCTAACTCTAGTTACAAATGTCGGTGTCGATCCGACATTACCAATTTCTAAGTTATACTTGAATATAAAGTTGGTAAGACACTCACCCTTTTTGTTGATGTCCGTGCTGCCCCATATGGAGTGGTGCGCATTGGCATCGCAGCCGATTATAACCGGCAGCTTCTCTCTCCTGCAGTGGTCCATCAGCTTTTCTATTTCCGGTGGCGGGCAGTCCACATCACCAGCAAAATAGGCAGATGCCACCACAATAGGGGGGGCGTTTCCAATTGCCCTTACGGCAATAGGTACGCAGTCCCTAGTGAGGAATTCTGAAAGAATAGTAAAATTAATACATTTCCTTACCATAATGCATGCTCTAGGTGTAGGATCTCTTTGATCCCAGATTACCTTTGAGTCAGCGGTGTACAGGCCTTTTATGCCATTGTTTACCCATGGCTCCTGTACCAGGGCTAGCCCAAGATGTTGGGTGATAAACATCCTGGCCAAGACAGCAGAGGCTGCCTTAGCCCGATGGAGGTTTATCTGGGCTAGCCCAGTGACGGTGACGTTTGATGTCACCATCACTCATCCGCCGCTCCAGCTCCTGGTGATGTAGGTTGGGAGCTGCCCACATCACCGCTGCCCGTCATGGTGACGTCAGCTTCTGCCGTTTCAAGCTCCTCAGCGAGCTTTTGCGAGGACATCGGCACCTCATCATCCATCCCTTCCAGCTCTGCTGGACCGAGCGTCATCTCCGCCAGGTCCTCATCCTCGGCCAGATCCTCTGATAAATCAGAGACATCTGCCAGATGAGCACTCGGAACAGTGGCGGTGGGAGGTGTGGGGGCCGAGCCTGCAGCTCCCGGGACTGTCGTTTGGGCAGGGGTAGTCCTTGCGCCAACACTCTTCTTCTTCAGACCGCCAACCGGGATGGTCCCGTAGCGGAATGAAACTTGGTGGCCTCTCGCCACTATCGCATCCTTGGATGCCTCATCGATGCCTATCACCAAAAGCGCACCTCCGCCTTCCGTCCTCCTTGACAACACCTTCCACGAGTCGGTCTCGATCTCGTTCTGGTTCCTCAGCAGAACCAACAAGGATTCGGTTGACCGATTCGCGCTTCTTGGGCAGAAAATGGTGATGTTGTGGGGTGATGGAATATCATCACCAACCTTGCAGTGCAGTGGAGCCCCTTTCCACGACTGGAGTCTTGGCGCCACGGTCCTCAGCCACTCCGCTGAGTGATCGTCGGAACATTTAATGACCAGGTAGCCAACCCGGAAATGAATGCCCGCGAACGCGACCGCGGTGTCCCATCCTGTGAGGATAACCTCATCCAGGATGGCCTCCTCCAATGCGGACAAATTCCCATGGCTGAGCATTACCTGCGGGTATTCCACAGGTAACACGGCCACCTTGACTTTTTTGGCAATCGCTGCATACGATATGCGAGTCTCGGTGGACACTGGAGAGGAAGACCTCACTTCTGTTGCTACGGATGCCGACGTGCTGGGACGCTCCTCTGGGCACGCCCTCTTGGGGGTGGCAGTGGGTGGCGTCAAATCACTGCTCAGGCGTTTGGGGGCTGGTCCCCGTACCTGGCTCACCGAGTCTCTTCCAGCCGTTGCCATGCGCAGTGCCTCAGCAGGGGGTAGTCCCTGCTGCAGGTACCTGAGGTACCATTTGGTTTTTGAGCCGTTCAGCGTTTTTCGGTTTGGGTCATCCAAACCGCCCGGCTCTCCCAATTTTGGCAGCTGTGCTTTTTGGTGCTGCACGCCATGTCGCCTAACAGCGCTAAGCCTCGGTCGCATCGGCTAGGATGGTCCAGCCTTGCTTCCTCCTCCTGCAGCTGGGGCGACACGGTGACGTGGGGCTTCCCTCGTCGTAGGTGCGCGCGCTGTATCTATTGCCGCATGCGGCCTTCTTGTTTGCTGCGCCTGGTTAGGGCGCCGTGGGGTTGGTCCCACATTGGAGGGCCGCTCCCCGTCAAGGAGGCGGTCCTCAAAGTGTCTCGCGACACTGGCAGCAGGGGTATCCTGTTGCACACCTAAATACTTTTTATTTTTTATACCTTTCATGTTCCCACGAGTTGCGGAGAAATACGGGGTCCACCCGGGCAGAGATCCGCAGTACCCGGGTAAGGCTAAATAGAACAGGCGGTCGCCATCTACCTGAGCTCACCGTTAGCGACTGGGCTAGTTTTTAATCCGGGCCCCCGGCCAGGTTGACTATCGGCACGGTTCGAATGACACCTTAGTCCAGCACGGAGTGAGATATTGGGGAAGGGATGAAGAAGGGTACGTGTGAGGGAGTTGGGAGTGTGTGAGGCTATGCTTTGAAGACGGTGACACAAGCGTCTTGACGATACGGTGAACGGTACCGTACCCGCTGTTTGTCCGGGACTGCTTATTTGCAAGGATTCTCGCTTATTCGCAGCTAACCTCATAAAGAGGCCGTTCGCTATCCGCAACCCGCGACCCGCCTGGTGGCCTCAGCTTAGCCCCCTCTGAACTATCCCACTAGTTCTTAAGACCAGGATATGCATATATAAGTATATATAGATTTGAGGTCAAACAGAAAATAACGTATTGTATTGATCGAATTAATTGTGGTCAAATATTTCTTATCAGTTACTAACTAAATAAATGCTGTTGCTGTTGTTTCCGGAATAACAGCAAAATAACTACATATCTTATTCTTCTATCATAGAGAGAACAAAATTCTCTTTCAGAAATAGATACATTTTAGTCTCAACTGTCGTCGAATGCAGACGTGTTTTCTTATCGTGCTCCGGTTAATTAATTCCCAAGCAAAAGTGCAGTGATATAGAAGCTAATAAAATATATATTTTACGCGAAAAGACGCTAAGTGCAATGTATCTGCACAAATTGGTATTCAGTTGTACATTTGTCCAAGGCATTTGCTGAAACTTCTGAAGAAAATTCGGAATAAAGAAAATAAAATAAAGTCTCGGCATTTGCTGTTTACGTTTTTGGTGCCTAGCCTGACATGAGCGCATGTATACCATACATACATACATATATAAATATGTGAATGTGTGTGAAAAATTTGCCGACTCTTTACTTTATTTTATTTTATTTTCTTCAGAAGTTTCGGCAATACACTTTCGCAATTTTTCACATCGCTGCATAATTGTATGGTAGTTGCGCTTCCCAAGACGTTGGAAAGTGTCATAGAACTGAAAACATGAAAGAGTATATATGACCAGCAATGCAAAACTGATATTTGCCTGCTTATTTTACTAGACGCTTGTTTATTTTGCTGTTCGCCTGTTCCTGCAAATGGTCGATCAGCACCAAAAATGATATTTTACTGCCTTGGAAGTATTGTTTTTCTTAGATTTTTTGTAGGCAAAGTACAATTATGCACCAAATTTAATTGATAATAGTAGAGAAAGGTCAATGAATGCCATGGCAAATGCTACGAATACATCTAAATATGCATGTACTAGATATACAAATGCACTAACACTAGCCAGCCCAAGCAAAATAACTATAGTCGCTACAAAGCCTATATCCCAGAAAAACTGCAAACATATGGGAATATAGTGCTATGAAGCTATGGCAACGTCGCAAAATTGATTATGGTACCCAGCCCAAGCAAAATATCAAAAATCACTTCAAAGCTCATGACGACTCTATAAGAGCTTCATATTTGTTGCTTAACGGGCAAGATTGTCCAAGATTCCAAAAGCTTACGATGTAACGTATCTGGGCGTAAACTAAGATAGAAGACTTACATGGCGCCGACACATTGAAGCTAAGAGAATACATCTCAAATTGAAAGCCAATAGCCCCCATTGGCTCATCAATGCTCGCTCTTCCTTTAGTTTGATTACAAGGTCCTGCTCTACAACTCTATTCTAAAACCAATCTGGACCTATGGTTCCCAGTTATCGGGAACGCTTGCAACAGCAGCATTGACATTGTCCAGAGATCCCAGTCAAAAATCTTGAGAACCATCACCAGGGCACCGTGGTATGTTCGGAACGAAAACATTCATTAAGACTTAATCATCCTAACAGTCAAGGATGCAAAAGCGGAACAAAAAGTAAAATATTTAAGCAAGCTCTCATGCATACTAATCTCGCGAGAGGTCTCACAACGCTGCGCAGCCCGTCTTCGTCGTAAAGATTTACCAACACAGCGAAAAAAAAATTTACTGTTAGCTAAGATTTATTAATAAGATTTGTATACTTATTGTTAGTTTTTGAATTCACTAGAAAAGATTCAATAAATAAGTTCAGCAGTTTAAAAAAATAAAAATAAAAAAAATATGTATACAGCTTCGCCATCACCATCATCACCACTTTTTCTTACAGTCCAAAAAACAAACATTAAGTTTTGCAATTTCGTCGATTGGTTAGGTTTTCGATTAAAATAATATAAAACACTTAAAGCTATAAAAAGAGGGCAAATACAAGAGAATAAAAATGTGTTTTGGACTAGTTTCTTGACAAAAATTTGATTGGCTACAGCAGTTGAGGTCCTTTAAGGACTGTATAAAACAACGAAATGTCGTAAATATTAGTGCGATAGCGCAAAACGTTGCTTTTATCTCAAAGAACATAATTTAAAAACCAGAAGCCTTCTGTTGAAAACATTTTTTTGGTTCTGTACGTAAAATCAACAATTTTCAAACGCAAGATGAAAAGTCCAGAAATATTACTTCATTTTCCACAGCAACAGGCTCATATCGCTACACGCGATTACCATTTGGACTAAAAATTAATTCCTTTCAACGCATGATGACTCTTGCATTTTCAGGCTTACAGCCTTCGCAAGCATTTTTATATATGGATGATTTAGTTGTGATCGGATGCTCTGAAAAGCATATGTTCAGGAATTTGGCCGACGTCTTCAACCTGTGTAGACAACACAACTTGAAGCTGCATCCAGAAAAATGTACTTTCTTTATGAAAGAAGTCACATATTTAGGTCATAAATGTACTGATAAGGGTATACTGCCAGATGACACTAAATATGAGGTCATTAAAAATTACCCACAACCAACAAATGCGGACGAAGCTCGGCGCTTCGTTGCATTTTGCAACTACTACAGGAGATTTATTAAAAACTTTTCGGATTACTTACGCCATTTAACAAGGCTTTGTAAAAAGAATGTCCAGTTCGAATGGACATTAAATTGCAAAAATGCATTTGAATATTTAAAAAGGGAATTAATGAAACCTACATTACTTCAGTACCCAGATTTCAGCAAACAATTTTGCATAACCACAGATGCCAGTAAACAGGCATGTGGAGCGATACTAACCCAAGACCATAACGGTCAACAGCTACCAGTGGCATAAGCTTCACGATCCTTTACTCAAGGTGAAAGTAATAAGTCCACAACAGAACAAGAATTGGCCGCAATTCATTGGGCAATCGGCCATTTCAGACCTTATATTTACGGCAGGCATTTCTTGGTAAAAAGTGACCATAGACCTTTGTCATATTTGTTTTCAATGAAAAACCCAAGCTCCAAGCTAACGCGAATGCAATTAGATCTGGAAGAATATGACTTTACAGTAGAGTACCTCAAGGGGAAGGATAATCATATAGCAGATGCGCTATCCCGAATAACAATCGCTGAGCTAAAGGACATAAATAGACAAATTCTGAAGGTAACAACGAGATCTTCAGCAAGACAGGAATCTACCTGCGCAGGTACAAGTTCAAAATTGCAAGAGCCAAAAGTTAAGAAAGAAATTAAAAAGCCCAATGTCTATCAGGTAATCAATAATATTGATGCCAGAAAATACATAACTCTCAAAATAGACAAGCATAAGTGTTTGTTGAAAAAAGGGAAAAATGTTATTGTAAGATTTGATGTGACCAATTTATACTTTAATGGAAAATTCGATTTAGATCAATTTTTCCAAAGGCTTATTAAAGAAGCCGGAGCATATAAAATCACACAATTACAAATGTCACCATGTGAACAAATATTTAAATTTGTCACAATAAATAATTTTAAAGAAATGGGCAAAATAATTTTGAAAAAGTTAAAAGTAGCGCTACTTAACAAGGTGACAATTATAGACAAAAACGATGAGGTTCAAATAAATGCAATCCTGTCCAAATACCATGACGATCCGTTAGAAGGAGGCCACTCAGGAATATCTAGAGCCCTGAGATAAATAAAAAACTTTTATTACTGGCCACAAATGACAAAGAAAATAACCAAATACGTAAAGACTTGTTTAAAATGTCAACAAGCCAAAACATTGACTCATACTAAAACACCCTTAACGCTAACTGAAACGCCAGCAACAGCAATTGATATAGTGTTGATTGATACCATTGGTCCACTTCCAAGATCAGAAAATGGGAATGAGTATGCAGTCACAATCATTTGCGACTTGACTAAATATTTGGTTACAATACCAGTACCAAATAAAAGTGCAAAAACAGTTGCTAAAGCAATACTTGAGAATTTCATACTTAAGTATGGCCCAATGAAAAAATTCATTACGGACATGGGCACTAAGTATAAAAATCAACTTGTAACAGACTTGTGCAAATACATGAACATTACTAATGTTACATCTACAGCACATCATCACCAGACTTTAGGGACAATAGAACGTAGTCACAGAACACTTAATGAATATATTAGTTCATACATCTCTGTTGACAAAAGCGATTGGGATGTGTGGATTCAATATTTTACATATTGTTTCAACACAACACCGTCAGTTATACACGACTATTGCACATATGAACTCGTATTCGGCAGATTGCCGACACAGTTCATAAATTTCAACAAAATAGACAGAATAGATCCTATCTACAATATTGATGACTACTCTAAGGAAGTTAAATTTAGAATAGAAGTAGCGTATAGAAGAGCTAGGCATATGTTAGAAAAAGCTAAAGCTAGTAGAAAAATTAGCTATGACAAAAATGTCAAAAATTGTGAAATACATTTAGGAGACCAGGTTTTAGTTAAAAACGAAACAGGTCATAAATTAGATAAAAACAAGTGGAAACGTTGCAGTCGGACGCAACCGACTGTGGCATACTCGATACCAGTATTAAAACCGGTAAAAAGAGGCCTGATTGCAAAGGGGTACGGATGCGGCAGGGGTGTACGCTGCCTTAAAGATTCTCCGATGCAGATGGGGATGCCACCAGCTATATTCCTTCCGAATTTGGTGACTCTAGCTCAAAGTTTGTAAAATGTAGAGAAAGGGGGGCTGGGGGCGGTATGAGTGGGCGAGGCATCCAAATTTTTGATGCAGATCTATGTGGAATGTCAATTGCTATCTACATACCAAATTTGGTGAATCTAGCTCGAAGTTTGTAAAAAGTGGGGAAAGGGGGGCTGGGGGCGGTATGGGTGGGCGTGGCATCCAAATTTGTGATGCAGATCTTTGTGGAATGTCAATTGCTATCTTCATACCAAATTTGGTGACTCTAGCTCGAAAATTGTAAAAAGTGGGGAAAGGGGGGCGAAATGGGGGCGTGGCTCCAAAACTTTGATGCAGTTTTTTGGGGGTCGTTAACAGCTATCTTCCCACCAAATTTGGAGTCTCTAGCTCCACAACTCTGGAAGATACACGCATTCCCGTTTTTGACGAAGCGTTGGGGTGGATGGGGGCGGCTAGGGCAGTATAGGTGGGCGTGGTATCCAAATTTTTGGTGCAGTTTTTAGGGGGTCATCATCACCTATCTTGGCACCAAATTTGGAGGCTATAGCTCAAAAACTGTGGGAGATATAGTCTTTTTTGACTTTAAAATGCGGGGGGGCTGGGGGCGGAATGGGGGGGCGTGGCTCCAAAATTATTGATGCAGTTTTTTGGGGGTTGCTAATAGCTATCTTCTTACCAAATTTGGTACTTCTAGCTGTAAGGATGTGCGAAATATGTGGATTTATCGGTTTTGGGTTATCGAATTTATCGATTTGCCAGCCCCCCAGTTATCGTAGAACCCCCATTTTGACACTTTAATTTACTATCCCATAGATAAAGAGAATTGGAAAGTTTCAAGTCTCTAGCTTGAAGGGTGTGGAAAAAACTTGCAACCATACGGACGGACAGACGGACAGACACCATGACGGACATTGCACAAAACCAATATACTCTTTACCTTCGGTATCGAGTATAATTATTTAGGTCCATATAAAGTAGAAAAAATAGAAGGTAATGACAATATAATCATTAAGAACAATAAGGAAAAGAAATAAATAGTACATAAAGATAAATTAAAGCCTTGTCTTTAAGTAAAAAAAAAATCAAAAATCAAAAAAAAAATTTATTATATAAAATTTAAATAATAATAATTATCATATGCAATACATTGTCATGACTTTATTAAGTACTTAAAATTGGTCTGATCAGCTACACACAAAAAAAAAAAAAAAAATTTTTTTTTTTATATAGATATAATGACAACTAAATAATTTACTATCTTTCCTAGAAATGATAATTACAACAAATATAAACACGTTATTTAAAAATTATGTTACACTTAATAATACCGCTTAATATTAGAATAACTGCGCATACGCTGCGCTATTCTTCTAAAAAGGGAGGTGTAGTGTGTATATGCATTAAATAACACCCTGTATTTACATACATAAGTATGCGACACTTTGTTGCATACAATAAAAAACATATAGCCAAAAGCGCGAGCCACTTGAGTTTATTGACTCAGGCTCATATTACGCAGCGCGGACCGCTAGTACACTAGCCGGCCATTCAGCTGACGGCGCATATCCCACGCTACGCTTATGTAGCGCATACCACGAGTAATATATATGTACTCGCAATGCATGCATATACCATTGTAACGAACCTAAAGTTACGCGGTTCTAGCTGGGCTAACTCTCGCGGTGCTGAGGGTACGTGCCAACAAATTTATATTTGTGGCGGCTGCGGCAATAATAACACAATTTGGTTTTACTTTTAATACATATATTTAAACTGCACTCTCTGCTAGTTTTCACGTTGGGCTTTACAATTGAGTTGTGCACTTAATGATATTTCTTATTTGAGTTTAGGAAATCGCACGGATCTTGTGTCGGGGTTTTATTTGCAATGCTGGCGCTCTCGTTGCACCAAATATTCAGAGTCAATGTTACGCCTACTAAACGAGGTTTTAGCTAGCAACGCCCGAATTCGCCAGGCTCTACTATGGCCTCCTTGTTACCACAAGGATTTCGCCAATAGTCTCGCCTACTCTCAGGCTCTGGCTTTAGCTTCACCTGTCCTTCGCCAGGCTCACTTGTCTGATACTTGGTTCTAATTCGAGGTTGCTTTGCAAATGCAACGCGGCACAAGACTTGACAAATTCCGCATATCGATTTCTCAGTACAATGTTTGTTAATCGCTAAGGACACGATCTGCTTTGTCCTTATTGCGATATGAATCCTTTTAATTCTTAAATTATCCTTTCGCGTAGGATTTCTTGCCCTCTGAGTCCTGTGTTCACTTTATGTTTCCGCACTGACTTTCCACTTCGCACTCACACTAACTTTGTATTCACTCTTGTACGAACTCTTGTACTGACTTCTGTACTGATTCTTGAACTGCCTTCTGAACTGACTCTTGAACTGACTTGCCGCTCTGTCAAAGGCGGCTCCTTTTATACCCTTGTGCTGTCTCGCTGGACCGGGGCCTGTCAGCGCTGCCAATGTCGCGCCAAGGGCAAAGGTGGCGTGATCGTTCCAGTGAGATTTGCCTAGCAACAACGGTTCCTCGTTGCTGATCACGCCTGTCGTTGGTGTGACAGTGACCACTATATCTCGTGGATGCACCGCTCACACACCAACGGCACTTTGCCACGACTTTTACGGTACGTGTTTTTGCGGCTCCCATGTGCCAAACACGTACCTTAGCGCTGACATCCTGTGTCAGAGCGAGACAGCATGCGAATTCGCCGCAGCTCAGGTCCGGCTGCGGCTATAAATGCAATCGCCTTTTGTGAGGCGCTATACGTGAATATGGCTCCTCACACTCCCCTCTTTCTCCGGAAGTGGAAGCCTTCCACTTAATTTTGCGTCTTTCAAATCGCGCGCCTCCGTTTTGAAACTTGGCGTCCGTTAGCAGTGTCGCTGTAGCGATCAGCTGGCGGTCGTGTAACGCCATCTAGGGGCGCGTTGCGCCATAGCAGCCAGCTTTGCATCGCCCGGTGTTACTCGATACGGCCTGATAGATATTTGCGATGTGGCCAGATCGATATGGCCACCCGCAACTATCCAACACTATTCGGCCATGACACACAATTTGCACTTTGCAATTGTTTTGTTGTTGCTGAAAAGAATCTAAAAAGCAAAAGTAAGTAACATATTTTTGCGCCTTGCGCCATTTCCACCATATCCTAAATCATGTTCTCTTTCCAGGCCATGCCGTTTTGCTGCTCGCGCTGGATCACACACACATTTTATGTGAGTATCCTTCCAGCAAATTTCACCCCCCTCTTGCAGTCTAATCCACCTGCTCTTCTTTAATTCTTTTTTAGGTTAAAAATAAATGTGCATCACTATATATATTTTTTTTTTTTATTTTTTTATTAAGCGTGTTAGTGTTGTTTTGCGTCTTTTTCTTACTCTGGCACAAAGGCCCGCGTGCCTCTGGCCGAAATTCGCACGCGGTATCTTTGGCCGTGCGCCCAAACGATACGCGACGTGCGCCTGTCGCTCCCTCCTGCTGTGGCTGCTACCACTTCTGGTGGCCAGTCTGCTCGCGCCACCTCTCTCCATCCTGGAGTCGCCAGCGGTGCGGATGACTGCCACTGTAGCACCGGGCGAGCCGGCCGTTCCCCATACGGGCACGAAGCCTGCCGACCAAACGCTGGGCGCACCGGATTGGTTGCCCAAGCGTGTGGTGGAGGCGGTGTCCCGGGGCGAGGCGGCGTGCCCACCTGCAGCGGTGTCGGCCATTCCCACGGCGATGTCCGTGTTGTCGGACTGGTGGCCGTGCTGACTGGTGCCTGTAGTGCGCGTGGTGGTGACGGCGTTCGTGGTCGTGGTGGTGACGGCGTTTGTGGTCGTGGCGGTGACGGCGTTCGTGGTCGTGGCGGTGACGACTCCATTATAAAATCGTCGCGGGGGGGTGCCACCTCCTCGCACCACTCTACCACCGCGATTGCTTTATGGTACCACCTACCATCCGCGTACCTCCTCTCCCTTGAGACGGTCACCGTCGGTGGTTGCGCCTCCTCGGCCTCCGGTGTCGCTTCACCCTCCGAATCAGATGAAATTGAGATTACCTCGTCCTCCGCGTCCGACACCTCCACTCCGCGTGGGAAAGGCGATGGTGGCCTAGCGGGGCGCCAGTCTGGTGGTGGCGTCTCCGGCAGCGGCGGTGTGGCGAACCGCTCCGGGCTGGCTGGGCCCACATTCTCGTCCTCCGGGGTCGGCGGTGCCTCCGGGTGGCACATCCGGACCCATTCGGGATTTATCTCCACAAACTCCCTCGGCGGCGACTCCTCATGAGCTTCGCCCACTGGACCAGCGCCGTAGTCCATCTCCCAATCGCTACTATCCCAGTCCTCGCCATACGCCCGGCGCACCCACTCTCGCTCTTCCTCCAGCTCCTGGCGGCGACCACGCTCCCGTTCGGCCGCCTCCCGCTCCTCAGGGGATTCAAAGATGGGTGACGCCCGCAGCTCCAGTATATCTGGCGACGCCCTCGTCGCGCCACGTTTCTGCGCCCTCTGGCGCTGGCACCCATGGCCGCCGCGTCGACCACGCACACATCCCCCCCTGGTGTGCGAGAGTGCGCACGTGGGTCACGGCCCGACGCATGGGCTGCCCTCCTTCCCTCGTTACTTCCGTTGCCATTCTCCATTCTCTTGGTAAGTACTCAGCTCAAAAAATATCGCAAAGTGACCGACTGCATGGTAGTCGGCACCTTTTATACCCCTACTCCGTGCGCATGTGCAACAGTGTAGGTGTGCATGTTACGGTATCCTTCCCGCCTGCGACCGCCATGTTTTGTCAGCGCTCTTTTTGCGATATTGCTAACCTTTTCCATTAACCGTTTTCCTAGCAGCGTTTGCTTTGCACACCTTTCGCCGCGTTCAGGTCTGGTTTTTGTAATGCCCTTGGTTGGGCCGTGGCTCTTATTATTTATTTTTTTCTCTGACGTCCATTCTTCCCGCCCACATATTCATTGTTGTCTGTTATTTTTAATAAATATGTAATATCTTACATATTCATTTTTGTTATTGTTTTAATAAAAATATGTAATATTTTTATTTAATATATATGTAATACCTTACATATTATTTTTTTATTTTTTAATAAATATGTTTTTATTTTATTATTTATATATATGTAATACCTTAAATATTTATTTTTGTTATGGTTTAATAAATATGTAATACTTTACATAATTATTTTTATTATTTATATATATGTAATACCTTACATATTTATTTTTGTTATGGTTTAATAAATATGTAATACCTTACATATTTATTTTTATTATTTATATATATGTAATACCTTACATATTTATTTTTGTTATGGTTTAATAAATATGTAATACCTTACATATTTATTTTTATTATTTATATCTGTTACATGTGTTGAGTAGGGACAATATTTATAATGTATTAATACATATTCACCCCTCTTTTTTTTTCAAAAAAAAAAAACCAAATCAACTAATGATTTTTTTTTTATATAGGAGGTGATGGAGATTCAGGTGAGTAAATGAGATACGTCATTAACAAGGCCAATTATTAACCGCTCTTTTCTTTTCCAGATTTTCACCACAAAAAAAAAATTACTTTTTGTTCCAGGGTCTTAAAATAATTTGTGCCCCCAAAATTTTTTTTCTCACCCGTTGTCCGTTCCACCTCCGTGGGGTTTTATGTCACCTATGTGCGCGGTCCGTTCTTTTTCCCCAGTTTTCCCCTGTCATTTACAGATTACAGGTGATACAAAATTTATTATTGTATATGGTCCGGCAAATTTAGGAGCAAGCTTCGCAGCGAAGCCTTCCGCTGCATTTGACAGGTGGTGTTGTTTCACTCACACCTTGTCTCCTACGGATGGTTTCCACTGCCGTCTCCGTAGGTTGTAATGCCTTGCTTGGTCCTGAGCAGCCTTTTCTAAACTCCTGCGCACCAATTCAAAAACTTCTCTAAGTTTTTGCGCATTGTCGCTGGGTGTTTGTGTCGGTTGCCCTGTGCCGAGTGTAACGTTGTCGTACAGCGCATTTGGCAGCCTTGGTTCCCGCCCTTGCGTGATAAACGCTGCACTGTAGCCCGTAGACGCCGATACGCTGGTATTAACGGCCAGTGACAATTCTGGCAAAAATTCATCCCAGCACCGCTGGTTATCTTTTGTGAATTGTGCAATCATCGTTTTTACCGTGCAGTTCGCACGTTCTGTTGGATTCTCTTGCGGTGTGTATGGTGCCGTAAATTGGTGTCGCACTCCCAATTCTTCGAGAAAGCGTTTGAAGGCTTTACTCGTAAATTGTGCTCCGTTGTCCGTTATGAGAACTTTTGGCACCCCAAATCGTGCCAAAATTCTCTCTCTGAATCCCTTTTGCAAAGTGGCTGTGGTTGCGCTCCTCAGCGGAACTAACTCAGTCCACTTAGAGAAACGGTCAAACATCACCAATAGCATTGTGTTGCCGTGTATTGATCTTGGCAGTGGGCCAACAAAATCAGCACACACGGTACTCCATGGCTCTTCAGGAATTTGTGTCAACATCTTTCCTGCTGCTGCCATTTGACTTGGCTTGTATCGTTGACACGTTTCGCAGCTGTGCACATATATGCGTACGTCCCTGTATAAGCCTGGCCAGTAGTAGCGTGTCGCTACTCTTGCTATCGTTTTCCGGCTTCCCAAATGACCGGCTGTGGCTGCGTCGTGGTTCTCCAGTAATGCATCCTTCCTTTTACTTTTGGGTACACAAAGCTTCCAAGCTTCCACATCTCCGTCTCCAGCGCGATGTGGGATGTGTCTGTACAGGTTGCCATTTTCCTCCATGTAATCCGGATATTTCCTGGGATTTTGCGCGATTTCCTTTTTTAATTTTTGAATCCATTTGCAATTTGCGTTGTCTGCCTCAATCCCTTCTGTTGCCATTTTTACTAGGCAGCATGTCTCCGGAAGTGGCTGTCTCGAAAGTGCATCGGCTACGACATTGAGGTTGCCTTTACGGTATTTGACTTCAAAGTCGTATTGTTGCAGTTCAAGCGCCCAACGCGCTATTCTGCCTGATGGACTTTCAATTGAGTTTAGCCACTTCAGCGCCATGTGGTCCGTTATGACCACAAAATGGTTGCCTTCCAGGTATGGCCGCAGCTTTCTGATTCCCCACACTATGGCTAGACACTCCTTTTCAGTTGCCGAATAGTTCCGTTCGGCTCCGTTTAGTGTCCTACTGGCGTACGATATTACCCTTTCATCTTGCTCCGAAGGTTGGGTCAATATCGCACCCAGGCCATAGTTACTTGCATCCGTCTGCAAGCAAAATGTTTTTGAGAAATCTGGGCATGCCAATACTGGGGACTGAGTCAGCTTCTCTTTGACCGTGTCAAAAGCTACTTGCCGCTCCTCAGTCCACTCCCATTTTGCGCCTTTTTTCATCAATGCGTTCAGAGGTGCTACTTTCGTCGCAAAATCTGGTACGAAGCGTCTGTACCATGATGCTACGCCCAGGTATTGTCGTAACTCTTTTACGTTGCTTGGCGGCTTCAGTTCTGCGATTGCAGCAACTTTCTCCGAATCTGTGCGAATTCCTTCCTCTGTGACTCTGTGGCCCAAATATTTCAATTCCTTTTTAAAGAAATCACATTTGTCCACGTTGATGCGCAGATTTGCTTCCCGCAGCCGCCGAAATACCTCTCTGAGATTTTCCATATGCTCCTCGCGCGTTCTTCCGATGACTATAATGTCATCTAAATATGCAAACGCGTGTGGCATCATTTCTGGTCCAATAACGCGATCCAAAGCCCTCTGAAAAGTTGCCGGTGCCGAGTGTTACCCAAATGGCATTACTTTCCATTGATACAATCCTTTGCCTGGGACTGTAAATGCTGTCAGTGGTCGGCTCGCTTTCTCCATCGGGATCTGCCAGTACCCATCTTTCAGATCCAAGCTAGTGATGAAGTGGGCTTCACGTAGCTGGTCTAAAATGTGGTGCACTCTTGGCAATGGATACGCGTCCTTAACGGATCGGCTGTTAAGTTGCCTAAAATCCACACATAACCGCCATTTGCCATTCTTCTTTTTCACCATCACGATTGGTGGTTAATTTCCGCTTGCATTTTTGGATTCTTTGGAAAATAACGCTGTTTTATAGGCCTGTCGTCGCTCATCACAATTTTGTGGTTGTCCGTTCGTCCATTCCTCCAGAGTGCTGGTTCTGCTCCTCCATGGCCATAAATCGTGTACGATTTGCACGATTCTGATGGTGATCGCGTCCATTTTGCTGCGTATCTCGGTGTTGTTGAGGCTGTTGTTGTTGATGTTGGCTGTATTGTTGTTGGGCTGTAGCACTTTGTAGCCTCAGTTTCAGCCTATCCTTTTCTAGCTCTTCGAATTCTTCTGCCAGTTGCATCAGCTGGGTCAAATTCGAGAACTGGTTTGGCCGTGCGTATCCGCGCAAGTCAGGAAGGCTGTTGGTGTAAATGGTGCGCACTTCCTTCTCTGTTGAGAGTCGTAGGGGTCTCATCAGAGTCTGCATCTCCACCATATAGACTTTAAAGGGCTCATCCAGAGCTTGCCGCCGTCTGCGTACTTCGTCGTACAAATTTTCAAAATAATCTCGAGGTAAGAAGTATTCTTGAAAACTGTCGACAAAATCCACCGATGTAGTCCAATGCCTGTTGTTAGCTATGTACCACTTAAGTGCCATTCCTTTCAGCAACTCCGGCATTGCTCTAGGAATTAAATTTAAGTTTAATCCATATGTGTCTGCCGACCATTCCACTTGCTCCAAGAATTCGAGAGGCTTCGATAGTCCATCGAATCGAAAGCTCCACTCTCGAACTTGTTTGGCTACTTTTTGGTATTCACTTGCCCTTGCATTGGTCTGATCATGTGTGTGGGTGTGGCCACGCTCTCCTGGCTGTTGGGTTGTACTCCAGGGCGATCGGCGAGATTCCTGTACATCTCGCGCCCTAGCCAACGCGCTGGTGCATGGGACGCTCAGCCTTGCTACGTCTATGCCGGCAAACTCCTTTTCCTCTTCGTATTCCCCTTCCTCGCGCATGAATTCGGGTTCTTTATTCGGCGACTGTCGGCTGTATGTTTTCGCCAGTTCGCTAATGCGAACACTGTATGGAAGATTATTCTCATTTTGACTTACCCAGTCTCCGAATTGTCTTCTCATATTTTCGACAGTGCCTTCAAGCTCCAGACCGAATTCCACTCCGCATTTCACTAGTGCATCCTTTTTTAGATTGTACACCCACGAACGAACCATATTGTCTATTATTTATATGTATTTTATTAAAGAAAACTATTTGATATTAGCCGTAGATTTGTGGCGGCTGCGGCAATAATAACACAATTTGGTTTTACTTTTAATACATATATTTAAACTGCACTCTCTGCTAGTTTTCACGTTGGGCTTTACAATTGAGTTGTGCACTTAATGATATTTCTTATTTGAGTTTAGGAAATCGCACGGATCTTGTGTCGGGGTTTTATTTGCAATGCTGGCGCTCTCGTTGCACCAAATATTCAGAGTCAATGTTACGCCTACTAAACGAGGTTTTAGCTAGCAACGCCCGAATTCGCCAGGCTCTACTATGGCCTCCTTGTTACCACAAGGATTTCGCCAATAGTCTCGCCTACTCTCAGGCTCTGGCTTTAGCTTCACCTGTCCTTCGCCAGGCTCACTTGTCTGATACTTGGTTCTAATTCGAGGTTGCTTTGCAAATGCAACGCGGCACAAGACTTGACAAATTCCGCATATCGATTTCTCAGTACAATGTTTGTTAATCGCTAAGGACACGATCTGCTTTGTCCTTATTGCGATATGAATCCTTTTAATTCTTAAATTATCCTTTCGCGTAGGATTTCTTGCCCTCTGAGTCCTGTGTTCACTTTATGTTTCCGCACTGACTTTCCACTTCGCACTCACACTAACTTTGTATTCACTCTTGTACGAACTCTTGTACTGACTTCTGTACTGATTCTTGAACTGCCTTCTGAACTGACTCTTGAACTGACTTGCCGCTCTGTCAAAGGCGGCTCCTTTTATACCCTTGTGCTGTCTCGCTGGACCGGGGCCTGTCAGCGCTGCCAATGTCGCGCCAAGGGCAAAGGTGGCGTGATCGTTCCAGTGAGATTTGCCTAGCAACAACGGTTCCTCGTTGCTGATCACGCCTGTCGTTGGTGTGACAGTGACCACTATATCTCGTGGATGCACCGCTCACACACCAACGGCACTTTGCCACGACTTTTACGGTACGTGTTTTTGCGGCTCCCATGTGCCAAACACGTACCTTAGCGCTGACATCCTGTGTCAGAGCGAGACAGCATGCGAATTCGCCGCAGCTCAGGTCCGGCTGCGGCTATAAATGCAATCGCCTTTTGTGAGGCGCTATACGTGAATATGGCTCCTCACACCATGCACACTCTCTCCATATTCTTATTTTTATATAGTGCAGAGAGCCGCTCCGCTGCCGGCGTCACTGGCAGCGCAGCTCCGCGGCTATAAGCTAAAATATACTTTAAGATATATTGTACAATTCATTAAATAAAATAACTCCAACATAATCACTACAATGTGTCTCCAATATAATCACTGTAATGTGTCTCCAATATAATCACTATAATGTGTCTCCAAACATAATCTCTATATTAAAAAGTGGGGAAAGGGGGGCTGGGGGCGGTATATGTGGGTGTGGCATCCAAATTTTTGAAGCAGATCTATGTGGAATAACAATTGCTACCTTCATACCAAATTTGGTGACTCTAGCTCAAAGTTTGTATAAGATGGGGAAAGGGGGGCGGAATGGTTGGGCGTGGCTCCAAAACTTTGATGCAGATTGTTGGGGGTCGTTGCCAGCTATCATCCTACCAAATGTGGAGGCTCTAGCTCCACAACTCTGGAAGATACACGCATTCCCGTTGTTGACGAAGCGTTGGGGCACATGGGGGCGGCTAGGCCAGTATCGGTGGGCGTGGCATCCAAACTTTTGATGTAATCCGGATATTTCCTGGGATTTTGCGCGATTTCCTTTTTTAATTTTTGAATCCATTTGCAATTTGCGTTGTCTGCCTCAATCCCTTCTGTTGCCATTTTTACTAGGCAGCATGTCTCCGGAAGTGGCTGTCTCGAAAGTGCATCGGCTACGACATTGAGGTTGCCTTTACGGTATTTGACTTCAAAGTCGTACTGTTGCAGTTCAAGCGCCCAACGCGCTATTCTGCCTGATGGACTTTCAATTGAGTTTAGCCACTTCAGCGCCATGTGGTCCGTTATGACCACAAAATGGTTGCCTTCCAGGTATGGCCGCAGCTTTCTGATTCCCCACACTATGGCTAGACACTCCTTTTCAGTTGCCGAATAGTTCCGTTCGGCTCCGTTTAGTGTCCTACTGGCGTACAATATTACCCTTTCATCTTGCTCCGAAGGTTGGGTCAATATCGCACCCAGGCCATAGTTACTTGCATCCGTCTGCAAGCAAAATGTTTTTGAGAAATCTGGGCATGCCAATACTGGGGACTGAGTCAGCTTCTCTTTGACCGTGTCAAAAGCTACTTGCCGCTCCTCAGTCCACTCCCATTTTGCGCCTTTTTTCATCAATGCGTTCAGAGGTGCTACTTTCGTCGCAAAATCTAGTACGAAGCGTCTGTACCATGATGCTACGCCCAGGTATTGTCGTAACTCTTTTACGTTGCTTGGCGGCTTCAGTTCTGCGATTGCAGCAACTTTCTCCGAATCTGTGCGAATTCCTTCCTCTGTGACTCTGTGGCCCAAATATTTCAATTCCTTTTTAAAGAAATCACATTTGTCCACGTTGATGCGCAGATTTGCTTCCCGCAGCCGCCGAAATACCTCTCTGAGATTTTCCATATGCTCCTCGCGCGTTCTTCCGATGACTATAATGTCATCTAAATATGCAAACGCGTATGGCATCATTTCTGGTCCAATAACGCGATCCAAAGCCCTCTGAAAAGTTGCCGGTGCCGAGTGTAACCCAAATGGCATTACTTTCCATTGATACAATCCTTTGCCTGGGACTGTAAATGCTGTCAGTGGTCGGCTCGCTTTCTCCATCGGGATCTGCCAGTACCCATCTTTCAGATCCAAGCTAGTGATGAAGTGGGCTTCACGTAGCTGGTCTAAAATGTGGTGCACTCTTGGCAATGGATACGCGTCCTTAACGGATCGGCTGTTAAGTTGCCTAAAATCCACACATAACCGCCATTTGCCATTCTTCTTTTTCACCATCACGATTGGTGGTTAATTTCCGCTTGCATTTTTGGATTCTTTGGAAAATAACGCTGTTTTATAGGCCTGTCGTCGCTCATCACAATTTTGTGTTCCGTAATTTGTGATGTGCCCTTTAGGTGTTCGAAGGCTGCGACTTCTCGCAAAAGAAATTCATTAATTTCTTGATCCTCGTGTAGATTTTTGCTTTCAACAGTTGGGTTTCTGACATCATGTAATGCTTCGTCTTGTTCGGTTGTATTCTGGACAACTGCCACCGACAGTCTCTCCTCCAGCTTTCCAACCTTGTGCCGTCGTGCTGGGATGGTGACCACCAATCCCGCACACTGCAACACTGTGCCCATGCCAGTCAGAAAATCCCAGCCCAGCACCAAATCGTCTATCACACTAGGCATAATTAGCAACGCTATATTCAAACTGCGATGCCCGAGTCTTATTTCGACCGTTATTTGTTCTGTTGTCCTGCTGTTATGTCCGTCTGCTAACTTCACCTGTCTGCTTGCGACGCTTCTCCGGCCTACAGTGCTCAGTTTCCCGACTGACAACATAGTGCTGTCCGCTGACCGATTCTGCCACAGACCCAGCAGAACTCCAGCATTGGGTTTCGGCACTCTATCTCCCAGTGTCCCTCCTGTCCACACACGCGACATGCCCTTCCTGGGTTGTTTATGTGTGTCCTGGCAGGATTTTGCTGGGTCCTAGGTGTTGGGGTTGGCCGTTCGTCCATTCCTCCAGAGTGCTGGTTCTGCTCCTCCATGGCCATAAATCGTGTACGATTTGCACGATTCTGATGGTGATCGCGTCCATTTTGCTGCGTATCTCGGTGTTGTTGAGGCTGTTGTTGTTGATGTTGGCTGTATTGTTGTTGGGCTGTAGCACTTTGTAGCCTCAGTTTCAGCCTATCCTTTTCTAGCTCTTCGAATTCTTCTGCCAGTTGCATCAGCTGGGTCAAATTCGAGAACTGGTTTGGCCGTGCGTATCCGCGCAAGTCAGGAAGGCTGTTGGTGTAAATGGTGCGCACTTCCTTCTCTGTTGAGAGTCGTAGGGGTCTCATCAGAGTCTGCATCTCCACCATATAGACTTTAAAGGGCTCATCCAGAGCTTGCCGCCGTCTGCGTACTTCGTCGTACAAATTTTCAAAATAATCTCGAGGTAAGAAGTATTCTTGAAAACTGTCGACAAAATCCACCCATGTAGTCCAATGCCTGTTGTTAGCTATGTACCACTTAAGTGCCATTCCTTTCAGCAACTCCGGCATTGCTCTAGGAATTAAATTTAAGTTTAATCCATATGTGTCTGCCGACCATTCCACTTGCTCCAAGAATTCGAGAGGCTTCGATAGTCCATCGAATCGAAAGCTCCACTCTCGAACTTGTTTGGCTACTTTTTGGTATTCACTTGCCCTTGCATTGGTCTGATCATGTGTGTGGGTGTGGCCACGCTCTCCTGGCTGTTGGGTTGTACTCCAGGGCGATCGGCGAGATTCCTGTACATCTCGCGCCCTAGCCAACGCGCTGGTGCATGGGACGCTCAGCCTTGCTACGTCTATGCCGGCAAACTCCTTTTCCTCTTCGTATTCCCCTTCCTCGCGCATGAATTCGGGTTCTTTATTCGGCGACTGTCGGCTGTATGTTTTCGCCAGTTCGCTAATGCGAACGCTGTATGGAAGATTATTCTCATTTTGACTTACCCAGTCTCCGAATTGTCTTCTCATATTTTCGACAGTGCCTTCAAGCTCCAGACCGAATTCCACTCCGCATTTCACTAGTGCATCCTTTTTAAGATTGTACACCCACGAACGAACCATATTGTCTATTATTTATATGTATTTTATTAAAGAAAACTATTTGATATTAGCCGTAGATCCACAGTTGGGCGCCAGTTGTAACGAACCTAAAGTTACGCGGTTTTAGCTGGGCTAACTCTCGCGGTGCTGAGGGTACGTGCCAACAAATTTATATTTGTGGCGGCTGCGGCAATAATAACACAATTTGGTTTTACTTTTAATACATATATTTAAACTGCACTCTCTGCTAGTTTTCACGTTGGGCTTTACAATTGAGTTGTGCACTTAATGATATTTCTTATTTGAGTTTAGGAAATCGCACGGATCTTGTGTCGGGGTTTTATTTGCAATGCTGGCGCTCTCGTTGCACCAAATATTCAGAGTCAATGTTACGCCTACTAAACGAGGATTAGCTAGCAAAGCCCGAATTCGCCAGGTTCTACTATGGCCTCCTTGTTACCACAAGGATTTCGCCAATAGTCTCGCCTACTCTCAGGCTCTTGCTTTAGCTTCACCTGTCCTTCGCCAGGCTCACTTGTCTGATACTTGGTTCTAATTCGAGGTTGCTTTGCAAATGCAACGCGGCACAAGCCTTGACAAATTCCGCATATCGATTTCTCAGTACAATGTTTGTTAATCGCTAAGGACACGATCTGCTTTGTCCTTATTGCGATATGAATCCTTTTAATTCTTAAATTATCCTTTCGCGTAGGATTTCTTGCCCTCTGAGTCCTGTGTTCACTTTATGTTTCCGCGCTGACTTTCCACTTCGCACTCACACTAACTTTGTATTCACTCTTGTACGAACTCTTGTACTGACTTCTGTACTGATTCTTGAACTGCCTTCTGAACTGACTCTTGAACTGACTTGCCGCTCTGTCAAAGGCGGCTCCTTTTATACCCTTGTGCTGTCTCGCTGGACCGGGGCCTGTCAGCGCTGCCAATGTCGCGCCAAGGGCAAAGGTGGCGTGATCGTTCCAGTGAGATTTGCCTAGCAACAACGGTTCCTCGTTGCTGATCACGCCTGTCGTTGGTGTGACAGTGACCACTATATCTCGTGGATGCACCGCTCACACACCAACGGCACTTTGCCACGACTTTTACGGTACGTGTTTTTGCGGCTCCCATGTGCCAAACACGTACCTTAGCGCTGACATCCTGTGTCAGAGCGAGACAGCATGCGAATTCGCCGCAGCTCAGGTCCGGCTGCGGCTATAAATGCAATCGCCTTTTGTGAGGCGCTATACGTGAATATGGCTCCTCACACCATGCACACTCTCTCCATATTCTTATTTTTATATAGTGCAGAGAGCCGCTCCGCTGCCGGCGTCACTGGCAGCGCAGCTCCGCGGCTATAAGCTAAAATATACTTTAAGATATATTGTACAATTCATTAAATAAAATAACTCCAACATAATCACTACAATGTGTCTCCAATATAATCACTGTAATGTGTCTCCAATATAATCACTATAATGTGTCTCCAAACATAATCTCTATATTAAAAAGTGGGGAAAGGGGGGCTGGGGGCGGTATATGTGGGTGTGGCATCCAAATTTTTGAAGCAGATCTATGTGGAATAACAATTGCTACCTTCATACCAAATTTGGTGACTCTAGCTCAAAGTTTGTATAAGATAAGGAAAGGGGGGCGGAATGGTTGGGCGTGGCTCCAAAACTTTGATGCAGATTGTTGGGGGTCGTTGCCAGCTATCATCCTACCAAATGTGGAGGCTCTAGCTCCACAACTCTGGAAGATACACGCATTCCCGTTGTTGACGAAGCGTTGGGGCACATGGGGGCGGCTAGGCCAGTATCGGTGGGCGTGGCATCCAAACTTTTGATGCAGTTCTTGGGGGGTCATCATCACCTATCTTGGCACCAAATTTGGTGGCTATAGCTCAAAAGCTGTGGGAGATATAGGTTTTTTTGTTTTTTAAATGCGGGGGGGCTGGGGGCGGAATGGGTGGGCGTGGCTCAAAAATTTGATGCAGTTTTTTGGGGGTTGTTTGTAGCTATCTTCTTACCAAATTGGGTAGTTCTTGCTGTAAGGATGTGCGAAATATGTGGATTTATCGGTTTTGAGTTATCGAATTTAACGATTTGGCAGCCCCCTCGTTATCGTAGAACCCCCATCTTGACACTTTAATTTACTATCCCATATATAAAGAGAATTGGAAAGTTTCAAGTCTCTATCTTGAAGGGTGTGGAAAAAACTTGCAACCATACGGACGGACAGACGGACAAACACCATGACGGACATTGCACAAAACCAATATACTCTTTACCTTCGGTATCGAGTATTATAAGATCAAGCATTTTATTAAGAGAATTTGGGCCGTGGGAGTCAGGGCACCAGAGTCAGGAGAAGAAATCCAAGTAGCTTCAGCAATGTTGAAATCACCAAGAACTACAAGAAAATCGCGATCAGAAAGCAAGGCAGAGACAGAATGAATAGCAGATAGATGTGTCTCATAGATAGAGAGATCAGAGGAAGGAGGTATATACGAACGAGTGATAAAAATGTTAATAGCGTAAATATTTAGCTTTACAGCAATAAACTCTATATCAAAAGAACTATCTAATACGACTGTTTCAGAAGGAAAGTCTACATGCACAGCAATAAGCACTCCACCACCACGCCGAAGAGTACGGTCCTTTCTATAAATAGAGTATAAATATAATTTCGGAATTGAGAATGTCTTGCCTTAACCACGTTTCAGTAAAGGCAATGACATGGAAAGGGAAAGAAAGACTATTAAGATATAAACTAGTGAGTTTACTACAAAGACCTCTTACATGCTGATAGCCAAGTAAGAAGGAGGATGTTAGTTTTTTGAATTATCAGAAATGGGGAGAGTTACTTTAGAACCAACCACCGGAAGGGTAGATACAATCGGGGGCCGATTTTTTTTTTCTTGCAGTATACTCTTTCACAATTATGTGTTCTGGGCAAAAGTCTTTGCAGCATATAGTGCAAAAATCTTGATTCGAAACACTGATTTTAAAAGTCGAAATGTTCCGATCATAAGCAATTTTAAATTTCTCCACCGTGCAATTGGCATTCGATTTGGCCTTGATATAGACCTTGACATCATCTGATGTTAAATCAGGGGGAAGCCTTGAAACAAATATTTGTTTTTTAGGTGGAACAGCAAGAAATTTTTTAATTATATCCTCCACTGAGGCTGGTTTGGAAGACTCAGTCTCGGATAATTGAATATTTGGCTCTTTAGATTTAATAGAGTTTTAATGTTGATTAACATCAACACTCCTAACCACCAATGGAACCGAAGGACCGGGATCAGATAAGACAATATCCATGGGAGTATATGTATATGGTATATCATCTAAGTTCTCAACAACTTTAGTAGAGGGGACATGAGGATTTTTATTTACTTTACACTGTGGTATCGGAGCGTTTGGAGTATTTTCCGACGTCACAGAGCACGATAACTGCCCAGCGTTGGCCTTTTTACGCTTTGGAGAATACTGTACGAGATTTTTATCGTTAAGGTTTCTCTGAACCGGTTTAAAGGTTTATTCAACTGGCAGAAAACGCCCTATAAGCCAAGTTGAGTTTCTATAAAGCTTGCAATGTCTTTTTATACTCGTTAGCGAAGGTCAAGAGTATATTGGTTTTGTGCAATGTCCGTCATGGTGTCTGTCCGTTTGTCCGTCCGTATGTGTGCAGGTTTTCCACACCCTTCAAGCTAGAGACTTGAAACTTTCCAATTCTCTTTATCTATGGCATAGTAAATTAAAGTGTCAAGATTGGGGTTCTACGTTATGGGGGGGGCTGGCAAAACGATAAACTCGATAACTCAAAACCGATAAATCTACATATTACGCACATCCTTACAAGTAGAACTACCAAATTCAGTAAAAAGATAGCTACTAGCAACCCCCAAAAGACTGCATCAAAAATTTTGGAGCCACGCACACCCATTCCGCCCCCAGCCACCCCGCAATTAAAAGTAAAAAAAGCATATGTCTCCCACAGTTTTTGAGCTATAGCCACCAAATTCGGTGCCAAGATAGGTGATAATGACCCCCCAAAAACTGCATGAAAAGTTTGGATGCCACGCCTACCCATACCGCCCCCAGCCACCCTTTCCCCACCTTTTACAAACTTTGAGCTAGAGTCACCAAATTTGGAAGGAAATAGCAGGTGGCATCCCCATCTGCATCGGAGAATCTTTAAGGCAGCGTACACCCCTACCGCATCCGTACCCCTTTGCAATCAGGCCTCTTTGTACCGGTTTTAATACTGGTAACGAGTATACCGCAGTCGGTTGCGTCCGACTGCAACGTTTCCACTTGTTTGAGATACGGCCATTAATGCCAGCACATTGCTCATGAGCAACATTTGTGCACATCCAACAGCAGACAAAACCCATTTTTGAGTTTGCGCGGACTTGACAATTCGCATAGCAGCAAACAGACATTTTTATTAAGTTAATTAAAAGAAAATAAAAATAACAATATAAAAAAAAAAATAAATAGATACTACTGCAGAAAATTTTTATTATTAAAATACAGGTCCATCCTAATGTGCAAATAGTAAAGCTACAAACAAAACTTACTTCACAGCTTCACAAACAAAAACGGCACGAGCGCGACCACCGAAAGCAAAGGAGAACAATTTTACCGAGACCAACACCAACATAAAACGCACAATAGTAAAATAAAGCGAAGCGCATAAAAAAACACGTTCGTTGCGATGCAAAGAGCGATGATGCAGATCTTTGTGGTATTTCAATTGCTATCTTCATACCAAATTTCGTGTCTCTAGCTCAAAGTTTGTAAGAAACGTGGGAAAGGGGAATGGGGGTGGTATGGAGTGGCGTGGCATCCAAAGTTTTAATGCAGTTTTTTTGGGATCGCAATCACCTATCTTGGCAGCAACTTTGGTGACTCAATCTCAAAAAATGTGGAAGATATAAGGGTTTTTGATATCAAAATGCGGGGGGCTGGGGGCGGAACGTGTGGGCGTGGCTCCAAAACTTTGGTGCAAATCTTTTAGGGTCGGTACCAAATATCTTTATACCAAATTTGGTGACTCTGGCTCAAGCACAATGAAAGTTATACGCATTCCCGTTTTTAACGAAGCCTTGGGGCAGCTGGGGGTGGCTATGGCGGTAGGGGTAGGCGTGGCATCCAAAGTTTTGATGCAGTTTTTTGGGGGTCGTTATCACCTATCATTGCACCAAACTTGGTGACTCTAGCTCAAAAACGGTGGAAGTTCTAGTCGTATCTGATTTCAAATTGCGGGGGGTTGGAGGTGGAATGGGTGGGCGTGGCTCCAAAATTTTTGATGCCATTTTTTGGGGATCTTCAATAGCTATCTTCTCACCAAATTGGGTAGTTCTAGCTGTAAGGAAGTACGAAATAGGTGGATTTATCGACTTTGAGCTATCGAATTTATCTATTTGTCAGCCCCCAGTTATCGTAGAAGCCCAATCTTGTAACTTTATCTTTACATTCGGTAACGAGTATGCAAACGGACTAGATCAAAAAGTTAAAATTTATAAAAGTTTTATCCTCGAACAAAAATATTAAATAGTGCGTTGTTTTATTCATAACATTGTCTGATGTTGTCTTATACATAGAGACAGTTAACAGGGACAAAAAACAGTCATTGGTTGGAAACGACGTTTGTATATGATTATCACGTGAGTCTTTTTTACAACACTTAGAATTTCTCAAAAACGTAGAGTTCAAGTTTTCCTTGATACGATAGTAGGAATTTTTTTTTATTTTTGTCTACCAATAACAGTTTGTCTCAGAAGGCCCGTATCCAGTACAATAAAAAAGTCCTGGCAGGAATTTGTGATATATTTTGGAAGCGTGGGCACAAGATTTTATAGTGTGACCATAGTCCACTAATTAGTGGTAAAAATATGGCATTTTGCCTTATATAGCTTAAGAGATACATGGTCCCACTGAGGCATCAAATTTAAAAAGTAAACTAACCCACAAACACAAAATAAAAAAGAAAAGATGAGTAGTGCGAATATGCTTATTCCGTTGTTGGTATATATGTTGTTGCAGTGCCAATACTTTTAAGCCCGTTTTTCAGTTTTCCTTTCCATTATTATTTATAGCTTGTCGTTTTATAAAAACAAACATATTTTTGATTATTAATATATTTAATGACATATAATATGTTAACTTACGATCTTTATCCAACTCATTGCCAATACTTTCCCATGGCTGTCTCACCGTTACAAAATCAAAATGTTTTTTGTCTGTCAGCCTCCAAAGGCATGGTCGCGACTCGACTGATTTAATAAGCAAAATCTTCCCCTCGTGACTAATATTTTCCACCCGTTTTTTGGTTTTTCTTTCCATTATTATTAATAAGTTTTTATAAACGTTTTACAAAATGTGTTTGCTGGCCTAGGCACAAAAAGATATATGATTTGGAATTTCCTGCGCCCAGCGCCAGTGTGTACATATTAAATACATCGATACTATCGATAAGCAGTTTAGTATTTTTGCTATGTTACTGGATACCTAGAACACACGCAGCCAAAAAAAAACAAGTGGAAACGTTGCAGTCGGACGCAACCGACTGCGGCATACTCGATACCAGAATTAAAACCGGTAAAAAGAGGCCTGAATGCAAAGGGGTACGGATGCGGCAGGGGTTTACGCTGCCTTAAAGATTCTCCGATGCAGATGGGGATGCTACCGGCTATCTTCATACCAAATTTGGTGACTCTAGCTCAAAGTTTGTAAAAGGTGGGGATAGGGGGGGGGCTGGGGCGGTATAGGTAGTTGTGGCATCATTATTTTTGATGCAGATCTTTCTGAAATGTCAATTGCTATCTTCATACCAAATTTGGTGACTCTAGCTCAAAATTTGTAAAAGGTGGGGAAAGGGGGGCGGGGGGGGCTGGGGCGGTATGGGTAGTTGTGGCATCCAAATTTTTGATGCAGATCTTTGTAAAATGTCAATTGCTATCTTCATACCAAATTTGGTGACTCTAGCTCGAAATTTGTAAAAAGTGGGGAAAGGGGGGGCTGGGGGCGGTATGGGTGGGCATGGAATCCCAATTTTTGATGCAGATCTTTCTGAAATGTCAATTGCTTTCTTCATACCAAATTTGGTGACTCTAGCTCGAAAATTGTAAAAAGTGGGGAAAGGGGGGCGAAACGGAGGGCGTGGCTCCAAAACTTTGATGCAAATTTTTGGGGGTCGTTGCCAGCTATCTTCCTACCAAATTTTGTGGCTCTAGCTCCACAACTCTGGAAGATACACGCATTCCCGTTTTTGACGAAGCGTTGGGGCACATGGGGGTGGCTAGGGCAGTATTGGTGGGCGTGGCATCCAAACTTTTGATGCAGTTTTTAGGGGGTCATCATCACCTATCTTGGCACCAAATTTGGTGGCTCTAGCTCAAAAACTGTGGGAGATATAGCCATTTCTGATTTCAAAATGCGGGGGGGCTGGGGCGGAATGGGTGGGCGTGGCTCCAAAACTTTGATGCAGATTTTTGGGGGTCGTTACCAGCTATCTTCCTACCAAATTTGGAGGCTCTAGCTCCACAACTCTAGCAGATACACGCATTCCCGTTTTTGACGAAGCGTTGGGGCACATGGGGGTGGCTAGGGCAGTATTGGTGGGCGTGGCATTCAAACTTTTGGTGCAGTTTTTAGGGGGTCATCATCACCTATCTTGGCACCAAATTTGGTGGCTCTAGCTAAAAAACTGTGGGAGATATAGCCATTTCTGATTTCAAAATGCGGGGGGGCTGGGGGCGGAATGGGGGGCGTGGCTGCAAAATTTTTGATGCAGTTTTTTGGGGGTTGCTAGTAGCTATCTTCTTACCAAATTTGGTACTTCTAGCTGTAAGGATGTGCGAAATATGTGGATTTATCGGTTTTGAGTTATCGAACTTATCGATTTGCCAGATCCCCAGTTATCGTAGAACCCCCATCTTGACACTTTACTATCCCATAGATAAAGAGATTTGGAAAGTTTCAAGTCTCTAGCTTGAAGGGTGTGGAAAAAAGTTGCGTTCATACAGACGGACAGACGGACAGACACCATGACGGACATTGCACAAACTCAATATACTCTTTACCTTCGGTATCGAGTATAAACAGTTCCTGCTGCGACGATTTTGTATGAAAAATTTTTTTTTCGCTGTACTGGATACGGACCTTTAAAGCCCATTTTTTTTTTTTTAATTGCAGATTTTTAGAAAAACAATTTTTGCAGAATCATTGCACTAAGCGTCTTTACGCATAAAATATATATTTATTTATTAGTTTCTATATCACTGCACATTGCGTTTACGAATTAATTAACCGGAGCGTAATAAGAAAACACGACTGCATGCGACGACAGTTGATTATACTACTACCAGCAAAATAACATTCAAATGCGCTCTCTGAGAGCGGTGTTGCCAGGCTTTCAGGTTCCAACTATTTTGTTGACTTTTGCAAGTTGACGACTCTATTTGTATAATTTAGCTTTAAATCTAATAAGAATAATGAAGAATTACATGAATTGAATTATAAATAAGGATTTAGTTATAGTTAGTTTACAATCATAAATATGTAAGTATGTTTGAAATGTGAACCGCCGTTAGGGCTGAGTAGCCAGATGAGCGAAGGCACTAGCCAAAGCTTTCGAGCTCCAATATAGGATCCACCAAGATCGCAAAAAAGCTTGTGGTGAGCTCAGGCTGAGCGCGATCGAGAGAAATAGTCGAGACTGGACTTTGAAGTCCGCGAAGAGTAAGGTTTGCGGCCGTGAACGCGTCTATACAAATAATAATAAAGAATAATACTTACAGTTTAACCTGAACAAGTGCTTGTCCCAATTTCCTTGGATACATATACAGTGACTCACAGCTTAAATGATGCAGGGTCAAAAAGTTAGGTGCTATATATTTAAACCGAGGAAAAACAAATGTTTAAGCATTTGTTTTATGTTTTATCACATTTAAAAGGAACTTTATTTGTTTCTAAAATATTGCTAGTTTTATATATACACTAAAAACTAAAAATCATCTAAAATATAGGTCCGTAAAGATGAGACACAACCGTTTATTTTTGCGAATAAAGGTTAAATAGGATTTTAGTACTTAGTATGTAATCCCTTAACCTTTATTACCTATATTCATCGAAGAGCCACCGGTTTCGGGCTTGCCTCCGAGTTTGGTCTTTTGTGAAACCGATGACGATGTTCCGCGTCCAATTTCATAACATTTAAATCTGGGACTGGCCGGAATATGACGGGGGGCAGTCCGGGCCGGACTGCACTATCGAACGTATGTTGTCGTTGTTGAACCGAAACGTCTCTACGGGCTTTGAGCAAATTTTCTTTAAGAATATTGAGGTACATGTCTTATCATGTCGATCAAAATCGCGTTCGCCCATGCCCAACCACCACTTCGCCAGTAACTGTTGCTTTAACATTTTGGATCCAGCTCAGTGTTGGGCTGTCGCCACACAAAATTTCACTCGTTCGACCCAAATGGTTGAATTTGGACTCGTCTGAAAATTACTGTGTTCCAAAGAAATTTGTTGGCGACGCCCAACACTGAGCTGGATCCAAAATGTTAAGCAACAGTTCATGGAAGTGTGTGGTATGGGATTAGGGCAGCCGGCGTCGAACTTGGGATTTTGAGTGACGATGGATAAGACTATGTACCTCAATATTCTTAAAGAAAATTTGTCCAAGCGCCAAAAGTGAACCACTGATTTCCGGTTCTCCACGACAACGACCAAACATACGTTCGGAATAGTGCAGTCCTGGCTTACCTGGAACTGCCCCACGTCATGATTCCTCCGGCCCAGTCTCCAGATTTAAATGTTATTGAAAATTTGTGGATTGCTGGAGCACTCACCTTAAAATGCTCTGCTGGAGGAATGGAGCAAATATGCCCGAAACCACTTGGAAGATGGTCTCTTCGATGAATAATAGGTTGGCTATTGTAAGTTAGGGATTACATACTAATACTAAAATCTTATTTAACCTTTTATTCAAAATATAACTGGTTTGTGTTGCTTTTAAGCTGTGACCTATATTTTAGATGTATTTTTAGTTTTTAGTGATATATAAAACTTAGCAATATTTTAGAAACAAATAAGTCCTTTTAAATGTGATAAACATAAACAAATGCGTTTAAACATTTTTGTTTTTCCTGGTTTAAAATATAGTTAACTTTTTATTTGACCCTGCATCATTTAAGCTGTGAGTCACTGTACATGTTCAAACATATGCATGTGTTGAATATTCGCGTGTAGGCTTCTTAGTATATAAATTCGCAAATCGGTGAGTATCACCCCGATTTGGTAAAGAGCAGCCACTGTGTGATTAGATAATTGAGTGTGGATTTGATCCAGTGGGTGCCCTAATCAACCAGGCGGTATGTCAGCGTGACGCCGGTAGTGCATCGTCGATTGCATACTGCCACCATTTTGCTCTTACGTTTTCGCAGATTATAAATTATCTTGTAACTTGAGCCTGGCCAGACTGCAATCTGCACCCCGGCTTTACAAACTACTTTACAAGTGCACGAAAAAAAAGTTTGCCCGCTACATCGCTTTATTCTTTACGAAAAATGCATAATCTTATAGTAGTATATATGTATGCTTCTATTTCATAAAAAGTATTCTTCAAATATAACTTTTATATATCCTAATAGATTTTATTAAAATTTTGTATATTGTATCAAGTTGATACAGGGACTCATGTGTTATTACACTCGATAACGAAGGTAAAGAGTATATTGGGTTTGTGCAATGCCGTCATGGTGTCTGTCCGTCCGTATGAACGCACCTTTTTTCGACACCCTTCAAATTATAGATATATCTTTATGTATGGCGGTAAGAATTGGTAAGAAAATAGTAGCTACTGGCATCCCGTTTTTAAACAGGTATCGAGTACACCACTGCAACGTTTCGACTTGTTTTTTTACTCCATGTGTTTGTTTATTGTGGGTGCTGGCTGAATGAACGCCATGAAAGTTATAGTGTTACAATTCACCTTCGCCCCCTGCGAACTATCCCACAAGTTCATTAGACCAGGCAGGAATTAACTATGTATATATTTATTGACATTTATCGAAATAAACAAAATAATACTAACAAATATATTTTAGCTTTTATGGGGTCCAATTGTGTGTTGGAAGTGTTCAACCCAAATGAATTTGATTTCATTGTAAAGGCGATCCAAGCACTTAGTCGTAATATAAATAAAATATTGTGCATACCACAAAAAATGTTGGTGTTTTAATAGAGTAAGTAACGAAACCATCTTTTTTGGCATCCCACAGGAAGTTTACCATCGAGCAAAAGCCTTGCATAAGTAGCTCACCAACAGACACTAGCACCACATAACGATATCTGGTAAGGACAAAGATTATGATGGCACTTAAGGAGCGCACACACATACATAAATAAGCTATCCAACCCACCTATCGAAGTCCATTAGCTTGATACTTTCTTTGATCTCTTCGCTGATCTGGGCAGCCAATTGGTAGGACTGTTTCGGATGAAACATGTAATCCTCATTAAAGTTCTTGTCCATGATGGTGCGCACGGTTATCTCCAAACGTTCCTTGTTTAGGGGATTCTTTGGATCCATTCGATAGGTGGGCAAAAAGCGTATATTTGTCTGGTCCAATACAAAAAACAGAGAAGGTAACAACAACAAATTTTGAAAATCTGAACTTACCTTCGGGGTAGCTCCTGATGCTGCAGCCACATTGGACTTGGTTAGGGATACGCGCTGGCTGCTTATCTGCTTCTGCATGGTGACAAAACGAAAGTGTCGAAGCAATATGGATTACATTCAACATGCAATATGCACACTGTTAGATATAAGTTTACGCCCACTCAGCAAAAATCATCACATGCGTGACTTTAAGAAATAAAGTTTTTTTCACCCGTATTGCCAATTCGGAAAACAGGTAGTTCTTCATTAAACACACAATCTATCTATGTATTTTGCTAGTCCAATGTTATCACAAAATCAATCATACCTTTTCGCGTTCTTGGCCCAAACATAGCGTCACCAGTTCTGACCAGTTTCTCGCTGCGATAGCCATTTGTTGTGACGTACTCCCTTCAATTTCGAAACCTTAAGTGCGTCGCGGCTTGCATAAAACCGCAAATGATTTTTATTGTATTATAACATAACAAAGGGCCTGCTTGCCTTTCTTTGTATCGTCCTGGCAATGCACTAGACCAGATGTTGAATCAATAATTGGCAAACATTTTAGTACAAGCCCGATTAGGTGAATCAAACTTGCCTTGTTGGTTGCAAACTATAGACCCCTCCCCATATTTTTGAGGGCCTGTATGTTAATAATTTTTTTTTTTTAACAAAATAACAAAGTAAATCAAGTAAGAAGGCTCTAGTCGAGAGAGCCCGACTAGAAGATACCCTGAACCCAGTTGCAATAAATATATTAAATTTATATAAGACTTTGGTATACAGACTTAACTTCAATCGATTTAATTCGATATCTCCGGTGTTTCTTAACCGATTTGGACGAAAATTATCAGAAAAGTTCTATCGTTACCCATTATTTCAACCCCTATTTTACATTTTCCATATTCGATATTTTTTGTTATCGATTCCATGTGTATATCGGAAACCAGAATAGCTATCGATAATTTGAAGCAAACTTGTTCTGCTCATGGTATAGGATAACTTATATTCAAAATCTGGAGTCTCTAGCTCTTGTAGTCTCTGAGATCCACGCGTTCATACAGACGGACGGACAGACGGACATGGCTATATCGCCTCGGCTGTTGATGCTGATCAAGAATATATATATACAGGGGTGTGCCAGAAATCTCTAGAGATTTTGGCTCGAGCAGGTTTTCAAATCTCTAAAACAAAACCGTAGGTGTGCCAGAAGTTAGGGAGATTTCAATTTTCGGTAAAATTTTTCGGAGCAAATACGTAAAACGAAAATGGCCAAAAAGAGTTGCTACCTTTGAAAAGAAAAATTGCCTAAAATGTATTTGCTATTTTAGTCATTGTTTTCAAGGTTGGCCACAGGGCATTAGTGTTAAATTTAATAAATAGTAAAATAAAAATATGTTAGGTCTTATCTCTTGTAATTCTTATACAAAATACATATATAATATTTTGCCCGCCAAGTAACTAATGTTGCTTGACAGCCGTGCCGTGATAGCTTGCTTGAACAGCTGTTCTACGTATTTCGTGAAAA
Source organism: Scaptomyza montana (assembly GCA_018904305.1). Lineage (NCBI taxonomy): Eukaryota > Metazoa > Arthropoda > Insecta > Diptera > Drosophilidae > Scaptomyza > Scaptomyza montana. The sequence goes on from JAEIGR010000023.1 coordinate 61,886, forward strand.
TAGTCTTAGAGATTTGTTACAGATTCATTTAAAACTCAAAAAAAGTAAAATAAATGCAATGCAAAGAATTAAATGCAATTTTAATTCAACTTACATTTTGGCGGCACAATGACTTGCCATAAATTAAATTCTTCTTCTTTCTGTAGACATTCACACACCTAACAAACACCGCAAAAGCTGCCACCTTATAAAAAAAGGTTTGCTGCAATAACTTTGTTAAATTTACAACAATCTCTCCACTGCTCAACCATGCAATTTTGTTACCTAAAAGTAAGATTTTTTATTTTTATTTGCCACAAATAAGTGTCTTTTAAATTGACCTATTAATGACTCTCGAATAATAGTTTTTGTTAAACGAACAAGGTGGCACCCTCTTGTTAGGGACGGTTTTGCACGCTTACATGGAACGGCAAATAGGCTTTAGAGATTTGTTAGAGATTTATTAATATCGAAAATCATGAATTAAAATATTTATAAAATTCGAATGTATATGCAATATGCAATTAAGCTTAAAATTACCTTTCGAAAAAGTAACACTTGTTATGCATTAGACATTTAATATTGCTTAAACTAACCAAATCTATTACCAAATTTGTTGAGATTTCAAAACCATCTCGAACTCTGCTCTGGCACACCTTAAACCAGCTCGAGGTTGGTTTTAGGTTGGAATTCGGTTGGTTTTGATGGCTGGCACACCCCTGATACTTTATGGGGTCAGAGATGCTTCGTTCTGCCTGTTACATACTTGTGCACAAAACCATTATGCCCTTTTTACCCATTTTGTGGGTTAAGGGTATAAAAAAAGGTGACAAGCCTCAAATTTTAAATTAAATTAAATTAAATTTATAATCATTTCTATAATTTGTATTACACATGCAAAGCCAACTTCTTTTCATAGTAAAATCTTTATACAGATCTCGCATTTGTCTGTCAGCTTTATGCTAGGTTGTCCGATCAGGTCGATTTTGACTAATGAACAAAAAGAAGACATTGACCAAAGTTTTTTGAAATTTATTTTAATTTTTAAAAATCAATTAATTGATCATTCGAAATTTATTTTAATAGAGCATTAAGAAAGTCAAAAATAATATAGCCACATGCATAAAAATATTCCTGAAATGATAGTTTACAAAATAGACATAATTTCGACAAAGACTGTATTATACCACCTAGTTAGTTTTTATACTCGTTACCGAAGGTCAAGAGTATATTGGGTTTGTGCAATGTCCGTCATGGTGTCCGTCCGTCCGTCCGTCTGTATGTTCGCAACTTTTTTCCACACCCTCCAAGCTAGAGACTTGAAACTTTCCAATTCTCTTTATCTATGAGATAGTAAATTAAAGTGTCAAGATGGGGGTTCTACGATAACTGGGGGGCTGGCAAATCGATAAGTTCGATAACTCAAAACCGATAAATCCACATATTTCAAACACCCTTACAGCTCGAACTACCAAAATTGGTGAGCAGGTAGCTACTAGCAACCTTCAAATAGCTGCATCATTTTGGAGCCACGCCCACCCATTCCACCCCCAGCCCCCCGCAAATTATAGTAAAAAGAGCCTATATCTCCCACAGTTTTTGAGCTATAGCCACCAAATTTGTTGCCAAGATAGGTGATGATGACCCCCCAAAAACTGCATCAAAAGTTTGGATGCCACGCCTACCAATAATGCCCTAGCCGCCCCCATCCGCCCCAACGCTTCGTCAAAAACGGCAATGCGTGTATCTTCCAGAGTTGTGGAGCTAGAGCCACCAAATTCGGTAGGAAGATAGCTGGCAACGACCCCCAAAAATCTGCATCAAAGTTTTGGAGCCAAGCCCTCCCATTCCGCCCCCAGCCCCACCGCATTTTGAAATCAGAAATGGCTATATCTCCCACAGTTTTTGAGCTAGAGCCACCAAATTTGGTGCCAAGATAGGTAATGATGACCCCCAAAAAACTGCTTCAAAAGTTTGGATGCTACGCCCACCAGTACTGCCCTAGCCGCCAACATCCGCCCCAACGCTGCGTCAAAAACGCGAATGCGTGTATCTTCCAGAGTTGTGGAGATAGAGCCACCAAACTTGGAAGGAAGAGAGCTGGCAGCGACTCCATCACACCAACCCAATCTGCCCCCAGCCCCCCATTCCCCACCTTTTACAAACTTTGAGCTAGAGTCACCAAATTTGATATGAAGATATCAAATGACATTCCACAAAGATCTGCATCAAAAATTTGGATGCCACACCCAACCAATCTGCCCCCAGCCCCCCATTCCCCACCTTTTCCAAACTTTGATATAGAGTCACCAAATTTGGTATGAAGATAGCAATTGACATTCCACAAAGATCTGCAGCAAAAATTTGGATGCCACACCCACCCAATCCGCCCCCAGCCCCCCTTTCCCCACTTATTACAAATTTCGAGCTAGAGTCACCAAATTTTTTTATGAAGATAGCAATTGATATTTCACAAAGATCTGCATCAAAAATTTTGATGCCACGCCCACCCATACCGCCCCCAGCCCCCCTTGCCACACTTTTTACAAACTTCGAGCTAGAGTCACCAAATTTGGTATGTAGATAGCAATTGACATTCCTTATCGATCTGCATCAACAATTTGGATGCCTCGCCCACCCATACCGCCCCCAGCCCCCCTTTCCCCACTTATTACAAATTTCGAGCTAGAGTCACCAAATTTGGTATGAAGATAGCAATTGACATTTCACAAAGATCTGCAACAAAAATGTTGATGCCACAACTACCCATACCGCCCCCAGCCCCCCCCCCCCCTTTCCCTACATTTTACAAACTTTGAGCTAGAGTCATCAAATTTGGAAGGAAGATAGCTGGTGGCATCCCCATCTGCATCGGAGAATCTTTAAGGTACAGCGTTTTCCCCTGCCGCATCCGTACACCTTTGCAATCAGGCCTGCTTTTACCGGTTTTAATACTGGTAACGAGTATACCGCAGTCGGTTGCGTCCGACTGCAACGTTTCCACTTGTTATTTTTATACTCGTTACCGAAGGTAAAGCTAGAGCTACCAAATTTGGTAAGAAGATAGCTACTAGCAACCCCCAAAAAACTGCATCAAATTTTGGAGCCACGCCCCCCATTCCGCCACCAGCCCCCCCGCATTTTAAAGTCAAAAAAGCCTATATCTCCCACAGTTTTTGAGCTAAAGCCACCAAATTTGGTGCCAAGATTGGTGATGATGACCCCCCAAGAACTGCATCAAAAGTTTGGATGCTACGCCCACCAATACTGCCCTAGCCAGCCCCATCCACCCCAACGCTTCGTCAAAAACGGGAATGCGTGTATCTTCCAGAGTTGAGAAGCTAGAGCCACCAAATTTGGTAGAAAGATAGCTGGCAACGGCCCCCAACAATCTGCATAAAAGTTTTGGAGCCACGCCCAACCAGTCCGCCCCCCTTTCCCCACCGTATACAAACTTTGAGCTGGAGTCACCAAATTTGGTATGAAGGTAGCAATTGACATTCCACATAGATCTGTATCAAAAATTTGGATGTCACGCCCACACATACCGCCACCTGCCCCCCTTTCCCCACTTTTTCCAAATTTCGAGCTAGAGTCACCAAATTTGGTATGAAGATAGCAATTGACATTCCACTAAGATCTGCATCAAAAATTTAGATGCCACACCCACCCATACCGCCCCAGCCCCTTTTTCCCCACCTTTACAAACTTAAAGCTAGAGTCAGCAAATTTGGAAGGAAGATAGCTGGTGGCATCCCCATGTGCATCGGAGAATCTTTAAGGCAGCGTACATACCTGCCGCATTCTTACTCTTTTGTAATCAGGGCTCTTTTTACCGGTTTTAATACTGGTAACGAGTATACCGCAGTCGGTTGCGTCCGACTGCAACGTTTCCACTTGTTTTTTTCAAGCTCTCGCTGCGCTGGTATGTGCAGAACTAAATGTTATAATAGCGTGTTTGTCATTTCGAGAATTGGCACGATATTTTTCGGCTGAACCAAAATGTACAATATTTTATTTCCTTATTATTTGACCCTGCATCTGCCTCAGAATGTTCTTCGATAAAGGAACGAAGCTCTTCTAACGTTTCACAAAACATAAACATCACGTGAACATTAGACACAATGCAAAATGCACAAGTCAGCAGATAAATGATTTGTTCACATTTTAATTGATTGACTTACATGACACAAAAAGTCCCATTAAATGATTTGGAGAGAAAACCACTTAAAGCATACCTGAAATTCATTATGTATTACCCAAACACAAATTCGAGTTTAATTACAACGATAAATACTTTACACTTTATTGATTAATATGTTGCTCATACGGCTTTCATTACAAGTTGAATTCGTATTTTGATATGTACTTATACATACAATATATAAACACATAAACACATACACAGTCAGTTACATAACAACAGACAAGAATAATCATTATCAAATTTTGATTCGATATACAGTAGCGAAATTTGAATAAAGAAGCACCATTTCGACTTTTTTTAAACGATTTTAAAACAAACATCTAGGCGATTCTGACATGGTACAATACACTCTTTACCTTCGGTATCGAGTATAAAAAAGGTATCAAAGGTATCGTGTCAATAAGAACTTTTAGCCTACGATTAGGGAAAATTCCAAGCATATATAAAAAATATTCACTTTAAAAATTTGCAAAACTGTGTTTGTTTTTGAGTTGATAAAATCAAAACGTCGAAATGGTGCCATTTTACATTTAGTGGCTGTAAAGTGCATATAAATATAAATATTTATATATATCTTCCGCGTAATAGCACGCTACAGTTGGGTTATTTACTTATTTATTTTTATACCCTTCACCCATAAAATGGGTAAGAAGGGTATAATGGTTTTGTGCAAAAGTATGTAACAGGCAGAAGGAAGCATCTCCGACCCCATAAAGTATATATATTCTTGATCAGCATCAACAGCCGAGACGATATAGCCATGTCCGTCTGTCCGTCTGTATGAACGTGTGGATCTCAGAGTCTACAAGAGCTGGAGACTTCGGATTTTGAATATGATAAGTTCTCCTATACCATTAGCAGAACAAGTTTGCTTCAAATTATCGATAACTATTCTTGTTTCCGATATACACATGGAATCGATAACAAAAAATATCGAGTTTGGAAAATGCATAAATGAGGGTTGAAGTAATGGGTAACGATAGAACTTTTCTGAAAATTTTCGTCCAAATCGGTTAAGAAACACCGGAGATATCGAATTTAATCGATTGAAGTTAAATCAGTATACCAAAGTCTTATATAAATTTAATATATTTATTGCAACTGGGTTCAGAATATCTTCTAGCCGGGCTCTCCCGACTAGAGCCTTCTTACTTGTTTTGCTTAGTATATACTTGTGATTTAGCATATTTTGTGATTGCCATTCCATTAATAGGAAGTGCATTGTAACAAAAATAATAATAAAAATAAAAACATTAAAGATTCTTTAAATGTTCAATCAAATTGCTGTGTTACAATGGACCAAAATACTTATGACCAAATTACATAAGTTTATCAGTTACATAAAAAATAGTACAGTCGACTCTCGTTAATTCAAAATTCGAGGGACTCTTAAAATATTCCGAATTTTCGAGTGTTTGAAATAATAAATAGTTCGAAATTTTTTAGAGAAAATAAATAAAACTTCGAATTATTAAGTGTTTTTATTTAACTGCTAATGTTTTACATATTTATAATGTGAATTAATTAATCTTTGAAGAGAACTCATTTATATTTATTCGAAGCAAATTTCTGCTACTTAGACTTTTCAATAATTTTTTATGCTGTTTCAACAGTTTCGTTTTGTAGACAAAATCTTTAAGGGTTATCGAATGAGACTCTTGCTACCTTAACTGACACCTCTGCCAAAGGTTCTGCTGTTTCATCTTCATCGTTGCTCTTTTCACTCGTAACTGTCGCAGATACAATTTCGCCATCGGTTAGTGATCCTGGGACAGCAACATCTTCATCCACTTGAACATAGCCAGAAAAACTCACACCGCTGATGTCAACTACTGCTCCAGCAGTTTGAGCAGCAGTAACTTTCTCCTTGTTCTTTGTTATGGTCGAGAGAGTACTGAGAGGAGTCTTAAATTCTTTTGCAACGTCGGTTTTCTTCTCACCTTATTCTACTTTTTCGAAATATCGCAGGTTTGAATTAACAAGAGTCGACTGTACATAGTTATGGATTATAGTTACTATAAATACATAATTAGATGGGAGCGTTATCGCGCAAATTTTTATGCAGTTTTTTTCTAGTAACTTTTTGTTATGAATTTCTTCAATGTTTTTCTATTTTTCATTTCAGATACTTGATACCAAAGATTTTTTCAGTTGTAGCCATGAACATATAAGTATTTGTAAAGATTTATTTCTGTACGCTTGACCATGAGCTGCCGCTGCATTGTAGACGTTTGTGATTTATAACTGTGTAATAGAAGTTATTATCTTATAAGATTATGAAACATTTTTAAATTGTTTATAAAGTTTTGTAGCTTCAGTGTTTTGTTAGTAATTATAAATCAGAGTCGCCCAAAAAACAAACTATCAACAGTTATTGTGCTTGTGTGTGAATGTAGAACGATTATTAAGAATACTCCCAGCACTCATTTACTAAAACGAATTACTTGATGGCGTTATGTTATTTTTTTTAAGCTTTTTGGAAACATCAGTTAAACAACTTTTTATGAATAGTTATCACTGATGATAATGATGTTCGGCATAAGAACCCAGAAGTTTGTTTGTGTATGTGCGTTTAAGTTTTTTCCCTGGCAACATTTAAAATGTCTTTTATCGTTTAACGTCAACTGCGTAACGGTAAGATCACTGCTGCGTGCTATTTTGTCTATTGTATTATGATACAAGAAGAATTTCCATAGAATGCGCCATTACGATGTAAAAAAAAAAAAAAAATTTAGTTTATTCCTTTTTTTGTCTTCTGCAGTCAAGTCTTCCGCGATTGATACATCCCTGTAGCAGAATTTTGCTGTCTTGGCACAATAAGCGACACTCATATATTAAATGACTTTTTGGATTTTTGTTTGCCAACAATTGGATGAGACTACTAACCAATATACATATGTGTTAGTCAAATGAATTGATTTAGTTTTTTCTAATTTCTTTTTTCTATTTTCTTCTTTGTGTTTTCTTAAATTTTAAGGAACCGTTATTATATAACGCCACATTTGGTCCAAAATGTAAATATGTAAAATTCTTAGCACACGGCCTAATCATTAGAGCGTACTTTGCGCAGTGAGCCGCGATTGAATTTGCAAATTGACTCGAGCAGTGCTGAGCGCGTGTGTTCATCCGCGCCAGCGTCGGTATCTTCTGAAGCAATGTTTGGCGTCGATAATTGTCTCTCCACGGATGTAGATGTGGTGTTTGCTTTTATATCATTGCAATGGCCAACTGGGAGTGCTGTAAGCATAATAAAAAAAAAACAAGGCCTTATGCTTGAAACATTGAAATGTGCTAAAAATATAACTAAAAATAAAGAAGCCAATAGCTACATTTAAGGCCAGTTATTGTGTGTTCTTCGGGTGTGTTGTCGGAGCGAGTGAACGACTCTGATGTGCTAAGTCCACCACCAACAGCGACTGTGCCAGTTGGTAAAGCTGCCGCAGCCGCCAGCGACAAGCGTCCGTTGCCTGTTTGGAGCGAACCCTGCTGCTTAAGTTTCGCTTGCTTGTGCTCTAATTTCTAAGAAGTACATAGAAAAGATTTAAAACAAGTGAAAGCTTGTCAGTCGGACACAACCGACTGCGGTATATTTTTATACCAGTGTAAAAACTGGTAGTAAAGTGTCTGCTTGCAAAGGGGGGCGGCAGGGATATGGCAGGGCTTTCAAAAATTGTTTGATGTTGATCTTTGTGAAAAGACCAGCACATAAAGAAAATTATTTGAAAAGGTTGAAAAAAATTGAGATCACACAGACAGTCGGAGAGCATGACAGATATTTCACAAAACTTACATACTCTTGGCCTTCGGTATCAGAGTATAAAAAATGATATAATTGGTTTGAGAAGTAATAAAAATTTTAATTAGATTATAGTAATTCTAAACAGGCATCCAAATTTTTGGTGCAGATCTATGTGGATTGTCAATAGCTATCTTCATACCAAATTTGGTGACTTTAGCTCGAAGTTTGTAAAAAGTGTGGGAAGGGGGGCTGGCTGGGGGAGGTATGGGTTTGCGTGGCATCCAAATTTTTGATGCAGATCTGTGTGGAATGTCAATTGCTATCTTCATACCAAATTTGGTGACTCTTACGCAAAGTTTGTAAAAGGTGGGGAAAGGGGGTCAGAATGGGTTGGCGTGGCTCCAAACTTTGATGCAGTTCTTTGGGGGTCGTTACCAGCTATCTTTCTACCAAATTTGGTGGCTCTAGCTCCTCAACTCTGGAAGATACACGCATTCTCGATTTTGACGAAGCGTTGGGGCGGATGGGGGTTGCTAGGGCATTATTGGTGGTCGTGGCATCCAAACTTTTCATGCAGTTTTTGGGGGGTCATCATCACCTATCTTGGCATCAAATTTGGTGGCTATAGCTCAAAAACTGTGGGAGATATAGGCTTTTTTGTCTTAAAAATGCGGGGGGGGGCTGGGGGGCATGGGTGGGCGTCGCTCAGATATTTTTGATGCAGTTTTTTGGGGGTTTCTAGTAGCTATCTTCTCACCAAATTTGGTAGTTCTTGCTGTAAGGACGTTCAAAATAAATGGATTTATTGATTTTGAGTTATCGAATTTATTGATTTGCCAGCCCCTTCTAATCGTAAAACCCCATTCTTGACACTTTGTCTTCCCGGCCATAGAAAAAGATATTTGGAAAGTTTCAAGTCTCTAGCTTGAAGCGTGTCGAAAAAAGTTGCGAACATACGGACGGACCGACGGACAGACGAACGGACTGACAGCATGACGGACATTGCACAAATCCAATATACTCGTTACCGAAGGTAAAGATACAACATAAAAATAAAACTTGCAGAATAATTAATTTTTCATTAGTTTTATTTCGTTGCTCAATTATAACTGTTATTGGTTGAGTTGTAAAGTATTATTCAAAATGAATCATTATTTTTCGAGTAAATCAATAAAAATAATAATAAGTCAATATTCTATAATTTGTATGATCTCGGATTTTGCATATTTTCATATTTTTTTTATTATTTTACAAATTTAACGAATATCGAAAACATGCACAATAAATGTAAGAATATATGTCAAACATGAAAAAACATCCTTTAAAATGATTAGAGTCCATGCAATATTATGGTCAAAAAGTCTAACGCTTTGAAAATTGTCATAATTTTTACAGCATATATTAATAATTAACTGGTAAAATTGATTGATAAGCTTACTGCCTTTTGCTTTGATTTGCGCTTCTCTTCCTCAGAGCTCATAAGCTCCTGCACACGAACAATTCGCTTTTGGTTCTTCACCGATTTTTGCTCATCGCGCAATCGATTTTCGCTTTTTATAGCCGCTTGCCTGAGCAGTTCCTTTGCATTCTGCTTATACATAAAATAAAGAAAACAAATGAGAAACTCAGCTGCACAAATTACACGGCCACAAAAAAAGTGTTATTTACTTTTGACCAGACCTACTTTTCTATATGCATAATGACAGACTGAATCCCAATTTAAAAATAGTAACACTCAAAATAATATAAAGGCACATGGCAAGCTCGTAAGTGCCTATGCGCGGCGGGTGCCAAGAGCCGGGTTAAAGGGAGAATTAAAATTTGCGATGGTTGTGCTTAAAGTTTGTATGCGAAACCGCGGTCCTCGTGGCACAGAGCGTCAACATGCATTAAAGCTTGATTAAACAAGTGGAAACGTTGCAGTCGGACGCAACCGACTGCGGCATACTCGATACCAGTATTAAAACCGGTAAAAAGAGGCCTGATTGCAAAGGGGTACGGATGCGGCAGGGGTGTACGCTGCCTTAAAGATTCTCCGATGCAGATGGGGATGCCACCAGCTATATTCCTTCCAAATTTGGTGACTCTAGCTCAAAGTTTGTAAAATGTAGGGAAAGGGGGGGGCTGGGGGCGGTATGGGTAGTTGTGGCATCAAAATTTTTGTTGCAGATCTTTGTGAAATGTCAATTGCTATCTTCATACCAAATTTGGTGACTCTAGCTCGAAATTTGTAATAAGTGGGGAAAGGGGGCTGGGGGCGGTATGGGTGGGCGAGGCATCCAAATTGTTGATGCAGATCGATAAGGAATGTCAATTGCTATCTACATACCAAATTTGGTGACTCTAGCTCGAAGTTTGTAAAAAGTGTGGCAAGGGGGGCTGGGGGCGGTATGGGTGGGCGTGGCATCAAAATTTTTGATGCAGATCTTTGTGAAATATCAATTGCTATCTTCATACCAAATTTGGTGACTCTAGCTCGTAATTTGTAAAAAGTGGGGAAAGGGGGGCTGGGGGCGGTATGGGTGGGCGTGGCATCCAAATTTGTGATGCAGATCTTTGTGGAATGTCAATTGCTATCTTCATACCAAATTTGGTGACTCTAGCTCGAAAATTGTAAAAAGTGGGGAAAGGGGGGCGAAATGGAGGGCGTGGCTCCAAAACTTTGATGCAGATTTTTGGGGGTCTTTGCCAGCTATCTTCCTACCAAATTTGGTGGCTCTAGCTCCACAACTCTGGAAGATACACTCATTCCCGTTTTTGACGAAGCGTTGGGGTGGATGGGGGTGGCTAGGGCAGTATTAGTGGGCGTGGCATCCAAACTTTTGGTGCAGTTTTTAGGGAGTCATCATCACCTATCTTGGCACCAAATTTGGTGGCTATAGCTCAAAAACTGTGGGAGATATAGCCATTTCTGATTTCAAAATGCGGGGGGGCTGGGGGCGGAATGGGTGGGCGTGGCTCCAAAACTTTGATGCAGTTTTTTGGGGGTCGTTAACAGATATCTTCCCACCAAATTTGGAGGCTCTAGCTCCACAACTCTGGAAGATACACGCATTCCCGTTTTTGACGAAGCGTTGGGGTGGATGGGGGCGGCTAGGGCAGTATCGGTGGGCGTGGCATCCAAACTTTTGGTGCAGTTTTTAGGGGGTCATCATCACCTATCTTGGCACCAAATTTGGTGGCTATAGCTCAAAAACTGTGGGAGATATAGTCTTTTTTGACTTTAAAATGCGGGGGGGCTGGGGGCGGAATGGGGGGCGTGGCTCCAAAATTTTTGATGCAGTTTTTTGGGGGTTGCTAATAGCTATCTTCTTACCAAATTTGGTACTTCTAGCTGTAAGGATGTGCGAAATATGTGGATTTATCGGTATTGGGTTATCGAATTTATCGATTTGCCAGCCCCCCAGTTATCGTAGAACCCCCATCTTGACACTTCAATTTACTATCCCATAGATAAAGAGAATTGGAAAGTTTCAAGTCTCTAGCTTGAAGGGTGTGGAAAAAACTTGCATACATACGGACGGACAGACGGACAGACGGACAGACACCATGACGGACATTGCACAAAACCAATATACTCTTTACCTTCGGTATCGAGTATAAAAATATAAATTAACTGACTGAGTTTTTTCTTCATCTGGTAAAATTCTCAATGAAACCCGCACAAGTTTTTCAAGGGCGAATTTGGACAAGCTTGTTTTTTTGTACAAAAATATGTAATTTTATTTAATAAAAATAAAAAATTAAGTTTTTGAAAAAAGTTCTAAATTTTTCGGGCGGGCGGGTTGGGTTTGGGTATGATATTTTTATACCCTTCACATGTGAATCAGGGTATATTGACTTTGTCATGAATCTGTAACACCTTAAAGGAATGATGGGAGACCCCATAAACTATATATCAAAATGATCAGGACGAGCTCAGGAATTGATTTCCGTCTGTCCGTCTGTCCGTCTGTCAGTCTGTCCGTCTGTCCGTCTGTCTGTTTCAACACGATTTCCGGCCAAACTGCTGAACCGATCTTGATGAAACTTTCACAGATTGCTTAGATCATGTCGGGTTTGTTCACTATGAAATTTCATCCCGATCGGAGCATTCTACGATATAGCCACCATATAAATTTACCATATCAAAACGATTTCCGGCCAAACTGCTGAACCGATCTTGATGAAACTTTCACAGATTGCTTAGATCATGTCGGGTTTGTTCACTATGACATTTCATTTCGATCGGAGCATTCTACGACATAGCCACCATACAAATTTACCATATCGTACTATCAATTGTTGTCTCTGTCGTGCACTTTCAAGTACCTACATGTCAAATTGTTGTTGTTGCACACGAACAAGTAAATGACGCTCAAGAGTAAAAATATTATCGAAAAATTACCAACAACTGCACAGAAACATAAGGGGGGGGTGCATTGATTTGGCTGTGTGAAGGGTATCATAGTCTTGGCATAGCCAAAATTAACTATGCGCCACTATGTTTTTTTTTTGCCATCGGGTGCGTGTACAGATTGCCGCTGCGGCCCATGGGCTGGGTCGGGTCGCGCGCGAAAAATGAGGCCCATGCCCATCTCTAATATATATACGTACATGTGTTCTGATTATTTTTTTTTTATCACGCATCGTTTCATGCTCGTCATCGAGTGAAGTAAAGTCAATTAAAGTGTGTTAACGCCAGCATTAAAACCAAGTGGAACGCAGACGGACGCAACCGAATGCGGTATACTCGATACCTGTCTAAAAACGGGTAACAAGAGGACTGATTGCAAAGGGGTACGGATGGGGCAGGGGTGTGCGCTGTGTTCAAAGATTGACTGATGCAGATCTTTCAGGGATGTCACCAGTTATATTGCCACCAAATTTGGTGAATTAGTGTGAAAGATGCACCCATTCCAGTTTTTAAAAAGGCGGTGTGGCGTGGGGCATAGTTTGGAGGCGTGGCATTAAAATTGTTGCTACAGATCTTTGTAGGATTCCCACTGCATTCTTCAAACTAAATTTGGGGATTCTAGCTAAAAAAGATTCACGCATTCCAGTTTTTAAAAAGCGGGGGCTGGGGGCGGTATGGGAGGGCGTTGCATCCATAGTTTTGAAGCAGATTTTTAGGGGTCGTTACCAGCTATCTTCCTACCTTTGGTGACTCTAGCTCAAAAAATGTCTAAGACACACACATTCCAGTTTTTAAAGAGGCGGTGGGGCGTAGTTTGCAGGCGTGGCATCAAAATTGTTGCTTCACATCTTTGTGGGATGCCCACTGCTATCTTCCGTCCAAATTTGGTGATTCTAGCTTTAAAAAAAGATTCACGCATTCCAGTTTAAATAAAGGCGGGGGCTGGGGCGGTATGGGAGGGCATCCAAAGTTTTGATGCAGAGTTTTGGGGGTCGTTAAAAGCTACATTCCATCTTAAAAACTGAGAAATATACACCTATTCCCGTTTTCAAAGGACGGTGGGGCGTTGCATAAAAATCTTTGCAACAGGTATTAGTCACCAGCAATATTCCTACCAAATTTTGGGACTCTAGCTCAAAAGATATACGGCTACCAGTTTTTGAAAGGATTGGGAGGGGAAGAGCTGGGAGCGGTATGGGTGGTCGTGGCATCCAAAGTTTCGAAGCAGCTGTCAAGAAAGTGTTTTCGCATGAAGAAAAATTCTTATTTTTTCACTTCTGATCAGAATATATAACTGTTAAGTGACTTTTTTAACTTGTTTCAAATTTTATTTATATTTTTCATTTATTTCTTAACAAAATATAAACAAGTGGAAACGTTGCAGTCGGACGCAACCGACTGCGGTATACTCGATACCAGTATTAAAACCGGTAAAAAGAGGCCTGATTGCAAAGGGGTACGGATGCGGCAGGGGTGTACGCTGCCTTAAAGATTCTCCGATGCAGATGGGGATGCCACCAGCTATATTCCTTCCAAATTTGGTGACTCTAGCTCAAAGTTTGTAAAATGTAGGGAAAGGGGGGGGCTGGGGGCGGTATGGGTAGTTGTGGCATCAAAATTTTTGTTGCAGATCTTTGTGAAATGTCAATTGCTATCTTCATACCAAATTTGGTGACTCTAGCTCGAAATTTGTAATAAGTGGGGAAAGGGGGGCTGGGGGCGGTATGGGTGGGCGAGGCATCCAAATTGTTGATGCAGATCGATAAGGAATGTCAATTGCTATCTACATACCAAATTTGGTGACTCTAGCTCGAAGTTTGTAAAAAGTGTGGCAAGGGGGGGCTGGGGGCGGTATGGGTGGGCGTGGCATCAAAATTTTTGATGCAGATCTTTGTGAAATATCAATTGCTATCTTCATACCAAATTTGGTGACTCTAGCTCGTAATTTGAAAAGGGGGAAGGGGGGGGGGTATGGTGGGCTGGCTCCATTTTGTGCGATCTTGTGGAATGTCTTCTCTTCTACCAATTTGGTGCTCTCTGAAAATTGTAAAAAGTGGGGAAAGGGGGGCGAAATGGAGGGCGTGGCTCCAAAACTTTGATGCAGATTTTTGGGGGTCTTTGCCAGCTATCTTCCTACCAAATTTGGTGGCTCTAGCTCCACAACTCTGGAAGATACACTCATTCCCGTTTTTGACGAAGCGTTGGGGTGGATGGGGGTGGCTAGGGCAGTATTAGTGGGCGTGGCATCCAAACTTTTGGTGCAGTTTTTAGGGAGTCATCATCACCTATCTTGGCACCAAATTTGGTGGCTATAGCTCAAAAACTGTGGGAGATATAGCCATTTCTGATTTCAAAATGCGGGGGGGCTGGGGGCGGAATGGGTGGGCGTGGCTCCAAAACTTTGATGCAGATTTTTGGGGGTCTTTGCCAGCTATCTTCCCACCAAATTTGGAGGCTCTAGCTCCACAACTCTGGAAGATACACGCATTCCCGTTTTTGACGAAGCGTTGGGGTGGATGGGGGCGGCTAGGGCAGTATCGGTGGGCGTGGCATCCAAACTTTTGGTGCAGTTTTTAGGGGGTCATCATCACCTATCTTGGCACCAAATTTGGTGGCTATAGCTCAAAAACTGTGGGAGATATAGTCTTTTTTGACTTTAAAATGCGGGGGGGCTGGGGGCGGAATGGGGGGCGTGGCTCCAAAATTTTTGATGCAGTTTTTTGGGGGTTGCTAATAGCTATCTTCTTACCAAATTTGGTACTTCTAGCTGTAAGGATGTGCGAAATATGTGGATTTATCGGTATTGGGTTATCGAATTTATCGATTTGCCAGCCCCCCAGTTATCGTAGAACCCCCATCTTGACACTTCAATTTACTATCCCATAGATAAAGAGAATTGGAAAGTTTCAAGTCTCTAGCTTGAAGGGTGTGGAAAAAACTTGCATACATACGGACGGACAGACGGACAGACGGACAGACGGACAGACACCATGACGGACATTGCACAAAACCAATATACTCTTTACCTTCGGTATCGAGTATAAAAATATAAATTAACTGACTGAGTTTTTTCTTCATCTGGTAAAATTCTCAATGAAACCCGCACAAGTTTTTCAAGGGCGAATTTGGACAAGCTTGTTTTTTTGTACAAAAATATGTAATTTTATTTAATAAAAATAAAAAATTAAGTTTTTGAAAAAAGTTCTAAATTTTTCGGGCGGGCGGGTTGGGTTTGGGTATGATATTTTTATACCCTTCACATGTGAATCAGGGTATATTGACTTTGTCATGAATCTGTAACACCTTAAAGGAATGATGGGAGACCCCATAAACTATATATCAAAATGATCAGGACGAGCTCAGGAATTGATTTCCGTCTGTCCGTCTGTCCGTCTGTCAGTCTGTCCGTCTGTCCGTCTGTCTGTTTCAACACGATTTCCGGCCAAACTGCTGAACCGATCTTGATGAAACTTTCACAGATTGCTTAGATCATGTCGGGTTTGTTCACTATGAAATTTCATCCCGATCGGAGCATTCTACGATATAGCCACCATATAAATTTACCATATCAAAACGATTTCCGGCCAAACTGCTGAACCGATCTTGATGAAACTTTCACAGATTGCTTAGATCATGTCGGGTTTGTTCACTATGACATTTCATTTCGATCGGAGCATTCTACGACATAGCCACCATACAAATTTACCATATCGTACTATCAATTGTTGTCTCTGTCGTGCACTTTCAAGTACCTACATGTCAAATTGTTGTTGTTGCACACGAACAAGTAAATGACGCTCAAGAGTAAAAATATTAGCGAAAAATTACCAACAACTGCACAGAAACATAAGAGGGGGGTGCATTGATTTGGCTGTGTGAAGGGTATCATAGTCTTGGCATAGCCAAAATTAACTATGCGCCACTATGTTTTTTTTTTGCCATCGGGTGCGTGTACAGATTGCCGCTGCGGCCCATGGGCTGGGTCGGGTCGCGCGCGAAAAATGAGGCCCATGCCCATCTCTAATATATATACGTACATGTGTTCTGATTATTTTTTTTTTTATCACGCATCGTTTCATGCTCGTCATCGAGTGAAGTAAAGTCAATTAAAGTGTGTTAACGCCAGCATTAAAACCAAGTGGAACGCAGACGGACGCAACCGAATGCGGTATACTCGATACCTGTCTAAAAACGGGTAACAAGAGGACTGATTGCAAAGGGGTACGGATGGGGCAGGGGTGTGCGCTGTGTTCAAAGATTGACTGATGCAGATCTTTCAGGGATGTCACCAGTTATATTGCCACCAAATTTGGTGAATTAGTGTGAAAGATGCACCCATTCCAGTTTTTAAAAAGGCGGTGTGGCGTGGGGCATAGTTTGGAGGCGTGGCATTAAAATTGTTGCTACAGATCTTTGTAGGATTCCCACTGCATTCTTCAAACTAAATTTGGGGATTCTAGCTAAAAAAGATTCACGCATTCCAGTTTTTAAAAAGCGGGGGCTGGGGGCGGTATGGGAGGGCGTTGCATCCATAGTTTTGAAGCAGATTTTTAGGGGTCGTTACCAGCTATCTTCCTACCTTTGGTGACTCTAGCTCAAAAAATGTCTAAGACACACACATTCCAGTTTTTAAAGAGGCGGTGGGGCGTAGTTTGCAGGCGTGGCATCAAAATTGTTGCTTCACATCTTTGTGGGATGCCCACTGCTATCTTCCGTCCAAATTTGGTGATTCTAGCTTTAAAAAAAGATTCACGCATTCCAGTTTAAATAAAGGCGGGGGCTGGGGCGGTATGGGAGGGCATCCAAAGTTTTGATGCAGAGTTTTGGGGGTCGTTAAAAGCTACATTCCATCTTAAAAACTGAGAAATATACACCTATTCCCGTTTTCAAAGGACGGTGGGGCGTTGCATAAAAATCTTTGCAACAGGTATTAGTCACCAGCAATATTCCTACCAAATTTTGGGACTCTAGCTCAAAAGATATACGGCTACCAGTTTTTGAAAGGATTGGGAGGGGAAGAGCTGGGAGCGGTATGGGTGGTCGTGGCATCCAAAGTTTCGAAGCAGCTGTCAAGAAAGTGTTTTCGCATGAAGAAAAATTCTTATTTTTTCACTTCTGATCAGAATATATAACTGTTAAGTGACTTTTTTAACTTGTTTCAAATTTTATTTATATTTTTCATTTATTTCTTAACAAAATATAAACAAGTGGAAACGTTGCAGTCGGACGCAACCGACTGCGGTATACTCGATACCAGTATTAAAACCAGTAAAAAGAGGCCTGATTGCAAAGGGGTACGGATGCGGCAGGGGTGTACGCAGCCTCAAAGATTCTCCGATGCAGATGGGGATGCCACCAGCTATCTTCCTTCCAAATTTGCTGACTCTAGCTCAAAGTATGTAAAAGCTGGGGAAAGGGGGGCTGGGGGCGGATTGGGTGGGTGTGGAATCTAAATTTTTGATGCAGATCTTTGTGGAATGTCAATTGCTATCTTCATACCAAATTTGGTGACTCTAGCTCAAAGTTTGTAAGAGTGGGGAAAGGGGGGCCTGGGGCGGAATGGGTTGGCGTGGCATCCAAATATTTGATGCAGATCTTTGTGGAATGTCAATTGCTATCTTCATACCAAATTAGGTGACTCTAGCTTAAAGTTTGTAAAAGTTGGGAAAGGGGGGCTGGGGGCGGTATGGGTGGGCGTGGCATCCAAATTTTTGATGCAGATCTTTGTGAAATTTCAATTGCTTTCTTCATACGAAATTTGGTGACTCTAGCTCAAAGTGGCTCCAAAATTTTTGAAGCAGTTTTTTGGGGGTTGCTAGTAGCTATCTTCTTACCAAATTTGGTAGTTCTAGCTGTAAGGATGTGCGACATATGCGGATTTATCGTTTTTGAGTTATCGAATTTATCGATTTGCCAGCCCCCCAGTTATCGTAGAACCCCAATCTTGACACTTTAATTTACTATCCCATAGATAAAGAGAATTGGAAAGTTTCAAGTCTCTAGCTTGAAGGGTGTGGAAAAAACTTGCACACATACGGACGGACAGACAGACAGACGGACAGACGGACAGACACCATGACGGACATTGCACAAAACCAATATACTCTTTACCTTCGGTAACGAGTATAAAAACTAAACTATAATTAGTTTAAAAACAAAAGAGTTAGTTATAACAACAACAAAATAAGTCTAGGTAAAAAATTCAGTGTCAAGAAAGTTTTTTCGTTTTTGCTTTTCTTTCATTCTTTCCTCTTTCGTGCTAGTACCCTTATAGTAACAGTTTTTTTTTTTTGCGTAGCAGTGTGCGCATATTTAAAAAAATTTTGTGCACTTCACATTTTGTTCTAGTTGAATGCAGACATTTTGATGTAGTTCAACTGGTTTATTTTAACCATACAATCGGAAAAACTACCTCAAACATTGCTAATATGTTTCAGCTAGAAGTGTGAACTGTTCAAAACATAATTCATCACGCAAAAAATTAAAACAGACTAGAAATTAAGGCAGCAAGTGGAAGGCCGTCTAAGCTCTCAAATAGAGCAACGCGCTTTATAATGAGAAAAGTAGACCAAAACCCGATGATGTCGACGAGAACGCTGGCCTATGAAGTTTAAAGAAGAGTGTGGAGTGGATTTTTGTCATGAAACCATCCGCGTTGCTAGGAAAAAACCAATGCTGTCTGTGGTGAACGTCGAAATACGACTTGCCTTCGCAAAAGCTCATTTGGATGCACCACAAAGCTATTGGAATGACGTTATATTCTGTGACGATAGCAAAATTATGCTTTATTACGAGGGACTCAACAGAAACCGTTAGCAGCGTTGCAAAATAAAAACTAGTGGAAACGTTGCAATCGGACGCAACCGACTGCGGTATACTCGATACCAGAATTAAAACCGGTAAAAAGAGGCCTGAATGCAAAGGGGTACGGATGCGGCAGGGGTGTACGCTGCCTTAAAGATTATCCGATGCAGATGGGGATGCCACCGGCTATCTTCATACCAAATTTGATGACTCTAGCTCAAAGTTTGTAAAAGGTGGTGAAAGGGGGGGGCTGGGGCGGTATGGATGGGCGTGGCATCAAAATTTTTCTTGCAGATCTTTCTGAATGTCAATTGCTATATTCATACCAAATTTGGTGACACTAGCTCAAAATTTGTAAAAGGTGGGGAAGGGGGGGCTGGGGGCGGTTTTGGTGGGTGTGGCATCAAAATTTTTGTTGCAGATCTTTGTGGAATGTCAATTAATATCTTCATATTAAATTTGGTGACTCTAGCTCAAAGTTTGTAAAAGGTGGGGAAAGGGGGGCTGGGGCCGGTAAGGGTGGGCGTGACATCCAAATTTGTGATGCAGATCTTTGCGGAATTACAATTGCTATATATATACCAAATTTGGTGACTCTAGCTCGAAGTTTGTAAAAGCTGGGGAAAGGGGGATGGGGGCGGTATGAGTGGGCGTGTTTGTCAAGTCTCTAGCTTGAAGGGTGTGGAAAAAAATTGGACACATACAGACGGACAGACGCACAGACGGACAGACGGACAGACGGACGGACACCATGACGGACATTGCACAAACTCAATATACTCTTTACCTTCGGTATCGAGTATAACAAACGTCAATACACAATAAAATAATATAAAAGCGGGGAAAATGTCGGATTATAGAGCAGAAAAATTAAAAAATTGTCGAATTGAAGAGGTGCCGGATTAGACAGGAGCCGGATTAGCCAGATTGCAGTGTTACACTTGAGCGATTAAATATATTTTTCTCACCCAGTAAGCTTTCAATTCGACGAAATACAAAATTTCATCATTTAAAATCCACCAGAATTTGTTTTCGCCGATTATATCAAAATCAATTAAGTTGATAGCATTGATCAACTGTGAGCTTTGCTTGTATATGCGCAACTTTATATTCTTTCTCCCCGCTATTTTTATTAGGTTTTTGAATTACTCTGAAAATTGTTAGATTAATACTTTTGGACATAGTTTTTTCTTTCTGATCACAGGCTGAAGGTATATAGAATTTTTAACTTGTGAAATCACAAACGAAAATAAATAAAAATTATTATATTGAATAAATTACCAACATTGTTTATATTTATGAATTACATATTTATTTCGTTACGCTTGATTAGTCAAATCGCCCATTGTGCATTGGTGCAAGTTATTCGGCGTCCTGCAATTTTCTCGAAATTTTGATGGTGTATTGGAGAACATATTCGGATTCAGTACGCCGAAATACAAAAATAAAAGTAGGTCTGTTCAAATGTAGTTACCTTTTTTTATGTGTGTGTCGGTGTTATTGAATAGAATTACCAAAGACAGCTTAAAGTATGGCTTTTCGGCTGCAGGAGGTTCATCTCTAGAGCATTGTGTAAAGAATCTGTGACCAAGCAGTTGCTCCAGGCTTGGCAGGCCAGCCTTGCATGCTTCTTTTGACAAAATGCTTTCCAGCACAGATTCTTTAAATATAGAAAATATAAATAGTACGATATTTTGGTGGCTTTTTATGTGTTTATACTTAATGCTTCGGGACATTCCGTTATTTGACGCACTACCGACTCTTGAAGCGGATAGCCCATGGCCATTTCGAAAAGCACATGACCAAAACAGTAAATGTCGACCGTCTCAATTGTATGGATTTTGCTGTGTTGAACAAAAAATGGTCGATAGAAAGCCGGGACACCCAGCAAATGGTTTTCAACATCTAACAGCTTGACACAGTCGTCAACAATAACAATGTTACCCGAATGTAGGTGACCTGCAAAATTATTACTATCGTATTTTTGACAAACATAGCATAGTTAGCAATAACTTACCATAAGCATAGCCTTTAGAGTGCAAAAAAATAAGAGCGTCTAAAATTTGCTTGCCATAACAAGCCACTTGCTTCATAGAAAGAGCAGTGCGCCCTTTGGGATTGCCATACTTGCTTAAAAATGGGTTTTTTGGAGTTGCTGCCATGCATAGCACATCTTTGAGGGTGCCATGCTTATGAAATCTGAATAAAAGACAAGCTTAGTAGGAATAAGTTTGTAATGGCGTCCTTAGTTAATTGGATTTAAAATTGTTAAAGGTCGTCAACTTCTATTTCTCACATTTAATTTGTACATATTTAATATTTCTCACATTTAATTTATATTTAATATACAATAATTTAATTAATATATTTTTACACTCTGATACCAGTCCAGATCTAGGCCCACTCGAAAATATATGGGGAGTTATTTATTTATTTATTGTCAAAATTAAGAAATAGTTAAAATAATTAATTTAAGTAAAATATAGAATAATATATAAATCTGAAAATAAAATATAGGTAAAAAATTTAAAAGTTAACGTTAAAGCTCTGGGAAATTCAATAAAAAATTTAGTAGTCCAACATTTGTTGCGTGGATTGGGAAAAACCCAGAAAAACCCAATCAGACCAGCGTTAGATTAGTAGTAAGTGGTTACGATTAGATAAAGAAAAAAGTATCGATCGTCTTAGTACTGGAATTGAGGCCTCTAACGAATAGAGAGAATAAAGTTTTTATACTCGATACCGAAGGTAAAGAGTATATTGGTTTTGTGCAATGTCCGTCATGGTGTCTGTCCGTCTGTCCGTCCGTATGTATGCAAGTTTTTTCCACACCCTTCAAGCTAGAGACTTGAAACTTTCCAATTCTCTTTATCTATGGGATAGTAAATTAAAGTGTCAAGATGGGGGTTCTACGATAACTGGGGGGCTGGCAAATCGATAAATTCGATAACCCAATACCGATAAATCCACATATTTCGCACATCCTTACAGCTAGAAGTACCAAATTTGGTAAGAAGATAGCTATTAGCAACCCCCAAAAAACTGCATCAAAAATTTTGGAGCCACGCCCCCCTATTCCGCCCCCAGCCCCCCCGCATTTTAAAGTCAAAAAAGACTATATCTCCCACAGTTTTTGAGCTATAGCCACCAAATTTGGTGACAAGATAGGTGATGATGACCCCCTAAAAACTGCACCAAAAGTTTGGATGCCACGCCCACTGATACTGCCCTAGCCGCCCCCATCCACCCCAACGCTTCGTCAAAAACGGGAATGCGTGTATCTTCCAGAGTTGTGGAGCTAGAGCCTCCAAATTTGGTGGGAAGATAGCTGTTAACGACCCCCAAAAAACTGCATCAAAGTTTTGGAGCCACGCCCACCCATTACGCCCCCAGCCCCCCGCATTTTGAAATCAGAAATGGCTATATCTCCCACAGTTTTTGAGCTATAGCCACCAAATTTGGTGCCAAGATAGGTGATGATGACTCCCTAAAAACTGCTTCAAAAGTTTGGATGCCACGCCCACCAATACTGCCCTAGCCAACCCCATCCACCCCAACGCTTCGTCAAAAACGGGAATGAGTGTATCTTCCAGAGTTGTGGAGCTAGAGCCACCAAATTTGGTAGGAAGATAGCTGGCAAAGACCCCCAAAAATCTGCATCAAAGTTTTGGAGCCACGCCCTCCATTTCGCCCCCCTTTCCCCACTTTTTACAATTTTCGAGCTACAGTCACCAAATTTGGTATGAAGATAGCAATTGACATTCCACAAAGATCTGCATCACAAATTTGGATGCCACGCCCACCCATACCGCCCCCAGCCCCCCTTTCCCCACTTTTTACATATTTCGAGCTAGAGTCACCAAATTTGGTATGAAGATAGCAGTTGATATTTCACAAAGATCTGCATCAAAAATTTTGATGCCACGCCCACCCATACCGCCCCCAGCCCCCCTTGCCCCTTTTTTTACAAACTTCGAGCTAGAGTCATTAAATTTGGTATGTAGATAGCAATTGACATTCCGCATAGATCTGCATCAAAAATTTGGATGCCTCGCCCACCCATACCGCCCCCAGCCCCCCTTTCCCCACTTATTACAAATTTCGAGTTAGAGTCACCAAATTTGGTATGAAGATAGCAATTGACATTTCACAAAGATCTGCAACAAAAATTTTGATGCCACAACTACCCATACCGCCCCCAGCCCCCCCCTCCCCTTTCCCTACATTTTACAAACTTTGAGCTAGAGTCACCAAATTTGGAAGGAATATAGCTGGTGGCATCCCCATCTGCATCGGAGAATCTTTAAGGCAGCGTACACCCCTGCCGCATCCGTACCCCTTTGCAATCAGGCCTCTTTTTACCGGTTTTAATACTGGTATCGAGTATGCCGCAGTCGGTTGCGTCCGACTGCAACGTTTCCACTTGTTTATAGTCAGAACATATAACACGAAATGGCTCATGAATTAAATAGTTGCTCGAGCAACGATCAAGGCTAAGCGATAAAAAGATACGAGTAGCTCTAATCGGAACAGTTAATTTAAATCGACTTAAAGAACTGATGAGTCGATTTCACCATTAAGTAGGTTAGTATTAAATTATACTCCATGCATAGTTCTACGGTTTAACAGGGAGGGAAGATAAATCAAAAGGAGTCTACTTGAATACGGGGGTAAGTCTACTCCAGGAACCCAGTTAAAAATTCTAACGCAATTAGAAAAAATTTCTTCTGCACAGATTCAATTCTATCCTGGTGAATCCCGTATTGCGGGGACCACACACAGAATCCATACTCCAGGATGGGACGTACTAAGGATGTATAAAGCGTTTTAGTGGTGTAGGGATCATTAAACTCTTTCGACCACCGCTTGATGAAGCCAATGACATTAATGGCCTTATTGACCATAGAAGAAATATGAGAGCCAAACTTTAATTTAGGATCAAGAATAATGCCTAAACCTTTAATTTCAAACACGCGGTCCAGTGGTGAAGCTTCAAGCAAGTAGTGAGCAGTAAAAAGACATGACTTTACATTTAGAACAATTTAAATTTAGTAAGTTAAAACGACTCCAGTCCGACAATGCAACCAAAGTTACAAAAAGAAGCATCATTATAGGTGAAACATAGTTTAACATCATCAGCAAACATATATCAGTACATACGAGTTTGAAATAACGACTGGAAGATCGTTAATAAACAAATTAAATAGCAAAGGACCAAGGTGACTACCCTGGGGAACACCAGAGGTAACAAAAATAGGTTAAGATACAGACGATTTAAAAACTACTTTTTGTGTTCGACCACACAAGTACTCCGAAAGCCACAATAAGTGCCCATTTACACGCTGAAGTTTTTTCGTGAATTTTCTCTCTGAATCTTTTGTTTGTAGGCAAGGGGAGTAGAGGGGTATATTTTCAAGCAAAAATTCACTACTTGTTAAGTCGTTAATTTTTCTTCTAATTTTGCTTTGCCTTATTCCGATAGAGTGTAAACACAGAGTTGCACAGTGTTTGATGTGAATAATAAAGTTATCGATACGAAATATCGCACAAGCAAATATTAGCGCCAATAGTAAATACATTGTTTTGGTTAAAAAATTATTTATACATAGTAATGTTCACTGAATCCATTTTATTTACTTGTTACTTCTTAAATCAATTATATGTTAACAAATAATACAATCGATGGCAAGGATGTATGTTTATCGACCATAAACTTAAACCAGAGTTGCATTTTCAAAGGAAAAATTTCACTGAAAAACTTCAGCGCGTAAATGCGACCTGAATTCCGAAGAACTTTCAAAACGGAATGAATAAAAAATTAATGAAAAAACTTCAGCGTGTAAATGGGCACTAAGAGTTTTGATGGAAATCCAATAATACTTAATTTTTGAAGCAACAGCGAATGACTTACAGAATCAAATGCCTTACTAAAATCGGTGTAAACAACGTCAGTTTGCATTTATTCCTGAAACCCTTTAATAACAAGCGAATTGAATTCAAGAAGGTTAGTGGTAGCAGATCTAGGCCTAACAAAACCGTGTTGATAAGGCGATATAATTGAACTACATGTGTGTTGTAATTGAGAACATATAATTTTTTCAATGACTTTAGGAATGGCGGACAACTTGGATATACCCCTATAATTTTTAACGTTAGACTTAGAAGAATTTTAATGGAGTGAAATGATAAAAGATTCCTTCCATAAAGCAGGAAATACAGTTGAGTCAACCGACAAATTAAATAATTTATGTAAGGGCTTACAAAGTGAATCCGCACAGTATCTAAGTTTACAACCTGGCACTCCATGAGGACCAGGCACGTAGCCGGGCTTGATAGAGTTAAGTTATAACTGGGACATTTATGCAATTTGACGTTTGAACTTGAAAAGGATAGAAATTACTCCAATTATATAAACTCGTTGAGTATAATGATTGAAAATACTTAGCAAATAGATCCGCCACTGCCTGATCAGAGCTTGCTTTTGTATTATCAAGGTAAACCGAGGATGGCAAGCATGAAGATTAACGTTTTGAATTTACAAATTTGTAAAACTGTTTAGGATCACGTGAAAAGCGATCTACAGCGATTAAGATAATTATTATAACAAGATGTGTTAACAGAAATATAATTAGACTTTGCTATTATATACGAAGATAAATCTGTAGTGGTTCCCGATTTTTTAAATTTTTTTATAAGATCTTGTCTTCACGTTTTTCAATTTTGATAGTTCCCTCGTAAACCAAGGTGGTTTATTATAGTTTCTATATCACTACAAGAATAAAGGTGAGACTAATTAAAGTGCAGAAGAAGATTATTCAATTTAGAAAAGTAAGTTTAACGAAAGCAACGAGATTTTTAAGAATAATAAGATGCTGGACAAGAGTTAAAAATTTCGATGGATAGATCTAAGGTTGGATGGTAGGTATCTTCCGGAAGCACTAGAGGGGGTATTCTACTAGCATTACTGCAATCTGAGTCCGAAACATATATCAAGTCCAACATTCTACCACTACAGTTATGCACCCTGTTAACTTGCGATAGGCCTAACTCCAGTAGGCCATCGATAAAATCATCAGAAGTGATTGGTAATACTGTCATTCACAGATCATACAACAACAGATTAAAATCACCAACCACTATCAGATTATACATATCTGTGAACAATAACGAAACAAGTTGCAGGGCACTCAGATGGGATGAGTAAATGTTAATATCAGAATGGGGAGGAATATAAGAACAAGTAACATAAAGTGAACGGCCGTTTAGTAATATTTTAACACATAAAAACTCTATGTCCAGTATACCCTGAGAATGAATCTGTTTAGAGGAAATACAAGAGTCAACAGCAATGAGAACACCACCCCCCTTGCGGGAAGTGCGATCGCATCTGTATAAGTTATATTTAGCAGGAAAAACGGAATAATCAGAAATATCGGGTTTTAGCCAGGTTTCTGTAAGTGCAACTATATGTGAATCAAATGATAAGCTGTTAACATATTATTTAGCAAGTTTAGTGTTAAGGCCTCTAACATTTTGATAGGCCAAGCTGATTACATTTGTTAGTTTTTTACCGCCATTATTATTATAATTATCGTTATGCCTATTCACATACTCCTTTACAACGAGCTGTGGCGGCCAAAACTTTTCAGAACAAATCGTCGAGAAAAGTTCGGGCGGAACACTCGACTTGAAAGAAGATATGCTTCGGGAATGTTTAAATTTAAATTTTTCAACCCTAATATGTGGGGATTCGATATAACTTTTAATGTAGGCACTAACATCATCCGATGAAGTATCGGATGCTAGCCCAGACACGAAGATAAATTTATTGATAGGCACAACAACAAGAGGCTTGTGAGCCCCAGTTGTACCTGCACAGACTGTTGAACCGATTTCATGCACAGGATCTGAAGAAATGTTATTAGTGATGGTTCATTCTGGCGAATTAAATAACATTAATGGGCTAGTTGGTAGGTTGATTAATGCTGG
The DNA here is from genome assembly GCA_018904305.1 of Scaptomyza montana. NCBI lineage: Eukaryota > Metazoa > Arthropoda > Insecta > Diptera > Drosophilidae > Scaptomyza > Scaptomyza montana. The sequence goes on from JAEIGR010000023.1 coordinate 89,000, forward strand.
GCACCAGAAGGGGCTTTGTGGGGAGGATAGGTGGGACAGTAGGCGGATTAGAACCCGAAGTCTTTTTACGCTTCGGAGATTCAGTTGTAGCCTTGCTATTTTTGAAATTTGACTCAAGCTCTGTAAAGGACTTATGCAGTGCATTAAATGCAACATGCATAGCTTTGAAGCATAACTGAGTCTGCATCATGAATTTTGAAAATTCTTTCACCACCTCACTACAGGACTCACAATACCATTTAAGGCCTGTGTCTGCAATTAAGCAGTCCCTGATTTTGGCAGTAGAGCGAACACATTTCATGTGGATCATGTTGTCGCATAATCCACACAGAATAATATCTTGATAGGTTCTTCCAACCAATTTGCAATTTTTGCTGCAGCAAACAAGCATTATAAGGGCCAGTTTCTCAATGTCTGGTTAGCTAAACTAACAGATGGTTAGCTTAACCAACTGATGGTTAGTCAAAATTGAGTTTCTCAATGTCTGGTTAGGGTTGTTCGTGATTAAAACTAACATGAGGCCTGAGTGCCAGCTAAAATTTGTTCTCTCGTTAAGTGCCGATATAAATATCGATGAAATCATCGTTAGGCAAACAGGTGACTGTGGCTGACACTTGCATTGTTTACATTTTATTATTCAAGCAAAATGGCATCGCATCAAAGAATTTTTAACATCCACGCAATGTGGCCGCTTTCTGTTCTCAACTGAGCTCATTAAACTTGTTTGTGTTCTCATTTCCATTTTTTAATTGTTATTTTTGGGTTGAAAGAAGAATTTGGCAGTCACAAAACAAAAAATACCAAACAAAACCAGCTATTTTGCTCGAAAAGGGTGGCAGCACCATCAATGCGATAGTATCATATCGATTTAACTTAACTATACATTGAGAAAACCAAATTGGCTTAACGCGAGCGTTAAATTTATCTGGTCGTTAGCTAATTCTTACTTTAACCAGACATTGAGAAACTGGCCCTAAAAGATGTAAATAAATGTACTAAGAAAATCGATATGCTACAGCAAAACAAGGTAGAGTGCAAGTATGTTAGTATTAACGTGTAGAAGCAATGAACACGATACAACGGTTAAAATCAAGATAGCGGTTGAGTGAAAGAGCGTGAGCGCGAAAGCAAATACAACCGCCGGATAAAAGCGGACAAAGCGGGAGAGGTGCTGGAGATCGAGAGCGAGATCAAGAAAATAGACAAGCTGTTTGTTGTTAGTAGACGCAGAATATATGAAACACAAAATATATTAAACCGCATATATATGAGTGTATGTATGTACTTATGCTCGTTTGTTTTATTTTTAAGCACTGCAGCGTCAATTCGACTGTAAATTAAATTAAAATTAATATTTAACAGGAAAATTCAATAATGCACGCGCAAATACACGCAACGTACGCTTGCGATTACTGTTAGAAATGTTTACCAAAATAAACCGAATAAAACACCGTACACAAACACAAGAAAACAATAAATTATTGAGAGCACTCAAAAACACATCCGTCACCAACGAAAGACAATTGACAATGTTGTATGTATGTTGTATCCATGCGCTCTGAGAGATAGATAGGGGCATCAATCGATGCGAAACTGTATTTATTAAATTAATTCAACATTTATTTTCAATATATATAATAAATGCATTAAATAAAAATGTTAGATTGTTCTTAGAATTTTGACAAGGAACCTAAACTTACATCTTCCATTTTATTACGCCGGTTATTCTTAAAACAGAACCCCGGCGTAAAACGACGTTTACCTGTATTTACTTAATTCAATGCAGGATCGTTGTAAATGTGTTAACTATGTTAGGTGCGATGTAATAAAATTTTAATATAATCTATATGCGTGTGTTTAATACATATTTATATGCATATATAAGTATATATAGATTTGAGGTCAAACAGAAAATAACGTATTGTATTGATCGAACTAATTGTGGTCAAATATTTCTTACCAGTTATGCGAAGCATATAACTAAATAAATGCTGTTGCTGTTGTTTCCGGAATAACAGCAAAACAACTACATATCTTATTCTTCTATCATAGAGAGAACAAAATTCTCTTTCAGAAATAGATACATTTTAGTCTCAACTGTCGTCGAATGCAGACGTGTTTTTTTATCGTGCTCCGGTTAATTAATTCCCAAGCAAAAGTGCAGTGATATAGAAGCTAATAAAATATATATTTTACGCGAAAAGACGCTAAGTGCAATGTATCTGCACAAATTGGTATTCAGTTGTACATTTGTCCAAGGCATTTGCTGAAACTTCTGAAGAAAATTCGGAATAAAGAAAATAAAATAAAGTCTCGGCATTTGCTGTTTACGTTTTTGGTGCCTAGCCTGACATGAGCGCATGTATTCCATACATACATACATATATAAATATGTGAATGTGTGTGAAAAATTTGACGACTCTTTACTTTATTTTATTTTATTTTCTTCAGAAAATTCGGCAATACACTTTCGCAATTTGTGCACATCGCTGCATAATTGTATGGTAGTTGCGCTTTCCAAGACGTTGGAAAGTGTCATAGAACTGAAAACATTAAAGAGTATATATGACCAGCAATGCAAAACTGATATTTGCCTATATTATGCACCAAATTTAATTGATAATAGTAGAGAAAGGTCAATGAATGCCATGGCAAATGCTACGAATACATCTAAATATGCATGTACTAGATATACAAATGCACTAACACTAGCCAGCCCAAGCAAAATAACTATAGTCGCTACAAAGCCTATATCCCAGAAAAACTGCAAACATATGGGAATATAGTGCTATGAAGCTATGGCAACGTCGCAAAATTGATTATGGTACCCAGCCCAAGCAAAATATCAAAAATCACTTCAAAGCCCAGGTCCACAAAAACTGCAATACATATGAAAACGCACATTCATATACAAATATATGTATGTTGATATGAATACACATTTGTGTATTGCTGCTTTACAGCACGGTCACAAAAACGAAAAGGAAGGAGGCATACCATATGATCATATGAAGAATACACACGCTCATAAGCATGTGATAACAGGCGATCAGCCCAAAAAACAAGAGTCTGTGTGCTACAATATCGCTGGCTACGGGCGCATACACACAGTATGGCTGGCTGGCTGTGCTATGAGGGAAAAAAGGCGTAGCACAGTCGGCAAGCAGAGTGACTGTGAAATCGGTCACAAAATGCGCTGGCAGAGAAAAAAGTCTACAACAGCATTCTGTGAGAGAGGTGTCGCCACGATTTCATATTCCAACTGGCAGTGGGATTTTGGGCTCATGACGACTCTATAAGAGCTTCATATTTGTTGCTTAACGGGCAAGATTGTCCAAGATTCCAAAAGCATACGATGTAACGTATCTGGGCGTAAACTAAGATAGAAGACTTACATGGCGCCGACACATTGAAGCTAAGAGAATACATCTCAAATTGAAAGCCAATAGCCCCCATTGGCTCAATGCTCGCTCTTCCTTTAGTTTGATTACAAGGTCCTGCTCTACAACTCTATTCTAAAACCAATCTGGACCTATGGTTCCCAGTTATCGGGAACGCTTGCAACAGCAGCATTGACATTGTCCAGAGATCCCAGTCAAAAATCTTGAGAACCATCACCAGGGCACCGCAATAGCGGAACAAAAAGTAAAATATTTAAGCAAGCTCTCATGCATACTAATCTCGCGAGAGGTCTCACAAGGCTGCGCAGCCGATCCCGTCTTCGTCGTAAAGATTTACCAACACAGCGATGATTTTTAGGGACGAGCACTCAGAATACAGTCAAAAAAAAAATTTACTGTTAGCTAAGATTTATTAATAAGATTTGCATACTTATTGTTAGTTTTCGAATTCACTAGAAAAGATTCAATAAATAAGTTCAGCAGTTTAAAAAAAAAAATAAAATAAAAATATGTATACAGCTTCGCCATCACCATCATCACCACTTTCTTCTTACAGTCCAAAAAACAAACATTAAGTTTTGCAATTTCGTCGATTGGTTAGGTTTTCGATTAAAATAATATAAAACACTTAAAGCTATAAAAAGAGGGCAAATACAAGGGAATAAAAATGTGTTTTGGACTAGTTTCTTGACAAAAACTTGATTGGCTACAGCAGTTGAGGTCCTTTAAGGACTGTATAAAACATCGAAATGTCATAAATATTAGTGCGATAGCGCAAAACGTTGCGTTATCTCAAAGAACATAATTTAAAAACCAGAAGCCTTCTGTTGAAAACTTTTTTTTGGTTCTGTAAATTGGTCAAACTACGCATAGTGGAATATTTCATGGTCAGATGCAATTAAGGTCGGTATGATTGGTACAGAAGTCATAAAATAATTTTTACCACTCATACAGACCTAAATCGCATTTTTTGAAAATGATACTATCATTTTCCGATTATAATTGTTTTAAGCTTATTTTAAATCTTGTTTTTGAAAATTTTAGTTCAATGTTTTAAAAAGAGTATTTTTTAGTTTTTTTTTTAAACTATGGTTAAATCCAAATATATCTAGTTGTGAACTTTTTTCGAATAATTTTATCGTCTCGCCGAGGTGGTGGGGTATTAATTGCTGTTAAAGCTACTCTACAGTCGGAATCTTTCTATTTTTCTGCCGTTAATGACGCTGAGATTATGTCTGTAACTCTCCCTTCACACGCTGTTTATATCACTTGCTCTTATATCCCTCCTTCTTCTGACATTCAATTTTATCTTCAACACCTAACATGTATTAAAGAAAGTTTCTACTCATATCCGTGACAATGATATTTTTATTGTACTGGGTGACTTTAATTTACCAACCATCCCCTGGTCTTCATCCGACACCATAAATTATCTTGTACCGTCTGCCCAGCATGATTTCTTAGAAGCCATGCTTGATCTTCCATTGTTTCAGATCAATTCAATTTCTAATCATTTGATTAGAACACTCGATCTTGTATTTATTAACAACCACTGTATTGTCAATGTCTCTAGGTCATCCCCTCTGTCTGTCCCTGAGGATTCATATCATCCTACTTTAGAAGTTACATTGTCTGTTAGCAATCCTGTTATGTCTTCTCCTCTATTGTCTAACCTGCCTCGCTTTTGCTTTCGCAAAGGAAATTACTCATTGTTAAATCAACGTTTTCTGGCAACTGATTGGTCTTTTATACATCATTCGGTTGATATAAATATTGCACTAAAATTTTTTTATAGCACCTTAAAATCTCTATTGGACGAATGTGTCCCATACTCTGCTCCGTTGTCCGTTTCTTCTAAGCCCCCTTGGTTCACTCCAAGACTATCAACTTTACAAAATAATAAATCTAACTATTATAACAAAGTTAGCAAGTCTGGCTTGAGTGCTGACTTGTCTAAATACATTATAGCCAAATCAAACTTTCTTCTCCTTAATTCTCAGTGCTATGAGAATTACCTTATATGTTGCAAACGGCAATTTACGCTAAATTCCAAACAATTTTATAATTTTGTCAATTCTAAGCGTAAATCTTCCACTTTGCCGTCATCTTTCATGTTTGGGATGGATAAATCTAGCAACGATAGCGAATCCGCTAATATTTTTGCTAATTTTTTCCAATCAACTTACTCTTCTGCATCCCCTATTAACATACCTTACCCTCATAACATTGCATCAACAAATTATATTTCTGTTCCTATCATCTCTCAGTCCACTCTTCTTTCAGCTTTAAATTCGTTAAAGTCTTCTTTCTCTCCTGGACCTGACAATATACCTAGTTGTCTTTTTAAGGAGTGTAGTGCTTCTCTTCGTCGCCCATTGCTTAAGCTTTTTAATCTATCCCTTGAGTCTTCTGTCTTTCCATCTCTTTGGAAAGAATCATTTATAATCCCTCTTCACAAAAAAAATGGGAAGTCCAATATTGAAAATTATAGGGACATTGCAAAATTGTCCGCTATCCCTAAATAATTTGAAAAAATTATCACTTCGTCTTTGCATCATTTACACTGACTTCAGTAAAGCTTTCGACTCAGTACACCATGACCTATTACTTCTCAAGCTTGTCCGTATTGGTTTCCCTCCCTCACTTCTATCTTGGATTTCTTCTTATTTAAAGGGTAGGACACGAAGAGTACCCCTTAGATTGGCTACCTCGAAACAAGTTCAGGTTACTTCTGGAGTATCTCAGGGTAGTCATCTTGGTCCTTTACTCTTCACTCTTTTTATAAATGATCTTCCCTCTGTTTTATTACATTCTCGCAATCTCATGTACGCAGACGATGTGAAGCTTATTTTCTCCTACTGTAGTTCTCTGAATCATACTTGGTTACAAGATGATTTAAATTAAATGCAACTTTGGTGTAAGACTAATCAGTTGCTTCTCAATTGTTCTAAATGTATGTTTATGACTTTCAGCCGAAATAGCCCTTTCATTACCAGCAACTCAATTGACAGTATCCCATTGCAACGTATTTTTACAGTCAAGGACCTTGGTGTTCTTTTTGACTCCAAACTAGAGATGGGCGCGGGCCGTGTTTTATTTCGTGGCACGCACGAACACGACGTGGCACGTCGTGTTCGTGTTTTAAAACAAATTTCGTGCGTGTTCCGTTCGTGTTCGTGTTTTGCTTTAGACACGAGAATACACGACATCAAAAATGCTAATCTGAACAACTTAAAATAACCTTAGCGTTTTTTTTCTGAATGTTGCGCTCGCTTAGTTGTCAAACAGCATATTGTCCCATCACTATTGACAACTAATCGATAAATTATGTTCACTCACTGCCCCACAACTAACGGAAAGCAATCTGCCTTTGACTTGAGTGCAATAATAAAAAGGCAAGAAGTGTAACATGTCGCGGCAAATAATCGAAAACGCTTTTCGCAGTAATAGTGCCAAAATTGAACTTATTAAAACAGAAAAAGAAAAATGAAAGGCGGACTAGATTGCTAAGTTCAAATTTAGACAAAATTTTATTTCTATATATAAATATGTAAGACTACAACATTGCATTTGAATAAAAATAAATATACGTACACGAAATATAAATAAATTTTTTAATTGGAGTTTAAATTTATACTAGTTGTTACCCAAGCGACTTCGCTCTCGGCCGCCCGTTAGTTGCTACACATTAAATTTTTTTTAACCGCTCTACACTTTCTTTCTATCCCAACCTCTCCCACAATTACATAAATATTCTGAGGTGCCCAGTGTCCCTTGTTCAGTCAAAAAGTGTTTCTACAAAGTTTAGGCAAAACGGGTACCCACACTTTGATATGTTTTTGGTACAATTTTTTTTGCGTAAAACTTTGCGGTTTATGCAAAACAACAATGTCCACTAGCCTCAAATAAATCCACAAACTGATATACAGACTTTAACTTTTGTACAGGGTGCCTCGCTTCTCGCTAACCGTGTCTTTAGATTATGACAAGAAAAAATCAAATGGCAGGAAGGAATTCTGCCCCCTCTCGAGTGTATGCAAAAGTCGTACAAGAATCAAAAGAATGCTTTTTATTCAGAAACGGTTTAGTCTAGATAATTAATGAAACTATTAACTAACTATTTTAAGCTTGCCCTTACCGGAAAACAGTTGCTGTAATTTATTTTAAAATAATATGAGAAGATTCGAAAATTTTCATCATTGATCAAAGTACTTCGAGTTAATCTTGGATAATCTTGAATTTTGCAAAACCGACCTCGGATTCGCGCAACGTAGTGAGCTTTTGATCACCATATTGCAGCCACAATACTCACACCCGGCCGGTAATTTTCCAGCGGCAGTCTTACTATAAGACAACTAAAAAAAAAAAAATATAAAAAATTTATTTCGTGTTGGGCCGTGCTGGGCCGTGTTTCCAGAATTTTTTCGTCCTTCGTGTTCGTGCGTGTTTTGAAAAAAGGTTTCGTGCTCGTGTTGGGCCGTGCCGAAAAAATTCGACACGCGCCCATCTCTACTCCAAACTCTCGTTCGGCCTTCATATTTCTACTATTGTTAACGCCAAAGGTGTTCTTGGTCTCATTAAACGTTGGTCTAAAGAGTTTAACGATCCTTACGTTACGAAAACTCTGTACACTTCCCTTGTCCACCCTATCCTAGAGTACTGCTCTTGTATATGGAGCCCCCAGTAAAGAAATAACCAGAATCGTATCGAATCTGTTCAGAAGCAGTTTCTGCTTTTTGCCTTATGAGGCTTTAATTAGGATAGTGACCTTCGCTTGCCTTCATATTCCAGTAGGTTTCTTCTCCTTAACCTCCCGTCGTTGAACAATCATAGGATAGTTCTTGGTGCTGCCTTCCTGCACAAGTTGATTACTGGCGATATAGATTCTTCTTTTCTTTTAGGTCATCTCCATTTCACAATCCATTTCGTATATTATGCGTTCAATTTAATAACCTATACCACGTGTTCTCTAATGAGACCTCTCTCTCCTTAATCAAATCATTGCTTTCAGTAATCTTCGGGAAGTTAATGACCGCTCTCAGCTATGAAACGGGGCTTAGCTTTTTGGACTGGCTAAATTCTTTTCCTCCAACGGGTCATTAATTTCCCTTTAACCTATTTCTATTTTAAACACATTTCTATTTTATATATATTTATACTATAAAATATTTTATATTCTATTTAATTTTTTTTTTTTTTAACTTTTATTTTTAGTTTTTACATTTAAGTTTTTCTTTTCTATTTTCTACTAACATCTCTGTTGTAAGTATAGAGTCTTATAATGTCACTGACAATTTAGACTGTGGAAAGGGGCATAGCTGGCCGGACTGGCAAATAAAACACCCCCATCGGTCGGTGATGTTATTAGACATTTTTGTTCTCTGCTTAGGCTTTTTACTTCTACTATTTTATTGTAACTTATTTTTTATAAGTTGACTCTAGAATTTTTTTATTATAAGTTAACTCAATCATATCGATAGTTCAATGCATAAGAACGCGCAAACTTGAGCTCTGCTAAAAGCCACAAATTAAAGTATTTATACTGCGAATAAATCCATAAAAATATCAATTAAACACCAAAAACAAAACTGTCTTTAAAAATTTACTTTTTTTTTTGTGCATAAAAACTGCGCTATTAGCTTTTCTAATTGTTGAAGTGCAGACAAAGTAAACGCAACAGGCAACAACAAAAAGCAGCGTTCTCAAATTGCTTTTGGTCGTTGTGTTCAATAACAACAACTGCGCACAGCTGCTGTTTCACTCCACAAATACCGCACAGTTATTTTATCACACACAAAAAAAAAACTCAATAACACTGTCCTACATAACCATGGCACCTGTACCAAAGCGTCAACGTGAAAACTCGACTGGAGAGCTAAAGGGCAAAGCTGGAGATACCTCGTCGATCATGAAACTGATCAACAGGCGTTTCGATGAGCAAGCTGACCTTATAGCCACAAAGATCAAGGAATCCGAGGAGCATATGATCTGGCTGCTGCATGAGAGGCTGGACGGCTTGAGTGGTGAGCTACAAAAACTATTACTCCGGGTCATGAAACTGGAGCAAGAGGCTGAGGAGTCCCGTGTGCTTCAAACTCAAATAGAGTCTTTGGAGGCAAAGCTTGCTATTCAAGCGAACACTAGCACTGCAAATGACATGCGGCTGCATGGAGTGCCGTATGTTGAGGGTTGAGAACGATTTTTAACACCTTATCGTTCTTTTTGGGGGTTACTCCAGCGCCCAGGGTAAGGGAAATTTTTAGGGTCAAACAACAACAGGCAGCTATTACCGTGGTTGACCCGGTGATTTTAATCAAATTTGATAGCCTAAACGATAAAATCACAATTCTGCGAGCGGCAGCTGTTTTCCGGCGAACTAATAAAACACAGCTGCTCTTAGATCTATTGGTCATCGACACATGTGCTAATGCTAATGTTCCGATCTACCTCAACGAACAGCTCACAAATGAGAATTACCAACTTTTCAAACAGGCGATGCAAATGAAGAGAAGCAAGACGCTTACAGTAGTTTTCTGTCGTCGTGGGCTCGTGCACGTGAAGAAAAGAGAGTCTGGCGAAGTTATTTGCATTGACAGTAAGCAAAAGCTCTCTCGACTGCAAGCCGAAAGCTCAAATGTAAATGCACATGATCTTTTTCGCTCTTAGTAATGTAAGCTTCATACATAATCTTCTCTTTTGCTTTATCTGTATTTTTAAATGTCTTCTCTTAAACTTGTGTTTCAATGTTTTTTTGTGCTTTAGATTTAGTATTAGATTAACAGATGTGCGTTCGATGATGATTTTAAAATTTCAACTCAACGCCAATAGCAAATAACAATTCCATAACGAACAGCCATGCGATGGTAAGGGTCTCGTGCAAGAGGGATGGGCTGAAGGTATGCCATATTAATGCTCAGAGCTAAGCTAATAAGATTGAAGAGTTTCTTTATTTGTTTGTAAACTCCAATGTTGATGTTATATGTGGGTCCGAAACATGGTTTGTCCCCGATCTTTGTGATTCGTCTATTGAATGTTGTGGTAATAGCGTGTATCGTTCTGATCGTGTTGATCGTGCTGGGGGAGTTGCAATATATTTGAATCAAAGACTAAAATGCAAAGTAATCCTCAAGCAGCCAAATGAGAGCTTAATAGAATATCTTTTCATTGAAGTTTTAAATACAAATTGTGACACAAAAATGCTTATTGGCTGCCTGTACAGACCCAATCGAAATACTGAATACTCCAGTGTAATTGATATACTTGCTAATTTATCACTGACTTACACTGACTTACACAGACATCATACTAGAGATGGGCATGGGCCTAATTTTTTGCGCCCGACCCGATCCAGCCCATGGGCCGCAGCGCCAGTCTTTACCCGTACCCGATGGCAATAAAAAATATCATACCCGAACCCAACCCGCCCGCCCGAAAAATGTAGAACTTTTTCAAAAACTTTATTTTTTATTTTTATTAAATAAAATTACATATTTTTGTACTAAAAATGAAGCTTGTCCAAATTCCCACTTGAAAGTTTTGTGCGTCTTTCATTGAGAATTTTACCAGATGAAGAAAAAACTCGCTCGCTTGTCGCAGAGCTATCAGGAATGCATAATATATTTTTAGCCACAACTTGCAATATTTTGAGGTCAGTTGCTTGTTTCCATAATTCTAGAATTGGCAAGTTTGAATGAGAAGTTTTGGCATAATATTTTTCAATTTCTAAATCAATGGCATTTTTGTCAAGTTTGAGTTTTTTTGGTTGATGCGTGTCAAAAAACTCTTGAAACTCGTGACTCGTGTTTGGCGAAGAGTTTTCAGTTTGCGAGTCATCAAGATTGTCTTTTAACGTCTCGCGATATTCAATCATCATGCATTTCACTGTTTGTAACGCATGATTTTTTCTTTCTTCTGATAAAAAAAACTTAACTCTTCAAACGGAGGGTTTAAAAATAATCCAACTAAATTAACTGAAGTTGGCTAAAAACGTTTTTCTAAAGAATTTAAGGTTTTCTCCTTTAATTGTTCCATTAAATGGAAATCATATAATTCTACTTTGCAATGTTTTTTAAGTTTTTCGAACCATAATATTTACCAAAATATTTACATTTCGGGTAAAGCGGGTTGAACGGACCAACCCATACCCGCCCGCACCCAGCCCGAAATATGATTTTTCAGCCCGTACCCACGGTTACCCGCGGGTGCCCACGGGTACCCGATAAAAGCCCAGCCCGTGCCCACCTCTACATCATACTGACTGGGGACTTTAATAGTAATATACTTAAGGAGAAACATCTTTCGAACGAAATGGAGGCACTTGGCTTAATGCTTGTTAACTCCTCCACTCCGACACATTATACAGCTACAACGAATACCTAGTTAAATTTATTTTTTGTTAATATTTGTGAATGTGACATTTTGTTTGACCAACTTTCTGTTCCTGTGTTTTCTAAGCATGACCTTATTTTCCTAGCCTGCAACATTTCTCCAAATTACAATGACCAGACCGTGGCGTATCGTGACTTTAATAATATAGACTACACCAGCCTTTCCCAAGAGTGCCTAATTTCTTCGTTAAACTTAAATTTAATTTACTCTTTTCCCTCAGTCGACACCCAAATTAGTCACGTGCAATATTGCTTTGCTGTACAATAAATATGTACCACTTAAAACAAAAAAAGTTAGGCCTAAGATTAAGCCATGGTTCAACAATGACATCAATTTTGCCATTCAAATTAGAAATGGGGCTTTAGACTTTACAGTACATTTAAGTTGCATAGACGAAATGTTAACCAAATGATTTACAAAGCCAAAAGATTGTACTACAGCTCAAAATTCCATAATGCGCTGTCTACTAGTAGCACTTGGAAAGAATTGAAAAAAATAGGGATTGGTAAGGAAACTTCTGTGTTTGATAGTGATGTAGACGTTAATGTTCTAAATAATAAATTCGTTAACCTAAATGTTCCTGTAACAATGTGTAATCCGTATGTGTGTTCCCAGTCATTTAGTAACTGTAGAAATAGTTTTGATTTTAGTATTGTCAACCAATGTGATGTGATGCAGTCCGTTAGAAAAATAAAATCTAATGCCACTGGCTTGGATCATATAGATCCGAAATTTATAAAAATAATTCTGCCGTTTATCATTGGTCACATTACCTATATCTTTAACACAGCGATCACTACATCCTATTTCACTGACCAATGGAAAGTTGCCAAAATATTGCCTATCCAAAAGGCAAATCAAGACTTGAGGCCAATATCAATTCTGCCTTACTTTTCAAAAATATTTGAACACATATTGGCCTCTCAAATAAATTTCTTCTTAAAGGTCCGTATCCAGTACAGCGAAAAAAAAATTTTTCATACAAAATCGTCGCAGCAGGAATTGTTTTTTTTGGCTGCGTGTGTTCTCGGTATCCAGTAACGTAGCAAAAATACTAAACTGCTTATCGATAGTATCGATGTATTTAATATGTACACACTGGCGCTGGGCGCAGGAAATACCAAATCATATATCTTTTTGTGCCCAGGCCAGCAACCAACATTTATAAAACGACAAGTTATAAATAATAATGGAAAGGAAAACTGAAAAACGGGTTTAAAAGTATTGGTACTGCAACAACATATGATACCAACAACGGAATAAGCATATTCGCACTATTCATCTTTTCTTTTTTATTTTGTGTTTGTGGGTTTGTTTACTTTTTAAATTTGATGCCTCAGTGTGACCATGTATCTCTTAAGCTATATAAGGCAAAATGCCATATTTTTACCACAAATTAGTGGACTATGGTCACACTATAAAATCTTGTGCCCACGCTTCCAAAATATATCACAAATTCCTGCCAGGAATTTTTTATTGTACTGGAACCGGACCTTAAACTACAATAGACTCCTAAACCAAAAGCAATCTGGGTTTCGACTGGGAAGAGGTTGCACAACGGTGACATGGATAATAGTGAAGTTACATTCTTGACACTCCTTGACTTTAGCAAAGCATTTGACACGGTTAACCACGATATCTCAATGACGAAGCTTAGTAGAATGTATAATTTTAGTCAAACCGCAACCAAATTATTATCCACATATTTATATAATCGTAGACAAGCTGTTGTTGCCTTATACAAAATTTCAGATTTTTCTCTCGTGGTGTCCCACAAGGATCTATTTTAGGACCCCTCCTCTTTACAATATATATAAATGACCTGCCTAGTGTTTTGTCAATCTGTAATGTTCATTTATATGCTGATGATGTCTAAATGTATGTCAGTCGTCCTGTTAGTCTAATCAATGAATGCATTCATAAATGAGTATTAATCCCGTAAAGTCTAAGTGTATAGTAATTTATAAAAAGTACCTGAATCTTGACAGTTTTCCAAAGCTCAGTGTTGATAACGTTGATGTAAGATATGTTGATAAAGCAGATAACCTAGGTATAACATTTAATAGGACACTATCATGGAATGACCATATAAATAAAGCTGTGGGAAAATGCTACGGTGTTCTTAGACAACTGTCCTTAACCCAACAATATTTAACTGTTGAGATAAGGTCTATGATAGCGAAGGCACTTGCAATTCCTATACTTATTTATGGAATAGAGATATTTGCAAAGTGTGCAGTTAGCAGCCAAAACAAAATTAAAGTTGCATTTAATAGTATAGCTCGTTATGTGTTCGGTCTGAAAAGTGGCAACCATATAACCAGCTTTGCAAAGAAACTTTTTGGCCTAGACCTGTTGTCTTTAATAAATGTTAGAGTCCTACTCTTCTTTCATAAAGTAGTTTACTTGAAAAAGCCTGAGTACTTGTATGACCACCTTAAATTTGCCACATCAACCTCTGTTCCTAACCTTACTTGTATAAGAACCGAGCAAGCATGCTCTGATAGGCAATTTTACATCTACGCTGTTCGGCTATGGATTCTCAAGTTGTCTTTCGTTGGTGACGGTCGTGTTTTTGCGTGCTCTTAAATATTTATTGTTCTCTTGTGTTTGTGAACGGTGTTTTACTCTGTTTAATCTGGTAATTAATTCTAGCAGTGATTGCAAATATACGTGTATATATTAACGTTGGCAAAAAAGAGTTTTGCCAAGCTTACACTCAATTTAATTTGCAGTTGAATTGACGCTGCTGTGCCTTAAATAAAGAAAACATACGTACATTTATATCTACATATACATATTTGCTTTGGCATATTCTGTGTCTACTAACAACAAACAGTTTGTCAATTTTATTACTCTCGCTTTTCAGCATCAGTCCTCTCCCGCTTTCGTCCGGTCTTATCCGTCGTGCTTGCGGTTGTATTCTGCCTTCGTGCTCACGATCTTTCACTCAAGCACTCTTTTGATTTTTACCGTTGTATCGTGCTCATTGCATCGACACATACATACGTACTAGACATCTGCATGATTCCACTCACATCATACCGTTCATTGAATACATTCGAGAAGAATCGAATAGAATGAGGGGAATGCAAGAAATGAAACGACATGGTATGAGTATGAGTTCGCGTTTTGCTTCATAGTTTATGATCTTCAACGAAATGAAAGAGAACGAATGAAGCGTAAAGCGAAATGACACAAGTGGTAATGCAAAAAATATTCGACTGATTCGAGTTGTTGCGTATGTATTCAGTGTATTCTTTTTCTTCGAGCTGCAACGACGCAAACATGGACAACCTATTAATAAAAGAAGCCGACAAGTCTGTATGTACTCGTAGTGCGCATTTTGTTTGTTTTATGTATATATATTTATAACAATTTGTTTATTTGTTTTTTTCGTGCTTAGATATTAACCTGTGTTGGGTATTAAACTGTATATTTGTGACCTATCCATAAGTGTTTTTTGTGCTATTTTTTCAGAGTTAATTCAATTTGCTTAAAATATATAGGTTGAGCAAAGCGCGACTGATGTAAAAGAGTTGCTAAAAAGTGGCATGTACAGCTTGGTTGAGAAAAGAGGCAGAAGCGAAGTTTGGCAATCTTTCTCCAAAATTAAAAACCAAAATGGAGAAGAAATCGTCGACCTTGAAGCTTGTAAGACGTGCTATACGGTTTTAAAGTTTACAGGAAGCACATCTAACCTGGTCAAACATAAATGCTACATCGTAAGTGCAAGTAAATTTCGCAACGCTGCTCTCATAGATGTAAACAAAGCAACGAAAGACGAGGGCATATCTGTTGTAACAGAATGGGTTCTCAAGAACTGCCGTCCTCTTAAAATTATTGACGACTCCGACATTAAAAAGTTTGCATCGTTTTTAATTAATGTTGGAGCTATATATGGTGCAAATGTCGATGTTAATAAGCTGTTACCACATCCAACAACCGTATCCCGAAACATATCAACAATATATTCGTCCCACTTTGGCCCAATAAAAACAGAAATAGAAAAGTACAAAGCCTTTGGATATGCTATTACAACTGACATATGGACGGATAATTATTTAAAAGCATCTTATTTGTCGTGTACTGTCCATTACATAAGGGAGGGAGTTTTGGTCGATCGCCTTATGGCCATGAAGTCAATGAAGGGCTCGCCCTGCACAGGTTTGTTAACCTCATCTTTATGTGTACAAGTAGAATTCAAACTTTTTCTTTATCAAGGTGTCAATATACGGACAAAAATAGAGGCGATCTTGAAGGATTTTGGATGTGACCTCGACGTAGACAAACCCGCAATTGTAACTGATCGTGGGTCGAACATGATTAAAGCCTTTTCGGACTCGGAGAAAATTCATTGCGTCAACCATTTGCTGAACAACGCAGTTGAAAAAGCAATTAATGCTATTCCTGAGATGGAAAATATTGTCAAAAGTTGCACCAAGCTTGTTAAATACTTTAAAAAGTCAGGAAATAATTCAATGTTAGGAGTTTCTTTGAAGAGCTTTTGCCCCACTCGGTGGAATACCGTCTATTACTTGCTTAAGTCCATTGAAATCAATTGGATAGAGCTAACAGCTATTTAAAAAGAAAAAAATCAGGACTGCAGAGTTGAGTGCATTAACATAAATCAGTTAGGTGCAATTGTAGGATTGCTGGAAGTTTTTGAGAATGTGTCCAAGAAACTTGAAGCTTCTAAACGCCCAACTATTCATCTAATTTTGCCGAATTTGAATAAGCTTAAGAAAACCTGCCAGATCGAGTACTTTGACACAGACATTATTAAAAACCTTAAATTCGAACTCAATAGCCAAATGTTATCAACAGTTACTCCAAATTTGACAAAATACCATAACATAGCCTTGTTTCTTTTTCCCCCAACCAACAAACTAATTCAATTCTCACCCACTGAGAGAGAGACCATAATTAAGGAATGCAAAACTATAATGAATCACTTTCTCGAAGACAATTCTGACCTTAACAATGTTGAATCCCATTTACTAGACGACGAATTTGCTGAATATTTAGAGGTCTCCCAAATTGAGACAATACAAGACAAGGTGGAACAAGAAATTGCTGGATATGCAAATATTAATGTTGCATACACAAATGATTTTAATGCTTTAGCTTGGTGGCATATGAACAAGCAATTTTTTCCGCTATTGCACAAAACAAGCTGCAAAATATTTTGCATTCCAGCGAGCAGCGCGGCTTCGGAACGCACATTCTCAAACGCGAGAAATTTAATTACAGAAAAGCGTTGTCAAATCGCCACCAATCCGGAAAACATTAACAAAATAATGTTTTTGCATTCAAATTTAAGTTAGTTATATTGATATTTTAGAAATAAGTTTAATAAAAAACCAAGAATATGAATATAAAAACGCATTTCATTGCTTCATATGTTTCCACTTGTTTACAGTTGCAATTCGAATCGTTCGAATGAGTTTCTATGTACTCACTCCATTGAATTCGTTTCTCTTTCTCTATTCTTTGTGCGTCTGAGTCGTACGTAAGCGAGCCTACTCACTCACACCAGTTTGACTTTGCATTCAAATTCACTCAACTCATTTTGAGCATTGTGCATTTGAATGTGATTTTTTTGCCACTCATGCAGATGTCTAATACGTACATACCTGCACCCTTCTTTGTTTTGGTATAACGTATCAATTGTCATCTTAAACTTCCTATTTAACTCATTCAATATCCTTGTTTGCTGCAGCAAAAATTGCAAAACGGTTGGAAATACCAACCAAGATTTCATTTTATGTAGATTGTGTGACAACATGATTCATATGAAATGTGCGGGCTTTACGGAAAAAATAAGGGACTGCTTAGTTGCAGACACAGGCCTTAAATGTTTCTGTGAGAGCTGCAATGTAGTGGAGAAGGAAACTGCCCAACGCATTAGGCAGACTCATGAAGGTTTCAAGTCTATGCATGTTGCCTTCAACAATCTGCATACGGCATTTAAAGAGCTTGAGAATAATTTTAAAAATGGCAAGACGATCACTGAATCTCCGAAGCGTAAGAAGACTTCGGGTCCCTACCCGCCTTGTGTTCCACCTGTCTTGCCCAGTAAGCCACTTCTGGTGTCTAGCATTAATCACATAACTCCTATTGCTAGCCCATTAATGGTATTTAACTCGCCGGCAAGAAATCCCACTAATAGCCTAACCACCGTTACTTCTATAAATGAGCCCTCTGGTTCGACAGCTTGTGTGCCTAGTAATCCTTCTGGCGGTACAGCTGGGGCTCCCAAGCCTCTTGTTGTTGTGCCATTTAATAAATTTATATTTGTGTCCAGGCTGGCATCCGATACTTCATCGGATGATGCTTCAGCTTATGTTAAAAGTAAAATTGATTCTCCCCTTATTATTGTTGAGAAGTTTAAATTTAAACACGCCCGAAGTATATCTTCTTTCAAGTTGAGCGTGCCGCCTGAACTTTTTTCGACAATTTGTTCGGAAAAGTTCTGGCTGCAGCAGCTTGTTGTAAAGAAGTATGAGAATAGGCGAATTAATTATAAGAAGGGTATTAGGATTAGTAGTGCACCGCCTGTGAGCCACCCAGTTGCCTCCACCTCGGTGGCAAAACTAATAAAACTACTTAGTTTGGCCTATCAAAATGTTAGAGGCCTTAACACTAAACTTTCTAAATTATATATTAACAGCTTTTCATTTGATTCACATATAGTTGCACTCACGGAAACCTGGTTAAAACCCGATTTTTCTGATTATTCCGTTTTTCCTTCACAATTTAACTTGTACAGATGCGATCGTGCCTCCCGCAAGGGGGGTGGTGTTCTAATTGATGTTGACTCTTGTTTTTCCTCTGAACAGATTCATTCTCAAGATCTTCCGGACATAGAGTTCTTATGTGTTAAAATATTACTAAACGGCCGTTCACTTTATGTTACTTGTTCTTATATTCCTCCTCAATCTGATACTAACATTTCCTCATCCCATCTTAGTGCCCTGCAACTTGTTTCGTCATTGTTGACAGATATGGATAATCTGATAGTGGTTGGTGATTTTAATCTGCCACATGTTGTATGGTCTGTGAATGACACATCTTCGGCGGTATTACCAGTCACTTCTGATGATTTTATCGATGGCCTACTGGAGTTAGGCCTATCGCAAGTTAACATGGTGCATAACTGTAGTGGTAGAATGTTGGACTTAATTTTTGATTCGGACTCAGATTGCAGTAATGCTAGTAGAATTCCCCCTCTAGTGCTTCCGGAAGATACCTATCGTAAAACTAACTTTACTAAATTAAATTATCTTCTTCAACATACTAATTGGTCTCGCCTTTATTTAGTGTAGTGATATAGAAACTGCCATTGCCTTATTTTATAGGACCTTGAATTCGCTTTTGGATATTTGTGTTCCCTTCACTTGTTCTTCAAGTGATAATAAACCACCTTGGTTAACGAGGGAACTATCGAAATTGAAAACGTGAAGACAAGATCATTTAAAAAATTAAAAAAATCGGGAGCGACTTTAGATTTATCTTCTTATTTAGTAGCTAAATCTAGTTTTCTTTCTGTTAACACATCTTGTTATAATAATTATCTTAATTATCTTACATTATTGAATAAATTAAACAATTACTATTTGCGGAAAATCGCGCGCACACAATAAACAACAACACATTTGGGAAGCTGAGAATTACTCTTGCTCTCCACCACAGCAAACATACTAAACACACGAAAACTACTCTGCTCGCAGCACGAAAACACTTTTCCTACTGCTTTGTTCTTATTTGCACAATAATGGCACCTGTACCAAAACGTTTGCGCGAAAACTCCACCGGCGATCTCAAGGCTGGAAAGGCGATCGACAAAAGTTCGCTCATCTAGCTAATTGACCAACGTTTCGAGGAACAGGCTGAGTTGATTTCAAGCAGGATGAGAGAGTCGTAGGAGCGCTTGCTCTGCATACTCAATGAGAAGCTGGATGGCATAAAAGGTGAGCTTCACAGCATTATGCAGCGGGTGCAATTTCTGGAGCAAGCTGCGGAGGGAACTCGAGCACTACATGTGCAAGTTGCGGCGCTTGAAGCTAAGCTAAACGCGCAAGCCAATGCATGCATAGCCAATGATGTTCGGCTACATGGTGTGCCCCTCGTTGAGGGTGAGCAGCTGCGGTCAATTTTCAACGCACTAGCTTTCTCTCTTGGGGTCACCCCGGCACCGAGACTTAAGGAGATCTTTAGAATTAGGCGATCCGGTAGAACCAGCTCAGTAGTCGATCCGGAAATTATTATAAAATTTGATAACACACACGATAAAGTGAGAGTTATGCGAGCGGCAGCGGAATACCGGCGAAGTAACAACACGCAACTAAACTTGCACATGCTGGGCTTTGAAGCACATGGCAATGTACCAATTTACCTGAATGAGCAATTAAGCAAAGAGAATTATGAGATATTCAAAAAACAAACAAACAAATGAAGAGGCAAAAGCTGCTGACAGCTGTGTTCTGTCGCCAGGGCATCGTCCATGTCAGGCAGAGTGAGAAGGGAGATGTTATTAGGTTAGACAACCCGCAAAAGCTCGTGCTCTTACAAAGCTCATCTGCAGTCGCCACGTCTACGCCACCGACCACACAGGCGGAGCTTTTTCGCTCTTAAGTTTTGCACGTTTATATTATCAATTCGTATGTTAATTCCTATTTTAAGTGATTTCTCTTTCTTTCCTATTTTAAGTAATTTTTCGCGTTTAAAAGAGTGCTCACATCTTTCATATTTGATTGCGTCTGATGTGCAGCTGATTTTTGTTGTTGTTGTTAATGCTACTATTATTACATTTTTAGCGTTAGGAACTATACAATTTTTTGATGTGCTTCTGTTAGGTTTTAATATCAAGCTTTTTCGATGTCCGCGTCTTTAACCCTTCGATACGTGAACATTTTTTTACCCTTCAATGCGTGAACAGGTCCCTGGGGACCTTTTTTTATTTTTAAGTTTTTTTTTAAATTGTTTATTTCTGTCTAAAGAAGAAAACTGTATATTTAGAATTTTTTTTTTTTTTTTTTTTTTACATAGGCCATATAAAATTCAATAAAATTTACATATAAAACACCTTATTTTCTATTGTTGTTGTTGCTGCTGTTGGTCCACCGAGGCCTGTTCGCAGGTATAACAGCGGTGGAGGACTGTAGAATGCTCTCCGCAAACAGCATTGTCGTAATTGAAGCAGTAGGCCCTTGTTTTCCGCTGACGTCCGTACTCAGAACGGCAAAGGCGGCATGACGGCCTGTTCGTCCTAGGCGCAAATGCTGGTGAATTTACTTCTACCGGTCTTGGTATTATCTGAAAAGATAAAAAAACAAAAAAATAATAATTTGTAGTCTGATAGTGAAATTGGATCAGTTTTTTCTTACCCTGACATCAAATGTCTCCATCGCATTACGTATCCTTTGATGCTTCGTTATTTGGTTATTCAGCGCCCGATTTTCAATGTTTGGCATTGCCAACTGCCTGGTGAGGAGCTGAAGAAACGCCCGTCGTCGATCACTTCGTTGGGCAGGCTGCATTTCATTGTATATTGTGAATGCAGCAAGTGCAACAACGTCTATCATGTTATAGAACATTGCCAATGGCCAGCGTTGAGTAGAGCGTTTGCAGGAGTAAGTGCCCAGCATTTGATCCATAACATCTACGCCAGATTTATAGGCATTGTAATCCAGAATGCTATAGGGTTTTCGCTTTGCACTGGCCTCGTCGACAGCGCAAGTATAGTGTTCAGTAGACATAAGAAGAACAGCTTTATTTCGTTTTGGCTTATATGAAGATAGTGCTATATCGCCATCGTTGAAGCCGAACAATGTGGTGAGGACAGGACGCTGGCGATTTTTCTGGAACTCCTGCGGTACGAACCTCTTATTTGCGCGAACTGTTCCAACGTAGCTCGTTTTCCTCCTCATCAAAATACGTGCCAAATCCAACGTTGTGAAGAAGTTGTCTGCATAAACTGTGCGGCCAGTATCCATATATCTCGCCATAAGCGTCAGTACAACATTTTGGCCCTGATTTACTTCACGATCCTGGTTTGGCAATTTACCAGAATAGATCATACCTTTGACGGGATAGTACGATTTTGAGTCACACAACCACCATACCTTTATACCATACTTAGCAGGCTTAGACGGAATGTATTGTGTGAAGCGGGTACGGCCTCTGTAGGGGAATAACTGCTCATCAACTGTCACTGACTCATGCGGAGTGTAAGTTGCTGCTAGGTTTGACTGAAACATTTCCCAAATGTCGTCAATTGCCGCTGTTTTGCTGGTGATTAGTCGCTGCTGTCGTGTATTTGCATTGTCGAATCTAATGAACTTCTTGATGCACATAAAACGATCGTATGACAAAGCAGCTTTGTATATTGGGTTACGTGTTGGGCCCCATAACTCTCTAGCAGGTTCGGTATTCGACTTGTTGAGTCCAGCATGTAGAATAATTGCTAAAAATGCATCAAACTCTCTCAGTGTAATGGTATTCCACTCCTTCATCTTCGTTGGATTTGCCAAATTCCATGCAGCTGTGACTTCCCTGGCTTTCCTATTCGTTTCGCGTATTATTATGTACGCTATGTCTTCACTGATGATGGAGCGGAATATAGTGAAGGGATCATGTACCGCCCCGTTTGGCCCTGGTCTCCTTCTTGTGAAGTCAACCACATTATGAGCACGAATGCGAGAAGAAGGGGGTTACACCATTGTGTGCCATCTTTACCGTAATAAAAATTGTCATTGGTTTGCTGTGCATTATTTTCTTCGTCGTCAACATCGCTGTCATCGCTTTCTTCATTTACTTCGATATATTGTTCAGTTTCTGCGTCTGAATCATCACCATGAAAACCTGGTTCATGTATGTAGCCGTCATCATTTTCAGCTGTATCGCCAAAAGCATCATAATCTTCGTCACCGCTCAGCTCTCCTTGCATAAAATTAGCAAATCTGTCGTCAGCTGCACGCCTTTCATCTGCACTCATTTGCTGGTATCTGCTACTACGGCGTACAACCATTTCAGCAACTTCAATATCTTGGTCTGCCATATCAATTTTATTATACTTTTATACTTTTATTTTCACTTTGTAAACACACTTTACTGCTCACTGTCTGAACTTAGAATGATTTGGCTGACGAAATTAGAACCTCTTATATACTCTTTCATACGTCCTGGCCTTCAGGTTACATTTGCTGTGCACATCTGCTCTTAGAACCTCTTACACACTCTTTCATACGTCTACCTGGCCTTTAGGTTACCTTTTTGTGCACATCTGCTCTTTGTACATAAAAAGTGAAGTATAGGTAGCAATTCTAAGAACTGGTTTATTGTGTTTGCCAGATTATTATGCTTTCAAGGACACAATAACAATAATCCAAAAATTACCAAAAAGTCACAGAACACGAAGAACAAATGCATTTATAAGTGTTTTCTTGCATTTTCAGTACAAGGTCCCCAGGGACCTGTTCACGCATCCGAGGGGTAAACGCGTTTAGAAGCCTATAAAACCTAAACCATTGCTCCGATCAGAACGCGGGATACCTCTTGGCCGAAATAGGAGTAAATTGCGTTTGAAAACGCAATAGGTCCCTAGGGACCTGTTCACGCATCGAAGGGTTAATAACATCCAGGTCGAGCACCCAAGCCATGGTTAGAGTTCTTTTTAAGCAAAACAGCGGTTTAAATATTTGCCATTTAAATGCTCAGAGTCTTATTAAGAAGATGGATGAGTTTCGCTTTATTTTTGTGAATTCTAATGTTGATGTTGTCTGTGTCTCTGAAACGTGATTTGTCCCAGAATTAAGTGACTTGTCTATTGTTTGTGATGGCTTTAATGTTTTCCGTTCTGATCGTGTAAGTCATGCGGGTGGTGTAGCAGTGTATGTAGCTAAGAGAATTAAGTGTAAAGTTGTTCTAAGTCATCCCCTTGACAGCCCAATTGAATATTTATTTTTGGAATTAATTAGTTTTAATAAAAATATTAAGATGCTACTAGGGTGTGTGTATAGGGCACATAATCACATAAGTTACTCTGACATGATTGACAAAATAGCAAACTTATCACTGACCTTTACTGACATTATAATACTTGGTGACCTAAACAGCAATATGCTTCAGAACCAAGACTTATCAGGAGAACTTAATGCACTGGGTCTAAAACTTGTTAATGCAGAAACACCAACCCATTTCTCACAAACCACCAATACATTACTTGATGTTATCTTTGTAAATAATACAAACAGGGTAATGTTGTATGACCAAATTTCAGTACCTGAATTTTCCAAGCACGACCTAATTTTTCTTTCTTATGACACTCAACTTGACTATAATAATCATATTATTCAATATAGAGATTTTCAAAATGTAGATAATAGTTTGTTGTTCAGTGACTGTAATAATTGTGACTGGAATAGTTTATATTTTCTTCCCTCGGTTGACACCCAGTTAGGATTGTTGCAAAATAATATTTAATATTTGTACAATAAACATGTACCACTTAGAACCTTAGTTATTAAACCGAAGCTAAATCCATGGTTTAGCAGATATATAAAAAGTGCAATAAAACGCCGGGATAAGCTGTAAAATTTGACAGTATAAATTCCACGCAAAAACTATGGAAGGAGTTGAGGAACGTTGGAATTGGAAAGGCTAAACCTGTGATAAATGACGACTTGGATGTAAATGTTCTTAATGCTAGTTTTGTAAATGTCAATGTTCGTCCAGCAACATGTAACCCGTACATAAACTCTGTGTCGTTAAATAATTGTACTAGCTGTTTTAACTTTGTTAGTGTAAGTCAATGTGATGTACTTGAGGCAATCTTAAAAATTAAGTCAAATGCGAGTGGATTAGATGACGTCAGCCCTAAGTTTGGAAAAATAATACTTCCACTAATTTTAGGTCATATAACTCACATACTAAATTATGCAATAACCACGTCCACATTTCCTGAGACGTGGAAAATCGCTCAAATTACGCCCATCCCAAAAGGCAAAGATGAGTTTAGACCGATAGCTATATTGCCATTCTTGTCCAAAGTCCTTGAAAAATTATTGGCAAACCAAATCTCAGCTTTTATGGACACCAACAACTTACTTAGCAACAAGCAATCTGGGTTTAGGAAAAAGAAAAGCTGTACAACCGCTGTATTAAAAATTGTTGAGGACATAAGAAACCATATGGACAATAATGAAGTTACTCTTTTGACGCTGCTTGACTTCAGTAAGGCTTTTGACACGGTTAGCCACGAAATTTTGATAACAAAGTTAAGCAATTTATAGAACTTCTCCAATACGGCAGTTAAGTTAATGGCCTCATACTTGAAAAATAGAAAACAGGCCGTAGTTGTACATATTGCAAACACCCGTGGTGTGCCTCAGGGATCAATTCTTGGTCCTCTTCTTTTTGTAATATATGTTAATGATCTCCCAAATGTTTTGTCTATGTGTGAAGCTCATATGTATGCTGATGATGTCCAATTATATGTGAGTCGTCCTGTAAGTCAGATTAACCAGTGTGTCATGTTTTGTAATAATGATCTGTTACGTGTGTGTCAATGGGCAGGTAACAATGGTCTTTGTTTAAATCCTTCTAAATGTAAATGTATTGTTATTTATAAGAAAAAATTAAATGTTAGCAATTTAAGTAAACTGTATTTTGATAATGTAGAAATTAAATATGTAGAAAAGGCTGACAATCTAGGGATTACATTTAACAATACACTTACATGGAAAGACCAGGTAAATAAGGCTGTGGGAAAGACCTATGGAGTTCTTCGGCAGATTGTTCTAACACAGCCCTGGCTGCCTGTTAAAACAAGAATGACCATCGCAAAAACTCTTGTAACCCCCATATTATTTTATGGCATTGAAATTTTCTCAAACTGTGATATTGCTAGTCAGCAAAAGCTTAAAGTAGCCTTCAATAGTGTAGCACGTTATGTTTTTGGACTTAAAAGATATGATCATGTTACATGTTTTGCAAATTGTATATTTGAATTAGACTTAAAAAACTGGACTAAGTATAAAACTTTAAATCTGCTTCATGACATTATATACACAAAAGCGCCTGCTTATTTATATGAGAAACTACGCTTTGCAGTGTCATTAAGGACCTGTAATGTTGTTCGTCCTAGAACTAAGCTTGCATCCTCCAACAGGCACTTTTTTGTATAGGTTGCTCGACTTTGGAATCAGTTGCCACTAGAGATTAAGACCGTTAGAAGCACATCAATTTTTAAATCTAAGCTAAAGACATACTTACAGCGAAGTGATTTATGATGGTATTAATGACAACAATAATAAGGGTCATAGGTTAATGGATACATTTTTGTTTATATTTTTGTTTTTGAATTTATATTTTAATGTTTATTACATAAGTAATATTAAAGTAATTTTGTTTAAAATAATTAAAATAATAATAATGTTTTGTATGTTTATATAGCAAGTGTAAAATGTGACTAGTGCAGTAATTTATAAGTACTTTTACTTGTAGCACTAGGAATAATCAATAAATAAATAATAAGTAATAATTATAATCGTTGTAGACTAAACTTTTCACGTGACCCTAAACAGTTTTATAAATTTGTTAACTCTAAACGTAAGTCTTCTTGCTTGCCATCCGCAGTATACCTTAATAATACAAAAGCAAGTTCTGATCAGGCAGTAGCCGATCTATTTGCCGAGTATTTTCAATCAGTATACTCAACGAGTTTATATAGTTGCAGTAAATCCTATCCTTTTTAAATTCAAACGTCAAGTTGCATATATGTCCCAGTAATTACTGAGTCTACGCTCCTGAGTGAATTTAACTCTATCAAACCTAGCTACTTGCCTGGTCCTGATGGAGTGCCACTAATTTTATTGTTGGATTTCCCAGAGCTTTAACGTTATCATTATAAATTTTTTACCTAAATTTACTTTCAGATTTATATATAATTTCATTTTAATTAATTTTTAATTTCAATTTTGAATTTTATTTAAGCTTATATTAGTTTGGATTTTATGTCAGCTGATCTTAGTTGACAATAAACAAATAAATAAATAAATAAATAACCTGCCGTCAGATCTAAAATCCATCTCTAGCGCGCATGAATTTAAGTTTAAGTTAGATGCACATTTTGATAGCTTATAATTTACATTGTAACCATAGAAGAATTAATTAAATAAAAATAAATTAAATAAATAATGCTAAATGAGTACGTAAGAATTAAATGTATAACTTAAAACTGATTTCATGAATGTAAACCTATAGTGATAGAGAAATCCTCTCTGCGTGTCGCCAGCAACCCACCCTCCGTACTGGTTGGAGCAGGCCAGGACGGTTGCAAAGATACTGCTAAAATACAACTACTTCTAAATCCTAAAATGTGGCGTGATACCGCAGTCCATAGAGACTCGGGTTGCGAATCACATTGAGGGTCTCTTACCTCAGAAGCCGAAGATCTCCCATCTTCCTCCAACCCGAAGAGTACCAGTACCCCCAGTAGGGTTGGGCTCAAAAGATCAAAGGAGGGCATGAGAGCCAAGGCCCAATACAAGGCAGCTCTTAAGATCCGGGCTCGGATCGCTGACTGTAAACGAGATCTCACAGAGGATGAGATCCGCCAACAGAAGTGGGCTGACCAAAGGATCGAAGAGGGTAGGTCTCACTTCGAGAAAAAAAAGAAACATGGCGCCGAAGGACGTCAGTTTTGCTAACCGCAAGATGAAGCCCGAGCAGTGGAAGAAGGTGGAGGAGCTGCTGTTCGATGCGCTTCTAAGTCGAATGGGCGAACCGGGCTCGCTTCCCATCTCTTTTGATGGAGCGGGCTGGCTCTCCGGCGTCAAAATCCTGAGCTGCAAGGATAACCTCACTCTGAAGTGGGTCACCGGCGTCGTGGCTGCCCTGGACGCTCCGTGGGAGGGTACCAAGCTGGAGGTAGTGGACAGAACTTGTATTCCGTCTGTGCCGAAGGCAAAAGTACTCTTCCCGCGGATCGTACCAGCGGACTAGGCGCTGCAGCTACTCAAGTGGCAAAACCCAGATGTGCCAACGGTTTATTGGAATGTAATCCACGTTGCGAGGCCTGATAACAAGGGTCAGCCAATGGTGATCCAGATCAACCAGGAGGCCGACGATTTGCTTAACGAAAGGTTTGGCAAGATGACGTGGGGCGTGAGTAGTATTTACCTGCGACTCAAAAAGAGCCACCCGGACGATACCAACACCAACACGTTGGAGGCGGGTGAGGTGGAGAGAGACCTGGCGTTGGTCACCCACGCCACCAAAAGTCTCGAATTGGAGGACGACGAGGATGCGGACATAACCATTGTGGAAGTCCCATTCGTGAAGGATACCAAAGCCAACCATGGAGCTGAGGGTCATGCAAGTCAACCTCCATAAAAGCAAGTTGGCTTCGGCGGAGCTACTGTTAACCTTGGAGACAGGGCACGCCGATGTCGCCTTAGTCCAGGAGCCTTGGATAGCGTCTGGTAACAAGGTTTCTGGACTGCAGCATCCAAACTACGACCTATTCTACCAGACAACAGTGAGTAGAGCAAGGACTGTGATCCTAGTAAGGAAAGGTATCTATGCTTACTTATTGTCCAATTACAGTACCGATGACCTCACGGTGACAGCGCTAGAAGGCACTAGAGACGAGCCAATATTGATGGCATCCTGCTACATGGCGCATGACTCGGAGGCACCCCCTCAAGAGCTAACTCGACTGGTGACGGAGGCCGAGTCAAAAGGACAGGCCCTCATCATCGGAGCAGACGCCAACGCACATCACACAGTATGGGGAAGCGGGGACATAAACGATAGAGGTGAGTCACTGCTTGATTTCATACTTCAAACAAATCTTTAGATAGCAAACGAGGGGGAAGAACCAACATATGCTGGTCCTACCTCATCAAACGTCTTAGATATCACACTCGCGTCGGTAATGAATACCGTGGTAAAAGACTGGAGAGTCCTTAGTAGACATTCCTTCTCGGACCACAGGTACATACAATTCCGCGTTAACTTTGAACGAATAGTTAAGAATAAGACGTACAGAAACCCGCGAAACACGGACTGTGAGCAGTTCGGTAAAGAGGTTGAAAGAAACCTGCCACTACTACCCAAGATAGCCTCACTAGACAAATTAGAGAAGTCCCTGGAGACCCTCAATAAAAATCTGGTGGCGGCCTATAATAAAACTTGTAGACCGTCGCAAGAGAAGAAGAGACACAAGCCCCCATGGTGGACTCCAGAACTCAAAGGACAAAGAATAGACGTACTAGAACTCTTCAAACTCGCAAAACAAGCGGAAGAAGAGCTAGTATGGATAGAAAACAGAATAAGGCTTCGAGACTTTAAGAAAAAAGTACGAGTAGCTAAGAGACACGCATGGCAAAACTTCTGTTCAGGCATTGAGAAGACAGCTGACACTGCAAGGTTAAGAAAGCTGCTAGCTCGCCAACAGACGGTGCAAAGCCGATTAAAAACAGAAGACGGAAGTCAACACAAACACACAAACGATATCTCCAACCACAAGGGTGGAAATTCCGGAAGATATCACAACAACGCGAAGGATAATGTGGGCCATAGACTCCTTTGAGAGCTACAAATCATCAGGTCCAGACGGGATATTCCCGGCCATGTTGCAGAAGGTCAAACACGTGATCACTCCATGGCTGAGGGAAATATTTAGAGGATGCCTTAGTTATGGCTATGTGCCGGTGGACTGGAGGACAGCACGGGTAATTTTCCTGCCCAAAGCTGGAAAATGTAGCCACGTTGTGCCTAAAGACTACAGACCCATAAGCCTGACTTCGTTCCTACTAAAAACACTAGAAAAACTGATAGACCTCCACATTAGAGAGAATACAGCGATGACTCTAGAGCAGAACCAACACGCTTATACGAAGGGCAAGTCGGTGGAAACTGCGCTACATTCCCTCGTAGCAACCATTGAGAAAGCACTTCACCATAAAGAATACTCTCTAGGCGCATTTCTGGATATCTCAGGCGCATTTAATAATGTGTCGACGGAAGCAATAATGCACAGCCTAAGAGCTGTGACCCCAGCAGAAGCAGTTTACTCTTGGGTCCAGAACCTACTGAGCAGCAGGAGAATACTTGCGTAATGGGGAACCACTACCACAATCAGGGAAGCAAAGTGTGGCACTCCCCAAGGAGGAGTGCTCTCACCCCTACTGTGGAACTTGGTGGTAAACGACATGCTAAAGAAATTCAAACGGAAAGCCCCGAAGATAACTGCCTATGCGGACGACATAAGCATAATTATCACGGGCAAGTGTCCATCGACAATCAGCTCAGTCATGCACTACACACTCAAAGAGATACTAGCTTGGGCCACAGAAGCCGGGCTGAGTATCAACGCGGACAAGACGGACCTTATTCTCTTCACCAAGAGATACAAGGTACCACGCTGGACGCCACCGAAAATAAACGATAAAATGCTAATACCAAAGGAAAGTATCAAATACCTGGGAACAGTAATAGATAGAGTTGGAATCTCAATGTGGAGGAAAAGGTGAAGAAGGCCACCAATGCACTCTATACATCGCAAAAGATAATGGGTAGCACTTGGGGACTGTCACCAAGACTGACACATTGGGTTCTCATCTCGATTGTGCGCCACATACTGCTCTATGGAATACTGTTATGGTGGAAAGCCACAGAGAAGTCCACATACCTTAAACGAATGGAAACAAGTGGAAACGTTGCAGTCGGACGCAACCGACTGCGGCATACTCGTTACCAGTATTAAAACCGGTAAAAAGAGGCCTGATTGCAAAGGGGTACGGATGCGGCAGAGGTGTACGCTGCCTTAAAGATTTTCCGATGCAGATGGGGATGCCAACAGCTATATTCCTTCCAAATTTGGTGACTCTAGCTCAAAGTTTGTAAAAGGCGTGGAAAGGGGGGGGCTGGGGGCGGTATGGGTGGGCGTGGCATCCAAATTTTTGATGCAGATCTATGTGGAATGTCAATTGCTATCTACATACCAAATTTGGTGACTCTAGCTCGAAGTTTGTAAGAGTGGGGAAAGGGGGCTGGGGGCGGTATGGGTGGGCGTGGCATCCAAATTTGTATTGCAGATCTTTGTGGAATGTCAATTGCTATCTTCAAACCAAATTTGGTGACTCTAGCTCGAAAATTGTAAAAAGTGGGGAAAGGGGGGCGAAATGAATAGCGTGGCTCCAAAACTTTGATGCAGTTTATTGGGGATCGTTACCAGCTATCTTCCCACCAAATTTGGAGGCTCTAGCTCCACAACTCTGGAAGATACACTCATTTCCGTTTTTGACGAAGCGTTGGGGTGGATGGGGGCTGCTAGGGCAGTATTGGTGGGCGTGGCATCCAAACTTTTGATGCAGTTTTTGGGGGGTCATCATCACCTGTCTTGGCACCAAATTTGGTGGCTCTAGCTCAAAAACGGTGGGAGATATAGCCATTTCTGATTTCAAAATGCGGGGGGGCTGGGGGCGGAATGGGTGGGCGTGGCTCCAAAACTTTGATACATTTTTTTGGGGATCGTTACCAGCTATCTTCCCACCAAATTTGGAGGCTCTAGCTCCACAACTCTGGAAGATACACGCATTCCCGTTTTTGACGAAGCGTTGGGGTGGATGGGGGCGGCTAGGACAGAATCGGTGGGCGTGGCATCCAAATGATGCAGTTTTTAGGGGGTCATCATCACCTATCTTGGCACCAAATTTGGTGGCTATAGCTCAAAAACTGTGGGAGATATAGGCTTTTTTTACTTTAAAATGCGGGGGGGCTGGGGGCGGAATGGGGGGCGTGGTTCCAAAATTTTTTATGCAATTTTTTGGGGGTTGCTAGTAGCTATCTTCTTACCAAATTTGGTATTTCTAGCTGTAAGGATGTGCGAAATATGTGGACTTATCGGTTTTGAGTTATCGAATTTATCGATTTGCCAGCCCCCCAGTTATCGTAGAACCCCCATCTTGACACTTTAATTTACTATCCCATAGATAAAGAGAATTGGAAAGTTTCAAGTCTCTAGCTTGAAGGGTGTGGAAAAAACTTGCACACATACGGACGGACAGACACCATGACGGACATTGCACAAAACCAATATACTCTTTACCTTCGGTATCGAGTATAAAAACTCAGCAACTTGCACTGATGTGCATCACAGGGGCGCTGAGAACTACACCAACTAAGGCACTACAAATTATGCTCAATGTCAACCCAAAGGACATATAAGCACGCCTTACAGCAAGAAAGACGGCACAACGGCTATACACGATAGGCAACTTGACGATACACAGCTACGGGCACAGTACAATTGGAAGGGGGACAGAAGTCGAAACAGACCATATCACCCCAAGAAAATATTTAAACTTCACGCCCACTTTCTTAGGAAAAGATGACTGGCGCTCAGGAGCAGAGCGGTCAGCCATAGCAATAATACAGTTACAAACCCACCAACAAACAGGTGTTAACACAACGCCCGTGAGTTCCAACACTCAGTGATTTTTTTTTGTTTTAATATGCTTTTATTAGCTTCACCTGTATGTTCGTATGTAATTCTCAGAAATGCGAAGCATACTTTCAAGGTGGTTTTTTAATGAAAATCTAACTATAGAGTTAAATATTAATAAATACTTTTGGTTAAAAAATCTGAAAAACACACATTTAAAGAACATCGAACTAAAAAGAACTAAATATAGTTTAAAAAAACTAAAAAAATAAGCATTTAAAAATCATTGAACAAAAATAAAAATAAAATAGCTTTTTAAATAAGCCTAAAACAATAATAATCGAAAAATACCAGTACATATCATTGTGAAAAAAGCGTATGGCGCTTGATACACAAAAAACATAGCATAAACGCCCACGCTTTTTCGTGTTTAGTAGGCCAAAAGCCACAAAACATGACTGGAATGTCTGACACAAAACTATTTTTAGAATATATTTTTATATCTATCTATCTTATCAAACAAAGCAACATTTACACGAGATAAAAGGCTAGTGACGAAAACATATTCAATAATAATAATAATAAATAATGTAACTTAAATATTCATCTTACCAACACTTGTTAATTAGGGTGTTTAGATATTAAAATTCTCTAAGAAAATCTCTCCTCGAAAATACTAAATTTAGGTTCAATGCATCTAACATACATTACATTACATTAAAACTTACTTTCTGATAAACAAGCACCCGTTTTCCGTATTTGCTGCAAATGCAATGGGCTCAATATGTGGATGCTGTAGACCCATCAGGCTTTTTAGAACGCCATTAATTTCCCTTTCATCAATGTATTTATCCGGTCCATACTCTAACCATTCGGCCACCATTTCCGCGTTGGGATCTATTGTACCGCCATCAATAGATACAGAATGCCTACCGAAATTGCTGCCTGCGGCAAAATGCTTGCTTTGCTGTGATTGCGAGCCACTTTTCACCATCTTACTGCTGTTCTTTTCTGGTGGCTTTGGCGTGACTTTAAAGTAGTGTTTGCGTAGGCGCCATCCTATGGCACCCATCGTGGCGCCGAGTGCCCAAGCTGTGTCGTTTCGTAAACAAAGCAGGGCATTTTGCACTGCATGGTCTGAAAAAACAGAATTAAGGGTTAACACTGAAAAGATTTTAAGAAGCTAAATTTACCATGGAATGATTGCGAGTAGCTTTCGGGGTCAACGAAGCGCTTGGCTGGGAGCGATGATGCCAATATGGGATTCATTTGTATTGTGTTTAGGTAAACTTGCAATGCTTCTTTTCGTTCAGCTATAAAGTCTGGACGCATATTTCCAAAAATGCGCTTTCCAGGGAATGGCAATTCAATGCCAGTGACACGAAGATTTCTGTGCAGCTTGCAGAAGTCATTGTAGCGGCGTCGAACGTTCCAGTTGCTTTCTCCCCTCTGCACAAGCAGCAAATATTCCTATATAACAATTCATTCGTTAGCATGTGTGTATGTATATTCATTTGTATACCATAGCCATATACCGTCACCAAAAACTCGATGGCAGCGTCAAACATTATTGATTTTTTTTTTACTGGTATAAATTTTCGAGTTAACAGTCTGC
Source organism: Scaptomyza montana (assembly GCA_018904305.1). Lineage (NCBI taxonomy): Eukaryota > Metazoa > Arthropoda > Insecta > Diptera > Drosophilidae > Scaptomyza > Scaptomyza montana. The sequence continues at coordinate 122,859 of JAEIGR010000023.1, forward strand.
ACTCACCGTATGACCTTCGACTTCCTCAACTGTAGCGATTTTACAGATTATTGCCTCGGTGTCATCAATTGCGAATTTTTTTTCATACCTACTTGCAAATATTGCCATTTGTTAGATGCAAATGCATTTTGCTTTGCTAGAAGAAAGCACTGCCAAAATTTTTGTATGTGTTGATAGGTGTGTGTATACCAGTATCCACCCTTCAAGGAAAAAAATATTCGAAGACCATCCACAAATAAAGTTAGTTGCACCACATAACTTTTCAATTTAAAATTTTTACAAACTATAGCATTCAGTCCGGCTTTTTAATAGTCAATTAGAGGTATGCGGCAGGTTTTCTCTTTTAATTAATGGTGGTCTCTCTGTTTACAAGTGTTGACAAAAAAAAACCATTTGTGTAAATATAGCAACGGTTCGCGAGCAATGAATTTCGGAACTTGGTTCATGAGTAGGAACCACTAAAGAGTTTTAGTGTTTTGAAAAGTTTTTCAGCATGATATCTAATAAATTATGTTTTTTTATGCTACGTTTGACATATTTCAGCTTTTAAAATGGGTAAAAAAAGAGTTTAAAAAATAACATTTCCAAAATTTCTTAATTATCTCATATCAGAGATGATGGTCCTAAACCAGTGATGGGCACACACAAATATTGTCACAGTTTTCACACGCATACAAGCACAATTGGCGTGCGCTGCAGCGAAAAAACGAAGTGTAATCAATACAGTGCACGCTGCAAGTTAACGTTCATTCATTGTGCTTATTATTTATTAATAAATAATGCCATTTGAAAAATATTTAACATTGCGACAACAATGTTATTGCAAATCTAGCATTGCGCTTTGCCATCCTCATTTTTTATAAAGAAAAATTCATTCTCCCATTCGGGCATAAACATTTTGGAGCGAACTGTAAAAAATTTGTTTTTTGCTAATGCGCTGCGTGGTGCTTGCCTGTCAATAGTTCGCCTTCAACTAAAAGTACAATGTTAAGCATTTTTAAAACACGATTGTTCGTTCGTCGTCGGTTGTCGTGCCGAAGCGTGCATTAGATTTAACATTGTACTTTTAGTTGAAGGCGAACTATTGACAGGCAAGCACAACGCAGCGCATTAGAAAAAAACACATTTTTTACAGTTCGCTCCAAAATGTTTATGCCCGAATGGGAGAATGAATTTTTCTTTATAGAAAAGAGGATGGCAAAGCGCAATGCTAGATTTGCAATAACATTGTTGTCTCAATGTTAAATATTTTTTCAAATGGCATTATTTATTAATAAATTATAAGCACAATGAATGAACGTTAACTTGCAGCGTGCACTGTATTGATTACACTTCGTTTTTTTCGCAGCAGCGCACGCAAATTGTGCTTGTATGCGTGTGAAAACTGTGACAATATTTGTGTGTGCCCATCACTGCTTTAAAGCCTTCAACTTCACATATTTTATGGTGAAGTAGAGCGGCAAAAACATCGATGGTTAGAACATCGATGTTTTCGTCACCGATGTTTTGAAAAATCGATGTTTTCGATGTTTTTGTTCAAATAATTAAAAAAATCATTCTTTAATTGAAACCGAATGTTTTATGTTAGTTTATATCCTATTTTCTTCTTATAATTAAACTAACAGAAATAATCTCTCCGTTTTATCACCTCACGACTAATTTATCACAAAAATTTAGTATTAATAAAGAAAATTATAAAAAAACATAAATAATAAAAATTAGTCATTCAGTTTTCTTAACTTCACAATTTTTAAAGCTTTTTCCTGTTTTAAACTTAAAACTTATAACATCTAGATCTTTCTAGATCTAGATACGAGATCTATGAAAGATCCATGGATTTTTTTTTTTTAAATTGTAACATGTTGACCGCTTTTGTTGCTGCACGTTTTTGGGAAATTATTTCTCCAGCCTTGCTGAAAGTTCGCTCAGACTCTGTCAAGCCAGCTGGACCGCATAAGTATGCACAAAAACTTTTCCATTTTATTAAGAGGAACCGCCACTATTAATTTATTAACGTATGGCTATAAGAAACTATTAAAACAACGAATTTATGTAACAAAATAAACTATTTATTTTAAATTACGCACTCGCAATCTGCAGCTTCACTATACAATGAAACATCGATGTTGAAAATAATGCATCGATGCATCGAACAACTTGGAAAATATCGATATAATCGATGTTGACATCGATGTTTTTGCAGTTCTATGGTGAAGTTAATAGCAGAAGCTAACTCGGTGTCAGTCCCTTACAAAATGACCGACAATATATCAGTACATATGCTTGTTTTTCAAGACTTAATATTTTTTCTCAGAGAGCATGGGCGCGAAAGAGACAAAGCTACATGCTTGGAGAAGCTATAACAATTAATGTTAGAAAAATCAGACAGTTTTTGAGAAATTTTATTATTGGGGTGTTCAACAGCTCCGTTTCCTCGTTTCATGTTTCAAACTTAAACGGTTAACTCGTGAACGGCATTTTGGGTGTCAATTCGTTTCAAGTTTGTGCAGTCAGCTGTTGTTTGTTTACATTTCTTAATCTTCAATTTTTGTCACTGTTGCTGTTTACCGCGGTTATACTTTATTTATAAAAAATGGTTTTTAAAAGTGCTAAAGATATGCTATGCGATGCTTTAGCAAAGCAAGTTATTAGAGAAATAGAGGATATTGAAGGTGAGAAGAGCTCGTTGTTTGAATTAGTTGCTCAATTACATGCTTTTAACATTTGGCGGCCATTAATCATATGTGTTCATACTTTTTTGCACAAAAATACACCAAATATACTAAAAAGTACTGAACATCGATAGCAAATATCGACTAAATATCGTGCTCTTCTCATCTTTACTTTGTTGAAACTTGAAACACTTTTTGTATACATAGGCTGGGGTGTTTCAACGTTTCAAGAAATTTTCTATGTATGTTGTTGTTGCGAGACGTTTCAACTTTTAAACTTGAAACGATGAAACGAGCTGTTGAACACCCCATATATGTTTATTAGACTCAAACAGTTCATTTAAAAGGCCTATCGAGCTGGTAGTTGCTACACGAACTGAGCTATTACGCAACAGAAAGCAGTCTGATATGACGGTGGTGCATTTGTTCACAGCCGAACACGTATTTTTCTCAAGCCCGGGTCCCACTATCGGCGCAAATAGCACAATTTGTACCGATTTTTATTGGTCTACATCGGCGCAAAGTGCAAACAAAATTTTGAGTCTATTCTTAGCAGTCACATTATCGGCGCATATTGTGACATTTTTTATCGGCGCATATCGGCGTTAAATGTTCTGCTACGCTAATCGGCGGAACGCGGTCACACGGTTGTGCTCAATCAGCTATTTGCAGTAAAATTTCTTATTTATTTTAATATGGATAATTTAAAGAAAAAAAAAGTTGCAGTTGCTCTTTTGATCATTGCAACATTAAAGCTAAAAAAGAAAAATCAAAAACGTAAAAGAAATCCAAAACAACGTAATATTTGGGTGAGAAATTGGCTGGAAAGAAGAAATAGTAAAGGTGCATATGAAACGACTTTACGTGAATTTCGAGAAGTCGATAATCAAAAGTTTCTTTTTAAAAATTACGTGCGAATGAACGAAAACAATTTTAATGAGTTACTGCAGCTAATTTCCCCACTGATTAAAAAAGAGATACATGTTTTCGTCAAGCTATTCCAGCCAGTCATCGTTTGGCCTGCACTCTCCGCTTTTTGGCCACGGGCGATAGCTACAAAAGTCTTTCAGCTTTTTTCCGTATTGCCCCGAACACTATCTCAAAATTTGTTCCTGAAGTTTGTGATGCGATTTACAGTCAACTTAAAAATACTTACCTGAAGGTAGGAACATATGTTATCTATACATATGTTTGCAAGCAGTAGAGATGTTGGTTTAAGATCGATAAATCGAAGATCGATTAATCAAAGACTTTCGAATTCATATTTAAAAATTTGCTGAAAATATTGATATATTGGTGTTGATTGGTGTATTCGTTCGGTGCTCATGTGCCCGATAAAAATCGGCGCATTTTTTTAAATTTTTTTTGGTCTTTATCAAACATTATAGCGTTCACATTATCGGCGCAACTGGTTCGTTTTTGGTTGTGCATTGTCGGCACAATATCGGCCATGATTGGCGCATTTCATAATATCACTAAGGAAAGTTATAATATTTAATGCGGTCACATTATCGGTACATGAAATAAGCCGAAAATTGGTACCTTGCGCCGATAGTGGGACCCGGGCTTCATTCTCATAGAAATCAATCAGCCAATTTTTGAGAAAATGCATTTATGTATATTTCTCATTATTTTTATACTCGTTACCGAAGGTACCGAAGGTAGAGACTTGAAACTTTCCAATTCTTTTTATCTATAGCATAGTAAATTTAAGTGTCAAAATTGGGGCTATACGATAATTGGGGGGCTGGCAAATCGATAAGTTCGATAACTCAAAACCGATAAATCCACATATTTCGCACATCCTTACAGCTAGAACTACCAAATTTGGTAAGAAGGTAGCTACTAGCAACCCCCAAAAAACTGCATCAAAAATTTTGGAGTCATGCCCACCTATAGTGCCCCCAGCCCACCCGGATTTTTAGGTCAAAAAGCCTATATCTCCCACAGTTTTTGAACTAGAGCCACCAAATTGTTGTAATTGTTGCCAAGTTAGGTGATGATGACCCCCCAAAAACTGCATCAAAAGTTTGGATGCCACGCCTACCAATACCACCCTAGCCACCCCCAGCTGCCACAATGCTACGTCAAAAACGGGAATGCGTTTATCTTCCAGAGTTGTGGAGCTAGAGCCACAATATTTGGTAGGAACATAGCTGGTAATGAACCCCAAAAATCTGCATCAAAGTTTTGGAACCACGCCCTCCCATTCCGCCCCCCTTTCTACACCTTTTACAATCTTTAAGCTAGAGTCACCAAATTTGGTATGAAGATAGCAATTGACATTCCACAAAGATCTGCATCAAAAATTTGGATGCCACGCCCACCCATACCACCCCCAGCCCCCCTTTCCCAACCTTTTACAAACTTTGGAATGAAGATAGCTGGTGGCATCCCCATCTGCAGCGGAGAATCTTTAACGCAGCGTGCAGCCCTGCCGCATCCGTACCCCTTTGAAATCAGGCTTTTTTTTTACGGGTTTTAAAACTGGTAACGAGTAAACCGCAGTCGGTTGCGACCGACTGCAGCGTTTCACTTGTTAAGACATACATTTGTATATATCCAAGGTGGCAGCGTTTTATGTACGACCGTAACTACCATTGTTGAAAAATTCACATATTGTTGCGGTAGGCTAATAATTTTCTCTTAATAAAAATTAAATGCAGCCGTGTTTTATTTTCTGGTCAAGTAAAATAGCTGAATTTAAAATATTGATTGGCGACTAACGTACGCTTCTTTCGTGTTTGTGTAGAACAAATGGTATCATTTGGATAGTATCATTTGGGTGAACCCATATTTGATAGGCAGAACTGAGATTACCAGAGATTATGCTATACATAACCGAAACCAAACAATGCAAATTCACCTAACAGATCTATAGCACGGCAGTATGGGTCTGCTAGAGTTGAATAATACAAACACATATTTGCATATGTTTATTAAATAGTATCATATATTTTAATTATTTTATTCTTATTAGTTTCTTGTGGAGCCTGAAATAGTTCAATTTTGTCAGTATTTTCCGAAAAATTTATAAGCCGGTTCTTGCCTGACATGTTGTTCCAATTTTTACTACAGTAAATGAGTGCTGAACGCTAACATTGTCATATTTCAAAACTACCGTACGGCCCTTAACTAATATAAATGCATACTGGGTTATGTTATTACGGTACGCCCGCTGCACGAGACCTTTTTTTTTTTTTTTAAGAAGTTTTTACAGTACGGGCGCTGTACGGGCCTTAGTTGTCAAAAATTAGTTAATATACATTTTTCCATGTAGAGACGATCATTAAGATTTTGAAGCAGACGGAAAAGGCAACGAAAAGCGTATTCGGAACCTATGACAGTAAGCGCATGAAAAACTGACTAGAAATAAGCCGTCTATACGAGAATATTGCCACATATCTGGTGCAAACGGCGCGAATCTTTGTAAGGAATGTCAACTGTGAGATGCCCAGGTGCGCAAGCAAATGCTTAAGCTGGAGCAGCAAACGAATGAGTGCCTCAAGCGTGCCTATGATATGCACAAGCCAGAAATTCAGTTGCTGGGGGAGCATGCTGTCTTGGTGGATCAGCTGGGCGTAAAGTGCCAAAGTATGAAGGCTGAACTTATAGAAGTGGTTGCCGGTCATCAGGATCTGTATGTAAGGTCTCTAGAAGGCATTGGCAGAGTGCAGGCTGGCATTGATCTATATGCTGAAGTCAGTGGTCAGCAACAATGCCTACCCATTCTGCGTCACCAAGTGGAGCATGGCAATCAAATTCTACGCTTGCATCCCTATGAGCTTCACCATTTGGAGTCTTCAAATAATATCAAGTTCACACTGATGGACAATATTTTTATGCACGTCAGCGAAATTATTTGAAAATTATTGAACGATGAAGAGAAGATTATACAGCAGGTTTCCGGCGAGCAAACGCGACATCTATTCCAACTGAAACATTTGGGGTGTTCAACAGCTCGTTTCATCGTTTCACGTTTCATATATTTCTGGGTATTTACACATTTTTGTTGCTGCTTGTGAAAAATGCTTTATCTTAAATGTATTGTTTTGATATGACTTAATTATATGTTAATAGAAAATAAATTTATTATGTAATCATCAATCATAGATATAATTAAATAAATGAAAATTATGGCAAAATTTTAAAATTATTTCATATGTGCTTTTTAATAAACAAAATAAGAAAGTCTTAAATATATACACCTGTAAAAATAAACAAAAATATCCTAAAAACTGAGACAGGTTCTTGTACACATGACATGCATACAAATAACTATTAATGCATAAATGTGAGCGCACACATTCATTCACTGTTCAAATTTAAAAATACCACCCCAAAAATAACAAAACCATCACACGCAAATCTCACACGCATATAAACAGCAGAGCTGCGTGGACCGACCGTCTCATTCGGCTGCCTCTCTGCATCTAAGCGCAAACAAAAATAATTCTGAGCAGAAACGCGAGAGTGCCCAGTCGGCTCGACACCCGAAGTGCTATGGGAGCACTCAGAAAGTTTTTTTCACAAATGTATAGCTTATGCGTTCCCAACAAGTCCCGTACGCAATGATTGCTCTATAATCTTTATACTTGGTGACCCCAGCCTATGTATACAAAAAGTGTTTCAAGTTTCAACAAAGTAAAGATGGGAAGAGCACGATATTTAGTCGATATTTGCTATCGATGTTCAGTACTTTTAAGTATATTTGGTGTATTTTTGTGCAAAAAAGTATGAACACATATGATTAATGGCCGCCAAATCTTAAAAGCATGTAATTGAGCAACTAATATCTTTAGCTCTTTCAAATGGCATTTTTTATAAATAAAGTATAGCCGCGGTAAACAGCAACAGTGACAAAAATTTAAGAATAAGATATGTAAACAAACAACAGCTGACTGCACAAACATGAAACGCATTGACACACAAAACGCCGTTCACGAGCTAATCGTTTCAAGTTTGAAACATGAAACGATGAAACGGAGCTGTTGAACACCCCAATTGTTAATTTTTTGTCAATGTTCAAAGATTGTTCGGAGTGTTGGAGTGCTGACAAGGAACCAACAATACATGAATACACATTGTCGTTTAAAAAATTAATAAATCATTGTGCTGAAAATGTATTTGATAACGAAACAATTGTAGACGTCCGATACTTCGCTTTAGTTCGAGCTCTTTATTAATGTCGTTACCAACGATCGACCACTCTTGTTGCTAACAGACTACGAACTGCCGCCTTTCTACAGACTTATGTTAGGTTACATATAAATGTTACAGAGTAATACAGTGTTGCACTTAACATCGAGGTATCGATAGTAACTTATGTATAACCGTCCTACTACAACTCGGCCATCCTGACCATTGGATCTCCGATATTTAATAAAATAATAAATTAATTTAACAATTATAAACATTGATGTCTTGTACAACTTTTAAAGCTTAAAATCACATATTGTTTATTTCTTTTTTCCTTTTACCCAATGTCTTATGTTCTGGATGCTCCAAACGCCCTGATACGGATTGCGACCAACTTGAAACCCTTCAACATCCTTTATTAAAAATCTATCATTTCTTAAAATTTTATCTATGACATGCGGCCCCTTATTTCTTGGTATTAATTTCATGGATACTCCAACTGTACTATCGAAATTCTTAACCTTGATAAAATCACCTACTTCATATTCGCTTGGTTTCTTCTTACTCTTATCATAATATTTTTCATTATCACACTGGGCTCTTTTCTGATTCCGCTTTTTTTCTAATCTCTTCTAAATTTCTACTTTCACCTGGCTTATCTTCCTCTTCTAATCTTTCCCTCAATTCATCCACAATTTCTCCTTTTTGCTCTACTCCAGACTAAACTTTACTCGGGCTTTGCTTAATGCTCCGATGAATTGTGTTGTTTATTGCATATTCAACTCGCTGTATCGTAGAATCCCAATGAAGACCTTTCTCTACATCCGTTAATTTCGCAATCATCGGTCCTAAAGTCCTATTTATCCTCTCCACCTGTCCATTTGCTTGCGGCGATCCCTCGCTATTTTAATGTGTTTAATATTTAATTCCTTTAAAAATAACTCAAACTCATTTGCCGTATAACAACTACCTCTATCGGATACTATGCATTTGGGTCTGCTGTATGCTCTAAAATAATCTTTTAGTGATTTTATAACTTCTTTTGCTGATGTTGTCTTTGTTGTATACAATCTGACAAATTTGGTTAACCCATCAACTATTACTAAAATATGTTTGTTGGCCCTTCCGGCTGCAACTGGTCCATAATGATCACTGTGTATCAAATGGTTTATGGTTTATCACCTTTGGGTATTCTCTTTAGAAATCCTTCTAGCTTTCCTGATTTAGGCCAAAAGACCACACTTTTCAAACAATTTTCAATATGATTATAACTTTTCTCCTTCATGTTAGTAAACCAATAACTCTTCGTAATACTATCAATCATTTTATCCCTTCCTATGTGTCCGAGTTCATTGTGGTATTTATGCATTACACTTTCTTCCATATTCTCCGGCACATAAAACAATAATCTATTATTCTCCGCTTTCCTATACACAATACCATTCCTCATTTCAAACCATTTATGTTCGTTCTTCTCTAATAATTTTTTCATATCTGTTATCTTTGGATCTTTCGCCTGACATATAACTAAATTATCTTCGAAAATATTTGTTTCTATTATCATAATATTTGTGCTCCTACTCAGAGCATCTACATGCTTCATTTTGCCACCTGCTTTATGAATTAATTCATATTCATAATTTTGCAACTCTAATGCCCACCGCGCTATTCTAGGATTTAATTCTACCTTGTTAAGCGTTAACGCTAACGAGTTACAGTCAGTTATAATCCTTAACTTTCTGCCTTGCAAATAAATCCTAAGCCTACGAAGCGCATATATAATCGCCAACGCTTCGAGCTCAAAACTATGGTACTTTGCCTCAGTCTGAGACGTCCTTTTTGAAAAATAAAATATAGGATGCATCTTGCCATCTTTTTATACTCGATACCGAAGGTAAAGAGTATATTGGTTTTGTGCAATGTCCGTCATGGTGTCTGTCCGTCTGTCCGTCTGTCCGTCCGTATGTATGCAAGTTTTTTCCACACCCTTCAAGCTAGAGACTTGAAACTTTCCAATTCTCTTTATCTATGGGATAGTAAATTAAAGTGTCAAGATGGGGGTTCTACGATAACTGGGGGGCTAGCAAATCGATAAATTCGATAACCCAATACCGATAAATCCACATATTTCGCACATCCTTACAGCTAGAAGTACCAAATTTGGTAGGAAGATAGCTATTAGCAACCCCCAAAAAACTGCATCAAAAATTTTGGAGCCACGCCCCCCTATTCCGCCCCCAGCCCCCCCGCATTTTAAAGTCAAAAAAGACTATATCTCCCACAGTTTTTGAGCTATAGCCACCAAATTTGGTGCCAAGATAGGTGATGATGACTCCCTAAAAACTGCTTCAAAAGTTTGGATGCCACGCCCACCAATACTGCCCTAGCCAACCCCATCCACCCCAACGCTTCGTCAAAAACGGGAATGAGTGTATCTTCCAGAGTTGTGGAGCTAGAGCCACCAAATTTGGTAGGAAGATAGCTGGCAAAGACCCCCAAAAATCTGCATCAAAGTTTTGGAGCCACGCCCTCCATTTCGCCCCCCTTTCCCCACTTTTTACAATTTTCGAGCTACAGTCACCAAATTTGGTATGAAGATAGCAATTGACATTCCACAAAGATCTGCATCACAAATTTGGATGCCACGCCCACCCATACCGCCCCCAGCCCCCCTTTCCCCACTTTTTACAAATTTCGAGCTAGAGTCACCAAATTTGGTATGAAGATAGCAGTTGATATTTCACAAAGATCTGCATCAAAAATTTTGATGCCACGCCCACCCATACCGCCCCCAGCCCCCCTTGCCCCTTTTTTTACAAACTTCGAGCTAGAGTCATTAAATTTGGTATGTAGATAGCAATTGACATTCCGTAATGGTTTCGCAATGACTGACAAATCTTTCATAAATCTTCTAAAATATGAACATAGTCCCAAAAATCTCTGCACACTTTGTGTTTTGTCCGGAATTGGAAAATTTTTTACTGCTTCTAATCCCTTATCGTCCGCTCTAATACCTTCATTCGTAATAAAAAATCCTAAGTATTTAATACTATCCTGCATAAATTCACACTTGTCAAGTCGTAGCTCTAATTTATTTTGAGCCAATCACCTCATTTAATGTCCTTAAGTACTCTTCTATATCTGTATTTTCCACCATTATTTCATCCATATACACTATCACTTTATCTTTTCTTATTAAATCTGCAAATATTTTATTGACAAACCTTTGAAACACTGCTGGTGAATTCTTTAATCCCATTGGCATTCTCATAAACTCGAACTGCCCCAGCGGTGTCACAAACGATGTATATTTAATAGACTCTTCGCTTACCCTCACATGAAAACATCCATTCTTCAGATCCAGTTTCGAAAACACCTTCTTGTTTACTAATTTATCCAATAAATCGTCGATAAGAGGTAACGGATAATTGTCCTTAACTAATACTTTATTCAATTTCCTATAATCAATGCATATACGCAAATCTCCCGTTTTCTTCTTTACTAACACAATAAGCATATTCTGAATCACTGTGCCTAATGATTCCTTCTTCTAAATAATCGTCTAACATTCTTTGTAACTTATCTTTTTCGGTGTAGGAGAGTCTCCTTGGTGAGCAACTAAATGCTTTTGACTTTTCTACACATATTTTCATCTCATATTTTACCAAAGGATCACTTGGCCTTTCTGCTTCAACATACACTTTCTTAACACGCATCTGTCTCTTGTGTCAATTTGACACAATTTTGAGATTCAAAATGCTTTTGTGGCTTTTCTACTTATCGAATGTGAATAAAATTTTGGCTTACTGAACGAATTTTGACGAATTTTCAGAAAATCATAATTTAAATATATTTCCATTGTTATTATCGTTGCAAATGAAAAAGTTACAAAAGAGTCCCTGGCGTGTCAATTTGACACATATGGGAAAATTATGGGCACTTTGGTTTTTCCTTATTGCCTGCTACCTACAAATACCTAAATAGTTGGCAAACTATGGTGTTGATAAGCTTTCTGCAATGCTTTTTTTCTCGAACCCATTGAGCAGACCATTGTCAACATGACCAATTTGTACGGCATACGGACATGTGGAAGTGAATGGAAGAATGTCGACATCTGCACTATGCGAGCATATTATGGAGTTTTGCTGCATGCAGGAGTGTATCGGTCGCATGGTGAGTGCATCACTGAGCTGTGGAATCTAAAAAGTGGACGACCGATATTTGCAGCAACAATGTCGCTCAAGCGTTATAAGCAGATCACTCGGTGTTTGCGGTTCGACGAGCGGGAAGAGAGAGCACACTTCCGTTTTCAAGACAAATTCGCTCCAGTTCGAGAAATTTTTGATAAATGGGCATATCGACTCAAATTGTGCTATATTCCTGGCAAAAATGTAACCGTCGACGAGCAGTTGCTACCATACCGTGGTCGATGTCCGTTTACGCAGTACATCCCGTCGAAACCCTGCAAATACAGTATCAAACACTGGATTCTATGTGATGCATAAACATTTTACGTGTATGCTGTTGATGTTTACATTGGTGATAGCCGCAACTGTGCACTCGAAGTAAACCTGGCAGAACGAGTTGTATTGCAGCTTACAGAGGGACTCAACGGAAGAAACGTTACTACCGACAATTTCTTCACATCCCACGCTCTTGCGGTAAAATTGAAGCAGAGACAAATTACAACCGTTGGCACTATTCGTAAAAACAGAAAGGAGCGGCCACCTCTGGTACTGGACATGAAGAACAAACCACTGTACCATTCTCAATTTGTGTTCGATCACGTGCTGAACTCGACAGTGGTTTCGTACGTAACGAAGAGACTTCGTTTCGTTACGTTGCTCAGCACAATGCATCTATCGTCACAAATAGAAGAGAAACCCGTTAAAAAAAAGACGGAAATTATATTATATTTCTAATAGAACGAAATGCGGCGTCGACATTATGGACGAGATGGTAGGCACTTATCGCTGCAAATGCAAGGTCAACAGATGGCCTGTCGCAGTATTTTGCAATATGCTAAATATATCTGCGTTGAATGCGTTCATTTTATTCATGGAATTGAACCCAAACTGGAATTTAGCCAAAAAAAACATCCGTTGCCGCCTTTTTTTTCTTGAACTCGGGTACTCCCTAGTCACGCTGCATATCGCCGAACGGGAACGAGCACCACGAGGCGAGAGAGCGTTGTCGGTAGTCCGTGGGATTCAGGACTGCGAGCAGCTTGTCCAAACCGAAGCTGATGCATCTGCGAACAGTCGCTTGATGCACCACACGCCAACTGGGAAGCGCGCAAGGTGCAATATGCCCACAGGCAAAGAATGCAAACATCCACTCTGCCGAATGGGATAGGTGCATGAAAAAAGTTTGCCCACAGCATCGCTTTGTTCTATGCGAAATATGCGGTTCATAGATATATTTGTTTTTATTTTTTAATTTTGTTATTTAAATAAATATTTTAAATTTTAAAAATATTTTTCCATGCATTTTTTTTGATTGTGTCAAATTGACACACCAGGGACTGATTTGTTATTGTTTCTTAGGGACAGATGAGTGTTAAACATTTTATCAAATTTTAATCTAGTTCAGTGATCAACATTTTTTCCAAAACTATATCCAATTCCTTCTTCGACCACATTAATGCATAACATATCTTTCTCAAAACTTCTATCTTGCTCCTCACTTAAATTTGTCTTTCATCTTGCTTTTTATTTAATTGCTTTAAAATGCGGGGGGCTGGGGGCGTAATGGGGCGCGTGGCTCCAAATCTTTGATGCAGTTCTTTAGGGGTCGATACCAGCTATATTCCTAACAAATTTGGTGGCTCTAGCTCCACCACTCTGGAAGATACACGCTTTCCAGTTTTTTGGGAGTTGCTAGTTGCTATGTTCTTACCATATTTAGTAGTTCTAGCTGTAAGGATGTGCGAAATATGTGGATTTATCGGTTTTGAGTTATCGAATTTATCGATTTGCCAGCCCCCCAGTTATCGTAGAACCCCCATCTTGACACTTAAATTTACTATCCCATAGATAAAGAGAATTGGAAAGTTTCAAGTCTCTAGCTTGAAGGGTGTGGAAAAAAGTAGCGATCATACAGACGGACAGACAGACAGACGAACGGACACTATGACGGACATTGCACAAACCCAATATACTCTTTACCTTCGGTAACGAGTATAAACAATAATTATCGAGAAAAGTCAAATTTATCAGATATGTTTTCGGAGTTCTGTGCACCGCAAAACGAAAAGGAAGACGACATTGATGAAGAAATTAATAATTATATAAACCACTAGTAAGTGGCCCGCTTACTTCGCTGCGCGGATAGTTTATATAAAATTTAGCAATAGAAGATAGATACAAAATAAATAAATTAGAAAATATTTCACAAAATATTAAAGCAAAGTTTTTAATATTCTCTTTTCCACGCCACCATTGAGGTAGAGAATCAGGCGCGTCATTATACTCGATACCGAAGGTAAAGAGTATATTGGTTTTGTGCAATGTCCGTCATGGTGTCTGTCCGTCTGTCCGTCTGTCCGTCCGTATGTGTGCAAGTTTTTTCCACACCCTTCAAGCTAGAGACTTGAAACTTTCCAATTCTTTTTATCTATGGGATAGTAAATTAAAGTGTCAAGATGGGGGTTCTACGATAACTGGGGGGCTGGCAAATCGATAAATTCGATAACCCAATACCGATAAATCCACATATTTCGCACATCCTTACAGCTAGAAGTACCAAATTTGGTAAGAAGATAGCTATTAGCAACCCCCAAAAAACTGCATTAATAATTTTGGAGCCACGCCCCCCATTCCGCCCCCAGCCCCCCGCATTTTAAAGTCAAAAAAGACTATATCTCCCACAGTTTTTGAGCTATATCCACCAAATTTGGTGCCAAGATAGGTGATGATGACCCCCTAAAAACTGCACCAAAAGTTTGGATGCCACGCCCACCGATACTGCCCTAGCCGCCCCCATCCACCCCAACGCTTCGTCAAAAACGGGAATGCGTGTATCTTCCAGAGTTGTGGAGCTAGAGCCTCCAAATTTGGTGGGAAGATAGCTGTTAGCGACCCCCAAAAAACTGCATCAAAGTTTTGGAGCCACGCCCACCCATTACGCCCCCAGCCCCCCGCATTTTGAAATCAGAAATGGCTATATCTCCCACAGTTTTTGAGCTATAGCCACCAAATTTGGTGCCAAGATAGGTGATGATGACTCCCTAAAAACTGCATCAAAAGTTTGGATGCCACGCCCACCAATACTGCCCTAGCCACCCCCATCCACCCCAACGCTTCGTCAAAAACGGGAATGAGTGTATCTTCCAGAGTTGTGGAGCTAGAGCCACCAAATTTGGTAGGAAGATAGCTGGCAACGACCCCCAAAAATTTGCATCAAAGTTTTGGAGCCACGCCCTCCATTTCGCCCCCCTTTCCCCACTTTTTACAATTTTCGAGCTAGAGTCACCAAATTTGGTATGAAGATAGGAATTGACATTCCACAAAGATCTGCATCACAAATTTGGATGCCACGCCCACCCATACCGCCCCCAGCCCCCCTTTCCCCACTTATTACAAATTTCGAGCTAGAGCCACCAAATTTGGTATGAAGATAGCAATTGACATTTCACAAAGATCTGCAACAAAAATTTTGATGCCACAACCAGCGTTTGAAAATGCTACGCTACTCCGTAGTTTTGTATTGTGCTCTCGCTACTGCTCTCACTTTGATTTCATCCGTAGCAGAGCCATAGCCGAACGACGAAAAAGTATATGCTCTGCTCTCGTTGTAGTTTTGTCGCTTCATAATCTGCAGCAATAGCAATAGCAAAAAACGAAACGTTTTGCTATGCTTAGCCGTAGCGGTAGCCGAAAACCGAGAGCGAGATGAGAGCAGAGCAAATAACATTTTTTTATTTCTACGGCTCTTTTCTGTGTTTGTTATTGCTGCAACTCGGTGAATAAAATTTTGTTATTTGCTACTGCGCTTTTAATTGTTTGTTATTGCTGCAACTCTGTGAAAAACATAATATTTTACTCAGTCACAATATTAAAATTAAATTACAAAAAAAATGATTGAGAACTTTTAATTATGGAACTTAATTTATTAATCCTCGTTTTCAAATAAATTTAAATGATTGATGGCAGTATCCAAGTGTGTCGAATTAAGTTTGACGAGAAGAATATTTTCCAAAGTCTCGTGACTTAATCGATTTCGGTTATCCGACAACACCAGTTTCATTGAAGAAAAAGCTCTTTCTATTGTAACCTGGAATTTTAAAGAAATTTAGGCAATTGTTTAGTAACATATATTTTTTAATTAAAGGCCTGGATCCAGTACAATAAAAAATTACTGGCAGGAATTTGTGGTATATTTTGGAAGCGTGGGCACAAGATTTTATAGTGTGACCATAGTTCACTAATTTGTGGTAAAAATATGCCATTTTGCCCTATATAGCTTAGGAGATACATGTTCACACTGAGGCATCAAATGTAAACGTAAACAGACGCGCAAACACAAAATAAAAAATAAAAGAAGATGAATAGTACGAATATGCTTATACCGTTGTGGGTAGCATATGTTGTTGCAAGTGATGAAGAGGAGCAGCGAAAGCGCCAACGCCGACAGCCGAAATGGTGGGTCAACCCATATTTGCAGCGAAGGCAACAAAAAGGAAGATTTGTGAACGACGTAAGCATTAAATTAACAAACACATATTTTATAGAACATATTACAAAATTTTATGCTCTTTTAGTTTAATAATATGGTGCAGAATCCAATGGTTTTCATGCAAAACTTTCACATGACAGAAGGGCAGTTCAATTCTCTTTTTCTTTGGTGGAGCCGCATATGGTTGCGAATCGAAACACACGCCCAGACGCGATACCACTAAAAGCCAAATTTGCCGCTGTTCTTGAGTAAGCTCATTGCAAGTACTTAAAGTAATTTAACAGTAATATTTAATTGTTGTATTAATAAGATTTTTCGCAACTGGAGATCGGCAAAGCCACATGGGGTCGATATACCGGATCAGCAGGCAGCACTTTGGACGCACGATAGGCCTAGTTTGCCGCGCCATCTCTATAGCGCTGCGCGACGAGTTCCCCAAATGGAATTCAACAAACATGTTGAAGTGGGCAGAGGACTTCATGGATCGATGGAATTTTCCAAATTGCATCGGTGCCATTGACGGAAAGCATTGTGGAATAAGGGCGCCACCCAACAGCGGCAGCGCATTTTATAACTATAAAGTAAGTGTCATTGCAAACAAATTATATATATATGTTCATACATAATTTTTAATGTGCTCCCTTACAAAACAGGGTTTTCATTCTATTGTCCTTCTGGCGGTGTGTGACGCGAGCTACAAGTTCACGTACATAGACGTCGGAGCTTACGGTAGCGAAGGAGATATGAGTGCTTTTTCTAACTGCACCCTGGAACTGCTTTGCTGAACAAACAATTTGTTATTATTTGTTTTAAATATTTGTACAAGTTATAAGGTACTCACATATGAATAGCAAGACGACATGCTTAAATCAGCATCGTCACCGGCTGCTCCAGACTCGTCTGCCGTGAATAAAGCGTCTGGGCTGCATGACGGGCTGTCCACAAACGTTACGCTGCTGGTTGTTGTACTGTAATATATGTTTATCAAATGTTTGAAAAAATGGTAAACTACTGTAATATACACTTTACCGTCTCTCATGCGACAATACAGGAATAAATGACATGTACTCCGCATATATCCAATCGATGCAATCGCTTATTTTTGGCGAATCTGTTTGGACTAGAGGTGGGCACGGGCCGGGCCGGGCCTGGGGCCCGGCGGGCCTCGGCCCAAAATATCGGGCCCCGGGCCTAAAAATCATTTTCGGGCTTTTTTCGTGCGGGCCCGGGCCTTAACTCGACAGGCCGCCGCCTCGACCAAAACCTAGACAAACTATATGTTTATCAAATGTTTGAAAAAATGTGTAACTATTAATATACACTTTACCGTGGTAAAGAATATGTTTGCCTTGGTTCCCCCCCCCCCCCCCCTCTCTCTTAAACCCCCCCCCCCCAAAAAAAAAAAAAAAATTAAAAAAAAAAAAAAAAACAAAAAAAAAAAAATTAACCCCCCCCCCCCCCCCCCCCCCTCTCTCATGCGACAATACAGGAATAAATGACAGTGTAACCCCTGCCGCATCCATATCCAATCGATGCAATCAGGCTTATTTTTTGGCGAATCTGTTTGGACTAACGAGGTGGGCCGGGCCGGGCCACTTTTTGGGGCCCGGCGGTGCCTCGCAGCGACGTCCAAGCGCTCTTGCACTCATTCGCTAACAAACATATTTTTGATTATAATATATTTAATGACATATTGATATTTTAACTTACGATCCTTGTTCAACTCATTGCCAATGCTCTCCCATGCCTTTCTCACCGTAATAAAGTCAAAGGGTTTTTTATCCGTCAACCGCCAAAGACATGGTCGCGACTCGACAGATTTAATGAGAGCAATCTTGCCCTCATGATTAAAATTTTCACTACGTTTTTTTGTTTTTCGCTCCTATTTTTTAACAACGCGTTTCTTTTTTGTCATGGGCACAAAAATAAATGTGAAAAGCTATTTCCTGCGCCCAGCGCCAGTGTGTACACATTGTATTAATCGATACTATCGTTAAGCAGTTTAGTATTTTTTGCTACGTAGCTGGAAACACAGAACACACGCAGCCAAAATAAAACCATTCCTGCTACGACGATTTTGTACTGAAAATTTATTTTCCGCTGTACTGGATCCAGGCCTTAAAGAGTTATGCTTACTTGAGTTGGCGGTATAGCAAAACATACTTTACTTAGCGCATAAAGCTCTGGATCGCTTGACTTCCTGTCCTTCCAGAAATTTAATACATTTAAATTTGCTTTCGTGAACGGAAGTTTTATTGATTCAATCTTTGCATGGACATCTGTTGACTCATTTGGAAGTGTCATGCTAGCACTTAAAAAGTTGTCCAATAGCTCAAAATTATTGTCTTGTACAGAGTCTGTATCCAACGAATTAGTTGAAGCTGTTAAATCGAGAATGGAACCGTGCATTTTAATTTGTTCCCACAGTGCCTTTAAAAAATTTATCGCTTTTTCTTTTTGAGACCAGTCAAGTATATGATGGAATCTGGGGTCCAAGTATAGGCAAGCGTCGAAGCCAACGTTTGATACTAATGTTTTCGTTCGTATCTCCATACTCTCAATAAGCTTTTTTCCAATTAAATAAATAAATGAATCTTTACTGTGCGAGTTTGTTGATAAAATCTGGTTAGTGGCTAGTTTGCAAGTCAGCCAGAGAGCATAAAAATTTCCGTAATGCAATTGTTCTTCTTGGAACTGTACTATAGCCTGTTGTAGTGGAGCCATAATAGTAATGTAGGAATCTATAAAGTCCCATAAAACATCGTTTGCTTCGAAATTTTCGTCTTCTGTTTTATTTTCCACAGTTTCAATAAGGCCCAACATACTTTTCGCTTTATTAAGTTGATCGATCATGTTGAATGTTGATCCCCATCTAGTAGGACAATCCAATTGAGGTAATTTAAAAATTTTTAATTCAAATAAATCACGGTAACCGTTTGAAGGCTTCCGAATGTATTTGGTAAGATTGCGGCATTGAAATAAATATTTCTTTATAATTGTATTTTTTGTTACGTCTAGTGCACAAAGCTGTGCAGTGTGGGCTGCACATCTACATATTTGTATATCACCCACATAAATATTTTCTGTTTTTTCAAAGTGGTCAATTTGTTTCGTGTACTCAATGTTCTTCTGTTCAATACAGGCTTCATCAAAATCGTCATCGCTTTGACACATTTTCGATAATATTTTTGAAGTTTTTATCATATTGGCGCCATTATCCGATGTTATTGATACAATTTGGCTCAGTGATATTTCGTAATTCTCTAAAACAGATAAAATTTCTTTAGCGAGATTTTTGGATGTGCTTGACTCAGCTCCCTTGAGTTCTACCATTCCAAGAATTCGCGATTTTATTAAATTTTTGCTTATGAATTGAGCACTGACGCCAAAAATATTTCGGCCAAGCCGCGTTGCACTATCTATTTTTAAAGATAACAGGCGATCTTTACTTTCTTGTTTTATTTCAAGTCTTATATTCGCTGCTACGTGTTTTAGTACAGATTTGCACTTGCTCCCATTCAACTTAAAGTTTATTCCACATTTGTCTGTAAGACCTTGACATATTGGGTCAATTATATTGCGCATATTTTTTGAGTTGAGCACATGGAATGGAACGCTTTCTTCAGTGACAAGACCAATGTATGACCGAATTAAAAGTTTTTTATTGATTTTAACTTTAATTAGTTTATGTTTTAAATTATCTGAAGTGGCAAGAAGAACAGAACCACTTCCTTCTTCCTCAACTTGGATGCCATGCAATTGTAAATGCTTTTTTAAATTAAAAACTCGATCATTTTTCAAAAGTTTAAGACATGTTTTGCATTGTACGTGATCGTCATCATTTCCATTAAAATATTTTAAAATGTTGAAATTTTTTTTAAGCGGTGGCATGTTAACGCATTAAATCAATACTTAATGGTGCATTTACACTAGTTGATGCAGCGTCAATTCTAGCTCTATCAACAATTGATATCCAACGTCAACGCATTTGTTGTGTTTACATTAGTTGACTGAGTTGACAAGAAAATCGGGTTGCCAACTAATTTTCGAGTTGAGCAACGCGCAAGATGCCAACGCGTTGATATTGAAGTTGAGAGTAATTTACACCAGTTGATATCCACATTCGTTGACATTCACGTTGCTAAGCATTTTTCGTTGGCGTCGATATTGTGAATGTATCGAAACTGATTGTAATCGATATTGTGTTGTTTTGTTAATTGAAAAAAGTAAAAAAGTGGTAAGTACTAATGCATATGTAACTTAAAACTAATTGATAAGCAATTTGTTTACTTTAGAATAAAATCAAAACAATGGCAACAGCGAAGAAGATGAAAATATCGGCAGCAGTGGTTTTGATTCTAGCTCTTGAGGACGATGAAAAGCAAGAGCTAAAAACGCAAGCGAGCTATGTGGGTTCAAGAACTATATTTGGATCGAGAGGAAAGTGGTTTTTTCCGATCATTTGCGCTATAAAATTTATTTGGCGGCTTCCGATCAGCAGCAGCTTGACCACTTTTGGTCGATTGTACCTTGCTATGTGCATTCTAAAATAAACGACATTGCCCTTAATAAAATATAAATAATTAAATGTAAAGAAAATTATTTTTACTTGCACGGAATTGCTGGCGCAACAAGTTCAATTTATTTGAAACCTTGTCTTTAAAATATGGTTCAATAAATATGCATAAAAATAAATAAAATTGTATTTTTAAATAGCTTTTTATTACTAATTATTGTTTTTTATAGACTGCACAGTTGAAAAGCAGACAACATTAATGAAAACGGGTGGCGAAGCGAAGTGCTGCCACTTATAATATGTACATAAAGTTTGTCAACACAAAGCAAAAGAATGAACATGAGCTCAACTTAATTTTGTGTTGTCAACGCGCCGATTGTGACTTCAACTGTTGACACAAAGTGTTTACACTATGTTTACACTCAGAGCAACAATTGATGATTTTCGCATTGTCAATCTACTGTCAACGCAAAAGTTGATCCAGTTAATATATGTTTACACTAGGATTGATAAAGTTGATATCAACGTTGACTTGTTTATCAACTAGTGTAAATGCAGCATAAGAGTGAAGAAATTATTTGACTACAACTCGTTACAGAGAAAATAACGGTGCTTTACGAACCCGCTATTAAAAGAACGATCACCGAGTTGCAGCAATAACAAACACAGAAAAGAGCCGTAGCAAATAAAAAAATGTTATTTGCTCTGCTCTCATCTCGCTCTCGGTTTTCGGCTACCGCTACGGCTAAGCATAGCAAAACGTTTCGTTTTTTGCTATTGCTATTGCTGCAGATTATGAAGCGACAAAACTACAACGAGAGCAGAGCATATACTTTTTCGTCGTTCGGCTATGGCTCTGCTACGGATGAAATCAAAGTGAGAGCGGTAGCGAGAGCAGAGCAATATTTGTATTGCTCTTACTGCTACGGTGTAGTAATTGCGAACGCTGGCCACAACTACCCATACCGCCCCCAGCCCCCCCCCCTCCCCTTTCCCTACATTTTACAAACTTTGAGCTAGAGTCACCAAATTTGGAAGGAATATAGCTGGTGGCATCCCCATCTGCATCGGAGAATCTTTAAGGCAGCGTACACCCCTGCCGCATCCGTACCCCTTTGCAATCAGGCCTCTTTTTACCGGTTTTAATACTGGTATCGAGTATGCCGCAGTCGGTTGCGTCCGACTGCAACGTTTCCACTTGTTTTTTATTGTGGTTTCCCCAGGAGGCCTTATCCACTTATTGAATTTAATTTGCAATTGTTAACAACTTTTAAGAGCTTCTTTATAAACGACATTGGTTGTTTTTCCGTCAGGTGCTAATACAACTAAACTTTTTGGTGAACTGACTCTTGAGCAGGCTACATAAAATTGGCCATGAGAAAAACAATCGTGTCTTAAGTCTAGGCCGGCTAATTTAAGAGTTTGTTCTGTGATTTATTAATTGTTAAGGCAAAGCAAACTATTAAAGGAAATTGCAATCTTTGAAATTGAATGGGTAATTCAGAATCAGATGGTATTAATGGAATTCTCGGTATAAAAACCGTTTCCCCTATACCATTGTCAGTAAAGATAATTGCTTCGACAACATTCTTATGAAGGACTTTAACTTGCAATCTTGTACCATTGCACAGTTTTGGCGGTTTCAAGTTCCGAATCAACATTACAGGTGAACCAATCTTTAAAGTTAATTTATATTGAGGCAGGCCAGCCGGATTTAATGAATTAAGAAAATCGACGGGGTAATGAACTGCATCTTCGATTTCAGTCACAGAATCAATAGAGTTATATGTCATTTCTTCACTTTGAAATGATTTTAATAAAAACTCGTTTATTTCCAATGCATTTTCATTTCTAGCAGTCAAAATAGCACGTTCTGAAAACCATTCGAGTGATTTTTGAGATGTAATATCCGGAAATATTTTTAGAGTTAGCTCTTCAATACTTTTCACAACATGACACAAAGTTGATGGTAAAGTTATTTGGCCATCATGGGTTGAAAATAATCCATTTCCTATTTGAAGAAGCATTTCTGCAAATTCACCAGCTATGCTATCATTTTTAAAGTGCACTCGCATATTCTTCGTTAATGCAATTTTCTGTATTTTGGGCCAAAAAATTGACGCATTTATTTCATCTGCTCTTGTTCCTCTGGGGATCACTGGAAGAGTTTGTCGAAAATCACCAGCTAAGAGAACAGTTATGCCACCCATAAAGTATTCACTATATCGAATGTCTTTCAAAGATCGATCTACAGCTTCAAAAGCACCTTTTTGGCCCATAGTACACTCATCCCAAACAATAAGCTTGCAATCTTTGAGCACAGCAGCAATATTACATTGCTTTGAAATTGAGCAATGAGGTGTTTCTAAATGAATCAAATTAAATGGAATCTTAAGTGTAGAATGCGCTGTGCGACCACCATTAAGTAAAGTGGCTGCGATACCGGAAGAAGCAACGGCCAATGCAATTTTTTTTACTTTGCCGTACCTGTGTCAATAATAAATTTAAAAGAAACGTTTTACTTGTTCCACCAGGTGCATCTAAAAAATAGATTTCTCCCTTTTCTGCTTCAACGCTATGTAGTATTTTTTCGAATACTTGTTTTTGCTCAGCAGTAAGGAGTAGCTCATTATTAACAACAAAATTATCGCAATTTTCATAATTTGTTTCTCTATGATATTCAATATTTAAAACAATTTCCTCGGATCTAATTGGTAGTGGAAGTCCATAATAAGTCAAGTTTTGACCACCAATAGGCAGTACAATATCTTCAATGTAAATAAGACATTTATTTAATACATTATTCACAATACTTTCATCAATATTTCTGTCTTGTGAAATATGAAAGGCTCTTAAAATATCTTCTGAGAAACTCTCTTTATAAGTATTCCAAAGTTTAAGAGCATCCGAAATTTGACAAAATACTAACATTATTGCAAAAAGTTTTCTCAGTTTTGTAGGATTTTGACATATGACAGCTTCGGCTATAGTTGAATCCCAGTGCTTATCATCTTCTAGTAATCCTAGAGCTTTACACGCCAATTGAAATGATGCGTATGCTATACCATTAACGGTTTTTAAATTTAAAAATGAAGTTGGGCCCCTTACAAAATGTAATAAAAGTCTTAAATAAAATTATTCTGTATTATTGGGTTGAATAGTGTAAACTCTTCCCAAAGCTGAATCTCTTTTAACTCAAGGAAAATTTGGCACATCATGCCCTCGTTTTCTTCTTTGAAATTCTTTATTGTTCCATGTAAAATACGATGGAACTTCACAATATAGAAGCGTTCTTGCAAACTCATCACGTGTGCATAGCTCAAAGAAGGCTAGCAAAGTGGTTTTGGGTGTAGTGCTTAATCTGTCAAGTATTGGGGTTAAAATATATCCGTTGACCATTTTCTAAATGAACAGCTAAGTTTGTAATAGCCGGAAAGCGTTCATGTATGGGAAATGCAAGGATTCTCCATAACGCTTCTGAGCTACTTATATAACGGCCACTTTCGTACATATTAATTTCATTACGTTGGTCTTCAAGAGTAAATGATGCTTGATCACTGCCCTTGTTAAGATATTTACAAATGTATTTAATAGACTTTACAGAACTACATTACTCAACATTTATGTGAGCTTCAAATGTTCTCAAAAGAAGACAGTTGTAAGGCACAACTTAACGATTATCTATGCAATTACCATTTATTCTAATTGCATTACCACCATCTTCTATCGCTCTTCTACGATATAGAGGGTAACTATCTTTTCCAGTCACAGTTTCTTTAAGTACATTTTCCATTTTTCATGCATGGCGATTTATTATTAAATGCACCGCAAGGACCATGAATCATATTTGACTTAACAATGTTAAATAACAAAGGATCCTCATCTGCGTTTGGTATTTCGGCACAGATAATTTTATCGCTTTTATCTGGTCTTATTTTATTTTCTAACCAAAGTAGAATATGTATATGCGGTAAACCCCGCTTTTGCCATTCCACAGAGTACATGAAACATTGCACGCTTCCA
Source organism: Scaptomyza montana (assembly GCA_018904305.1). Lineage (NCBI taxonomy): Eukaryota > Metazoa > Arthropoda > Insecta > Diptera > Drosophilidae > Scaptomyza > Scaptomyza montana. Next base: position 147,885 of record JAEIGR010000023.1, read on the forward strand.
AACAAAGAACCTTTTGTTAATAGTGACAGTTAAACTTTAACTTTCAAATGAAAAACTCGAACTATAATATCGTGACCATCATGCTGTTTTTGACCCGGTAATAAAACACTTTTTATATCATTCGATTGTGGATTGCATGTGAATGATATGAAAAGATCTGGTCGCCCATAATGGCGAACATATGTCATAGCATCTTGAGTCTTTTCATACATATATCGTGCAGAGCTTGTAAAAGAAGATGGTAAAATTACCATCTGACCAAGTTGAGCTGCGTCAACATCTTGCAGATGTATATAGCCATCTGCTCTGAGTTTCGCTTTATTGTTGCGAATATAATTTAACCTTTCTATTTCACTTTTAGCATACATATCAACCAAAAATTGGCTAAAAAGGGAACGACAATAAATTAAATGATTTATCTCAGATTGACGAATCATTATTTTATAGCTGTAAAAGCTTAACGCAGATATAATTTTTTTTTGTTCCTCCTTTTTAATAATGGATCCCATTGTGGTATATCCACTGAATAGCCATCTTCGCCATAAGGAAATAGCAAAGGGTACTGTAAGTCATCGTATGATCGATGTACCTCACTTATACGATGTAATTTATTATTATGGCTTTCAATAATAATATCGCGCTTTTCAAATTGCTGACCAACAATAACTAAAGCTACTTCGCTTGATTGAGGTACATTGTAAAGCCCTTTGTGAGCACCAGCGGGTGTTCGATCAGCATGTATAATCAATTTATAGTCTCTAGTACTTGTTGGTATTTTATTGAGAGCCATTTTTAGATCTTGCACATAACGATTATGCTGATGAAACATACATTGAAGATCCTTTACTACGCTTAAATCAACATTTGAAATATTTTTGCAACGTAGTTGAGCTTCCTTTTCATCATCACCAACAAAATAAATTTGAAGAAACTGCATTTCTTCATTTGGCAAAGGTCGGACACTACCAATTAAGTGAAACACTTGTCCTTGGACTTTAATGGTTGACCAACTTTCATTTATAGTTTATGTATTTCCAAAAGAAGTCATTTGAAAGCAGCTGTTATACTTTCTTATACGATCAATGAAATGATCATGCTTGGGATGTCCACCAATTATTAAGCTTTTAAGTGGATCAGGCAAACTTTCATTTTGTGAAAGTTTAACTTTTCCTGCCTTGCAACAGATACCCAAAGGCTCATTTTTCCATTTTAAAGCATTACAATGTTTGCATATCAAATTTATACTACCAAGTTGCGTAATTTTATCTGACTTGTAAGCTATTTCAAAATCATAGTTTAAGCCAGACATGGCTTTAACACTCCATGCACGCAAACGCCTTTCTTGACGTGCATCAGGATTATTAGCCTGATGTCTTCTCACTGCAAATCGATGAGCTTCAAGATTATTAGCCTGATGTCTTCTCACTACAACTCTAATAACATCAGGATTATTAACACGATATCTTTTTGATGCTTCTATGCGCTTACCCCTATTGATATCACTATTTTTTTCAAATGAACGTTTTTTTTACCTTTTTTTCTGTTTTACCGGTGAATCGACACGTCTTTTAACAGGATTTTTAACATTTTCAGTTATACATTCACTTGACGTATCAGATTCTTGAGTTAATACTTCCTCTAAAGAAATATAAACATCAAAATGTCTATTCATTAATGGACCGGTAAAACGCAATCTTTTTACAGGATGCATATTATTTCCGAAAATTGAAAATTTACAGCATAAATTTCTGCTGCTGCTTGAAGCTCACATGCAGTACCATAAGTATTTGAATTTGACATATCGCACTCATATTGTTCAGAAGAGCTATAACACTCTCCATTTAAGTTTATGCTGAAGCAAGCAAAAATTTGCCAGTTGGTTACAACATGTTCAACAATATTTTGGCGTATGGTGCCATGGAAGCCTTGCCTACCAAATAAAAGGTAGGAAATAGATCTAAAAAGGCGGGCTCCATCACCAATTATGGCAACAACTGAATGCGGCACCAAAACACCACTCGTGACGCTCACAAATTAGAACCTTCGGAAATTGGAATTGTCCAGAAATTAGAATCAGTTTTTTCAATACATTACACGCTCTAAAATTAGAATTGAAAATTTAATTTCAGAGCGTAAATTGTTTTTCCTTTTATTTTTAGCACAGAAACTCTGCATTTCGTTTGATTTTGCTAAAGCAAAATAAAAATAAAAAGGGGAGTCCCTATTTTATGTATGTTATTCGTTTTATGTTGTTGTTTTGTCGCAATTATTCATTCATTTTTGGCTTATTTCTGGGTGAAATTTGATACAAGTGCACGTACTTAAGCAGTGTTTGCTTAAAGTAAAATATGTCCCGAAAATGTTAAATAAACGTAAGAAAATACTTTATCGGTGGAAACTAAAATTTAAACTTTTAGAAAAGGTTGAGGAAAGCGTACAGGGAAGCTGCTAGCCCAAGACTTTAATGTGACACCATCTTCAATCACCTATATAAAATCAAAAGAAAACCTATCATCGTCAAAGAAAAATCATCAAGAAAATCAAAGTGATGGATGGTTTACTAAATTTAAATTGCGACACGGTATCCGTTTTTTAAAATTTGTGGCGAGATTCTCTCTAGTAATGTATGTAGCTTCAATCACACCATTCATTCTATATTTATGGAATTGCAGTGAACATTTATGTTCCATCTATTTTTGATTTAATGTACATACATATATTTTTAATAAAAACATCTTATAACTTTTGTTTTCTTGTTATAATTAATAGAATTGATAAATGCACTACAATTTTGTACACTTTTGTATGCAAAATAAACGTCCAGAAATTAGAATAATTCAGAAATTAGAATTGCCCCAGGAACCAACTGGTTCTAATTTCCGAGCGTTTACTGTAATATCTAAAGTTTCAATAGACATATTTTAATTTGACTGTGAGTCAATGGACTTCACTGTAAAACGATTGTTACAACGATACAGTGTCTAATCATAAGTATAAAATTCAATAAAATTGAATATACCAACTTAAGGCCCAACCAAACGATGCATTCGTGCATGCAGAGTCGCTGCAAAAATGAACGAAATGCTTGCTTATGCATTATGCATCAACGTCTATAGCCATACGTTGCATAAGTGCATTGTCTCTTCTTCTTCTTTGTTTTTGCCAACCATTGTTGCCACATGTGCTTTTTATATTCCCTTTAAAAATAAATGTTAACATATAATGTAATATTATGTTAAAAATAAAGACAACACATGTTTCAAATAACTAGTATATTATATCAATGTGTTTATAAACAATAAAATGAAGATTTAACAATTTTTTAAAATATTTTCCATACAATAAAAAGACTGCGACAACTCTATGCCCAATGCATTGCTGCATGGTTTCAATTCAGTGAAACCATGCATGCGGCACTCATGCATTCGTTAAAAAATAAAACTGAACGAACCCTTGCATATGCATCGTTTCGGCGGATACACGGCGTAGCCTATGTTGAAACTTTCCGTGCAGCGACTCTGCCTGCACGAATGCATCGTTTGGTTGGGCCTTTATACTTTTAATAGAATATTCAGACTGCTTAGTTTTATTTGATTTTTAAATGCACTAAAGCAGCGTCTATATAACTATTATATAATATGCAAAATAGAAGACAACTATATAAAATGTTGCTTCAATTATTAAGTCTAAAATCGACTTATTAATTTTGTTGAAAAAAACAACAAAACAAATTAACAACTTAATTTAAAGTAAGTATTATAAATAAATAAATACTTCAAAATAAGTCAAAAATTGACTTCACTGTACAACTTTACAGCGTCTATACAAAGTATAGAATTCAATAAAATTGAATATACCAACTTATATTAATTTAATAGAATATTCAGACTGCTTAGTTTTATTTGATTTTTAAATGCACTAAAGCAGCGTCTATATAACTATTATATAATATGCAAAATAGAAGACAACTATGTAAAATGTTGCTTCAATTATTAAATCGAAAATCAACTTAACTTTTTTGTGTTTAAAAAACAACAAAAGAAATTTAAATACGTTGATCGTTATTTAAATATTTAAATAATAGCAATTAAATATTTTTTATAACTTATCATTATATACGAATTTTAAATGAACGTATATACATACGTATTTGAAATGAATGTACATATATATAATACGAAAATCAGAATATTAACAAACTCACTGATCCAAAAAGAAACTTTCGTTGTTATTATCCTTATCCTTAATATAAACAATATTAAACAAGTGGAAACGTTGCAGTCGGACGCAACCGACTGCGGCATACTCGATACCAGTATTAAAACCGGTAAAAAGAGGCCTGATTGCAAAGGGGTACGGATGCGGCAGGGGTGTACGCTGCCTTAAAGATTCTCCGATGCAGATGGGGATGCCACCAGCTATATTCCTTCCAAATTTGGTGACTCTAGCTCAAAGTTTGTAAAATGTAGGGAAAGGGGAGGGGGGGGGCTGGGGGCGGTATGGGTAGTTGTGGCATCAAAATTTTTGTTGCAGATCTTTGTGAAATGTCAATTGCTATCTTCATACCAAATTTGGTGACTCTAACTCGAAATTTGTAATAAGTGGGGAAAGGGGGGCTGGGGGCGGTATGGGTGGGCGAGGCATCCAAATTTTTGATGCAGATCTATGCGGAATGTCAATTGCTATCTACATACCAAATTTAATGACTCTAGCTCGAAGTTTGTAAAAAAGGGGCAAGGGGGGCTGGGGGCGGTATGGGTGGGCGTGGCATCAAAATTTTTGATGCAGATCTTTGTGAAATATCAACTGCTATCTTCATACCAAATTTGGTGACTCTAGCTCGAAATTTGTAAAAAGTGGGGAAAGGGGGGCTGGGGGCGGTATGGGTGGGCGTGGCATCCAAATTTGTGATGCAGATCTTTGTGGAATGTCAATTGCTATCTTCATACCAAATTTGGTGACTGTAGCTCGAAAATTGTAAAAAGTGGGGAAAGGGGGGCGAAATGGAGGGCGTGGCTCCAAAACTTTGATGCAGATTTTTGGGGGTCTTTGCTAGCTATCTTCCTACCAAATTTGGTGGCTCTAGCTCCACAACTCTGGAAGATACACTCATTCCCGTTTTTGACGAAGCGTTGGGGTGGATGGGGTTGGCTAGGGCAGTATTGGTGGGCGTGGCATCCAAACTTTTGAAGCAGTTTTTAGGGAGTCATCATCACCTATCTTGGCACCAAATTTGGTGGCTATAGCTCAAAAACTGTGGGAGATATAGCCATTTCTGATTTCAAAATGCGGGGGGGCTGGGGGCGTAATGGGTGGGCGTGGCTCCAAAACTTTGATGCAGTTTTTTGGGGGTCGTTAACAGCTATCTTCCCACCAAATTTGGAGGCTCTAGCTCCACAACTCTGGAAGATACACGCATTCCCGTTTTTGACGAAGCGTTGGGGTGGATGGGGGCGGCTAGGGCAGTATCAGTGGGCGTGGCATCCAAACTTTTGGTGCAGTTTTTAGGGGGTCATCATCACCTATCTTGGCACCAAATTTGGTGGCTATAGCTCAAAAACTGTGGGAGATATAGTCTTTTTTGACTTTAAAATGCGGGGGGGCTGGGGGCGGAATAGGGGGGCGTGGCTCCAAAATTTTTGATGCAGTTTTTTGGGGGTTGCTAATAGCTATCTTCTTACCAAATTTGGTACTTCTAGCTGTAAGGATGTGCGAAATATGTGGATTTATCGGTATTGGGTTATCGAATTTATCGATTTGCCAGCCCCCCATTTATCGTAGAACCCCCATCTTGACACTTTAATTTACTATCCCATAGATAAAGAGAATTGGAAAGTTTCAAGTCTCTAGCTTGAAGGGTGTGGAAAAAACTTGCATACATACGGACGAACAGACGGACAGACCGACAGACGGACAGACACCATGACGGACATTGCACAAAACCAATATACTCTTTACCTTCGGTATCGAGTATAAAAATTCACTGAAACGAAAATTAACTTTCTTTCTTCACATTAAATATGAGCTAAAATGCATAACCAATTCCCTTACCATTGTATGTAAAAACATAATGTTGGAAAGAGCATTACAGTTATTCCTCTAAGCAGCAGATCCCGAGCTCATACATACAACGCTTGCACTTAAGAGCTATGTATGGGTGGTGTAAATTAGGCAATGCAATTCCCTTAACTGCAGCCTCTTAGTTATGGTTAGCTTAGCTTATTGAGTGCGGAGGAGATAGGGATATTAAACTTTATGATTGACATGCAAAGCGCGCACATAAAATAGAGAGTGAACGTAAATGAGCAACATCAAAGGAGCATGATTGCATTCAAATTATGTTATATCTAGCGGCAGTCATAAGAGAGACGCGCGCGCTGATCAAGCTTTAAGCCGCTCTTTGTGTTGCAGCATATATTCGCTCAGCTGTGCATGCTGCTTGCAGTGAGTACCATTTACAATTATATTTCTTCTTCTTTGTTCTTCTCTCTGTTATCTGTGGCTACAAAATATAAGAAAACTTTGTTTTGAAAGCATGCCTAAAATATTACATTATTTTTATACCCTGAACCCATAAAATGGGTAAAAAAGGGTATAATTGATTTGTGCAAAAGTATGTAACAGGCAGAAAGAAGCATCTCCGACCACATAAATCAGCTTCAACAGCCGAGTCCACATGTCTGTTATTTAGAAAATGTAAAAATAGGAGTTAAAACAATGGATAACTTTATAAATTCTGTGAAAATTAATAATCCAAATTGATTAAGAAACACAGGAGACTTCTGCAAATCATTTTAATACACGGGTTCAGGGTATCTTTTAGTCGGGATTTCTCGACTTAAGCCTTCTTACTTGTTTTCAGATTCGCTCATTCTCGTGTTGTGCTGACAGTCGGCAATTCAACACCTGCAGCATGAATTGAGCGCTGCTGGTCCCAAACCCAAAGAGGCAGCTTAAAACTTGAACACGCTCACGCATCGCTCTTCATGTTCGGCGCTAGATGACAAATTATTTTTAAATCTCGCTCCGATCATGCGCCTTCGTTGTTGGCTATTTCGGCTAACTCTCTTATGTATGCGCGCGCTCTGCAAGTCAAACAAAGAGCACGCACTGAATCAACGCATAACATATCTAAGAGGCTGCAGTTAAGTGAATTGCATATTGCCTTTAGCTTTAATTTAGTGTGTGTGCGGAGGAGGTAGGGTTATTAAACCTTACGATTGACATGCAAAGCGCGCACATAAAATAGAGAGTGAACGTAAATGAGCAACAACAAAGGAGCATGATCGGAGCGAGATTTCAAATTATCTGATTATCATAAGAGCAACACGCGCGCTTATGTGAACGCCCTTTGCTTATTCGAAATTGTATATCAATAATATATCAATAATGTTAGTGTGTTACGTTTTGTCTAAGTTATATCAGCAGCAAGTAGGCGAATCCACCTCCATAACATATTCTGGTGTGGGAAATTTTTCTAGACGCACCAAGTTTTTTTATGTTGTTGTTGTTTTTTTTTTTTTTTAAATCAATGACACCAACAAAAAGTAGCAGTGCGGGCCCAACAACAACACTTACAACAACAACAAACGCTACTTGGGTCGTAAATCAATTGTCAAAGGCACACAAATTTGAAAAAAAATGTGCACTGTGCGAAGTGATACATGTACATAAAATTATGAAAATTATTTTCAAGCGCATTGTTCACTTAATTGTGTATGCACTTATTCATTAAGAAGCGGAAATCCGTTTCTTTTTTGCAAGTGTAAGAACATTTTTTTATGACTTTGCTTGTGCAACGCGAAGGCGTCACTGCGCATTTGTTTTGTTTTTGTATTCTCGCTCGCGATCAAACTCTCAGCTTGTGCGACAATCAGGCGACAGTAGTGGAATGGGAACTTGTTGTTATTGTAATTTGTTTTTTAAAATGGGTAAAAAGTGCTCCAAATCGTATGGGAGGTACTTGAAGGAGTTGTCCAAATAAAAATTCCCTTCTTAGTGCTCACCTCCTACCTGCATGGAAAATTGTGTGAAAATTTCAGCCTTCTAGCTCTTTTCGTTTAGGCTGTGGCTCGTCCATTCTAGTAAGGACAAACTCTTTTATATATATAGATGTCAATATATTTTTTACATAAGGAGATAAATGCCTGTTTTTCTTCAGAATTTAGGTGTTCTACATAAAGATTTTGCAAACGGTTCGGGGATTCTTGTATTGTTTGAGTGGAAGTTATATTGAAAAGTTCTATATTATTGATTGAGGAGTACTGTGTACCTTCGATTGGATTTTCAAGATATAGTAATTTGTCCGAGTCACTATAGTTAATAATTTCAAAATTTGTTGTATTGTCTTGTGACTTGTAAATGCCACCTTGTATTATAAGGTCGTCGCAAATGTTAATAGTGTGATAGAAAAATTCTCCTTGTTTTGCTTTAACTGGTAAAGGTAATATTGTCTTAGTATGAGCAGAGATATTGTATACATTTGAAGTTCTATTGTCATAGTTGTAAATTTGTAGGGCTGTAAGTGAAGTTTTTAATTGTGAGTTGGGTAAATCAATTTGTGCTTTGAGGTGTGATAGTAAGTCCATTCCAAATAGTCCATCGAAATAAGAATGGAACTTAAAAGGTAATAAAGTCATTTCTCCCATAGCTTCGAATTCTGATGGGAATGGAAGAGTAACTTTTCGGTGAATTGTGAAGTTATTTAAAGCTGTTTTAAGTGATATGGGTGTCTGAAGGTCGGTGCAATTATTAGATTTAACGTATTTGGGGTCTATAAAAGAGTTAGTTGAACCTGTGTCTATTAGAAATTTTAGGGTAGGTGTGTGCGGAAATTGAATCTTAATAAAAGGGAGTAATGGATTGTGAGTTGCAGGGCTTATGTATCCCGTTGGTTTCCCGAGGCTTTTTTCCGAAAATTTGGGTCTTGTGCCTGGTTGTTCTCCTCTATGTTGTGGTGGTTACCATTTGGGGCTTTGAAAGGATTAATTTGATTAGATTGCTTATTGTTGTCTCTAGAGTCCTGTGTGCGATAGTATGGCTTTGAGTTTCTAGGTTGATGTGAATTTTGGTAAGATGATTTGTAGTTATTCTGTTCGTTGTTGTTATTGCGGTCATTTTGGTTATTACTGTTGTTACGATTATGTCGTCCTTGTTCGTAATTCCGTTTATTTTGGGGTCTGTTAATGCGATAGAGTGATTGCTCTATCTGGCATTGTTCGTAAGCTTGCTCTATATTTGTTGGTGATTTCAATCTGATTAATGTTTTAAGAGGTTCCCTGAGGCCTAACATAAAAGCATTCAAACATACTTCGTTATAGACCACCTTTTTGGCTTCTATAACATCGTTATGCTGTTCGTTGATTTATTTATAAATAACGATCCGTTATTGTTATTTATTTATTTTTTTTTTTTTTAATTTTATTACGTTTTGTTGTAAAAATTTTATATGTATGTGTGGTGCAGCAACGACGATGATCAGCGATAGATTCCGTGTCGCTACATCGCACATATATGTATGTACATACATATGTATGTATGTATTTTTCTTTCTTTAAATGTTTTGTCGCTCTTATTTTCGACAATGATAAACGTACATGATTTACATGAGCACTTATAGTTTTTATTAAGTGTATTTTATGTATTTTAATTAGGTTGAGTGTAACTTAATTCATTCGTATTTTTTGTTTTTTGTAATATGTTTTGCACCATTGTTGCACCATATTATTATGTTATAATTGCATATTTTCACACAAGACACTGATTATGTTTCTTCTTTTTGTTTTTTCTTTACATATGTTTTCCTTACAGGTATGTAAGGATGTGTGAGTACAAACTCATGTTTTTCCGGCTGCGCCAGTTATCCGTACAGTGGGAGAGGGAAGTGGTTTCAATGCGGTCCCGTGAATGTGATGATAATTTTAGCAGTTTTTTGGTGGGGGGAAAAAAAAAAAAAAAAAAAAAAAAAAAAAAGTTTAGTTTTTTGTTTATTTAATGTGCAAGAAATGTAGCGTCTACTCGGTTTGAGCGTAAGAATTTAAGTGATCTTTATTAGCAACCAGTGCTTGGCATGAAGCCTCTGCTTATATCTATATAATTGTATAAATTCTTAGAATAGTGGATGTTTTAATGCTGAATAATTCTAGGAACAGTGCAACGTTCATGTTGCTAGACTATGCTCCGCTGCTTAGGCGATGTTGCTGGCCGCCTGTACAATGTTGCAGGTCTTAGAAAATGTTGCTGGTCGCTTGTACAATGTTGCAGGTTTTAGGCGATGTTGCTGGTTACGGTTGAATGTAGCTGACTGCTATGTTAGCGTTTTGTCGGCTCGTGGTGGAATAGCGGGTGGGGTTGAGTCTATGGTAACTCGCGCACTCAGAATACAGTAAAAAAAAAAAAAAGTAAGAAGGCCCTAGTCGGGAGAGCCCGACTATAAGATACAATGAACCCAGTTGCAATTAATATATAAAATTTATATAAAACTTTGGTATACAGACTTAACTTCAATTGATTAAATTCGATATCTCCGGTGTTTCTTAACCGATTTGGACGAAATTTTCAGAAAAGTTCTATAGTTACTCATTATTTCAACCCCCATTTTTACATTTTCCAAATTCTAATTTTTTTGTTATCGATTCTGTGTATATCGGAAACCAGAATAGTTATCGATAATTTGAAACAAACTTGTTCTGCTTATAGTATAGGAGAACTTATATTCAAAATCTGAAGTCTCTAGCTCTTGTAGTCTCTGAGATCCACGCGTTCATACAAACGGACAGACGGACATCGTCTCGGCTGTTGATGCTGATCAAGAAAATATATACTTTGTGGGGTCGGAGATGCTTCCTTCTGCTTGTTACATACTTCTGCACAAAACCATTATACCCTTTTTACCCATTTTATGGGTTAAGGGTATAATAAAAATGTACTGTTAGCTAAGATTTATTAATAAGATTTTTATACGTATTGCTAGTTTTCTAATTCACTAGAAAAGATTCAATAAATAAGCCCAGCAATTTGTTATGGTCGGCGGGATGCTATCGATGGTTCTGGTGTTCGAACGAGGGGTGGAGAGTCGTGCTGGCACCCGATGCTCGATTGGTCGAGTGCCTAACAGGTGACTGCTAGCTAGAAAGAAGAAGAGGTCGTGAGTAGGCAAAAATTGTAAGTGGCAGCAAAAGGTGCGGCGGCAGCAGAAAAGTTTAAGGGAAAGGAAGTGCCCAAAAGTCAAGTTGAAATACAGTGATTAGTGAGGCGCCTGCAGCATTGAAGGTATGCGTGAAAATTAAGCGAAAGCTAAGATTATTAACAGTGATTGTTAAGAGTCAGCAGCCGTGCAAAAATACACCGGCAACCGCACTTTCTTCGAGGCCAAAAGGGAACCAGACCACCAGACGATTATTGGCCAACTCGTCGGGGTGGTCATCAACTTTATCTTCAACTTTAAATTCGCCCCAATCCAGGAAGCTGCCGTAGCTGCCCCTACTGTAATTCACTTTGCACCCCCGTAAACTGCTCACACCAGCCATCCGCGCTAACAGCGCGTACACACACCAGCAACACGGCAGCCGCCGCATATTTATTTAAGTTTTCACACCCGCCCCGTCATTTATTGCTGCATTATTATTTATTTATCTATTATTATTTAATTTATTCTTTATTATATACTTATATATTAATTTATTCTTTCTTCGTTTTCTGTTCAATGTTTATTTTCTTTCTCGTTTATTAGTTTTTGTTTCGTTTTATTAATATTTATTTAATTATTTATTTGCATTATTCTTTTTTATGATTTATATAAAGTAAACTTAATTTAAGAAAGCCAAAATCTTAAATCTTAAATATAAACAAACTAGTAAGTGGCCCGCTTACTTCGCTGCGCGGATAGTTTATATAAATTTTAGCAATAGAAGATAGATACATAATAAATAAATTAGAAAATATTTCACAAAATATTAAAGCAAAGTATTTAATATTCTCTTTTCCACGCCACCATTGAGGTAGAGAATCAGGCACGTCATTTTTTATTGTGGTTTCCCCAGTAGGCCTTATCCACTTATTGAATTTAATTTGCAATTATTAACAACTTTAAGAGCATCTTTATAAACGACATTGGTTGTTTTTCCGTCAGGTGCTAATACAAATAAACTTTTTGGTGAACTGACTCTTGAGCAGGCTACATAAAATTGGCCATGAGAAAAACAATCGTGTCTTAAGTCTAGTCCGGCTAATTTAAGAGTTTGTCCCTGTGATTTATAAATTTTTAAGGCAAAGCAAACTTTTAAAGGAAATTGCAATCTTTTAAATTGAATTGGCAATTCAAAATCAGATGGAATTAATGGAATTCTCGGTATAAAAACCGTTTCCCCTATACCATTGCCAGTAAAGATAATTGCTTCGACAACATTCTTATGAAGGACTTTAACTTGCAATCTTAGAAGTGTGCACGCTCAGACAAAAGAGTCATATATGAGCTCATTTAGAGCTCATATGGTTTGCTGGGCAGAGACAATTGTTGTACAACACACACTATTTCAATTTTTGACTGCCACGTCGTGTTCGTGTTTAAAATCAAATTTCGTGCGTGTTCCGTTCGTGTTCGTGTCTTGCTCTAGACACGAGAATATACGACATCAAAAATGCTACTCTGACCGACTTAAAATAACCTTAGCGCTTTTTTGTCTGAATGTTGCGCTCGCTTAGTTGTCAAGCAGCATATTTTCCCATCACTATTGACAACTTATCGATAAATTATGTTCACTCACTGCCCCATAACTAACGAAAAGCAATATGCCTTTGACCTGAGTACATATTAGTGATGCGAAATATCGGGAATTTCGCTTATCGATACGGATCGATATTTTGGGGTTGCTTATCGACAAGATCGATAAGTATCAATAAGTATCGTTAATATTCCAAGTCAAAATAATGATGGTAGAATCAAATATTCAGCTGCAGATAAGGTTTTTAACATAATAAAATTATGCAGTAAATGTTCTATATAGTAATGCCCACAAATATAATACATTTATAAGAAATAGTTTCAATATTCAATATATATTTAAGACAAATTTAAAAATTCGAAATTTTGCTTAAGATAAGTAAGCTTTTCCGCCATAAGAGGCGACAGTCTGGAACGTTTATCAGTAACGGTGTTTCCAGCCGTTGAATTTACACGTTCAGACGGAGCTGATGTTGCTGTTCTTTTTTTGTACACAAAACTGTCCAAAAGCATCTGCTTCTCTCGTGGGGCATTTTCCATTTCACCATCACTTATTGAAAAAGAACTATCCGCTACATAAAACAATGTTGTCAATAAAGCAAAAGTTACTTATTCTCATTTATATATATTGTACTTACGCTCCGCAACAGCGTTCATATTTAAATATGTATGTATTACAAAATTTCAGCGTATAATTGTTTAGTTATTGATTTCTGCGTAAAATTGTGTAAGTAATTATTTCTGTGTACAATTTACCGTAAATTATTCGGCGTGGCGTTTAGTGTGCAGAGTTGCATAGCGCCACATTTCAAACTCGTATCGATACTTCCAAAACAAGTGGCTTATCGATAAACGTATCGATATGCTACTGACTCGATACAGTATCGATAATATCGATATGTTTCGCATCACTAGTACATATTAAAAAGGCAAAGCAAAAGAAGTGTAACATGTCGCGGCAAGTAATAGAAAATGCTGTTCGCTGTAATAGTGCCAAAATTAAACTTATTAAGAAAGAAAACGCAAAAAGCGATGATTGGCAATCATTTCTTATGATAGAGTACGACAATGCAAAAGTTGATTATGTCTGCTTCATAAAGTGCAAGGCTCTGTTCTCATATACAGCAAAACCGGCACTGGCACAATACTTCGCCATAAATGCGTGGGTGCTCCATCGTGCAGCAAAAAACAAACAATACTGGACATATTTGCGAAGAAGGAAGTTTCGCAGCGAGCTCTGGATATTCTGGCGGAAAAGCAGCTAGGCCACCACTAAGTGAAAGACTTACTACCGCTAAGTGTAACAGAAGGTAAGTGGCTGTCTTTTATGAAGAATCGTTCTATGCATCTACATCAGTGGTGTCCAAACTCACACAATGAAACATTGCGCTTGTGTGCGAAGCAGCGAAACACGAAGGCAACGTGAAACATTTTTTTGCAATGCAGCATAGCGAATGACTGCGCGTTTGACTTTTGAGCTTCAGCCGAACACATTAGTCGAGAGAGCAAATGCAGCCGAACACGCGCATCGTAAGAGAACAAGCTGCCGAGCGTTATTTTTATAGAATACACATATTCTCTCTCTCTATACATGTGTCGGCTGCTACGCCGGCAGAATTTTTCTTGCCAACCACGCGTGGCTGCCTTTTCAAACTTTGGACAACACTGATCTACATTCATGCACTAGCTTTTAATCCTGCGGCCTCGCTCCCGACCGCCCAATAGTAATCTCTCCTTTCTTTTACAAATGGTTGTCCGTGAGCGATGCCACGAGATTTACAGTAACTACAAAATGAAACTGGCATTTTTCTATCAATTCTATTAAGTTTGTTTTTGGAGGTCGAGGTTTTCGCGAGTATGCACAGGCACTAATAAATAAAAGTGCGGATTTTGGAAAGACAGACTACAACGATGTTGTATCCCGCAAAACACTCACCACATCTGTTATGGTGGACCATTACAATAGATTAAAGGAGCAAATTACGGCCGACTTGGCGGATCAGCATCTAGCCTTCGCAACAGATATGTGGACAGACCACTACACTCACAGGAGTTTTATATCGCTAACTGCGCATTATGTTAATGAACTTTTTGTCTTGAAAGTCGCACTTTTAGGAATAAGACAATTTTCGGAGGACCGAAAAACAGGCAGTAATATTTTGAACAAGTGGAAACGTTGCAGTCGGACGCAACCGACTGCGGCATACTCGATACCAGAATTAAAACCGGTAAAAAGAGGCCTGAATGCAAAGGGGTACGGATGCGGCAGGGGTTTACGCTGCCTTAAAGATTCTCCGATGCAGATGGGGATGCCACCGGCTATCTTCATACCAAATTTGGTGACTCTAGCTCAAAGTTTGTAAAAGGTGGGGAAAGGGGAGGGGGGGGTGCTGGGGCGGTATGGGTAGTTGTGGCATCAAAATTTTTGTTGCAGATCTTTGTGAAATGTCAATTGCTATCTTCATACCAAATTTGGTGACTCTAGCTCAAAACTTGTAAAAGGTGGGGAAAGGGGGGCTGGGGGTGGTTTGGGTGGGCGTGGCATCCAAATTTTTGATGCAGATCTTTGTGGAATGTCAATTGTTATCTTCATACCAAATTTGGTGACTCTAGCTCGAAGTTTGTAAAAGGTGGGGAAAGGGAGGCTGGGGACGGTAAGGGTGGGCGTGACATCCAAATTTGTGATGCAGATCTTTGTGGAATGTCAATTGCTATCTTCATACCAAATTTGGTGACTCTAGCTCGAAATTTGTAATAAGTGGGGAAAGGGGGGCTGGGGGCGGTATGGGTGGGCGTGGCAACCACATTTTTGATGCAGATCTTTGTGGAATGTCAATTGCTATCTATATACCAAATTTTGGTGACTCTAGCTCGAAATTTGTAAAAGGTGGGGAAAGGGGGGCTGGGGGCGGTAAGGGTGGGCGTGGCATCCAAATTTTTGATGCAGATCTTTGTAAAATGTCAATTGCTATCTTCATACCAAATTTTGTGACTCTAGCTCGAAATTTGTAAAAAGTGGGGAAAGGGGGGCTGGGGGCGGTATGGGTGGGCGTGGAATCCAAATTTTTGATGCAGATCTTTCTGAAATGTCAATTGCTATCCTCATACCAAATTTGGTGACTCTAGCTCGAAAATTGTAAAAAGTGGGGAAAGGGGGGCGAAATGGAGGGCGTGGCTCCAAAACTTTGATGCAAATTTTTGGGGGTCGTTGCTAGCTATCTTCCTACCAAATTTGGTGGCTCTAGCTCCACAACTCTGGAAGATACACGCATTCCCGTTTTTGACGAAGCGTTGGGGTGGATGGGGCGGCTAGGGCAGTATTGGTGGGTGTGGCATCCAAACTTTTGATGCAGTTTTAGGGGGTCATCATCACCTATCTTGGCACCAAATTTGGTGGCTCTAGCTCAAAAACTGTGGGAGATATAGCCATTTCTGATTTCAAAATGCGGGGGGCTGGGGGCGGAATGGGTGGGCGTGGCTCCAAAACTTTGATGCAGTTTTTTGGGGGTCGTTACCAGCTATCTTCCCACCAAATTTGGAGGCTCTAGCTCCACAACTCTGGAAAATACACGCATTCCCGTTTTTTGACGAAGCGTTGGGGCACATAAGGGTGGCTAGGGCGGTATTGGTGAGCGTGGCATCCAATCTTTTGATGCAGTTTTTTAGGGGTCATCATCACCTGTCCTGGCACCAAATTTGGTGGCTATAGCTCAAAAACTGTGGGAGATATAGGCTTTTTTGACTTTAAAATTCGGGGGGGCTGGGGGCGGAATGGGGGGGCGTGGCTCCAAAATTTTTGATGCAGCTTTTTGAGGGTTGCTAGTAGCTATCTTCATACCAAATTTGGTACTTCTAGCTGTAAGGATGTGCGAAATATGTGGATCTATCGGTTTTGAGCTATCGAATTTATCGATTTGCCAGCCCCCCAGTTATCGTAGAACCCCCATCTTGACACTTTAATTTACTATCCCATAGATAAAAAGATTTGGAAAGTTTCAAGTCTCTAGCTTGAAGGGTGTGGAAAAAAGTTGCGTTCATACAGACGGACAGACGGACAGACGGACAGGCACCATGACGGACATTGCACAA
Organism: Scaptomyza montana; assembly: GCA_018904305.1. Taxonomy (NCBI): domain Eukaryota; kingdom Metazoa; phylum Arthropoda; class Insecta; order Diptera; family Drosophilidae; genus Scaptomyza; species Scaptomyza montana. The sequence continues at coordinate 164,695 of JAEIGR010000023.1, forward strand.
ACTCAATATACTCTTTACCTTCGGTATCGAGTATAAAAATATAACAGAAATATTGGAGGATTTTCAAATTGAGCCGAAACTTAAAAGTGCTGTGGTGGTCACAGATAATGGCGCAAATGTAGTTAATGCTTTCTGCCAATACAAAAGGCTTTCTTGTGCTTGTCACAATTTAAATTTAGCAGTGGGAGACGTTATGGAAACAAATGTTATGTCTGAAATTAAAAAAATTATAGATTGCGCCCGAGCCCTTGTAAAATATTTTAAGCATTCCGAATTAAACAACAAATTGACAACTACATTAAAGCATAGCTCGCAAATAACTCTCAACCGTCTTTCTTTTTGCGGTCTGCACTCTAACACAACCGAAAAAGACGATGCGCGTGTGCTCTCGCTCTGAACAGAACTTTTCGTTTCTCTTTCTCTTTGTTTTGGTTTTCGGTTAACTGTTCTCAGTTGCGTGGTTCTTGTTATGCTCACTCAACAACAACTTAGAGAGAGAGCGATCGAACTGAACGCTCGCTCATTGAGGGCCACAGAAGAGCGAAAAAACGAAAGACTCATCGTAAACGGACTTTTGTCTTCAGTGCCTTTTAAACAACGTTTAGCAAAATTTTTAACATGTTTATTAGATCTAAACATTAGATTTATTACTTATTCAGTATTAAACTTTACAACTAGTAGCGAATTTAGAGTTTCTGCACTTAAAGAGCTTCGTCGCTCGCTTAAGATGTAATGAAGCGCTGAAAAGGCCCTCTCAACAGACACCTGAGTCGCCGGTGTAGCCAGTACAACGTGTGAGAGCGCATTCAGGTGTGGCGACTGCAGCTTTATATCGGTAAAATACTGCAAAATGTTCGCATTTAGTGGCAAACGTCCATGCATAAGGTCGAAATTTTCTATGTCAATAAAAATTAAATAACTCCAAACGCACCGAATCCACAAAAGCAAGTGTGATTTACAAGTAAACTGATCATTCGCATATACACTCATACAAATGCAAAAGACTTTTATTTTCTTCGCTCGTTGCAAAACGGTCAGCGAATAAGCAGAGCAAAAGGAAAACACGAAATTGGTTTTTGGTTGAGCACAGACCGTTCGTTCAAGAGGCACTGGTGAACGGCTCTTGTCTGACTTTTTGCACAAGTGGTGCGCAAAAAACAGTTTTTTGGTGACTGCAAGAAACGGTCAACTGTTATTTGCGAGCTCTGCAAAACTATATATCATAGCGCTCTACCATCCTCATGGCAACAGCGACTTTAAATCCGATCTAACTGACTTATTTGAATCTCTAAACCTTGATCAACCAATTAAATATTATATTATTGGCGGTGGTTGGAACAGTAAGCACATAAACTGGAATAGCAAAACCAACAACACTGCTGGAAACACTCTTAACAGCTGGATTGAAGACAAAGAAATACAATTTAAAATAAAACTCTACGCATCATCCAAACCACCGTTTCCACGGGGAAATTCATGTTTAGATCTCTTTCTTGTGGATAGAAAAATCCAAATAAAAGGGGAAAATACCTCAACCAATTGTCTTCCATCGCTAGACTAATTAACCTGTTAGAAAATATCATCTCACCAAGACTGAACTATAGGTAACCTAATTGGACTACATTTAAATCAAAACTATCAAATGCACTAGATTCAGGACCAGTTATACCAACCAATAAAAACATAAGCAACACAGAAATAGATAAACATTTAAACAGGATCTCACAAACCATTAAAAGAACTCTAAATCAAGTAGTACCTACATTTAAAACAATATACAGCAATTTTGTCATATCCTCTCCAAAAAACACAATAGACTAGAACGCATTATTTCACTAGCTCAACTTAACTTACTACAAATTGAACTTAAACTGATCCGAAAACTTATCAACGAAAATATCTCAATAGCCATAAACAACAAAATGAAATCAAAACTTGAAATACTCACTACAAAGAACCAATCACATTTATTTAAAACTGCAAAAAATTTCTCCTCGCAACACTCCTGCCAAGACCTTAACCTAATAAAAGTTCCAACAGACAAAGCCCAATTACTAGTTAGGTCAGGTATAGACCCCCAAACGACAGAAATGAACCTTACATCAGATAGTTACTTAATAAGAAATAACGAAGATATACTAAACTTAATTGGAACCCACTTTGAGTTGGTTCATTCCCCTAAAGAGAATGATCCCAACCAACCTTTTCATCGCTACATTGAGTATGGCTTCGACAGGTTTTTAAGTTTAAAAACCAGGTACGAGACATCTCAATGAACGATAACCACCTTTAACAACCAAAACGACACAAGGAATATGCATGAACAAAACGACTATTTTCTATCAAATGAGAAAATTGCAAACATATTCAAGAAACTTAAAAACAAGATGTCCTCAGGTATTGATGAAATTCCAAATGTGGCCCTCAAGAACATCCCAAAAAGACTAATAGACCAATATAGCATATTATTTAATAATATGCTAAACAACTCCTACTTTCCTTCTTAATGGGAAAACAGCAAATATAATACTCATACAAAAACGGAACAAAGACCTAACTGACTTAAACAATTAACGCCCAATTAGCCTACTGCCCAACATCTGTTGAAACTAGTCCAATACAAGTTCCCGTTCCACTTACTATATCTTATTCACAACATGATTAATAAAAAATTGTTCACTATCACTAACAAAAACGTTACTAGCAAAATAACGTTCAAAATAACTAACGGACTCCAACAGGACACAGTCAACTCTCCCATATTATTTAATTTATACACCCTAGACTTACTTAATAAGCTAGAGAATATTATAGCATTTGCAGACGACCTAATTATTTACCAGCCAGGCAGCTCAATATCAAGCATCAAAATGAAACTTCAAAATGATTTCTCACTCATAGAGAAGTATGCCCATCAATGGCACCTGAAAATCAACTACAACAAATGTGAAGCTGTATTGTTCAGACCCACGGTTAAAAATTGCAACGCCGATATAAAGAAAAACTGGAAAAAATTCGAAATTTCGTCAACCTTAAATAACTCAACAATTCCAACATACAGTAATATAAAGTATCTGGGAGTATATCTTGACCGCTTCTTATACTTCAACAAACATACTAATATACAGCTAGCCAAAGCCAAAACAGCATTCTTCACGTTCCAATCTCTAATGTATTCGAAACACTTAAGTCATAGAGTTAAAACTCTCATATACTAAGCATTCATTAGACCCATACTTACATACGCATGCAATATCTGGTTTAATATCTCTCCATCTTATATGGAAAGACTACAAGTCTTTGAAAGAAAATGCCTTAGAACGAGTACTTCTTTATACAGAGCCCCGGCCAGCAATTATCTTAAATATGTTAGCAACGAGAAACTGTACAACGCGGCCAACATCCCCAGATTAGATAATTTTATAATAAATCTTATTCGCAATCACATACTCAGATGTACCGAATACCATGAAAACAATTTTATCATGGCTCCTTATTATGTAGGCGAGCAATATTTGAAGCTTACACTATCGACAGGCCTTGTCCCACCAGAAACATTTATAATGCTAGATAAAAAAGGATTTATTCAAAGCCGCAGTGGAATACCGGTGTTTTACCACTTCCACAGGCACGCCACTAACAAAGTCGTCCCAGAGTCCCTTGTACAGGAAGGGAACTGGCGGTTTGACAAAACAATACTAGCTTGGGATTCCGCCTTAGTCACTAACCAATTCTGGTGGCTAGATAACACACGCCTATAAAACCCACCCTCCCCCATCCAAATTGTGTCCCCTAAACTTAAATTGTTTTTATCTTAAGGTAAATACCTAAGTAATGTTTTTTTTGAAAAATTTTTTGTTACACATCCAACCGATAAATATGTATATCTCCAACATATCCTATTATTCACCAGACAGAGACAGAGTGTACCCTACTTATAACTAATATTTAGTTTATTTAGTAATTAAAATTATAAGATTCATGAAATAAAAACTAAAAAAAAAAAAAAAAAGTAACGGAGCTTCGGCATTCGCGCGACCACGACTTGCGAGGGAACATAACCTGTGCTATCGGTGGTACTTGTACTGCGGCTTGTCCCGTACACCTCCCTCATCGCCAGCCGTCGCGAAATTTTGACCCCGGTATAGCGGCGGACTAGCTTGCCTCCAACTCGCGAATACGTTTCAGCAAATTTACTTGTAGTTTGGAATCAAAAATCCCAAAAAAAAAAAAAAAACATTTCTATCAAGTGTTTGTGGAAAGGGAGTATTCAAGTATTAGACTCCCCCTCCCCCCTTGTAACGCACGGTAACGTTTTTCTGTACCCCCCCTCCACCTCACTAAACGTTACGTAACACTCAAGTGACCATTTTTATTCTAATTTTTATTAAAAAAAAGAAAATATGTTACGTAACGTAGTCGGGAGAGCCTGACTAGAAGATACCCTGAACCCAGTTGCAAAAAATATATTAAACTTATATAAGACTTTGGTATACTGACTTAACTTCAATCGATTAAATTCAGAATCTCCGGTGTTTCTTAACCCATTTGGACGAAATTTTCAGAAAAGTTTTATCGTTACCCGTTATTCCAACCCCCATTTTTACATTTTCCAAATTCGATATTTTTTTGTTATCGATTGCATGTGTATATGGGAAAACAGAATAGTTATCGATAATTTGAAGCAAACTTGTTCTGCTCATGGTATAGGAGAACTTATATTCAAAATCTGAAGTCTCTAGCTCTTGTAGTCTCTGAGATCCACGCGTTCATACAGACGGACAGATGGACGGACAGACGGACATGGCTATATCGACTCGGCTGTTGATGCTGATCAAGAATATATACACTTTAGGGGGTCGGATATGCTTCCTTCTGCTTGTTACATACTTTTGCACAAACCATTATACCCTTATTTACCCATTTTATGGGTAAAGGGTATAAAAACGGATTGTGACTAGATCTTATGTTGCGCAATTGTCAAGGCGCAGCGAAATGACGGTGGAAGCGGACACACCGATTGAAAGAACTGGATTTGAACACCTGCAAGTCGAGTCGGTAGCGAAAGTGACGGTAGAAGCGGACTTAAGAAAGAGAACGGGAATTCCATACGTGCAAGTCGTCGTTGGCGGCGCAGCGTAGTTGCCGACGAAAGCGTATGCATCGATTGCACAGCGGAATAGCGGGCGTGTCGATGAACTAGGTACAGTGCGAGCCAAATTTTTTTGAGTTCTAAAAAAATAATTATTGAACCTGGTGACAAGGACAGTTGAAAGTGAATAAAGTTTTTTTTTGTGCGATTTAAATAATAATTGAACGATTGGATTGATTGATCAAAAAAAATACAATCGAACAGTGGGACGGGAACAATAGAAAAAGAGTAGCCGAACTGTGGCACCAGTGCAACCGAAAACTGGTCAAATAAATAAAAATAAAATAAAAATTAAAAAATCTAATTTAATTTATTATGAATTAAATAAACAAAATTGAGGTTTAATATAAAAAAAAAAAAACAAAAAAAATATCTAATAAAAAAATAAAATCTGATCAAGAGAAGTCAGAAAAATTGTTTTTAATATTTGAGTAATATAAAAATTTTTTTAATAATTAAAAATTTAATAAAGCAAAATTAAAGAAAAAAATATTTATTATTATCTATATATATAAAAGAGTTTGTCCTAAGTGATTGTTGACATTGCCACAGCCTAAACGAAAAGAGCTACAAGGCTGAAATTTTCACACAATATTTTATGCAGGTTGAAAGTGAGCACTAAGAAAGGAATTTTTATTTGGACAACTCCTTGAAGTACCTCCCATACGATTTGGAGCACTTTTTACCCATTTTATTAATCAAATTACAATTACAACAATTACCCATTCCACTACTGTCGCCAGATTGTCGGACAAGCTGAGGGCTCGATCGCGAGCGAGAATACAAAAACAAAACAATGGGCAATGACGCCTTTGAGTCCCGCAAGCAAAGTGTCATAAAAAAAAGGTTCGTACACTTGCAAGAAGCGTTTGTTGTTGTTGTTGTTGTTGTTGGGCCCGCACTGCTACTTTTTGTTGGTGTGATTAATTTAAAAACACAAAAACAACAAAACAAAACTTGGTGCGTCTAGAAAAATTACCCACACCAGAATATTTTATGGGGGTGGATTTGCCTACTTGCTGCTTATATAACTTAGACAAAACTAACTAACATTATTAATATGTTATTGATATGCAATTGCGAACAAGCATAGGGCGTTCACATAAGTGCGCGTGTTGCTCTTAAGATAATAAAATAATTACAACAATTACCCATTCCACTACTGTCGCCTGATTGTCCCACAAGCTGAGAGCTCGATCGCGAGCGAGAATACAAAAACAAAACAATGGGCAATGACGCCTTTGAGTCCCGCAAGCAATGTGTCATAAAAAAAAGGTTCGTACACTTGCAAGAAGCGTTTGTTGTTGTTGTTGTTGTTGTTGGGCCCGCACTGCTACTTTTTGTTGGTGTGATTGATTTAAAAAAACAAAAACAACAAAACAAAACTTGGTGCGTCTAGAAAAATTACCCACACCAGAATATTTTATGGGGGTGGATTTGCCTACTTGCTGCTTATATAACTTAGACAAAACTAACTAACATTATTAATATGTTAATTGATATGCAATTGCGAACAAGCATAGGGCGTTGACATAAGTGCGCGTGTTGCTCTTATGATAATCAGGTAATTACAAATCTCGCTCCGATCATGTTCCTTTGATGTTGCTCATATACGTTCACTCTCTATTTTATGTGCGCGCTTTGCATGTCAATCATAAAGTTTAATAACCCTAACTCCTCTGCACACACTAAATTAAAGCTAAAGGCAATATGCAATTCACTTAGCTGCAGCCTCTTAGATATGTTTTGCGTTAATTCAGTGCGTGCGAAGAAGGTAGCGTTACTACGCTCTTTGTTAGACTTGCAGAGCGCGCGCATACATTGTAAATGCATGCATACATTGTTGACTTCTGAAGCAAGCTAAAAGAAAGCAAAAAAATGTTCACCAAATATATACCGTGCAAAAACAAACACACTAACAAATAGAAACTTAAGAAAATGTAATCTACATCAGCAGCAGTAGCATGCATTGCAAATAAAATCTTACAAAATTGATTGACTGAACCTCCCGCATATACATATAATATATACATACATATAATTGGGTCAGAAATACTTCCATCTACCTGTTACATACATTTGCACAAAAGCAATATACCCTCTGGTCTGTAGATCAAATGGTCATTCGCCAAGCAATAGCGTTCTGTGTACACATCGAGAATAGGCAAATGCAAAGAAAATACAAGCTAAACTCTTGCAAGTTGCTTCGAAATACAAAGCACAAAATTTTAATATCCTATGTTTTAAAATTTCATAAATAGCCATTGCTAACAATTTGTTTTCGGTATTTAATTAACAAAATAATTTTATTTTTATACAGATTGTTTTTATCAATTATTTAATGCCAATAAGAAAAGTAATATGTATTATGAATAATACATTTTTATATATTGCATTTATTAATTAATAAGTCAATTAAGTATATACCACCCTTTTTTACTAAGCAGCCGCAGCAACAGCAGGAGCAAAAGCATCATAAACGGCAGCAAGCGAATGCAATGCAAAGTGCGGTACAACTAATCTTTGCCTCGCACTTCGCACACTTTGCGAAAAAAAATTCGCGACTCCGTTATTTCGTCATTTCTCTATCAGCTGTTTGTTTTTAAATGCTCTTTGTGCGCACGCTCTGCATGTCAAACATAAATCCTAATATCCCTTCCTCCTCCGCACTCTCTAAGCTAAGTTAAGCATAACTAAGAGTTTGCATTTAAGGGAATGACATTGCCTAATTTGTACCACCTACACCTAGCTCTTAAGTACAAGCGTTGTATGTAAGATCTCGGTGTGTGTTGTGTAGAGGAATAACTGTAATACTCTTTCCCACTTTATGTTTTTACATACAATGGTTAGGGAATTGGTTATGCATTTTAGTTTATATTTATTTTGAAGATAGACAGTTACGTTTCGATTCAGTTCATTTTTAAATATAGTTTGTATTAAAGGATAACATCGAAAGTTACTTTTTGGATCAGTGAGTTATTTATTTTTCTGATTTTCGTATTATTTATATACAATTCATATAAAATACGTATTTTAATGATAAGTTATAAAAAATATTTAATTTAAAACATTAACGATCAACGTATTTTAATTTCTTTTGTGTTTTTTTAAACACAAGAAAAATAAGTCGATTTTAGACTTAATAATTGAAGCAACATTATATATAGTTGTCTTCTATTTGGCATATTATATAATAGTTATATAGACGCTGCTTAAGTGCATTTAAAAATCAAATAAAACTAAGCAGTCTGAATATTCTGTTAAAATAATATAAGTTGGCATATTCAATTTTATTGAACTCTATACTTTGTATAGACGCTGTAACGTTGTTCAGTGAAGTCAATTTTTGACTTATTTTGAAGTATTTATTTATTTATAATACTTACTTTAAATTAAGTTGTTAATTTGTTTTGTTGTTTTTTTTTTAAACAAAAATAATACGTCGATTTTAGACTTAATTATTGAAGAAACATTATATATAGTTGTCTTCTATTTTGCATATTATATAATAGTTATATAGACGCTGCTTAAGTGCATTTAAAAATCAAATAAAACTAAGCAGTCTGAATATTCTATTAAAATAATATAAGTTGGCATATTCAATTTTATTGAATTTGACACTGTAACGTTGTAACAATCGTTTTACAGCAGTGATGGGCAGACGTCGACGTCCAAAATATTTCTAACTCACACGAGGCAGCGCGCTGGCAGCGCGAAGCCAGCGCGCTGCCTCGTGTGAGTTAGGTTTTTCGCTGCCGACTGCACGAAATCACACGTACGCTATAAGCATTTTTAAAACACGATTGTTCGTTCGTCGTCGGTTGTCGTGCCGAAGCGTGCATTAGATTTAACATTGTACTTTTAGTTGAAGGCGAACTATTGACAGGCAAGCACCACGCAGCGCATTATTAAAAAACACATTTTTTACAGTTCGCTCCAAAATGTTTATGCCCGAATGGGAGAATGAATTTTTCTTTATAGAAAATGAGGATGGCAAAGCGCAATGCTAGATTTGCAATAACATTGTTGTCGCAATGTTAAATATTTTTTCAAATGGCATTATTTATTAATAAATAATAAGCACAATGAATGAACGTTAACTTGCAGCGTGCACTGTATGGATTACACTTCGTTTTTTTCGCAGCAGCGCACTCAAATTGTGCTTGTGTGCGTGTGAAAACTGTGACAATATTTGTGTGTGCCCACCACTGTTTTACAGTGAAGTCAATTGTCTCACAGCCAAATTAAAAGATGTCTATTGAAACTTTAGATATAAGTGGTGTTTTGGTGCCGCATTCAGTTGTTCGCATATTTGGTGATGGAGCCTGCCTTTTTAGATCTATTTCCTACCTTTTATATGGTAGGCAAGGCTTCCATGGCACCATACGCCAACATATTGTAACCCATGTCGTTACCAACTGGGAAACTTTTGCTTGATTCAGCATGAACATAAATGGAGAGTGTTATAGCTCTTCTGAACAATATGAGTGCACTATGTCAAATTCATATACTTATGGTACTGCATGTGAGCTTCAAGCAGCAGCAGAAATTTATGCTGTAAATTTTCAAGTTTTTCTTAATGGAAACTTATATCTAACATTAGGAAATGATATGCATCCTGTGAAAAAATTGCGTTTTACCGGCGAATTGATGAATGGACATTTTGATGTTTATATTCCTTTAGAGGAAGTATTAACTCAAGATACCGATACGTCAAGTGAATGTATAACTGAAAATGTTAAAAATCCCGTTAAAAGACGTAGTCGGTTCACCGACAAAACAACACAAACGGTACGAAAACATATAGTTGAAAAATATCTTGAAAAAAATAAGGGTAAGCACATAAAAGCATCAAAAAGATATCAGGTTAATAATCCAGAAGCTCATAAAGCTGCAAAGAGAAGACATCAGGCTGATAATCCTCAAGCTAATAGAGATGCAGTGAGACGACATCAGGCTAATAATCCTAATGCACGTCAAGAAAGGCGTTTGCGTGCATGGAGTGTTAAAGCCATGTCTGGCCTAAACTATGATTTTGAAATAGCTTATAAGTCAGATAAAATTACTCAACTTGGTAGTATGAATTTGATATGCAAACATTGTGATGCTTTAAAGTGGAAAAATGAGCCTCTGGGTATCTGTTGCAATTGGTGGACATCCCAAGCATGATCATTTCATTGATCGTATAAGAAAGTATAACAGCTGCTTTCAAATGACTTCTTTTGGTAGTACAAAAATTATAAATGAAAGTTGGTCAACCTTTAAAGTCCAAGGACAAGTGTATCACTTAATTGGTAGTGTCCGACCTTTGCCAAATGAAGAAATGCAGTTTCTTCAAATTTATTTTGTTGGTGATGATGAAAAGGAAGCTCAACTACGTTGCAAAAATATTCCAAATGTTGATTTAAGCGTAGTAAAGGATCTTCAATGTATGTTTCATCATCATAATCGTTATGTAAAAGATCTAAAAATGGCTCTCAATAAAATACCAATAAGTACTAAAGATTATAAATTGGTTATACATGCTGATCGAACACCCGCTGGTGCACACAAAGGGCTTTACAATGCACCTCTATTAAGCGAAGTAGCTATAGTTATTGTTGGTCAGCAATTTGCAAAGCGCGATATTATTATTGAAAGCCATAATAATAAATTACATCGCATTAGTGAGGTGCATCGATCATACGATGCCTTACAGTACCCTTTGCTATTTCCTTATGGCCAAGATGGCTATTCAGTGGATATACCACAATGGAATCCATTATTAAAAAGGGAGGATCCAAAAAAATGATATCTGCGTTAAGCTTTTACAGCTATAAAATAATGATTCGTCAATCCGAGATAAATCATTTAATTTATTGTCGTTCCCTTTATAGTCAATTTTTGGTTGATATGTATGCTAAAATTGAAACAGAAAGGTTAAATTATATTCGCTACAATCAATCGAAACTCAGAGCATAGCTATATACATCTACAAGATGCAATAGGCCAACAAGATGTTGAAGCAGCTCAACTTGGTCAGATGGTAATTTTACCATCTTCTTTTACAAGCTCTGCACGATATATGCATGAAAAGACTCAAGATGCTATGACATATGTTCGCCATTATGGGCGACCAGATCTTTTCATAACATTCACCTGCAATCCACAATGGAATGACATCAAAAGTGTTTTGATACCGGGTCAAAAGTCACATGATCGTCACGATATTATAGCTCGAGTTTTTCATTTAAAAGTTAAAGCTTTAATGTCACTATTGATAAAAGGTTCTTTGTTTGGAAGCGTGCAACGTTTCATGTACTCTGTGGAATGGCAAAAGCGGGGCTTACCACATATTCATATTTTACTTTGGTTAGAAAATAAAATAAGACCAGATAGAATCGATAAGATTATCTGTGCCGAAATACCAAACGCAGATGAGGATCCTTTGTTATTTAACATTGTTAAGTCAAATATGATTCATGGTCCTTGCGGTGCATTTAATAATAAATCGCCATGCATGAAAAATGGAAAGTGTACCAAAAGGTTTCCTCGACAACTACTTAAAGAAACTGTGACTGGAAAAGATAGTTACCCTCTATATCGTAGAAGAGCGATAGAAGATGGAGGTAATGCAATTAATATAAATGGTAATTGCATAGATAATCGTTGGGTTGTGCCTTACAACTGTGTACTTTTGAGAACATTTGAAGCTCACATAAATGTTGAGTATTGTAGTTCTGTAAAGTCTATTAAATACATCTGTAAATATGTTAACAAGGGCAGTGATCAAGCATCATTTACTCTTGAAGACCAACATAATGAAATTAATATGTACGAAAGTGGCCGTTATATAAGTAGCTCAGAAGCGGTATGGAGAATCTTTGCATTTCCCATACATGAACGTTTTCCGGCTATTACACACTTAGCTGTTCATTTAGAAAATGGTCAACGAATATATTTTAACCCCAATAATACGCAACCATTACTTGACAGATTAAGCATTACACCCAAAACCACTTTGCTAGCCTTCTTTGAGCTATGCACACGTGATGAGTTTGCAAGAACGCTTCTATATTGTGAAGTTCCATCGTATTTTACATGGAACAATAAAGAATTTCAAAGAAGAAAACGAGGGCATGATGTGCCAATTTTCCTGGAGTTAAAAGAGATTCAGCTTTGGGAAGAGTTTACACTATTCATCCCAATAATACAGAATGTTTTTATTTAAGACTTTTACTACATTTTGTAAGAGGGCCAACTTCATTTTCAAATTTAAAAACCGTTAATGGTATAGCATACGCATCATTTCAATTGGCGTGTAAAGCTCTAGGATTACTAGAAGATGATAAGCACTGGGATTCAACTATAGCCGAAGCTGTCATATGTCAAAATCCTACAAAACTGAGGGAACTTTTTGCAATAATGTTAGTATTTTGTCAAACTTCGGATGCTCTTAGACTTTGGAATATTTATAAAGAGAGTTTCTCAGAAGATATTTTAAGAGTCTTTCATATTTCACAAGACAGAAATATTGATCAAAGTATTCTGAGTAATGTATTTAATAAATGTCTTTTGTACATTGAAGATATAGTACTGTCTATTGGTGGTCAAAACTTGACTAACTATGGACTTCCACTACCAATCAGATCCGAGGAAATTGTTCAAAATAATGAATATCATAGAAAAACAAATTATGAAAATTGCGATAATTTTGTTGTTAACAACAACAACATCAACATAAATTAACTTTAAGGATTGGTTCACCTGTAATGTTGATTCGCAACTTGAAGCCGCCAAAACTGTGCAATGGTACAAGATTGCAAGTTAAAGCCCTTCATAAGAATGTTGTCGAAGCAATGGTCTTTACTGGCAGTGGTATAGGGGAAACGGTTTTTATACCGAGAATTCCATTAATACCTTCTGACTCTGAATTGCCAATTCAATTTAAAAGATTGCAATTTCCTTTAAAAGTTTGCTTTGCCCTAACAATCAATAAATCACAGGGACAAACTCTCAAATTAGCGGGACTAGATTTAAGACACGATTGCTTCTCTCATGGCCAATTTTATGTAGCCTGCTCAAGAGTCAGTTCACCAAAAAGTTTAGTTGTATTAGCACCTGACGGAAAAACAACCAATGTCGTTTATCAAGAAGCTCTTAACAGTTGTTAATAATTGCAAATTAAATTCAACAAGTGGATAAGGCCTACTGGGGAAACCACAATAAAAAATTACGCACCTGATTCTCTACCTCAATGGTGGCGTGGAAAAGAGAATATTAAATACTTTGCTTTAATTTGTTGTTAAATATTTTCTAATTTATTTATTTTACATCTATCTTTTATTGCTAAAATAATATAAACTATCTGCGCAGCGAAGTAAGCGGGGCACTTACTATGTCGTATAAACGGAAATGTAGGATTTCATCAGATGTGCAAGTGAATACACAGGGGCTTCAACACACGGTTATTTTCAAACGTTATAATTGCTTGCATTCGAAAATCGAGCGCGCAGCGCGAGGGGGGTTGGCGAGCTAAGCGAGAAGGGGGGGACCCCCTAGTTATTATTATAAAAAGAAGGCCAACAATGAATTCTTAACCTACTACTTAATTTAAAGAGCGCTAGCTGCAAGGCTTTCGGCTCGCTTTTACATGAGTTTTACAAATATATGTGTGTTTATGTATTTATATTTTGTTTGTCAGTCCTAAGTTTTTTATAAATTTTATTATTATGGAGATGTTAGCTGGGGTGGGCGTTTGGAGTATCTTAAGTGGGAGGAGAGGCAGGTTAGCTCTCCACCTGTTGGTTTTTGGGCAGTCCATGATGATGTGTTTTATGGATAGGGGGTGGGAATTGCAAAAGGTACAGGCCGGGGGAGGCTGTCCTTGAAGCAGGTGGCTGTGCGTGAGATTTGTGTGGCCAATTCGGAGTCTGGTGTAGATTTGCATGTCTCGTGCACTGATGTGTAATGTGTATGATGGAGTTTTTCCGCTGTCGTTGAAAAGCTTATAATGGTGGGAGACTAGGAGCCAGTCGGTTAGTTGCTTGTTTTTGTTGAAGTTTGAGATCAGTCGAAATAAGTCTGGTTTTTCCGCTATTTTTCTCGTTGGCGATAGCGATGTAGCAGCAAATTTTGCAATTCTGTCTGTTTCTTCGTTTCCTTGTATACCAGCATGTCCGGGTATCCACATGATCTTTATGTTTGAAAATGTGGAGGGGTGGACGTTTCCAAAGAAAATGCACTCGCGATCGACGCTGGTAAATTTCTTAATACTTTTGTGGTCGAAGAAACGGGGTGGAAAAAATAACAACGCGCGGTTATCTTGCGGTATGACTTCTTCGGTTTATTGGCGAATGGGTACTAAAAACTATGTAGACGCTGAGCTTGCTCAGCGGCTCTTAACATAATTAACAAGTGTTTAACATAACTTATGCTCTGAGAGGAAACAAAATACTGATTTTGGTGGGGAGTTGCAGATGCATACTTTTAGGCATAAACATTCCGCCCCCCTTGCAATATATTTGCAAAAAAAAAGACTGGAGGGGGGAGCGGACCTTATGGGCTGCACTCTCCAGATAGGATCCACCCAAAAGCAGTATTTTGGGCCACTGGACCGTGGTCGCTCGGAATAACGCCCTGTTGGATCACCGAGCCGAAGATATCGGCGCCCAACACTATGCTGACCGTCGAAGGTCGGAACCAGGCGTCATCCGCTAGGATAATATTGGGAACTCCCTTTCGTAAGCGTTCGTCAATCAGCGTTGAAGGGGTCCGGAAGTTCAGCTGGGCCTCAATACGCAGGCGGACCTCCCGATCGAAACTTCCATTTGTGGATCGGATGCGAGCACTGACCCTCTCACCCGCATCGAGCCAGGTGGCGGAAAGGCCCAGTGCCTTTGCCAGTGAGGCAACAATGCGGCTGGTCGGGCTACATGGATCCACCAGTGCTCGCATCTGGAACGTTTTCCCCTTCGCGACGATGGCAACGCTCACGGTGGGCAGGATTGTGATGCCTTCGGGGATGGGTGAGCGAGTACGTGGAATGCGTCGCTGGATTGGTGATGGGCTCCTTGATGGACGGGGCGACTCGTGCTCATCCAGGTGGAGCAGGGTGTGATACTCGCCATCGCAAATGCGACATTTGTCACCGCTCCTGCTGGATCGCCCAGAGTGCTGGTGTGCCAGACAGTTGGGGCAGTATTTGTTAATCAATACTGCCCGGAGCCGCTTCTCAGCATTGAGGTGCATGAACCGCTGGCACTTCTTCAACGCGTGAACGCCCCGGCACACACGGAAGCGGAAGGACGCCGTGCCACGCAGCTGCTGAGTTGCCCTTTGTGCCTTTTGTGCCTTGGTGGGTGCCATGTTGCTTCGTGCGGAGATTCTGGGAATGCACAAAAAACAAAAATTAGAAAAAGAACTCATGTTGAATGAAACGGTTAGTCACGACTTCAACAAAGGAGTTGGATTGTTGGGCTCGGAATGGAGTGGAAGGAGGATAAGTTTGGCCACGGGCCTTTTAATAAGTCCGCGGGTCGTGAGCACGTCGACCACTCGGACCCGATAATCCTGTCCTGGGTGGGTTTCCTTGACGCGTCTCATGTGCCATTCGTTCGATGGAAGATTATCCTCCTTGACAACTACCATGTCACCTTGTTGCAGGTTCCTCTCGGGTAGTTGCCCTTTAGTCCTCTTGTGTAGCTCCTTCAAGTACTCTTCCTTCCAACGGAAACAGAAGTGTTGGTTGAGAGCCTTGAGCCGTTGCCATCTATTTAAAATTGATGCTGCACTTCCTTCTATCTCCGGATCCGCTACAGAAAGAAGTGGGCCTCCTACTAGGAAGTGCCCTGGAGTAAGAGCCAGCAGATCTGTCACGTCTTCGGATAACAGAGAAATTGGTCTCGAGTTCAAACAGGCTTCGATCTTGGAGAGCAGGGTGGAGAGCTCTTCAAATGTATATTTGAAGGTTGAGGTCGACTTGTAAAACAGTGTTTTGAAGCTTTTGACACCGGCTTCCCACAGGCCACCCATATGTGGCGCACCTTGTGGGTTGAAATGCCACGAGAGACAATGGTGACTATATGTTGTTTCGACGCGCGTCTTGGTAGCCTCCAACAAGTCGCGAGTAATGATTCTAGAGGCTCCAACGAACGTTTTCCCATTGTCGGAGTATACTTTGGACGGGCAGCCGCGTCTTGCTATAAAACGAGCAAACGCTGCAAGGAATTTGTCCGAAGTCAAGTCGGAGGTGGCTTCAAGATGGATAGCTTTTGTGCTGAAACACACAAAGACACATACATAGCCCTTGGTTATGAGGCAGGCACGGCCCGTGTAGTTCTTTATGTCGAAAGGACCAGCAAAGTCGATGCCAGTATGTGTAAAGGGACGTGAAAAAGTCGACCTCTCTTCGGGTAAAGTACCCATGAGCTGAGTTTGGAGCCTCTTTTTGAACACGATGCAGACCCGACAGGAATTGGTCACGGATGTGATAAGCGTCTTAAGCTTGGGAATCCAATACTTGGAACGGATAAGGCGCATCATTAATTGATTTCCGCCATGCATCGATATTTTATGTGTGAATTCAACGAGGAGACGACTGAACGAGCATGAATACGGAAGTATGACAGGATGCCGTTCATCATGATTAAGATTGCAGGATTTGCTGAGTCGACCGGAAGCTCTCATGATTCCTTGTGGATCAAGAACGGATTGAAGTTAAGTATGTGGCTGGAAGCCGGCAAGCTATGCTTGTCAAGAAGGCACTTGTATTCTTTCGAATAAGAGGTTCGTTGAGTAAGGGCAACGAGTCGTTCTGAACTTCTTGAAGTTCACTATTTTGGAGTAGCTGTGATGGAAACAGCACAGAAGATTGACGACATCGTTTAGCAAATCGGAAAACGTAGGCGAGTACTCGTAACGCTCTGCCGAAATCGGAGAACCGTTCAAGTGGATCAGACAGAGACAGTTCAGTAATGTGGACCTTAACTGGACGCTGCTCTAGGTCATTCTCCAGACATGAGTCAGCTGGAACAGGCCATTGCTCCTGAGGCAGACCCAGCCAGTCGGGTCCATTCCACCACAGATGGCTGTCTTTCAGCTCCTGTGGCGAGACTCCACGGCTGGCTAAATCTGCTGGATTGTCTTCTGACCGCACGTGTGACCAGGTCCGACAATCAGTGACTTGGCCGATCTTGGAAACGCGGTTGGCGACAAACGTGGTCCAGGAGCAAGGAGATCTACGAAGCCAGGCCAAAACGATGGTGGAATCCGTCCAGTAAAACGATTCGCACTTTCCTATGGGCATCTGCGGGATGAGGGCTGAGGATAGTTCCGCGAGAAGAACAGCTCCACAAAGTTCGAGTCGAGGGAGCGACACTGTCTTGACTGGACCTACTCTAGTCTTGGACGTCAGAAGGTGGACGGATACGTGTTGGTCTATTTCCACGCGAACATACAGTGCTGCCCCGTAAGCCTTTTGAGAGGCTTCGCAGAAACCATGGATGTGGATGATTGCTTCCGGCTGAAAAGAGACCCAACGAGGTACTCGAATATCTTCAAGACGGGGATGATAGGAGAGAAAATCTTCCCAACGCTGAACAAGCTCGGACGGCAAGGGATCGTCCCACCCAAGCTCATGAAGCCAGATTTCCTGCATGAAAATTTTCGCACGAACGATGACAGGTGCCAGCCATCCCGCTGGATCGAAGAGCTTTGCTATTTCCCAAAGGACTTCACGTTTTGTGGTGGATTTTCTTGTAGGAATTTTGGTGGGCGCAAAGAAAAACTCATCTGTGTTGGCTTGCCATCGGATCCCCAAAGTCTTGGCAACGCTGGCCTCTTCGAATTCCAAGAAATCTTCTCTCAGAAGGTGGTCCTTGGGAATGTCTTAGAGGAGTTCCTTGTCGTTCGATGTCCATTTTCGAAGGGGAAAGCCTGCTGAACTCATAGCGTCTTGCAGCTCCTTGATGCTGGAAATCGCGCATTGCCTGGTGTGAGCTCCTGCTAGTACATCGTCAACGTACATATAATTGGAAATGAAGTCACTAGCACGCGGAAATTGTGCTAGCACATCTGTAGCGAGCTGCTGCAAAACGCGAATGTGTTGAGCTCATAGTCACAGAGCTCTCCATCCTTGTTTCGGTAAAGGATTCTTTGAAATGGCGTGTGTATTGGCTTTACTAGAATCTGACGATACATCTTAGTAATATCGGCGTTGAAGCCGTAACGAAAAAAACGCCACTTCAAGATCTGAATAGTCAGATCGGACTGTAAGACAGGACCTGCATGAAGGACATCATTCAGGCTCCTACCATTAGTGGATTGACTGGAGGCGTTAAATACAACGTGAACTTTTGTGGAAGTGCTGTCAGGTTTGAAAACCGCATGGTGTGAAAGATAAAAGTTCCCAGTATCTATAGTAGGGGGGACTCGTCTCATGTGAGATAAGTCCAGATATTCCTGAATCACGGAGTCGTACTGCTCTTTTAATGAAGTGTTTCTGTTTAAACGGTTCTCGTTTTTTAGAAACTGAGCCAGTGCGATTGACCTTGAATGTCCTAGATTGATGGGATCAGGATTTTTGAAGGGGAGAGCGACAATATATTTGCCACTCTCATCTCTTGTTGTTGTGCGCATAAAGTAGTCTTCGCATATGGCATCAGGCTCCTTTACTGGCTTCATAGGGAGATCCTCCACCTCCCAAAACTTTGTGAGGAGGTTTTCCAACCGTTGGTCATTCTTGACCGTGACTCGTGTTGAAAAAACGGAGATAGAGGATGAAGCACAAGTAGTTATTGGGCCGGTAAGAATCCAACCGAAAATTGTTTCTTGACCCAATAATGCGCCACAAATATTAGGAATAGAGCCGCCTAGTAGGATGGATGGAAGGATATCTGCGCCTAATAGCACATCTATCTGCGAACTCTTGTAAAAATTAGGGTCAGACAGCGGAATATTGGGAAGGTCTCGCAACGCACTTCCGGGAATCGGATGTGAAGGTAGAGTACCTGCCACATTTGGAAGCACAAACGCCGAAGCTTCAATGTGAACTCTCGGCTTTGTTGGGGATCCTATGTTGAAGTGACATAACTTCTCAGGATTGGCTGATACAGCTTGGTTAAGTCCGGCAACTTGGGCTGTTACACGTTTAAACGGGAGTTTGATGATTCTAAACATTCGATCAACGCACGAGCCTTATAGCATGTGCCAAGGTGGCATATTTTTATAATAGCAGTGCCTAAAAGAACACCTTGCGTGTTCGACGTGAAATAGTTGTGGATGTTTGCCGAACTTTGGTCTGAAGTGGACTGTATTGGTTGACTTGGAAGATATGGAACAGCAGCAGAACTTAACGACGACCTGATGGTCGTTTGAGCAGAAGGGTCACCACGATGCAACAATGTATTGTGGCGACCTTTGCAAGTGAAGCAGTTATGGCTGCTTTTGCATTCTTTAAGCTGATGTCCTCTGGCGAAACAGTTCAGACATAGCTGCTGCTGTTTAATGTAGGAGGCCCGATCTGTAACTGCCATTTGCACTGGATGATTCTCTTTGGAACAAAGCTTACAGGTAGAAATTGGCTTTGGAGCTTGTGTCTTTACCTTAACCTTCGCTTCGAAAGAGTTGATCTTTTTCTTATTAAGATCCTTGCGATCGGATTGACTCGGGGCGTTCATAGGCCTCATGTATTCTATCGCTTCCAGCGTACGATGGCGCTCAGTCAGATAATTGTTAAATTCGACCCAAGTTGGAATATCGGACTTATTGTGGAGGGACTATTCCCACAAGGACAGGGTAAGTTTCGGCAGTCTGGATGAGCATAGGAATACGAGCAAGCAATCCCAATTTTCAATATTGACCTTAGCTAGCTCAAAAGCTGTCAAACACCCCTGGATTGTGCTCTGGAGCTCTTTTAGCGCCTTACCAGACTCTTGGGAAACCGACGGAGCAAACGCTGCAAGGAATTTGTCCGAAGTCAAGTCGGAGGTGGCTTCAAGATGGATAGCTTTTGTGCTGAAACACACAAAGACACATACATAGCCCTTGGTTATGAGGCAGGCACGGCCCGTGTAGTTCTTTATGTCGAACGGACCAGCAAAGTCGATGCCAGTATGTGTAAAGGGACGTGAAAAAGTCGACCTCTCTTCGGGTAAAGTACCCATGAGCTGAGTTTGGAGCCTCTTTTTGAACACGATGCAGACCCAACAGGAATTGGTCACGGATGTGATAAGCGTCTTAGGCTTCGGAATCCAATACTTGGAACGGATAAGGCGCATCATTAATTGATTTCCGCCATGCATCGATATTTTATGTGTGAATTCAACGAGGAGACGACTGAACGAGCATGAATACGGAAGTATGACAGGATGCCGTTCATCATGATTAAGATTGCAGGATTTGCTGAGTCGACCGGAAGCTCTCATGATTCCTTGTGGATCAAGGAACGGATTGAAGTTAAGTATGTGGCTGGAAGCCGGCAAGCTATGCTTGTCAAGAAGGCACTTGTATTCTTTCGAATAAGAGGTTCGTTGAGTAAGGGCAACGAGTCGTTCTGAACTTCTTGAAGTTCACTATTTTGGAGTAGCTGTGATGGAAACAGCACAGAGGATTGACGACATCGTTTAGCAAATCGGAAAACGTAGGCGAGTACTCGTAACGCTCTGCTGAAATCGGAGAACCGTTCAAGTGGATCAGACAGAGACAGTTCAGCAATGTGGACCTTAACTGGACGCTGCTCTAGGTCAGTCTCCAGACATGAGTCAGCTGGAACAGGCCATTGCTCCTGAGGCAGACCCAGCCAGTCGGGTCCATTCCACCACAGATGGCTGTCTTTCAGCTCCTGTGGCGAGACTCCGCGGCTGGCTAAATCTGCTGGATTGTCTTCTGACCGCACGTGTGACCAGGTCCGACAATCAGTGACTTGGCCGATCTTGGAAACGCGGTCTGCGACAAACGTGGTCCAGGAGCAAGGAGATCTGCGAAGCCAGGCCAAAACGATGGTGGAATCCGTCCAGTAAAACGATTCGCACTTTCCTATGCGCATCTGCGGGATGAGGGCTGAGGATAGTTCCGCGAGAAGAACAGCTCCACAAAGTTCGAGTCGAGGGAGCGACACTGTCTTGACTGGAGCTACTCTAGTCTTGGACGTCAGAAGGTGGACGGATACGTGTTGGTCTATTTCCACGCGAACATACAGTGCTGCCCCGTAAGCCTTTTGAGAGGCGTCGCAGAAACCATGGATGTGGATGATTGCTTCCGGCTGAAAAGAGACCCAACGAGGTACTCGAATATCTCCAAGACGGGGATGATAGGAGAGAAAATCTTCCCAACGCTGAACCAGCTCGGACGGCAAGGGATCGTCCCACCCAAGCTCATGAAGCCAGATTTCCTGCTTGAAAATCTTCGCACGAACGATGACAGGTGCCAGCCATCCCGCTGGATCGAAGAGCTTTGCTATTTCCCAAAGGACTTCACGTTTTGTGGTGGATTTCCTTGTAGGAATTTTGGTGGGCGCAAAGAAAAACTCATCTGTGTTGGCTTGCCATCGGATCCCCAAAGTCTTGGCAACGCTGGCCTCTTCGAATTCCAAGAAATCTTCTCTCAGAAGGTGGTCCTTGGGAATGTCTTGGAGGAGTTCCTTGTCGTTCGATGTCCATTTTCGAAGGGGAAAGCCTGCTGAACTCATAGCGTCTTGCAGCTCCTTGATGCTGTCAGGTTTGAAAACCGCATGGTGTGAAAGATAAAAGTTCCCAGTATCTATAGTAGGGGGGACTCGTCTCATGTGAGATAAGTCCAGATATTCCTGAATCACGGAGTCGTACTGCTCTTTTAATGAAGTGTTTCTGTTTAAACGGTTCTCGTTTTTTAGAAACTGAGCCAGTGCGATTGACCTTGAATGTCCTAGGTTGATGTAATCAGGATTTTTGAAGGGGAGAGCGACAATATATTTGCCACTCTCATCTCTTGTTGTTGTGCGCATAAAGTAGGATCAATTTTAGATTGACTCGGGGCGTTCATAGGCCTCATGTATTCTATCGCTTCCAGCGTACGATGGCGCTCAGTCAGATAATTGTTATATTCGACCCAAGTTGGAATATCGGACCTATTGTGGAGGGACTATTCCCACAAGGACAGGGTAAGTTTCGGCAGTCTGGATGAGCATAGGAATACGAGCAAGCAATCCCAATTTTCAATGCTGACCTTAGCTAGCTCAAAAGCTGTCAAACACCCCTGGATTGTGCTCTGGAGCGCTTTTAGCGCCTTACCAGACTCTCGGGAAACCGACGGTAGACTAAAAAGGATTCTAAGCTGACTGTTAACTAACAGCCGCTTATTTTCGAATCTTTCCGAAAGATTCTGCCACGCTGAGTGGAAACCGTCATTTGTCAATAGAGATATTGAAACAATACCCTTTGCCTCGCCGCTTGTCTTAGTATTGAGGTGGAACAGTTTCTCGACTGGGGTCAGTCTAGAATTATTAATATAAATCGCTGTAAAAAGATCCCGGAAAGTGGGCCAGCGCAGATAGTCTCCATCGAAGACTTCTGTATCGATTGGGGGACCCCTACAACCTCTTGAGATGGAAGGAAGAGATGATTGTAGTTGCTTATTTTTTGAGGATGCTGCGTCTAAAAAAAAAATACCAATATGTGAGTATTTTTTATCAGCGGAAAGTGTATATTTTAGTTAAAAAGGAAAAAAGATATGCCAAAAAAAAATACTAAAAAATACCAATATGTGAGTATTTTTTATATCAGCGGAAAGTGTATATTTTATTTAAAAAACAGGAAAAAAATATACAAAAAAAATACCAATACGTGAGTATTTTTTACCAGTGGAAAGTGTATATTTTATTTAAAAGGAAAAAAAATATACCAAAAAAATACTAAAAAATACCAATATGTGAGTATTTTTTATCAGCGGAAAGTGTATATTTTATTTAAAAAGGAAAAAAAATATACCAAAATTAATACAAAAAAAAAAAAAAATAAATTGATTTTTATTATTTATTTATTATGTGCTCTTAACTTTTATTTATAACTCAATTTATACACAGCTAGTCGGACATGCCCCACTTGCGGAAGGGTGTACTAAATATTGCAAGTTAACTCTTGAAAAGGGTATACCCCACTTCTAAAGAAAAGATTTGTAGGGTATACTCCACTGTTGGTTTGACTTATGCTGTGTTATATGGAATTGGAACGTGTTAATATGTACGCAGTGTCACCGGTACTTATGTATATGTAATTTTGATGACTTTGTTTGACCTACCGGCTGTGCCAAGGTTAAAGTCTGTATGTCATATAATATATACATATATGTTATAGCAAAAAATGTGTAATTATGGTTTTGGATAATTCACAAGTGGGAGCGATTGCGGACACGGAACACTTGTTAATTGCTTTTACATAAATGTGTGTTGAACCTTGTCACAATTAAACGCACATAAATATGAAACGTTCATAAGGAAACAATTGTGAGCAAAAAGAAAAACTTGGCACCATGTACATACGTACATATGTATGCGTCAAGACAGAATTGCATTGGAATGTATGTACATGCATGTACATATGTACATGCAGTTGGACCAGACGCAACGGAAAAAGTGCAAGTACTAATTTTATCGGAGAATATTAAACGGACTGCGTTTAATACTGATAAAATAGATGCACATGGACAAATAATGTCACAAAAATGCAAATCATTACTTATCTGTGGTCTCTTTTGTAGGTTGTGTAGATGTGTGTGTGTGCGTATGGATAGTCCACCGAAGCTTGCTGGGGCGTTGGATGATAATTAATTCTATCTATCCGGCTCGAAGGACCATGAAAATGTGGAGGGGTGGACGTTTCCAAAGAAAATGCACTCGCGATCGACGCTGGTAAATTTCTTAATACTTTTGTGGTCGAAGAAACGGGGTGGAAAAAATAACAACGCGCGGTTAGCTTGCGGTATGTCTTCTTCGGTTTATTGGCGAATTGGTACTAAAAACTATGTAGACGCTGAGCTTGCTCAGCGGCTCTTAACATAATTAACAAGTGTTTAACATAACTTATGCTCTGAGAGGAAACAAAATACTGATTTTGGTGGGGAGTTGCAGATGCATACTTTTAGGCATAAACAATGTTATTGTGCGTAATAATGAGGTCACGGATTTGGGAGATAATGTTTTGGGTGTTGTTTGGATTTTTTAGCGCTAGTATGGTGGATCTGCTGTCGGTGCAAATAATATGTGGCTGTGTGTGACAAGCTGAAGCATATCTTACTGCCTGCAGTATGGCGTAGGCTTCAGATGTAAATATTGAGCAGTATTCGTTGATTCGACAATTTTCTGTAGTTTTAGAACCATCGGTATACAGAAATGTAGCGTTTTTGTATGCTTCACTGTTCCTCAGTGAGCTGAACAGATTGCGGTAATGCTGGGGAGAAGTATCTGCTTTGGTGAATTTTTCAATGTCGGTGATAAATGAAGAAGGTTCTATGAGCCACGAGGGAACTTTGTTGGCTTGGATAAGCGTTGGTGGGAGGTCGAACGACACTTCGGACGACAATTTGAGGCTATGAAATATCGCAGAGTTTTTTGGGAAACGTTTTTCGTTTAACAGCCGCCTTGATGATATGGTTGAGGTTTTTGTTGTTGTGGAGTAGAAGTCTTGGCACGAGCTTGAGCGTAGCTTGGAGGATCCTGATTTCCAGTGACGGTAGTCCTGCTTCGGCTAAAACAATTTTTGTAGGGGATGTTGGGGACGCACGAATGCTTCTTTTTGCTGCAGTGTGGTATGGGGAAGAAATGGATTTTATATTGGATTTGGCTGAATGACCATAAATGGCCAGTGCGTAATCAATTTTTGATAGGATCAGGGCCTGCGTGACTCTGATCATTATGGTTCTCTGTGATTCAGTGCGTTGCGAGGAAAGATATTTTATAATATTTTGTCTTGCAGCTAGGCTCTTTTTCAGATATTTACAGTGTTCTTTAAAATTGAGTCTACTATCAAAAATTAGGCCTAAGATCTTAAGATTGTCACAATATGGTATCTTAGCATTTGAAACATTAATGTCTAGTGGCTTACAGTTATGTTTTTTGCAAATGTGCAGTATCTTACATTTTTCTAACGCTAGGTTGGCACCTGAGGTGAGTGACCATGTTTGTATTATATTTAATATATTTTTAAATAATGAATTTACAGTTCTGGTGCATTTGATTTTTGTAAAAATTAATACATCGTCCGCAAATAGGACGTGTTCCATGTGGTTAAATTTATTGATAATGGTGCTTATTTCATTAAATGCTAGTGTGAACAGGGTAACAGACAAGGAGGAGCCCTGAGGTATACCGTTGTATAGAGGGTATGTGTTTGAATAGGCGTTCTGTACGCGTACTGCGAATTTGCGGTTGGTAAGAAATGATTTTACTATATTGTATATTTTTTTTCCTATTTTTATTTGTGCAAGTTGTTTAAGAACCATATGTACTCCAATACGATCAAATGCTTTCTCAAAGTCAAGGCTGAGGGCTGAGACGTGGTTACGTGTTGCAATGGCGGTCGTTGAGAAATGGTCAAAAATTAGTAAAGCATCTAAAGTGCTATGGTTTTTTTTAAAGCCAAATTGTTGCTCGCTCAATTCGCTTGGAAATGATTTTTTCAAAGAGTTTTCCCAAACAGGGGAGAAGGGAGATGGGTTGATAGCTAGTGAGGTCGGTGGGAGATATATTTGGTTTGGGTATTGGTATGATAGCTGCGCATTTCCAGCATTGTGGAAAGCAACCTTGGTCAAATACATTGTTGAATATTTGAATGATTGACATCTTTATACCATTTGGGATGTTCTTAATCATGGGGTATGAGATTTTGTCAATACCAGGAGACTTGCCCTTAACAACTGCGAGTGCAGAGTCGTACTCTAGAATGCCAATTTTTGTTTCGATCATTCTGGCCAGTTTAGAAGGGTTGGGGTTGGTGAAGTTGGAAGACAGAGTGTTGTGTTTCTCGGCTGACAACCGAGGGCTGAAGTTGTTGTTATGAGAGTAGGAACTCCAAAAATCACCAAAAGCATTAGCAAGTTCTTTGAGGTCGTAAATTGACCCGTTAGGGGTGTTAAGGAACTTGATTTGGGTTGTTGTAGAAGAGCCGGTTAGCCTTTTAATATCAGACCAGATTCGTTTGGGAGTGGACAAGGGTGATATATTTTCTGTTATCTTTATGAAGCTGGCTTGTTTGCATTCTCTACACTTGTATCGGAATATTGTTTGGCTCTTTTTATACGCTGTTAAATTTTCACTGGTTTGTAAGCGTTTATATGTATACCAGGCTTTTTGTTTCAGCTCTCTGAGCATAGAGAGTTCTCTTTTCCACCAGGAACTTGTTTTCTTTGAGCGTGCTGGTTTAGATTAAGGGATATGGAAGTGAGCTGCCGTACGTATGAGTTTGTGTATGTAAGCCACATCTCTGTTGATATTTTTTGAGCTGATGTGATTATTTGTTTGAGAGTTTAGGAATGCATGAAATTCTGGCCAGTTTGCTCGATCTGTGAGGAATTTACTAATAAATGGGTTTTCTCTGAGATTGGCTGCGGACTATAGTTGTAATTAATGGAAAATGATCACTACCACATAGATTGTAAGAGGTGTATGAAGACAAAAGGGGGAGTAAATCGGGAGAGCAAATTGTAAGGTCGACATGAGTGAAGGTTTTATGTGTGGAGAAGTGAGTTGGTTGACCGTCGTTTAAGCAGCTTAAGTTGTTAGTTGTTAGGACCTTTTACAATACTTTTCCTCTCTTGTAAGATTGCGGAGAACCCCAAAAATTTCTCCAGGCGTTGAAATTTCCCATTATGAGTAAAGGTGGAGAAGTAAAATTAAATATATGGGAGAGTTCATATGAGTTAAAGGGTTGATTGGTTGTTAATTTCGATTGCTTAGACCAAAATATTTGAGGGTATTTGAATTATGGTATGTTGGTGAGGTTTCTTAACCAAGAAAGCAATTCCCTGTTTGCCGCTAAGGATTTGTGGGAGGTTGTGGAAGTAGTGTGTGTATGAGTTAGAAACGTTGATTATTGAGTTGGGTTGAGTATGTGTTTCTTGCAAAACGACTGGCTTATGGTGCATTTACACTAGTTGATGCAGCGTCAATTCTAGCTATATCAACAATTGATATCCAACGTCAACGCATTTGTGTTTACATTAGTTGATTGAGTTGACAAAAAAACCGGGTTGCCAAATAATTTTCGAGTTGAGCAACGCGCAAGATGCCAACGCGTTGATATTGAAGTTGAGAGTAATTTACACCAGTTGATATCCACATTCGTTGACATTCACGTTGCTAAGCATTTTTCGTTGACGTCGATATTGTGAATGTATCGAAACTGATTTTAATCGATATTGTGTTGTTTCGTTAATTGAGAAAAGTAAAAAAGTGGTAAGTACTAATGCAAATGTAACTTAAAACTTTTTACTTTAGAATAAAATCAGAACAATGGCAACAGCGAAGAAGAGCAAAATAGCGGCAGCAGTGGTTTTGGTTCTAGCTCTTGAGGACGAGGAAGAGCAAGAGCTAAAAAAACGCAAGCGAGCAATGTGGGTTCAAGAACTCTATTTGGATCGAGAGGAAAGTGGTTTTTTCCGATCATTTGAGACAATATTTCGATCGAATAGGCGTGTTCGGCGTGAAATAGTTGTGGATGTTTGCCGAACTTTGGTCTGAAGTGGACTGTATTGGTTGACTTGGAAGATATGGAACAGCAGCAGAACTTAACGACGACCTGGTGGTCGTTTGAGTAGAAGGGTCACCACGATGCAACAATGTATTGTGGCGACCTTTGCAAGTGAAGCAGTTATGGCTGCTTTTGCATTCTTTAAGCTGATGTCCTCCGGCGAAACAGTTCAGACATAGCTGCTGCTGTTTAATGTAGGAGGCCCGATCTGTAACTGCCATTTGCACTGGATGATTCTCTTTGGAACAAAGCTTATAGGTTGTTTGTGCCAAACAGCTGCGTTCCTGCTAACTGCGCAGCACTGCTGCCGCGACTAGAAACTCACCTAAAGCCGAGCTTTCTAGCCGACGGTAACCTTGCTTCGCTTAGGCTTAAGCAGCGGGGGTTAGTTTTCTATTACAAGTGTAACACAGAGGTTCAAAAAGAGAATAAATTCATATTTTAATATTATAGCCTCGAGTGTTTTTCAATCCGACGATTAACCACAAGAGTCCCTATACTCTTAATTCTACTGCGAAGCCCCCCTACATGTTCATGGTCCTTCGAGCCGGATTTTTAAGGAATTCGATATAGTTTTCGGCAACAGTAGAAGAAACCAAAAGTTAAGTACAACATACAAAAGTACATAACCATAATCCGCCATATTTGTTCTGTCCGCCAAAGTTTTTTGTCAAGTGAAAAGGAAAAGCATTCCTTTTGTGTTCCGCTGTCTTCGTTAGACCGCATAAAACAATATTCCGAGCGGCTGAACAAAATAGGCAAAAGTCTGTCTGCGCTATTTAAATAATTTCCTATATGTATGTACATATGTACATGCGTACATACATACCTGCTCGCAGCTGAGATCCGTTCTGCTTTATACATTTATGCATCCGACATACATACATACATACGTGCATGTATGTACATAAATTCATACAGAGCACATAGCATTTCTACATAAATTGCTATATTACATACATATATTCCAAACACACAATAATTAAATATACACATAAACGCAGTAAGCGCCGCACTTGCAGGTGAATTATTCCCAGAACCTGTCAAGTCGCCGGCACTCCATAACTTAAACAAAATACAAGTGCTATATAACATTTACTAAAAAAACATAAAACAAAACACTGGCCGAGCACACAAAGAGATTAGAATAAAATAAAAAAATTTATTTTTTTTTTGCCGGCATAAACTACAACAGCTCATTATAAACACATACATGCATATGTAAGCTTTGCTAGTTCCGCTCTGGTGAACTGGTAAAGGTAACAACGATTTCTTTGTCATAGAAGCGCTTGAAGCGCTAAAGTGTGTAATGCAATACATCGTGATCGCCACAGTCCGTTAACGGGGGGAAGTTGTAAATATCCTTTTACAATTTTCATTTCTTTGTTCCGTTTTCCATTCCGTTCCGGGTGGAATATTCCAAATAATTTATAAATATTCCTTTATAAATTATTTTAGTTCCGTTAGCGGGAAGAAATTGTAAATATCCTTTTACGATTTTCATTTCGTTGTTCCGTTTTCCATTTCGTTCCGAGTGGAAGATTCAAGAGTAATTTATAAATATTCTTTTGTAAATTATTTTAAGTCCGTTAACGGGGGAAGTTGTAAATATCCTTTTAAAATTTTCATTTCTTTGTTCCGTTTTCCATTCCGTTCCGGGTGGAATATTCCAAATAATTTATAAATATTCTTTTGTAAATTATTTTAGTTCCGTTAGCGGGGGGAAATTGTAAATATCCTTTTACGATTTTCATTTCTTTGTTCCGTTTTCCATTTCGTTCCGAGTGGAAGTTTCAAGAATAATTTATAAATATTCTTTTGTAAATTATTTTAATTCCGTTAGCGGGGGGAAATTGTAAATATCCTTTTACGATTTTCATTTCTTTGTTCCGTTTTCCATTTCGTTCTGAGTGGAAGATTCAAGAATAATTTATAAATATTCTTTTGTAAATTATTTTAAGTCCGTTAACGGGGGAAGTTGTAAATATCCTTTTACAATTTTCATTTCTTTGTTCCGTTTTCCATTCCGTTCCGGGTGGAATATTCCAAATAATTTATAAATATTCCTTTATAAATTATTTTAGTTCCGTTAGCGGGAAGAAATTGTAAATATCCTTTTACGATTTTCATTTCGTTGTTCCGTTTTCCATTTCGTTCCGAGTGGAAGATTTTTAAGAGTAATTTATAAATATTCTTTTGTAAATTATTTTAAGTCCGTTAGCGGGGGGAAATTGTAAATATCCTTTTACGATTTTCATTTCTTTGTTCCGTTTTCCATTTCGTTCCGAGTGGAAGTTTCCAGAATAATTTATAAATATTCTTTTGTAAATTATTTTAGTTCCGTTAGCGGGGGGAAATTGTAAATATCCTTTTACGATTTTCATTTCGTTGTTCCGTTTTCCATTTCGTTCCGAGTGGAAGATTCAAGAGTAATTTATAAATATTCTTTTGTAAATTATTTTAAGTCCGTTAACGGGGGGAAGTTGTAAATATCCTTTTAAAATTTTCATTTCTTTGTTCCGTTTTCCATTCCGTTCCGGGTGGAATATTCCAAATAATTTATAAATATTCTTTTGTAAATTATTTTAGTTCCGTTAGCGGGGGAAATTGTAAATATCCTTTTACGATTTTCATTTCTTTGTTCCGTTTTCCATTTCGTTCCGAGTGGAAGTTTCAAGAATAATTTATAAATATTCTTTTGTAAATTATTTTAGTTCCGTTAGCGGGGGGAAATTGTAAATATCCTTTTACGATTTTCATTTCTTTGTTCCGTTTTCCATTTCGTTCTGAGTGGAAGATTCAAGAATAATTTATAAATATTCTTTTGTAAAGTATTTTAAGTCCGTTAACGGGGGGAAGTTGTAAATATCCTTTTACAATTTTCATTTCTTTGTTCCGTTTTCCATTCCGTTCCGGGTGGAATATTCCAGAATAATTTATAAATATTCTTTTATAAATTATTTTAGTTCCGTTAGCGGGAAGAAATTGTAAATATCCTTTTACGATTTTCATTTCGTTGTTCCGTTTTCCATTTCGTTCCGAGTGGAAGATTCAAGAGTAATTCATAAATATTCTTTTGTAAATTATTTTAAGTCCGTTAACGGGGGGAAGTTGTAAATATCCTTTTAAAATTTTCATTTCTTTGTTCCGTTTTCCATTCCGTTCCGGGTGGAATATTCCAAATAATTTATAAATATTCTTTTGTAAATTATTTTAGTTCCGTTAGCGGGGGAAATTGTAAATATCCTTTTACGATTTTCATTTCTTTGTTCCGTTTTCCATTTCGTTCCGAGTGGAAGTTTCAAGAATAATTTATAAATATTCTTTTGTAAATTATTTTAAGTCCGTTAACGGGGGGAGGTTGTAAATATCTTTTTACAATTTTCATTTCTTTGTTCCGTTTTCCATTCCGTTCCGGGTGGAATATTCCAAATAGTTTATAAATATTTATAAATTATTTTAAGTCCGTTAACGGGGGGAAGTTGTAAATATCCTTTTACAATTTTCATTTCTTTGTTCCGTGTTCCATTTCGTTCCGAGTGGAATATTCCAGAATAATTTATAAATATTCTTTTATAAATTATTTTAAGTCTGTTATCGGGTAAAAGTGTAAATATTCTTTTACAATTTAATATTCTCTGATCCGATTCCATTTCATTCCAAGCTGGTGGAATATCCGAATAATTTATAAATATTCTTTTACAAGTTATTCGTAAGTCCATCTAGCGGGGCTATATTTGTAAATATTCTTTTACAAATATTTTTCGATAGTATTTTATTGGGGTTAATCCTGACTACAATAAATATTCCCACAAATCCCAGAATTTGTTTCCTTGCTTGTCACCTGTTCCAACTCATAAAAAACAGTTAATTATTTTTTGTTGAGGACAGATAATGCCGATAGGGCCAGGTCAAGGAGAGAAAAAACAGCTGAACGTTCCGTCCGTGAAGAGCACAAAAAGAAGTTAGCTTTCTTCACCAAATCTCCCGGTGAAGAAAACCTCCGTTACACCCAAATCCAAGCCAATTGCCAAACTTTCCAGCGTCGTCACACCAGGTTGTGTAGATGTGCGTATGTGTGTGTGTGCGTATGGATAGTCCACCGAAGCTTGCTGGGGCGTTGGATGATAATTAATTCTATCTATCCGGCTCGAAGGACCATGAAAATGTGGAGGGGTGGACGTTTCCAAAGAAAATGCACTCGCGATCGACGCTGGTAAATTTCTTAATACTTTTGTGGTCGAAGAAACGGGGTGGAAAAAATAACAACGCGCGGTTAGCTTGCGGTATGTCTTCTTCGGTTTATTGGCGAATTGGTACTAAAAACTATGTAGACGCTGAGCTTGCTCAGCGGCTCTTAACATAATTAACAAGTGTTTAACATAACTTATGCTCTGAGAGGAAACAAAATACTGATTTTGGTGGGGAGTTGCAGATGCATACTTTTAGGCATAAACAATGTTATTGTGCGTAATAATGAGGTCACGGATTTGGGAGATAATGTTTTGGGTGTTGTTTGGATTTTTTAGCGCTAGTATGGTGGATCTGCTGTCGGTGCAAATAATATGTGGCTGTGTGTGACAAGCTGAAGCATATCTTACTGCCTGCAGTATGGCGTAGGCTTCAGATGTAAATATTGAGCAGTATTCGTTGATTCGACAATTTTCTGTAGTTTTAGAACCATCGGTATACAGAAATGTAGCGTTTTTGTATGCTTCACTGTTCCTCAGTGAGCTGAACAGATTGCGGTAATGCTGGGGAGAAGTATCTGCTTTGGTGAATTTTTCAATGTCGGTGATAAATGAAGAAGGTTCTATGAGCCACGAGGGAACTTTGTTGGCTTGGATAAGCGTTGGTGGGAGGTCGAACGACACTTCGGACGACAATTTGAGGCTATGAAATATCGCAGAGTTTTTTGGGAAACGTTTTTCGTTTAACAGCCGCCTTGATGATATGGTTGAGGTTTTTGTTGTTGTGGAGTAGAAGTCTTGGCACGAGCTTGAGCGTAGCTTGGAGGATCCTGATTTCCAGTGACGGTAGTCCTGCTTCGGCTAAAACAATTTTTGTAGGGGATGTTGGGGACGCACGAATGCTTCTTTTTGCTGCAGTGTGGTATGGGGAAGAAATGGATTTTATATTGGATTTGGCTGAATGACCATAAATGGCCAGTGCGTAATCAATTTTTGATAGGATCAGGGCCTGCGTGACTCTGATCATTATGGTTCTCTGTGATTCAGTGCGTTGCGAGGAAAGATATTTTATAATATTTTGTCTTGCAGCTAGGCTCTTTTTCAGATATTTACAGTGTTCTTTAAAATTGAGTCTACTATCAAAAATTAGGCCTAAGATCTTAAGATTGTCACAATATGGTATCTTAGCATTTGAAACATTAATGTCTAGTGGCTTACAGTTATGTTTTTTGCAAATGTGCAGTATCTTACATTTTTCTAACGCTAGGTTGGCACCTGAGGTGAGTGACCATGTTTGTATTATATTTAATATATTTTTAAATAATGAATTTACAGTTCTGGTGCATTTGATTTTTGTAAAAATTAATACATCGTCCGCAAATAGGACGTGTTCCATGTGGTTAAATTTATTGATAATGGTGCTTATTTCATTAAATGCTAGTGTGAACAGGGTAACAGACAAGGAGGAGCCCTGAGGTATACCGTTGTATAGAGGGTATGTGTTTGAATAGGCGTTCTGTACGCGTACTGCGAATTTGCGGTTGGTAAGAAATGATTTTACTATATTGTATATTTTTTTTCCTATTTTTATTTGTGCAAGTTGTTTAAGAACCATATGTACTCCAATACGATCAAATGCTTTCTCAAAGTCAAGGCTGAGGGCTGAGACGTGGTTACGTGTTGCAATGGCGGTCGTTGAGAAATGGTCAAAAATTAGTAAAGCATCTAAAGTGCTATGGTTTTTTTTAAAGCCAAATTGTTGCTCGCTCAATTCGCTTGGAAATGATTTTTTCAAAGAGTTTTCCCAAACAGGGGAGAAGGGAGATGGGTTGATAGCTAGTGAGGTCGGTGGGAGATATATTTGGTTTGGGTATTGGTATGATAGC
The DNA here is from genome assembly GCA_018904305.1 of Scaptomyza montana. Classification (NCBI taxonomy): domain Eukaryota; kingdom Metazoa; phylum Arthropoda; class Insecta; order Diptera; family Drosophilidae; genus Scaptomyza; species Scaptomyza montana. The sequence goes on from JAEIGR010000023.1 coordinate 198,620, forward strand.
TGCGCATTTCCAGCATTGTGGAAAGCAACCTTGGTCAAATACATTGTTGAATATTTGAATGATTGACATCTTTATACCATTTGGGATGTTCTTAATCATGGGGTATGAGATTTTGTCAATACCAGGAGACTTGCCCTTAACAACTGCGAGTGCAGAGTCGTACTCTAGAATGCCAATTTTTGTTTCGATCATTCTGGCCAGTTTAGAAGGGTTGGGATTGGTGAAGTTGGAAGACAGAGTGTTGTGTTTCTCGGCTGACAACCGAGGGCCGAAGTTGTTGTTATGAGAGTAGGAACTCCAAAAATCACCAAAAGCATTAGCAAGTTCTTTGAGGTCGTAAATTGACCCGTTAGGGGTGTTAAGGAACTTGATTTGGGTTGTTGTAGAAGAGCCGGTTAGCCTTTTAATATCAGACTAGATTCGTTTGGGAGTGGACAAGGGTGATATATTTTCTGTTATCTTTATGAAGCTGGCTTGTTTGCATTCTCTACACTTGTATCGGAATATTGTTTGGCTCTTTTTATACGCTGTTAAATTTTCACTGGTTTGTAAGCGTTTATATGTATACCAGGCTTTTTGTTTCAGCTCTCTGAGCATAGAGAGTTCTCTTTTCCACCAGGAACTTTTTTTCTTTGAGCGTGCTGGTTTAGATTAAGGGATATGGAAGTGAGCTGCCGTACGTATGAGTTTGTGTATGTAAGCCACATCTCTGTTGATATTTTTTGAGCTGATGTGATTATTTGTTTGAGAGTTTAGGAATGCATGAAATTCTGGCCAGTTTGCTCGATCTGTGAGGAATTTACTAATAAATGGGTTTTTTTCTGAGATTGGCTGCGGACTATAGTTGTAATTAATGGAAAATGATCACTACCACATAGATTGTAAGAGGTGTATGAAGACAAAAGGGGGAGTAAATCGGGAGAGCAAATTGTAAGGTCGACATGAGTGAAGGTTTTATGTGTGGAGAAGTGAGTTGGTTGACCGTCGTTTAAGCAGCTTAAGTTGTTAGTTGTTAGGACCTTTTACAATACTTTTCCTCTCTTGTTAGATTGCGGAGAACCCCAAAAATTTCTCCAGGCGTTGAAATTTCCCATTATGAGTAAAGGTGGAGAAGTAAAATTAAATATATGGGAGAGTTCATATGAGTTAAAGGGTTGATTGGTTGTTAATTTCGATTGCTTAGACCAAAATATTTGAGGGTATTTGAATTATGGTATGTTGGTGAGGTTTCTTAACCAAGAAAGCAATTCCCTGTTTGCCGCTAAGGATTTGTGGGAGGTTGTGGAAGTAGTGTGTGTATGAGTTAGAAACGTTGATTATTGAGTTGGGTTGAGTATGTGTTTCTTGCAAAACGACTGGCTTATGGTGCATTTACACTAGTTGATGCAGCGTCAATTCTAGCTATATCAACAATTGATATCCAACGTCAACGCATTTGTGTTTACATTAGTTGATTGAGTTGACAAAAAAACCGGGTTGCCAAATAATTTTCGAGTTGAGCAACGCGCAAGATGCCAACGCGTTGATATTGAAGTTGAGAGTAATTTACACCAGTTGATATCCACATTCGTTGACATTCACGTTGCTAAGCATTTTTCGTTGACGTCGATATTGTGAATGTATCGAAACTGATTTTAATCGATATTGTGTTGTTTCGTTAATTGAGAAAAGTAAAAAAGTGGTAAGTACTAATGCAAATGTAACTTAAAACTTTTTACTTTAGAATAAAATCAGAACAATGGCAACAGCGAAGAAGAGCAAAATAGCGGCAGCAGTGGTTTTGGTTCTAGCTCTTGAGGACGAGGAAGAGCAAGAGCTAAAAAAACGCAAGCGAGCAATGTGGGTTCAAGAACTCTATTTGGATCGAGAGGAAAGTGGTTTTTTCCGATCATTTGAGACAATATTTCGATCGAATAGGCGTGTTCGGCGTGAAATAGTTGTGGATGTTTGCCGAACTTTGGTCTGAAGTGGACTGTATTGGTTGACTTGGAAGATATGGAACAGCAGCAGAACTTAACGACGACCTGGTGGTCGTTTGAGTAGAAGGGTCACCACGATGCAACAATGTATTGTGGCGACCTTTGCAAGTGAAGCAGTTATGGCTGCTTTTGCATTCTTTAAGCTGATGTCCTCCGGCGAAACAGTTCAGACATAGCTGCTGCTGTTTAATGTAGGAGGCCCGATCTGTAACTGCCATTTGCACTGGATGATTCTCTTTGGAACAAAGCTTATAGGTTGTTTGTGCCAAACAGCTGCGTTCCTGCTAACTGCGCAGCACTGCTGCCGCGACTAGAAACTCACCTAAAGCCGAGCTTTCTAGCCGACGGTAACCTTGCTTCGCTTAGGCTTAAGCAGCGGGGGTTAGTTTTCTATTACAAGTGTAACACAGAGGTTCAAAAAGAGAATAAACTCATATTTTAATATTATAGCCTCGAGTGTTTTTCAATCCGACGATTAACCACAAGAGTCCCTATACTCTTAATTCTACTGCGAAGCCCCCTACATGTTCATGGTCCTTCGAGCCGGATTTTTAAGGAATTCGATATAGTTTTCGGCAACAGTAGAAGAAACCAAAAGTTAAGTACAACATACAAAAGTACATAACCATAATCCGCCATATTTGTTCTGTCCGCCAAAGTTTTTTGTCAAGTGAAAAGGAAAAGCATTCCTTTTGTGTTCCGCTGTCTTCGTTAGACCGCATAAAACAATATTCCGAGCGGCTGAACAAAATAGGCAAAAGTCTGTCTGCGCTATTTAAATAATTTCCTATATGTATGTACATATGTACATGCGTACATACATACCTGCTCGCAGCTGAGATCCGTTCTGCTTTATACATTTATGCATCCGACATACATACATACATACGTGCATGTATGTACATAAATTCATACAGAGCACATAGCATTTCTACATAAATTGCTATATTACATACATATATTCCAAACACACAATAATTAAATATACACATAAACGCAGTAAGCGCCGCACTTGCAGGTGAATTATTCCCAGAACCTGTCAAGTCGCCGGCACTCCATAACTTAAACAAAATACAAGTGCTATATAACATTTACTAAAAAAACATAAAACAAAACACTGGCCGAGCACACAAAGAGATTAGAATAAAATAAAAAAATTTATTTTTTTTTTGCCGGCATAAACTACAACAGCTCATTATAAACAAATACATGCATATGTAAGCTTTGCTAGTTCCGCTCTGGTGAACTGGTAAAGGTAACAACGATTTCTTTGTCATAGAAGCGCTTGAAGCGCTTGAAGCGCTAAAGTGTGTAATGCAATACATCGTGATCGCCACAGTCCGTTAACGGGGGGAAATTGTAAATATCCTTTTACGATTTTCATTTCGTTGTTCCGTTTTCCATTTCGTTCCGAGTGGAAGATTCAAGAGTAATTCATAAATATTCTTTTGTAAATTATTTTAAGTCCGTTAACGGGGGGAAGTTGTAAATATCCTTTTACAATTTTCATTTCTTTGTTCCGTTTTCCATTCCGTTCCGGGTGGAATATTCCAAATAATTTATAAATATTCTTTTGTAAATTATTTTAGTTCCGTTAGCGGGGGAAATTGTAAATATCCTTTAACGATTTTCATTTCTTTGTTCCGTTTTCCATTTCGTTCCGAGTGGAAGTTTCAAGAATAATTTATAAATATTCTTTTTTAAATTATTTTAAGTCCGTTAACGGGGGGAGGTTGTAAATATCTTTTTACAATTTTCATTTCTTTGTTCCGTTTTCCATTCCGTTCCGGGTGGAATATTCCAAATAGTTTATAAATATTTATAAATTATTTTAAGTCCGTTAACGGGGGAAGTTGTAAATATCCTTTTACAATTTTCATTTCTTTGTTCCGTGTTCCATTTCGTTCCGAGTGGAATATTCCAGAATAATTTATAAATATTCTTTTATAAATTATTTTAAGTCTGTTATCGGGTAAAAGTGTAAATATTCTTTTACAATTTAATATTCTCTGATCCGATTCCATTTCATTCCAAGCTGGTGGAATATCCGAATAATTTATAAATATTCTTTTACAAGTTATTCGTAAGTCCATCTAGCGGGGCTATATTTGTAAATATTCTTTTACAAATATTTTTCGATAGTATTTTATTGTGGTTAATCCTGACTACAATAAATATTCCCACAAATCCCAGAATTTGTTTCCTTGCTTGTCACCTGTTCCAACTCATAAAAAACAGTTAATTATTTTTTGTTGAGGACAGATAATGCCGATAGGGCCAGGTCAAGGAGAGAAAAAACAGCTGAACGTTCCGTCCGTGAAGAGCACAAAAAGAAGTTCGCTTTCTTCACCAAATCTCCCGGTGAAGAAAACCTCCGTTACACCCAAATCCAAGCCAATTGCCAAACTTTCCAGCGTCGTCACACCACTTGCTAAACCCCCCATTCAAAGTTTGAAGCAGATAGCCACTCGGGCCGCTACCAAACTAGCCTCCAAGGCAAATATGACAATGGCCGATTTTATCTCCGCTTCCGATAAGCTGATCCAATTCGAGTCACGAATTAATGGTCCGTCAGCTACAGAACCATCCCTCTACACACTACAGGTCCGTCGCGACCACGTAAAGGTTCTGTGGGAAAAGGTTGAAAGCGAGTTCGAGACTAGCTCAAGAGCACTCAGCCAAGGGTGTGGGAGTAGCGATGCTGTCGCGTTAACGTCAACGTACGGCAATTGCTACACGGTATATGAGCGGTGTACGGCACAGTTGTGCGAAGAAATAGAGAGGCTAAAATCCATCAATAGGCAGCCCGCAGTCCCGATAGCGTCTGTTTCTCGAGGCTGTAGTCTCCCACCTGTTGACACAGAAGTGTTCTATGGGGACTACTTAAAATGGCCAACTTTCCGAGACCTATTTACGGCTATCTACATTGACAACCCTAGACTAACTCCAGTCGAAAAATTGTTTCACCTCAATTCCAAAACTGGGGGTGAAGCTAAGGCAATTGTTTCGAAGTCTCCGCTCACCCATGACGGTTTTGCCTCTGCGTGGCAGGCGTTGTATGAGCGTTTCCAAAATAAGCGGCTTCTGGTTAATAGCCAACTTAAAATCCTGTTCAATTTGCCTACTGTTAATGTAGAAACCGGTTCCGCCCTGAAAGAGATTCAGACTACTATCCAGAGTTGTCTAACAGCTCTGGAGCATTCCGAGGTATCGACTGAAAATTGGGACTGCCTCCTTGTGTTCTTGTGATCTTCCAAATTACCAAAGGGCACACTGTCTCTGTGGGAACAGTCCCTTTCAGATAAAGCGGCAATTCCAAAATGGGAGGACTTAAATAGTTTCCTGGGTGAACGCTACAGGACGCTGGAAGCTATCGAGGATGTCAAGCCCAGTTCCAGCGTTCAATCCAATTCAAGGCCGTCCAAGCCTCAAGCGTCTTCGAGGAATCTCCAAACCTTTGAAGCAAAGGTACATTCCAAGGTAAACTCTTGCAATGTATGTTCCAAAGAAAACCACCCAATCCGCTTATGTCCGAAGTTCCTTAAAATGTCAGTTACCGAAAGAGCCAACCTCGTGAATCAGCGGAGTCTATGTTGGAATTGTTTCGCAAAGAACCACCAACTTAAAGACTGCACAAGTGCTCACAATTGCTTCACGTGCAAGGGCCGCCATAACACGCTTTTGCATAAGAGCAGCCCTCCTTCAGTGACCGCTAATTCAGTTCCTCAAACGCAAATTAATAATCCAGTTCAAATACAGTCCACTTCGAATCAACCCTGCGTTCAAAACTATTTTGCAACTGATACGCGTGGTGTGCTCTTAAGTACCGCATTAATAAATGTTATCCATCTGGGCACTAAGTTCACGGCGAGAGCGTTAATAGATTCAGGCTCAGAAGCCACTTTCATTTCCAAGAGATTGTTTGACAAAATCAAATTGCCTTTCCAAAGGGTTGAAGTCAACGTCTCAGGGCTCAATCAAGCGGTTGCAGCCCAACCCCGAAAGCTATGCCATTTCCTTGTGGGGTCTCCTATAAGGCCCAGACTTCAAATTGAAGTTTCGGCATATGTGCTCCCAGAACTGTCGGGAAATCTCCCGTCATATTCAATTCCTCAAACCGTCCATTCTCCAGGGTGCTTCTCGTCCTAATGTGTGTGGCAGTCTGTTGGGGCAAGAGACGGTCTTTGGCTGGATACTTACCGGCCGGATCTCAAAGACCACACCCAATTCCATCTCGTCCTTCTCCACACGCGTTTCTGTTAATTCCGAGTCACGACTAGAGCAGCTTCTCACAAAATTTTGGGAGGTGGAGGATTTGCCGGCGAGACCGGTTAAAGAATCTGACTCTTTTTGTGAGAAAAACTTTGTCAAAACGACCACGAGAGACGCAAAGGGGAGATATGTGGTGACGCTTCCATTTCGCGACCAAGTTCATTGCAAAGTAGGTCATTCCAGATCCATGGCACTGGCTCAATTCCTGAAGAATGAGAGCCGTCTAAAGAGAGACCTTTCCCTCAAGGAGCAATATGACTCCGTCATTCAAGAATATTTTGATTTAGGCCACATGCGGCAAGTCAGCCCGAACGATGCAGTGACCAATTTCTATTTGCCCCACCATGCAGTTTTCAAACCCGACAGCACTACGACAAAGGTCCGCGTCGTGTTCAACGCTTCCAATCCCTCATCGAACGGTCGCAGTTTGAATGATATCCTTCATCCGGGGCCCATTCTGCAGTCTGACTTGACCGTACAAATTCTCAAGTGGCGCTTCTTTCGATATGTCTTCAATGCCGACATAACAAAAATGTATCGGCAGATACTGGTCCATTCAGATCACACACCGTTCCAAAGAATTCTCTTCCGGGATAACCACGAGAATATCTGTGATTATGAATTGAATACAGTCACTTTCGGTGTCAATTGTGCTCCATTCCTTGCCATTCGGGTCTTACAGCAGCTTGCTGAGGATGTGAAGACCAAATATCCGCTGGCAAGTGAAATAATCACAAGTTTCATGTATGTCGATGATGTTCTGGCCGGAGCGCATTAAAAGCCACGAGCTTTAGCAGCCATTGCGGAACTACAATCCGCTCTCGAAAGCGCTGGCTTTCCTATCCGTAAATGGACATCAAATTCGAAAGAAGTTTTGAGGGACATCCCAAAGGCTCACTTATTGTGCGAAGATTTCCTGGAAATCGAAGACGCAAGCACGGCGAAAACTTTAGGCTAAGCGGGAAGTCCTTTCTCAAACAGCAAAACTGTTTGATCCCGCGGGGTGGCTTGCACCTTTCATTATTCGTGCGAAAATCTTTATTCAAGAGATCTGGCTCCAAAATCTCGATTGGGATGAATCGTTGCCTGCTGATCTTCTTCGCAAATGGCACGATTTTCTCCTGACGTATCCTGATGTCAGCAAAATTCGAATTCCAAGATGGATCATTTTTCGTGCCCAATCAGCACTTGAATTCCATGGGTTTTGCGACGCATCGCAGCGCGCCTATGGCGCTGCCTTGTATGCTCGTGTCGAAAACCATAATGGCGTGTCCGTGTTCCTTGTCACTGCCAAAACTAGAGTGGCTCCAGTCAAAACCATTTCCGTTCCACGTTTAGAGCTGTGCGGAGCAGTCTTGTTGTCAGAATTGGCGTCAGCACTACTTCCACAATTACCTGTCAATAAGTATGATACATACTATTGGACAGACTCAACTATTGTGCTGGCATGGTTGAGCAAACCTCCTTGTAACTGGACCACGTTTGTGGCAAACAGAGTGGCAAAAATCACGCAGTCAGTTGACATAAAAAAATGGTCTCATGTGTGCTCCGAGCAAAATCCAGCTGACTTGGCAAGTAGAGGCGTCTCACCCAACGAGCTGGTCAACAGCGCCTTGTGGTGGAATGGCCCCGAGTGGCTGTCTCAGCCCAGAGATCAGTGGCCAACTCCAGTCGAGATCGCTCATGATACCACGGTCGAGCAGCGTGCGATCAAATGCAACATGACACAGAAGCCGTCAGATTTCGATTTCCTTGATCGTTTTTCGAGTTTCCATAGAGCGCTCCGAGTCTTGGCCTACATCCTAAGGTTCACTCAGCGCTGCAGGGGGAAAGCGCTTTCCTTTCCGAGTGAACTTAGCAGCAAGGAACTGTTCGACTCCCAAGAAAGATTGATAATCCTCACGCAGCAATCAGGTTACTCCCAAGAGCACTGCTGTCTTCTCCAAAAGAAGCAGATTCCAAGGTCAAGCAGCATCTACAACCTGAATCCGTATCTCGACCAAAAGGGAATCATGAGAGCATGTAGAAGACTGGGTCATTCTGAAGCTTTGTCATATGACGAGCGCCATCCGATTCTTCTCCCATATGAAGTTCGATTTTCGCGCCTTCTGGTGCAATTTACTCACCGCATATCGCTTCATGGCGGGAACCAATTAACGATGCGCCTCGTCCGGTCCAAATACTGGATTCCAAAGCTCAAGATTCTAATCAAATCCGTGATTAGCTCCTGTAAGGTTTGTGTGATTCACCGTAAGAAACTCCAAACGCAACTTATGGGAGACCCACCCGTTGATAGAGCCACTTTCTCCAGGCCATTCACTCACAAGGGTGTGGATTTCGCGGGACCCTTTGAAATAAAGAATTATACAGGCAGAGCCTGCTTAATTACTAAGGGGTAAGTGTGCGTTTTTGTATGTTTCAGTACAAAAGCGATTCATCTTGAAGCTACCAGTGATTTAACGTCCGAAAAGTTTCTTACAGCCTTCTCGAGATTTGCAGCCCGACGCGGCTGTCCCCGTCACGTTTACTCCGATAATAGAAAAACCTTCGTGGGAGCCTCAAAGATACTGATACGAGAATTTGTAGAAGTCTCCAAAGGCAAAATACAGTCAATTCGGCCTATCCTGGCATTTCAATCCTCCAAGTGCACCGCACATGGGGGGGGGCTCTGGGAAGCAGGGGTTAAAAGCTTCAAGGCCCTGTTCTACAAATCCACGGCCACAAAATATACGTTTGAGGAACTTTCAACGCTCCTATCCAAGGTCGAATCGTGTCTTAATTCCAGGCCCATTTCACCCATGTCAGAGGATCCTAGCGATCTCCTAGCGCTTACCCCTGGTCATTTCCTCACGGGGGGCCCTCTTCTTTCCATATCCGAGCCAGAAATAAATGAGACGGCTTCGTCTATTATAAACAGATGGCAACGTTTGAAGGCTTTAAACCAGCAATTTTGCAAGCGGTGGAAAGAAGAGTACTTAAAGGAGCTCCACAAGCGCAACAAATGGCAGTCCCCAACCCGTGATCTTCAAGTTGATGACATGGTTATCGTGAAGGAAGATAACCTTCCAGCCAAGGAGTGGCGTCTAGGTCGTGTCAAGGCCGCCTATCCTGGCTCGGACCATAAGGTTCGGGTGGTGGACGTTCTCACCAGCCAAGGAGTTTTAAAGCGACCCACCGCTAAATTACTCCTACTTCCTATGGACACTTCCGTTCCTAGTTCCTAAATACTTTGCGCGTACGCCCGAATTTTGTGCAAAATCCATGGTGCAATTTGAGTACATATTGTCTTGTTTTCTTTCCATTATACAGAATGGCACCAAGGAAGGCACAAGCGCTGGAGTCCCGTCGGGTACGCGGAGTCCATTCATTCCGCTGCCGTGTTTGCAGTGGAATCCATCCACTGCGAAAATGCAAACGATTTCTGCGGCTGACGGGCGACAAGCGGCTTCGGGCCGTGTTGATAAACAAATACTGCGCAAATTGTTTAGCCCATCAGCATTCCGGAGACACCTGTAGGAGCAAGGACAAATATCGGAAGTGCAAGGGGGATCACCACACGCTGCTCCACCTCTCCGAAACAACCCGACCAGCAGCATCCACGTCCGGTACCCCATCCACAATCCAGCGTCGCTTGGAAGTATTCAGGGAGAAAACCACAACCCCAGCGGAGAGTCCCCAGCCAGCGATGTCAACTTCGTTGGTCTCTTGCTGGAGTTCAAGTGGATAACGCTCCTGCCTACCGTCTCCCTCTTCCTGAATAACGGAAAGAAATCGTTCAAGGTGGCTGCGCTCGTGGACCCGTGTAGTCCGATAAGCCGCATCGGCACCTCACTGGCAAAAGGCTTCGGTCTTTCCGTCACCAGCGTCGGTGCGGATGAGGCCTGCACGGTGTTCCTCCACAACAAAGCGGCTACCTTCATTAGGGAGGCGGTGTTAAAGGTGGAAGAGGGCACCAATATGAGGACGCCAGCCAAAACGATCCCGGAGAGAGTCCAGGCACGATTCGCCGACATTGTGCCTTCTGACGAAACCTGGTTTCGTCCGAAGCATGTGTCAAAGGTACTTGGGGCTGACTTGTACCAGGAGCTTTTGGTACCAGGACTAGTTCCCGGCCAGAATGGTCTTCCGGTGGCACAGAACACCATATTTGGTTGGATGCTCTCGGGATCGTGTCCGGCATAACTCCAGCGTGCATCCCGGCATAATTTCCAATCCCCCCATCCGTCTCAATCTTGCAATCCTTGCAAGGGGGGGAGTATGTTTGTGCCAAACAGCTGCGTTCCTGCTAACTGCGCAGCACTGCTGCCGCGACTAGAAACTCACCTCAAGCCGAGCTTTCTAGCCGACGGTAACCTTGCTTCGCTTAGGCTTAAGCAGCGGGGGTTAGTTTTCTATTACAAGTGTTACACAGAGGTTCAAAAAGAGAATAAATTCATATTTTAATATTATAACCTCGAGTGTTTTTCAATCCGACGATTAGCCACAAGAGTCCCTATACTCTTAATTCTACTGCGAAACCCCCTACATGTTCACAGGTAGAAATTGGCTTTGGAGCTTGTGTCTTTACCTTAACCTTCGCTTCGAAAGAGTTGATCTTTTTCTTATTAAGATCCTTGCGATCGGATTGACTCGGGGCGTTCATAGGCCTCATGTATTCTATCGCTTCCAGCGTACGATGGCGCTCAGTCAGATAATTGTTAAATTCGACCCAAGTTGGAATATCGGACTTATTGTGGAGGGACTATTCCCACAAGGACAGGGTAAGTTTCGGCAGTCTGGATGAGCATAGGAATACGAGCAAGCAATCCCAATTTTCAATGCTGACCTTAGCTAGCTCAAAAGCTGTCAAACACCCCTGGATTGTGCTCTGGAGCTCTTTTAGCGCCTTTGAAAAAAATAACGTAATAACCCTTTTTTAAAAAAATAACGTAATATTATGAATATGTAGTTATTTATAGTATACATGATTGTTATTTTTAGAAATATAAAAATTGAATAATATAAAACTATAAAAGTATAAAAATTTAGTGTTATAATTAGCTGCTTTTTTTTTTAAATGATTTATTTGTTTTTTTTTTTTTTTTTTATAAGTTTTATATGTATATGGCTGATCAGACCGTTTTAAAATAATTTTTTTTCTTAAATTATTTTTTTTTTTTTTCGTATGTATTAATTTTATATTACACATATATATATATATTATCCTAATTTTATATAAATATATATATATATATATTTTTTTTCTTTATATATTTTTTTTTATTTATTTTAATATTTTTTTTTTTTTTTATTTATTTTATTTATTTTATTTTGAGATTATGATGTTATCTCTTTCTCCTATGTTTTTTTTTTCTCTGTCTGGTGGGTGTGTAGAATACGTTTTACTGTCAATCTATGCACGAGTAAGTCAAGGTGTAATTTTTATTTTTAGTTTCTATGTCCGTAATGAACGTCTTCATTGGACTGAACTAGAATATAAAGGATTCCTTTAGTTGGAATATTACTTATTAATTGTAGACATTATTGCTTCTTGTACTTTTATTTATTTGGATCACCGGCTTGAGTAGCTACTCTTTTATACATTATTGCCCATATATTTGAAATTATCTATTGAAATTGATTCAATGATATTTCTGCTCGGTGCCACTTGAGTTTGCTGATTGTAAGTATACCGGCCCCCGTTTCGAGCCTTTGGAAAAATTGACCTAAGTCGATAACTCCATTAGTATACAAATCGCTAACTTCAATTCTTGCGATAACTTTATTTCCTTGTTTTAATAAACAATTTGGAGTTTGTTATACGCAAGGTCACTACTTTTCTTATTCCGTCATTTGTGATGACGTTGGGCTTAGAAGCTTTTCAAGATTTTGCCTAAGCAAAGATTCTTGTTATATTCATGCGCATGATTATTTTGTCTACTGTGGTGCCTGGTAGCGACTTCAGGACTTTATTTCGTAAGTCTTTTGATTTGGATATAATTAGGATAACAATATCCTAGAATGGGCATCTGCCACAAAATTTTGTTTTCTACTTGATGCGCCTGGAGAGGCTTTATTTGGGACAAATAATAAATGTTTTATTGCAATCAATTATTTTATTTAATACAATTTTATTTGTCGAACTGGACATTTCATTGTGTAAAGTGAATAGAAAACACGGAAGGTGTTTGTCGGGAGATTAACTTTATTGTAAGTTTTTACTAAAGCACCTATCTTTTGGCTCGAAAACTATTTTGCAAATTTACTTCGGGTTTCAAGTGTCATAGTCGGTACTTAATTTGAGTATGTCAGTTATGTTTTTTAAAGAATGGTCAGAATCCATTACTTGGACGTTACACGCTTCTTTTTGCGCTTACACCTCAAGCTACGCATTCTCTTTTTATGCCATTTTTGTTTGAAAACGGTCAGATAATGTATATATGTATTATGATTCCGCATATTTTGTATTAATTTTTTTTCTTTTTTAATTAAGTATAGGTATTTATTTTTTAAAAGGTTAAATTAGTCATTATATAATAAAAAATAAATTTATTTTTTTTTTTTTTTTTTTTTTGTACTTTGTTTTTTTTTTTTTTTTTTTAAATGCGTTGTTCATATTTTCATTTTATTTAATTTATTTATATCTGGCGTAACTAGCGCAATGCGCAAGATGGTTACTTTTGGTAATAATTTTTTTTTGTATGTGTATAAGTTGTGTATTTTAATTTTAAGAATATCGGCATCTAAAATGCACGATCCTAGTACACCGCGTAGGTGGCGATAAGTTCCTATCATTTACAGATTCCTACCTAGTTGTGTTCAGCTTTATGGGCCGTACGCTACCGTGCTAATTAAAGCCCAGTTTAACAATATTTTTATGTTATATATATATGTGTATATTATGATTATGTGTATTAATATATTTAATTTATTTCTGCATTCTGCTCCATTTGGGGGTCATCCTTTGCTGATGTTTTGTTCTATATGTTCCAGCGGTGGCACAAAAGGCGGTCCTTTGCCTTTCGTACTTGTGATCCAGCGTTGGCACAAAAGGCGGTCCTTGCCTTTCGCACTTGCTGCTCCTTGGTTGTACACGTGTATACGCAGAACACGGATTCCAGTGGTCCCGCGCAGTCCTTGGTGCAGCTCTTCTTAAGTTGGGGTAATGTTTTTGTTGTTCCATGGTGTCTTCATTATTTCGGTTTCGCTCGCTATGATTTCCAAGTGGGTTTCGGAGTTTCCGTTGTTAGAAATTTGGTTATCCCACGTTGTCTCGTTCAGTTGCCGGTGCTGGCTGCGCAGGCATATAACTTTTATTTTTATTTTATTTAAACACTTTGAGCGGCCACTTAAAAGTCATACTGATTTCATAGTTTTTTATCAATCATTTTTATTTTCACTATTTTCTCAATTTTTTTTTTTTTTTGGTTTTATGATACATTTGAGATCACAATCGTTACACTTTTTTTTTTTTGTGTCAATGTTCACTTGCACTTCCGCTATGTTGTTGTTCTTGTTGTTTTATTTCTTTTATTTTATATATTTTTGGTTTTAGATAGACAGCAGACCGCTGTCACGGTCGCCATGTAATAAGTAACATCTTGTTACTGTAACGAACCTAAAGTTACGCGGTCTTTAGCTGGGCTAACTCTCGCGGTGCTGAGGGTACGTGCCAACAAATTTGTATTTGTGGCGGCTGCGGCAATAAGAACACAATTTGGTTTTGGTTTCAATACATATATTTTAAACTGCACTCTCTGCTAGTTTTCACGTTGGGTTTACAATTTGCTTTGCACTTAGTGATATTTCTTATTAGAGTTTAATAAATCGTACGGTTCTTGTGTCGTGGTTTTATTTGCAATGCTGGCGCTCTCGTTGCACCAAATATTCAGAGTCAATGTTTCGCCTACTGAACGAGGTTTTAGCTAGCAACGCCCGAATTCGCCAGGCTCTACTATGGCCTCCTTGTTACCACAAGGATTTTGCCAATAGTGACGCCTACTCTCAGGCTCTGGCTTTAGCTTCACCTGTCCTTCGCCAGGCTCACTTATCTGATACTTGGTTTTAATTCGAGGTTGCTTTGCAAATGCAACGCACCCCAAGGCTGGCTAAATTTCGCGTATCGATTTCTCCGTAAACTGTTTGTTAATCGCTAAGGACACGATCTGCGTTGTCCTTATTGCGATATGAATCCTTTTAAGTTCTTAACTTATCCTTCGCGTAGGATTTCTTTATGTATCGCACTGATTTTCACTTATTTCGTATTGGCTCCGTACTGGAGTTTCGCTTCGCTGACTTCGCACTCACTTGTATTCGAATAACTTGTACGCAACTAACTTGTACGTAACTAACTTGCATTCGACTAACTTGCCGCTCTGCCCAAGGCGGCTCCTTTTATATTCTTCTGCTGTCTCGCTGGACCGGGGCCTGTCAACGCTGCCAATGTCGCGCCAAGGGCAAAGGTGGCGTGATCGTTCCAGTGAGGTTTGCCTAGCAACAACGGTTCCTCGTTGCTGATCACGCCTGTCGTTGGTGTGACGGTGATCACTATATTTCGTGGATGCACCGCTCGTACACCAACGGCACTTTGCCACGACTTTTGCGGTACGTGTTTTGTGGCTCCCATGTGCCAAACACGTACCTTAGCGCTGACATCCTGTGTCAGAGCGAGACAGCATGCGAATTCGCCGCAGCTCAGGTCCGGCTGCGGCTATAAATACAATCGCTTTTTGTGAGGCGCTATAAGTAAATATGGCTCCTCACACTCCCCTCTTTCTCCGGAAGTGGAAGCCTTCCACTTAATTTTGTGTCTTTTTTCAAATCGCGCGCCTCCGTTTTGAACATTGGCGTCCGTTAGCAGTGTCGCTGTAGCGATCAGCTGGCTGTCGTGTAACGCCATCTAGTGGTGCGTTGCGCCATAGCAGCCAGCTTTGCATCGCCCGGTGTTGCTCGATACGGCCTGATCGATATTTGCGGGGTGGCCAGATCGATATGGCCACACGCAACTATCCAACACTAATCGGCCATGACACACAATTTGCAGTTTGCAATTGTTTTGTTGTTGCTGAAAAGAATCTAAAAAGCAAAGGTAAGTAAAATATTTTTGCGCCTTGCGCCATATCCACCATATCCTCAATCATGTTCTCTTTTTCTTTTCCAGGCCATGCCGTTTTGCCGCTCGCGCTGGATCACACACACATTTTATGTGAGTCTGCTTCCATCAACTTTCACCCCCCCTCCTGCAGTTTTAATACACCTGTTTTCTTTATATTTTTTTTCCAGGTTACGCGAAATAATTTGTGAATGCCATTTTTTTTCCTATTATTTTTTTTTTATTGATTTGTGTGTGTTAGTGTTTTTTTATTTTCTATTCGGCCACAAAGGCCCGCGTGCCTTGCTTCGAAATTCGCACGCGGTATCGCTGCCCGTGCGCCCACACAATACGCGACGTGCGCCTCTCGCTCCCTCCTGTTGTGGCTGCTAGCACCTCTGGTGGCCAGTCTGCTCGCGCCACCTCTCTCCACCCTGGAGTCCCCAACGGTGCGGACGATTGCCGTTGCAGTACCGGGCGAGCCGGCCGTTCCCCATATGGGCATGAAGCCTGCCGGCCGAAAGCTGGGCGTGCCGCATTGGGCGCCCATGTTGGTGGCGGAGGCGGTGTCCTGGGGCGAGGCGGCGTGCCCACCTGCATCGGAATTGGCCACACCCACGGCGATGTCCTTGTTGCCGGACTGGTGGTCGCGTGGCTTGGTGCCGGTAGTGCTCGTGGTGGTGACGGCGTGCGTGGTCGTGGTGGTGGTGGCGTCGGCGTCCGTGTTCGGGGTGGCGTTGGCGTACGCGGTCGTGGTGGTGTCAGTTCTGTGATGAAACCCTCGCGGGGCGGTGCCACCTCCTCTGTCCATTCCAGGACAACTGTCGCGGTGTGGTGCCACCGCCCGTCCACGAACCGTTTCTCCCTGTTGATGGTCGCCGTTGGTGGTGCCGACTCACCCGGATCGGCCGTTGGCATCTGCTCCTCGGCCTGCGGTGCTGCCTCCTCCTCGTCGGACGATATACAAATAATCTCCTCGTCCTCGTCCTCCGAAACGTCCACCCCACGTGGGAATGGCGACGGTGGCCTAGCGGGGCGCCAGTCTGGCGGTGGTGTCTCGGGTAGTGGTGGTGTGGCGAACCGCTCCGGGCTGGCTGGGCCCACATTCTCATCCTCCGGCGTCGGTGGTGCCTCGGGATGGCACATCCGTACCCATTCCGGGTTTACTTCAAAGAAATCCCTTGGCGGTGGCGACTCCTCCACCTCGCCCACTGGACCAACGCTGCAATCCACCTCCCAGTCGCTGCTGTCGTAGTCCTCGCCGTATGCCCGGCGCACCCACTCCCGCTCTTCGTCCAGTTCCTGGCGGCGACCACGCTCGCGCTCGGCTGCCTCCCGCTCCTCAGGCGACTCTAAAATAGGTGACGCCCGCAGCTCCAGCACATCTGGAGATGCCTCTCGTTGCGGCTCGACCCGCGCATAGGGCTGTCCGGCCCAACGCCCTCGTCGCGCCACGTTTCTGCGCCCTCTGGCGCTGGCACCCATGGCCGCCGCGTCGACCACGCACACATCCCCCGCTGGTGTGCGAGAGTGCGCACGTGGGTCACGGCTCGACGCATGGACTGCCCTCCTTCCCTCGTTGTTGCTGTTGACGTTCTCCATCTTGTAAGTTTTCCTTGTTTAACAAAAGTATCGCAAAGTGACCGACTGCATGGTCGTCGGCTCCTTATATACCCCTACTCCGTACGCATGTGCAACAGTGTAGGTGTGCAAGTTACGGTATCCTTCCCGCCTGCGACCGCCATGTTTTGTCAGGGCTCTCTTTGCGATATCGCTAACCTTTTTCATTAACCGTTTTCCTGGCAGCGTATGCTTCGCACACCTTTCGCCGCGTTCAGGTCCGGTTTTGTAATGCCCTTGGTTGGGCCGTGGCTCTTATTATTATTTTTTTTTTCTCTGCCATCCATTCTCCCCGCCCACACATTCGTTGTTGTCTGTTATTTTTAATAAATATGTAATACCATACATATTTATTTTTTTATTATTTATATAATATGTAACACCTTACATATTTATTTTTGTTATGCTTTAATAAATATGTAATACCTTACATATTTATTTTTATTATTTATATATATGTAATACCTTACATATTTATTTTTGTTATGCTTTAATAAATATGTAATACCTTACATATTTATTTTTATTATTTATATATATGTAATACCTTACATATTTAATTTTGTTATGGTTTAATAAATATGTAATACCTTACATATTTATTTTTATTATTTATATATATATGTAATACCTTACATATTTATTTTTGTTATGTTTTAATAAATATGTAATACCTTACATATTTATTTTTATTATTTATATATATGTAATACCTTACATATTTAATTTTGTTATGGTTTAATAAATATGTAATACCTTACATATTTATTTTTATTATTTATATCTGTTAAATGTGTTGAGTAGGGGCAATAATTAATATGTATTAATACATATTCACCCCTCTTTTTTTTCCCAAAAAAAAACAAATCAACTAATGCTTTTTTTTTTTTATATAGGGGGTGCTGGAGATTCAGGTGAGTAAATGAGATATGTCATTAATAAGGCCAATTATTAACCGCTCTTTTCTTTTCCAGATTTTCACCACCAAAAACATTACTTTTTGTTCTAGGGTCTTAAAATAATTTGTGACCCCAAAAATTTTTTTTTATTGTCTCACCCGTTGTCCGTTCCGCCTCCGTGGGGTTTTATGTCGCCTATGTGCGCGGTCCGTTCTTTTTCTCCAGTTTTCCCCTGTAATTTACAGATTACAGGTGATACAAAATTCATTACTGTATATGGTCCGGAAAATTTAGGAGCAAGCTTCGCAGCGAAGCCTTCCGCTGCATTTGACAGGTGGTGTTGTTTCACCCACACCTTGTCTCCTACGGATGGTTTCCACTGCCGTCTCCGTAGATTGTAATGCCTTGCTTGGTCCTGAGAGGCCTTCTCTAAACTCCTGCGCACCAATTCAAAAACTTCTCTAAGTTTTTGCGCATTGTCGCTGGGTGTTTGTGTCGGTTGCCCTGTGCCGAGTGTAACGCTGTCGTACAGTGCATTTGGCAGCCTTGGTTCCCGCCCTTGCGTGATAAACGCTGCACTGTAGCCTGTAGACGCCGATACGCTAGTATTAACGGCCAGTGACAATTCTGGCAAAAATTCATCCCAGCACCGCTGGTTATCTTTGGTAAATTGTGCAATCATCGTTTTTACCGTGCGGTTTGCACGTTCTGTAGGATTTTCTTGCGGTGTGTATGGTGCCGTAAATTGGTGTCGCACTCCTAATTCTTCGAGAAAGCGTTTGAAGGCTTTACTCGTAAATTGTGTTCCGTTGTCCGTTATGAGAACTTTTGGCACCCCAAATCGTGCCAAAATTCTCTCTCTGAATCCCTTTTGCAAAGTGGCTGTGGTTGCGCTCCTCAGCGGAACTAACTCAGTCCACTTAGAGAAACGGTCAAACATCACCAATAGCATTGTGTTGCCGTGTTTTGATCTTGGCAGTGGGCCAACAAAATCAGCACACACGGTACTCCATGGCTCTTCCGGAATTTGTGTCAACATCTTTCCTGCTGCTGCCATTTGACTTGGCTTATATTGTTGACACGTTTCGCAGTTGTGCACATATGTGCGCACGTCCCTGTACAAGCCTGGCCAATAGTAGCGTGTCGCTACTCTTGCTATCGTTTTCCGGCTTCCCAAATGACCGGCTGTGGCTGCGTCGTGGTTCTCCAATAACACATCCTTCCTTTTACCTTTGGGTACACAAAGCTTCCAAGCTTCCACATCTCCGCCTCCAGCGCGATGTGGGATGTGTCTGTACAGGTTGCCATTTTCCTCCGTGTAATCCGGATATTTCCTTGCATTTTGTGCGATTTCCTTTTTTAATTTCTGAATCCATTTGCAATTTGCGTTGTCTGCCTCCATCCCTTCTGTGGCGATTTTCATTAGGCAGCATGTCTCCGGAAGTGGCTGTCTCGAAAGTGCATCGGCTACGACATTGAGGTTGCCTTTACGGTATTTGACTTCAAAGTCGTATTGTTGCAGTTCAAGCGCCCAACGCGCTATTCTGCCTGATGGACTCTCAATTGAGTTTAGCCACTTCAGCGCCATGTGGTCCGTTATGACCACAAAATGGTAGCCTTCCAGGTATGGCCTTAGCTTTCTGATTCCCCACACTATGGCTAGACACTCTTTTTCAGTTGCCGAATAGTTCCGTTCGGCACCGTTTAGTGTCCTACTGGCGTACGATATTACCCTTTCACCTTGCTCCGAAGGTTGGGTCAATATCGCACCCAGGCCATAGTTACTTGCATCCGTCTGCAAGCAAAATGTTTTTGAAAAATCTGGGCATGCCAATACTGGGGACTGAGTCAGCTTCTCTTTGACCGTGTCAAAAGCTACTTGCCGCTCCTCAGTCCACTCCCATTTTGCGCCTTTCTTCATCAATGCGTTCAGAGGTGCTACTTTCGTCGCAAAATCTGGTACGAAGCGCCTGTACCATGATGCTACGCCCAGGTATTGTCGTAATTCCTTTACGTTGCTTGGCGGCTTCAATTCTGCGATTGCAGCAACTTTCTCTGAATCTGTGCGAATTCCTTCTTCTGTGACTCTGTGACCCAAATATTTCAATTCCTTTTTAAAGAAATCGCATTTGTCCACGTTTATACGCAAATTTGCTTCCCTCAGCCGCCGAAATACCTCTTTGAGATTTTCCATATGCTCTTCGCGCGTTCTTCCGATGACTATAATGTCATCTAAATATGCAAACGCGTGTGGCATCATTTCGGGTCCAATAACACGATCCAAAGCCCTCTGAAAAGTTGCCGGTGCCGAGTGTAACCCAAATGGCATTACTTTCCACTGGTATAATCCTTTGCCTGGGACTGTAAAAGCTGTCAGTGGTCGGCTCGCTTTCTCCATCGGGATCTGCCAGTACCCATCTTTCAGATCCAAGCTAGTGATGAAGTGGGCTTCACGTAGCTGGTCTAAAATGTGGTGCACTCTTGGCAATGGATACGCGTCCTTAACGGATCGGCTATTAAGTTGCCTAAAATCCACACATAATCGCCATTTGCCATTCTTCTTTTTCACCATCACGATTGGTGCGCTGTGTGGGCTGTTGGATGGCTCTATGCAACCTTTCGCAAGTAGTTCCTCTACTTGTTGGTTAATTTCCGCTTGCATTTTTGGATTCTTCGGAAAATAACGCTGTTTTATAGGCCTGTCATCGCTCATCACAATTTTGTGTTCTGTAATTTGTGATGTGCCCTTTAGGTGTTCAAAGGCTGCGACTTCCCGCAAAAGAAATTCATTAATTTCTTGATCCTCGTGTAGATGTTTGGTTTCAATAGCTGGGTTTCTGACATCGTGTATTGCTTCGTCTTGTTTGGTTGTATTCTGGACAACTGCCACTGACAGTCTCTCCTCCAGCTTTCCAACCTTGTGCCGTCGTGCTGGGATGGTGACCACCAATCCCGCACACTGCAACACTGTGCCCATGCCAGTCAGGAAATCCCAGCCCAGCACCAAATCGTCTATCACACCAGGCATAATTAGCAACGCTACTTGCAAACTGCGATGCCCGAGTCTTATTTCGACTGTTATTTGTTCCGTTGTCCTGCTGTTATGTCCGTCTGCTAACTTCACCTGCCTACTTGCGACGCTTCTCCGGCCTACAGTGCTCAGTCTACAAGCAAGCTCTTCGCTAACAAAGCTGCTTGTAGCCCCGGTATCGACTGTAGCCTTATACTGACACTCACCGATCCCTACGGTGGCAGTCAACTGCGTCCCTTCGTCCTTCAAGTGACCGACTAGCGTCTCGGGGCGGACCTTGGCGGCTCCCGCTCGCCCCTCGCTGGCGGACGCCGCTGGCCGTTTCCCGACTGACAACATAGGGCTGTCCGCTGACCGATCCTGCCACAGACCCAGCAGAACTCCAGCATTGGGTTTCGGCACTCTATCGCCCAGTGTCCCTCCTGTCCACACACGCGACATGCCCTTCCTGGGTTGTTTATGTGTGTCCTGGCAGGATTTTGGTGGGTCCTAGGTGTTGGGGTTGGCCGTTCGTCCATTCTTCCAGTGTGCTGGCTCTGCTCCTCCATGGCCATAAATCGGGTACGATTTCCACGACTCTGGTTGTGATCGCGTCCATTTTGCTGTGTATCTCGGTGTTGTTGAGGCTGTTGTTGTTGATGTTGGCTGAACTGCTGCTGGGCTGCAGCACCCTGTAGCCTCAGTTTCAGCCTATCTTTTTCTAACTCTTCGAATTCTTCTGCCAGTTGCATCAGCTGAGTCAAATTCGAGAACTGGTTTGGCCGTGCGTATCCGCGCAAGTCAGGAAGGCTGTTGGTATAAATGGTGCGCACTTCCTTCTCTGTTGAGAGTCGTAGGGGTCTCATCAGAGTCTGCATCTCCACCATATAGACTTTAAAAGGCTCATCCAGAGCTTGCCGCCGTCTGCGTACTTCGTCGTACAAATTTTCAAAATAATCTCGAGGTAAAAAATATTCTTGAAAACTGTCGACAAAATCCACCCATGTCGTCCAATGCCTGTTGTTAGCTATGTACCACTTAAGTGCCATTCCTTTCAGCAACTCCGGCATCGCTCTTGGAATTAAATTTAAATTTAACCCATATGTGTCTGCCGACCATTCCACTTGCTCCAAGAATTCGAGAGGCTTCGATAGTCCATCGAATCGAAAGCTCCACTCTCGAACTTGTTTGGCTACTTTCTGGTATTCACTTGCCCTTGCATTGGTCTGATCATGTGTGTGTGTGTGGCTACGCTCTCCTGGCTGTTGGGTTGTACTCCAGGGCGATCGGCGAGATTCCTGTAAGTCTCGCGCCCTAGCCGCCGCGCTGGTGCATGGGACGCTCAGCCTTGCTACGTCTATGCCGGCAAACTCCTTTTCCTCTTCGTATTCCCCTTCCTCGCGCATGAATTCTGGTTCTTTATTCGGTGACTGTCGGCTGTATATTTTCGCCAGTTCGCTAATGCGAACGCTGTGTGGAAGCGTATTTTCATTTTGACTTACCCAGTCTCCAAATTGTCTTCTCATATTTTCGACAGTGCCTTCAAGCTCCAGACCGAATTCCACTCCGCATTTCACTAGTGCATCCTTTTTTATATTGTACACCCACGAACGAACCATATTGTCGATTATTTCTATGTATTTTATTAAAACAACCTATGTGGTATTAGCCGTAGATCCACAGTTGGGCGCCAGTTGTAACGAACCTAAAGTTACGCGGTCTTTAGCTGGGCTAACTCTCGCGGTGCTGAGGGTACGTGCCAACAAATTTGTATTTGTGGCGGCTGCGGCAATAAGAACACAATTTGGTTTTGGTTTCAATACATATATTTTAAACTGCACTCTCTGCTAGTTTTCACGTTGGGTTTACAATTTGCTTTGCACTTAGTGATATTTCTTATTAGAGTTTAATAAATCGTACGGTTCTTGTGTCGTGGTTTTATTTGCAATGCTGGCGCTCTCGTTGCACCAAATATTCAGAGTCAATGTTTCGCCTACTGAACGAGGTTTTAGCTAGCAACGCCCGAATTCGCCAGGCTCTACTATGGCCTCCTTGTTACCACAAGGATTTTGCCAATAGTGACGCCTACTCTCAGGCTCTGGCTTTAGCTTCACCTGTCCTTCGCCAGGCTCACTTATCTGATACTTGGTTTTAATTCGAGGTTGCTTTGCAAATGCAACGCACCCCAAGGCTGGCTAAATTTCGCGTATCGATTTCTCCGTAAACTGTTTGTTAATCGCTAAGGACACGATCTGCGTTGTCCTTATTGCGATATGAATCCTTTTAAGTTCTTAACTTATCCTTCGCGTAGGATTTCTTTATGTATCGCACTGATTTTCACTTATTTCGTATTGGCTCCGTACTGGAGTTTCGCTTCGCTGACTTCGCACTCACTTGTATTCGAATAACTTGTACGCAACTAACTTGTACGTAACTAACTTGCATTCGACTAACTTGCCGCTCTGCCCAAGGCGGCTCCTTTTATATTCTTCTGCTGTCTCGCTGGACCGGGGCCTGTCAACGCTGCCAATGTCGCGCCAAGGGCAAAGGTGGCGTGATCGTTCCAGTGAGGTTTGCCTAGCAACAACGGTTCCTCGTTGCTGATCACGCCTGTCGTTGGTGTGACGGTGATCACTATATTTCGTGGATGCACCGCTCGTACACCAACGGCACTTTGCCACGACTTTTGCGGTACGTGTTTTGTGGCTCCCATGTGCCAAACACGTACCTTAGCGCTGACATCCTGTGTCAGAGCGAGACAGCATGCGAATTCGCCGCAGCTCAGGTCCGGCTGCGGCTATAAATACAATCGCTTTTTGTGAGGCGCTATAAGTAAATATGGCTCCTCACATTACTTTGAGGTTCGTTTATTGAATGTCTTTATTGGAATTGAAATATATTCTTAGCTTATGGTTAACATTTATTAACTTATGCTGTTATCAGTTAACAGCTACAAAGAGAGGGAGAGCGATTGTACTCATACGTTTGGCTAAAGTGCAAGCGCGGCGTTTCCCGTAGGGCAACGGTCTCACGCTTGCGTGGCTTTCTAAAGAGGCTTCGTATTACTTACACGCGCAGACCATATGTATGTATGTGCTTTGGTATGCGCATACATATATATGTTTATGCTGAGCGTGTTTAGGTTAATTTATACTTGCAACAAAGTGTTACAAGTTACGTTTTATATATATTTGAAATAACATATATGAATACACTACACCTTACCAGACTCTTGGGAAACCGACGGAGCAAACGCTGCAAGGAATTTGTCCGAAGTCAAGTCGGAGGTGGCTTCAATATGGATAGCTTTTGTGCTGAAACACACAAAGACACATACATAGCCCTTGGTTATGAGGCAGGCACGGCCCGTGTAGTTCTTTATGTCGAACGGACCAGCAAAGTCGATGCCAGTATGTGTAAAGGGACGTGAAAAAGTCGACCTCTCTTCGGGTAAAGTACCCATGAGCTGAGTTTGGAGCCTCTTTTTGAACACGATGCAGACCCAACAGGAATTGGTCACGGATGTGATAAGCGTCTTAAGCTTGGGAATCCAATACTTGGAACGGATAAGGCGCATCATTAATTGATTTCCGCCATGCATCGATATTTTATGTGTGAATTCAACGAGGAGACGACTGAACGAGCATGAATACGGAAGTATGACAGGATGCCGTTCATCATGATTAAAATTGCAGGATTTGCTGAGTCGACCGGAAGCTCTCATGATTCCTTGTGGATCAAGGAACGGATTGAAGTTAAGTATGTGGCTGGAAGCCGGCAAGCTATGCTTGTCAAGAAGGCACTTGTATTCTTTCGAATAAGAGGTTCGTTGAGTAAGGGCAACGAGTCGTTCTGAACTTCTTGAAGTTCACTATTTTGGAGTAGCTGTGATGGAAACAGCACAGAGGATTGACGACATCGTTTAGCAAATCGGAAAACGTAGGCGAGTACTCGTAACGCTCTGCCGAAATCGGAGAACCGTTCAAGTGGATCAGACGGAGACAGTTCTGCAATGTGGACCTTAACTGGACGCCGCTCTAGGTCAGTCTCCAGACATGAGTCAGCTGGAACAGGCCATTGCTCCTGAGGCAGACCCAGCCAGTCGGGTCCATTCCACCACAGATGGCTGTCTTTCATCTCCTGTGGCGAGACTCCGCGGCTGGCTAAATTTGCTGGATTGTCTTCTGACCGCACGTGTGACCAGGTCCGACAATCAGTGACTTGGCTGATCTTGGAAACGCGGTTGGCGACAAACGTGGTCCAGGAGCAAGGAGATCTGCGAAGCCAGGCCAAAACGATGGTGGAATCCGTCCAGTAAAACGATTCGCACTTTCCTATGGGCATCTGCGGGATGAGGGCTGAGGATAGTTCCGCGAGAAGAACAGCTCCACAAAGTTCGAGTCGAGGGAGCGACACTGTCTTGACTGGAGCTACTCTAGTCTTGGACGTCAGAAGGTGGACGGATACGTGTTGGTCTATTTCCACGCGAACATACAGTGCTGCCCCGTAAGCCTTTTGAGAGGCGTCGCAGAAACCATGGATCTGGATGATTGCTTCCGGCTGAAAAGAGACCCAACGAGGTACTCGAATATCTCCAAGACGGGGATGATAGGAGAGAAAATCTTCCCAACGCTGAACCAGCTCGGACGGCAAGGGATCGTCCCACCCAAGCTCTTGAAGCCAGATTTCCTGCTTGAAAATCTTCGCACGAACGATGACAGGTGCCAGTCATCCCGCTGGATCGAAGAGCTTTGCTATTTCCCAAAGGACTTCACGTTTTGTGGTGGATTTCCTTGTAGGAATTTTGGTGGGCGGAAAGAAAAACTCATCTGTGTTGGCTTGCCATCGGATCCCCAAAGTCTTGGCAACGCTGGCCTCTTCGAATTCCAAGAAATCTTCTCTCAGAAGGTGGTCCTTCGGAATGTCTTGGAGGAGTTCCTTGTCGTTCGATGTCCATTTTCGAAGGGGAAAGCCTGCTGAACTCATAGCGTCTTGCAGCTCCTTGATGCTGGAAATCGCGCATTGCCTGGTGTGAGCTCCTGCTAGTACATCGTCAACGTACATATAATTGGAAATGATGTCACTAGCACGCGGAAATTGTGCTAGCACATCTGTAGCGAGCTGCTGCAAAACGCGAATGGCCAGATACGGTGCGCAATTTACGCCAAACGTAACTGTGTTGAGCTCATAGTCACAGAGCTCTCCATCCTTGTTTCGGTAAAGGATTCTTTGAAATGGCGTGTGTATTGGCTTTACTAGAATCTGACGATACATCTTAGTAATATCGGCGTTGAAGCCGTAACGAAAAAAACGCCACTTCAAGATCTGAATAGTCAGATCGGACTGTAAGACAGGACCTGCATGAAGGACATCATTCAGGCTCCTACCATTAGTGGATTGACTGGAGGCGTTAAATACAACGTGAACTTTTGTGGTAGTGCTGTCAGGTTTGAAAACCGCATGGTGTGAAAGATAAAAGTTCCCAGTATCTATAGTAGGGGGGACTCGTCTCATGTGAGATAAGTCCAGATATTCCTGAATCACGGAGTCGTACTGCTCTTTTAATGGAGTGTTTCTGTTTAAACGGTTCTCGTTTTTTAGAAACTGAGCCAGTGCGATTGACCTTGAATGTCCTAGGTTGATGTGATCAGGATTTTTGAAGGGGAGAGCGACAATATATTTGCCACTCTCATCTCTTGTTGTTGTGCGCATAAAGTAGTCTTCGCATATGGCATCAGGCTCCTTTACTGGCTTCATAGGGAGATCCTCCACCTCCCAAAACTTTGTGAGGAGGTTTTCCAACCGTTGGTCATTCTTGACCGTGACTCGTGTTGAAAAAACGGAGATAGAGGATGAAGCACAAGTAGTTATTGGGCCGGTAAGAATCCAACCGAAAATTGTTTCTTGACCCAATAATGCGCCACAAATATTAGGAATAGAGCCGCCTAGTAGGATGGATGGAAGGATATCTGCGCCTAATAGCACATCTATCTGCGAACTCTTGTAAAAGTTAGGGTCAGACAGCGGAATATTGGGAAGGTCTCGCAACGCACTTCCGGGAATCGGATGTGAAGGTAGAGTACCTGCCACATTTGGAAGCACAAACGCCGAAGCTTCAATGTGAACTCTCGGCTTTGTTGGGGATCCTATGTTGAAGTGACATAACTTCTCAGGATTGGCTGATACAGCTTGGTTAAGTCCGGCAACTTGGGCTGTTACACGTTTAAACGGGAGTTTGATGATTCTAAACATTCGATCAACGCACGAGCCTTATAGCATGTGCCAAGGTGGCATATTTTTATAATAGCAGTGCCTAAAAGAACACCTTGCGTGTTCGACGTGAAATAGTTGTGGATGTTTGCCGAACTTTGGTCTGAAGTGGACTGTATTGGTTGACTTGGAAGATATGGAACAGCAGCAGAACTTAACGACGACCTGGTGGTCGTTTGAGCAGAAGGGTCACCACGATGCAACAATGTATTGTGGCGACCTTTGCAAGTGAAGCAGTTATGGCTGCTTTTGCATTCTTTAAGCTGATGTCCTCTGGCGAAACAGTTCAGACATAGCTGCTGCTGTTTAATGTAGGAGGCCCGATCTGTAACTGCCATTTGCACTGGATGATTCTCTTTGGAACAAAGCTTACAGGTAGAAATTGGCTTTGGAGCTTGTGTCTTTACCTTAACCTTCGCTTCGAAAGAGTTGATCTTTTTCTTATTAAGATCCTTGCGATCGGATTGACTCGGGGCGTTCATAGGCCTCATGTATTCTATCGCTTCCAGCGTACGATGGCGCTCAGTCAGATAATTGTTAAATTCGACCCAAGTTGGAATATCGGACTTATTGTGGAGGGACTATTCCCACAAGGACAGGGTAAGTTTCGGCAGTCTGGATGAGCATAGGAATACGAGCAAGCAATCCCAATTTTCAATGCTGACCTTAGTTAGCTCAAAAGCTGTCAAACACCCCTGGATTGTGCTCTGGAGCTCTTTTAGCGCCTTACCAGACTCTTGGGAAACCGACGGAGCAAACGCTGCAAGGAATTTGTCCGAAGTCAAGTCGGAGGTGGCTTCAAGATGGATAGCTTTTGTGCTGAAACACAGGCAGGCACGGCCCGTGTAGTTCTTTATGTCGAACGGACCAGCAAAGTCGATGCCAGTATGTGTAAAGGGACGTGAAAAAGTCGACCTCTCTTCGGGTAAAGTACCCATGAGCTGAGTTTGGAGCCTCTTTTTGAACACGATGCAGACTCAACAGGAATTGGTCACGGATGTGATAAGCGTCTTAAGCTTGGGAATCCAATACTTGGAACGGATAAGGCGCATCATTAATTGATTTCCGCCATGCATCGATATTTTATGTGTGAATTCAACGAGGAGACGACTGAACGAGCATGAATACGGAAGTATGACAGGATGCCGTTCATCATGATTAAGATTGCAGGATTTGCTGAGTCGACCGGAAGCTCTCATGATTCCTTGTGGATCAAGGAACGGATTGAAGTTAAGTATGTGGCTGGCAAGCTATGCTTGTCAAGAAGGCACTTGTATTCTTTCGAATAAGAGGTTCGTTGAGTAAGGGCAACGAGTCGTTCTGAACTTCTTGAAGTTCACTATTTTGGAGTAGCTGTGATGGAAACAGCACATCGGAAAACGTAGGCGAGTACTCGTAACGCTCTGCCGAAATCGGAGAACCGTTCAAGTGGATCAGACAGAGACAGTTCAGCAATGTGGACCTTAACTGGACGCTGCTCTAGGTCAGTCTCCAGACATGAGTCAGCTGGAACAGGCCATTGCTCCTGAGGCAGACCCAGCCAGTCGGGTCCATTCCACCACAGATGGCTGTCTTTCATCTCCTGTGGCGAGACTCCGCGGCTGGCTAAATTTGCTGGATTGTCTTCTGACCGCACGTGTGACCAGGTCCGACAATCAGTGACTTGGCTGATCTTGGAAACGCGGTTGGCGACAAACGTGGTCCAGGAGCAAGGAGATCTGCGAAGCCAGGCCAAAACGATGGTGGAATCCGTCCAGTAAAACGATTCGCACTTTCCTATGGGCATCTGCGGGATGAGGGCTGAGGATAGTTCCGCGAGAAGAACAGCTCCACAAAGTTCGAGTCGAGGGAGCGACACTGTCTTGACTGGAGCTACTCTAGTCTTGGACGTCAGAAGGTGGACGGATACGTGTTGGTCTATTTCCACGCGAACATACAGTGCTGCCCCGTAAGCCTTTTGAGAGGCGTCGCAGAAACCATGGATCTGGATGATTGCTTCCGGCTGAAAAGAGACCCAACGAGGTACTCGAATATCTCCAAGACGGGGATGATAGGAGAGAAAATCTTCCCAACGCTGAACCAGCTCGGACGGCAAGGGATCGCCCACCCAAGCTCATGAAGCCAAATTTCCTGCTTGAAAATCTTCGCACGAACGATGACAGGTGCCAGCCATCCCGCTGGATCGAAGAGCTTTGCTATTTCCCAAAGGACTTCACGTTTTGTGGTGGATTTCCTTGTAGGAATTTTGGTGGGCGCAAAGAAAAACTCATCTGTGTTGGCTTGCCATCGGATCCCCAAAGTCTTGGCAACGCTGGCCTCTTCGAATTCCAAGAAATCTTCTCTCAGAAGGTGGTCCTTGGGAATGTCTTGGAGGAGTTCCTTGTCGTTCGATGTCCATTTTCGAAGGGGAAAGCCTGCTGAACTCATAGCGTCTTGCAGCTCCTTGATGCTGGAAATCGCGCATTGCCTGGTGTGAGCTCCTGCTAGTACATCGTCAACGTACATATAATTGGAAATGATGTCACTAGCACGCGGAAATTGTGCTAGCACATCTGTAGCGAGCTGCTGCAAAACGCGAATGGCCAGATACGGTGCGCAATTTACGCCAAACGTAACTGTGTTGAGCTCATAGTCACAGAGCTCTCCATCCTTGTTTCGGTAAAGGATTCTTTGAAATGGCGTGTGTATTGGCTTTACTAGAATCTGACGATACATCTTAGTAATATCGGCGTTGAAGCCGTAACGAAAAAAACGCCACTTCAAGATCTGAATAGTCAGATCGGACTGTAAGACAGGACCTGCATGAAGGACATCATTCAGGCTCCTACCATTAGTGGATTGACTGGAGGCGTTAAATACAACGTGAACTTTTGTGGAAGTGCTGTCAGGTTTGAAAACCGCATGGTGTGAAAGATAAAAGTTCCCAGTATCTATAGTAGGGGGGACTCGTCTCATGTGAGATAAGTCCAGATATTCCTGAATCACGGAGTCGTACTGCTCTTTTAATGAAGTGTTTCTGTTTAAACGGTTCTCGTTTTTTAGAAACTGAGCCAGTGCGATTGACCTTGAATGTCCTATGTTGATGTGATCAGGATTTTTGAAGGGGAGAGCGACAATATATTTGCCACTCTCATCTCTTGTTGTTGTGCGCATAAAGTAGTCTTCGCATATGGCATCAGGCTCCTTTACTGGCTTCATAGGGAGATCCTCCACCTCCCAAAACTTTGTGAGGAGGTTTTCCAACCGTTGGTCATTCTTGACCGTGACTCGTGTTGAAAAAACGGAGATAGAGGATGAAGCACAAGTAGTTATTGGGCCGGTAAGAATCCAACCGAAAATTGTTTCTTGACCCAATAATGCGCCACAAATATTAGGAATAGAGCCGCCTAGTAGGATGGATGGAAGGATATCTGCGCCTAATAGCACATCTATCTGCGAACTCTTGTAAAAATTAGGGTCAGCCAGTGGAATATTGGGAAGGTCTCGCAACGCACTTCCGGGAATCGGATGTGAAGGTAGAGTACCTGCCACATTTGGAAGCACAAACGCCGAAGCTTCAATGTGAACTCTCGGCTTTGTTGGGGATCCTATGTTGAAGTGACATAACTTCTCAGGATTGGCTGATACAGCTTGGTTAAGTCCGGCAACTTGGGCTGTTACACGTTTAAACGGGAGTTTGATGATTCTAAACATTCGTTCTGAAATGAATGTGGCTTCGGAGGCAGAATCGATCAACGCACGAGCCTTATAGCATGTGCCAAGGTGGCATATTTTTATAATAGCAGTGCCTAAAAGAACACCTTGCGTGTTCGACGTGAAATAGTTGTGGATGTTTGCCGAACTTTGGTCTGAAGTGGACTGCATTGGTTGACTTGGAAGATATGGAATAGCAGCAGAACTTAACGACGACCTGGTGGTCGTTTGAGCAGAAGGGTCACCACGATGCAACAATGTATTGTGGCGACCTTTGCAAGTGAAGCAGTTATGGCTGCTTTTGCATTCTTTAAGCTGATGTCCTCTGGCGAAACAGTTCAGACATAGCTGCTGCTGTTTAATGTAGGAGGCCCGATCTGTAACTGCCATTTGCACTGGATGATTCTCTTTGGAACAAAGCTTACAGGTAGAAATTGGCTTTGGAGCTTGTGTCTTTACCTTAACCTTCGCTTCGAAAGAGTTGATCTTTTTCTAATTAAGATCCTTGCGATCGGATTGACTCGGGGCGTTCATAGGCCTCATGTATTCTATCGCTTCCAGCGTACGATGGCGCTCAGTCAGATAATTGTTAAATTCGACCCAAGTTGGAATATCGGACTTATTGTGGAGGGACTATTCCCACAAGGACAGGGTAAGTTTCGGCAGTCTGGATGAGCATAGGAATACGAGCAAGCAATCCCAATTCTCAATGCTGACCTTAGCTAGCTCAAAAGCTGTCAAACACCCCTGGATTGTGCTCTGGAGCTCTTTTAGCGCCATACCAGACTCTCGGGAAACCGACGGTAGACTAAAAGGATTCTAAGCTGACTGTTAACTAACAGCCGCTTATTTTCGAATCTTTCCGAAAGATTCTGCCACGCTGAGTGGAAACCGTCATTTGTCAATAGAGATATTGAAACAATACCCTTTGCCTCGCCGCTTGTCTTAGCATTGAGGTGGAACAGTTTCTCGACTGGGGTCAGTCTAGAATTATTAATATAAATCGCTGTAAAAAGATCCCGGAAAGTGGGCCAGCGCAGATAGTCTCCATCGAAGACTTCTGTATCGATTGGGGGACCCCTACAACCTCTTGAGATGGAAGGAAGAGATGATTGTAGTTGCTTATTTTTTGAGGATGCTGCGTCTAAAAAAACATACTAAAAAATACCAATATGTGAGTATTTTTTATCAGCGGAAAGTGTATATTTTATTTAAAAAGGAAAAAAAATATACCAAAAAAAAATACTAAAAAATACCAATATGTGAGTATTTTTTATATCAGCGGAAAGTGTATATTTTATTTAAAAAACAGGAAAAAAATATACAAAAAAAAATACCAATACGTGAGTATTTTTTACCAGTGGAAAGTGTATATTTTATTTAAAAGGAAAAAAATATATACCAAAAAAATACTAAAATATACCAATATGTGAGTATTTTTTATCAGCGGAAAGTGTATATTTTATTTAAAAAGGAAAAAAAAATATACCAAAATTAATACAAAAAAAAAAAAATAAATTGATTTTTATTATTTATTTATTATGTGCTCTTAACTTTTATTTATAACTCAATTTATACACAGCTAGTCGGACATGCCCCACTTGCGGAAGGGTGTACTAAATATTGCAAGTTAACTCTTGAAAAGGGTATACCCCACTTCTAAAGAAAAGATTTGTAGGGTATACTCCACTGTTGGTTTGACTTATGCTGTGTTATATGGAATTGGAACGTGTTAATATGTACGCAGTGTCACCGGTACTTATGTATATGTAATTTTGATGACTTTGTTTGACCTACCGGCTGTGCCAAGGTTAAAGTCTGTATGTCATATAATATATACATATATGTTATAGCAAAAAATGTGTAATTATGGTTTTGGATAATTCACAAGTGGGAGCGATTGCGGACACGGAACACTTGTTAATTGCTTTTACATAAATGTGTGTTGAACCTTGTCACAATTAAACGCACATAAATATGAAACGTTCATAAGGAAACAATTGTGAGCAAAAAGAAAAACTTGGCACCATGTACATACGTACATATGTATGCGTCAAGACAGAATTGCATTGGAATGTATGTACATGCATGTACATATGTACATGCAGTTGGACCAGACGCAACGGAAAAAGTGCAAGTACTAATTTTATCGGAGAATATTAAACGGACTGCGTTTAATACTGATAAAATAGATGCACATGGACAAATAATGTCACAAAAATGCAAATCATTACTTATCTGTGGTCTCTTTTGTAGGTTGTGTAGATGTGTGTATGTGTGTGTGTGCGTATGGATAGTCCACCGAAGCTTGCTGGGGCGTTGGATGATAATTAATTCTATCTATCCGGCTCGAAGGACCATGAAAATGTGGAGGGGTGGACGTTTCCAAAGAAAATGCACTCGCGATCGACGCTGGTAAATTTCTTAATACTTTTGTGGTCGAAGAAACGGGGTGGAAAAAATAACAACGCGCGGTTAGCTTGCGGTATGTCTTCTTCGGTTTATTGGCGAATTGGTACTAAAAACTATGTAGACGCTGAGCTTGCTCAGCGGCTCTTAACATAATTAACAAGTGTTTAACATAACTTATGCTCTGAGAGGAAACAAAATACTGATTTTGGTGGGTAGTTGCAGATGCATACTTTTAGGCATAAACAATGTTATTGTGTGTAATAATGAGGTAACGGATTTGGGAGATAATGTTTTGGGTGTTTTTTGGATTTTTAGCGCTAGTATGGTAGATCTGCTGTCGGTGCAAATAATATGTGGCTGTGTGTGACAAGCTGAAGCATATCTTACTGCCTGCAGTATGGCGTAGGCTTCAGATGTAAATATTGAGCAGTATTCGTTGATTCAACAATTTTCTGTAGTTTTAGAACCATCGGTATACAGAAATGTAGCGTTTTTGTATGCTTCACTGTTCCTCAGTGAGCTGAACAGATTGCGGTAATGCTGGGGAGAAGTATCTGCTTTGGTGAATTTTTCAATGTCGGTGATAAATGAAGAAGGTTCTATGAGCCACGAGGGAACTTTGTTGGCTTGGATAAGCGTTGGTGGGAGGTCGAACGACACTTCGGACGACAATTTGAGGCTATGAAATATCGCAGAGTTTTTTGGGAAACGTTTTTCGTTTAACAGCCGCCTTGATGATATGGTTGAGGTTTTTGTTGTTGTGGAGTAGAAGTCTTGGCACGAGCTTGAGCGTAGCTTGGAGGATCCTGATTTCCAGTGACGGTAGTCCTGCTTCGGCTAAAACAATTTTTGTAGGGGATGTTGGGGACGCACGAATGCTTCTTTTTGCTGCAGTGTGGTATGGGGAAGAAATGGATTTTATATTGGATTTGGCTGAATGACCATAAATGGCCAGTGCGTAATCAATTTTTGATAGGATCAGGGCCTGCGTGACTCTGATCATTATGGTTCTCTGTGATTCAGTGCGTTGCGAGGAAAGATATTTTATAATATTTTGTCTTGCAGCTAGGTAATGGTGCTATTGATAATGGTGCTTATTTCATTAAATGCTAGTGTGAACAGGGTAACAGACAAGGAGGAGCCCTGAGGTATACCGTTGTATAGAGGGTATGTGTTTGAATAGGCGTTCTGTACGCGTACTGCGAATTTGCGGTTGGTAAGAAATGATTTTACTATATTGTATATTTTTTTTCCTATTTTTATTTGTGCAAGTTGTTTAAGAACCATATGTACTCCAATACGATCAAATGCTTTCTCAAAGTCAAAGCTGAGGGCTGAGACGTGGTTACGTGTTGCAATGGCGGTCGTTGAGAAATGGTCAAAAATTAGTAAAGCATCTAAAGTGCTATGGTTTTTTTTAAAGCCAAATTGTTGCTCGCTCAATTCGCTTGGAAATGATTTTTTCAAAGAGTTTTCCCAAACAGGGGAGAAGGGAGATGGGTTGATAGCTAGTGAGGTCGGTGGGAGATATATTTGGTTTGGGTATTGGTATGATAGCTGCGCATTTCCAGCATTGTGGAAAGCAACCTTGTTCAAATACATTGTTGAATATTTGAATGATTGACATCTTTATACCATTTGGGATGTTCTTAATCATGGGGTATGAGATTTTGTCAATACCAGGAGACTTGCCCTTAACAACTGCGAGTGCAGAGTCGTACTCTAGAATGCCAATTTTTGTTTCGATCATTCTGGCCAGTTTAGAAGGGTTGGGATTGGTGAAGTTGGAAGACAGAGTGTTGTGTTTCTCGGCTGACAACCGAGGGCTGAAGTTGTTGTTATGAGAGTAGGAACTCCAAAAATCACCAAAAGCATTAGCAAGTTCTTTGAGGTCGTAAATTGACCCGTTAGGGGTGTTAAGGAACTTGATTTGGGTTGTTGTAGAAGAGCCGGATAAGCCTTTTAATATCAGACCAGATTCGTTTGGGAGTGGACAAGGGTGATATATTTTCTGTTATCTTTATGAAGCTGGCTTGTTTGCATTCTCTAGACTTGTATCGGAATATTGTTTGGCTCTTTTTATACGCTGTTAAATTTTCACTGGTTTGTAAGCGTTTATATGTATACCAGGCTTTTTGTTTCAGCTCTCTGAGCATAGAGAGTTCTCTTTTCCACCAGGAACTTGTTTTCTTTGAGCGTGCTGGTTTAGATTAAGGGATATGGAAGTGAGCTGCCGTACGTATGAGTTTGTGTATGTAAGCCACATCTCTGTTGATATTTTTTGAGCTGATGTGATTATTTGTTTGAGAGTTTAGGAATGCATGAAATTCTGGCCAGTTTGCTCGATCTGTGAGGAATTTACTAATAAATGGGTTTTTTTCTGAGATTGGCTGCGGACTATAGTTGTAATTAATGGAAAATGATCACTACCACATAGATTGTAAGAGGTGTATGAAGACAAAAGGGGGAGTAAATCGGGAGAGCAAATTGTAAGGTCGACATGAGTGAAGGTTTTATGTGTGGAGAAGTGAGTTGGTTGACCGTCGTTTAAGCAGCTTAAGTTGTTAGTTGTTAGGACCTTTTACAATACTTTTCCTCTCTTGTTAGATTGCGGAGAACCCCAAAAATTTCTCCAGGCGTTGAAATTTCCCATTATGAGTAAAGGTGGAGAAGTAAAATTAAATATATGGGAGAGTTCATATGAGTTAAAGGGTTGATTGGTTGTTAATTTCGATTGCTTAGACCAAAATATTTGAGGGTATTTGAATTATGGTATGTTGGTGAGGTTTCTTAACCAAGAAAGCAATTCCCTGTTTGCCGCTAAGGATTTGTGGGAGGTTGTGGAAGTAGTGTGTGTATGAGTTAGAAACGTTGATTATTGAGTTGGGTTGAGTATGTGTTTCTTGCAAAACGACTGGCTTATGGTGCATTTACACTAGTTGATGCAGCGTCAATTCTAGCTATATCAACAATTGATATCCAACGTCAACGCATTTGTGTTTACATTAGTTGATTGAGTTGACAAAAAAACCGGGTTGCCAAATAATTTTCGAGTTGAGCAACGCGCAAGATGCCAACGCGTTGATATTGAAGTTGAGAGTAATTTACACCAGTTGATATCCACATTCGTTGACATTCACGTTGCTAAGCATTTTTCGTTGACGTCGATATTGTGAATGTATCGAAACTGATTTTAATCGATATTGTGTTGTTTCGTTAATTGAGAAAAGTAAAAAAGTGGTAAGTACTAATGCAAATGTAACTTAAAACTTTTTACTTTAGAATAAAATCAGAACAATGGCAACAGCGAAGAAGAGCAAAATAGCGGCAGCAGTGGTTTTGGTTCTAGCTCTTGAGGACGAGGAAGAGCAAGAGCTAAAAAAACGCAAGCGAGCAATGTGGGTTCAAGAACTCTATTTGGATCGAGAGGAAAGTGGTTTTTTCCGATCATTTGAGACAATATTTCGATCGAATAGGCGTGTTCGACGTGAAATAGTTGTGGATGTTTGCCGAACTTTGGTCTGAAGTGGACTGTATTGGTTGACTTGGAAGATATGGAACAGCAGCAGAACTTAACGACGACCTGGTGGTCGTTTGAGTAGAAGGGTCACCACGATGCAACAATGTATTGTGGCGACCTTTGCAAGTGAAGCAGTTATGGCTGCTTTTGCATTCTTTAAGCTGATGTCCTCTGGCGAAACAGTTCAGACATAGCTGCTGCTGTTTAATGTAGGAGGCCCGATCTGTAACTGCCATTTGCACTGGATGATTCTCTTTGGAACAAAGCTTATAGGTTGTTTGTACCAAACAGCTGCGTTCCTGCTAACTGCGCAGCACTGCTGCCGCGACTAGAAACTCACCTAAAGCCGAGCTTTCTAGCCGACGGTAACCTTGCTTCGCTTAGGCTTAAGCAGCGGGGGTTAGTTTTCTATTACAAGTGTAACACAGAGGTTCAAAAAGAGAATAAATTCATATTTTAATATTATAGCCTCGAGTGTTTTTCAATCCGACGATTAACCACAAGAGTCCCTATACTCTTAATTCTACTGCGAAGCCCCCCTACATGTTCATGGTCCTTCGAGCCGGATTTTTAAGGAATTCGATATAGTTTTCGGCAACAGTAGAAGAAACCAAAAGTTAAGTACAACATACAAAAGTACATAACCATAATCCGCCATATTTGTTCTGTCCGCCAAAGTTTTTTGTCAAGTGAAAAGGAAAAGCATTCCTTTTGTGTTCCGCTGTCTTCGTTAGACCGCGTAAAACAATATTCCGAGCGGCTGAACAAAATAGGCAAAAGTCTGTCTGCGCTATTTAAATAATTTCCTATATGTATGTATGTACATACGTACATACATACCTGCTCGCAGCTGAGATCCGTTCTGCTTTATACATTTATGCATCCGACATACATACATACATACGTGCATGTATGTACATAAATTCATACAGAGCACATAGCATTTCTACATAAATTGCTATATTACATACATATATTCCAAACACACAATAATTAAATATACACATAAACGCAGTAAGCGCCGCACTTGCAGGTGAATTATTCCCAGAACCTGTCAAGTCGCCGGCACTCCATAACTTAAACAAAATACAAGTGCTATATAACATTTACTAAAAAAACATAAAACAAAACACTGGCCGAGCACACAAAGAGATTAGAATAAAATAAAAAAATTTATTTTTTTTTGCCGGCATAAACTACAACAGCTCATTATAAACAAATACATGCATATGTAAGCTTTGCTAGTTCCGCTCTGGTGAACTGGTAAAGGTAACAACGATTTCTTTGTCATAGAAGCGCTTGAAGCGCTTGAAGCGCTAAAGTGTGTAATGCAATACATCGTGATCGCCACAGTCCGTTAACGGGGGGAAGTTGTAAATATCCTTTTACAATTTTCATTTCTTTGTTCCGTTTTCCATTCCGTTCCGGGTGGAATATTCCAAATAATTTATAAATATTCTTTTGTAAATTATTTTAGTTCCGTTAGCGGGGGGAAATTGTAAATATCCTTTTACGATTTTCATTTCTTTGTTCCGTTTTCCATTTCGTTCCGAGTGGAAGTTTCAAGAATAATTTATAGATATTCTTTTGTAAATTATTTTAAGTCCGTTAACGGGGGGAGGTTGTAAATATCGTTTTACAATTTTCATTTCTTTGTTCCGTTTTCCATTCCGTTCCGGGTGGAATATTCCAAATAATTTATAAATATTCTTTTGTAAATTATTTTAGTTCCGTTAGCGGGTGGAAATTGTAAATATCCTTTTACGATTTTCACTTCGTTGTTCCGTTTTCCATTTCGTTCCGAGTGGAAGATTCAAGAGTAATTCATAAATATTCTTTTGTAAATTATTTTAAGTCCGTTAACGGGGGGAGGTTGTAAATATCCTTTTACAATTTTCATTTCTTTGTTCCGTTTTCCATTCCGTTCCGGGTGGAATATTCCAAATAATTTATAAATATTCTTTTGTAAATTATTTTAGTTCCGTTAGCGGGGGAAATTGTAAATATCCTTTTAACGATTTTCATTTCTTTGTTCCGTTTTCCATTTCGTTCCGAGTGGAAGTTTCAAGAATAATTTATAAATATTCTTTTTTAAATTATTTTAAGTCCGTTAACGGGGGGAGGTTGTAAATATCTTTTTACAATTTTCATTTCTTTGTTCCGTTTTCCATTCCGTTCCGGGTGGAATATTCCAAATAGTTTATAAATATTTATAAATTATTTTAAGTCCGTTAACGGGGGGAAGTTGTAAATATCCTTTTACAATTTTCATTTCTTTGTTCCGTGTTCCATTTCGTTCCGAGTGGAATATTCCAGAATAATTTATAAATATTCTTTTATAAATTATTTTAAGTCTGTTATCGGGTAAAAGTGTAAATATTCTTTTACAATTTAATATTCTCTGATCCGATTCCATTTCATTCCAAGCTGGTGGAATATCCGAATAATTTATAAATATTCTTTTACAAGTTATTCGTAAGTCCATCTAGCGGGGCTATATTTGTAAATATTCTTTTACAAATATTTTTCGATAGTATTTTATTGTGGTTAATCCTGACTACAATAAATATTCCCACAAATCCCAGAATTTGTTTCCTTGCTTGTCACCTGTTCCAACTCATAAAAAACAGTTAATTATTTTTTGTTGAGGACAGATAATGCCGATAGGGCCAGGTCAAGGAGAGAAAAAACAGCTGAACGTTCCGTCCGTGAAGAGCACAAAAAAGAAGTTCGCTTTCTTCACCAAATCTCCCGGTGAAGAAAACCTCCGTTACACCCAAATCCAAGCCAATTGCCAAACTTTCCAGCGTCGTCACACCACTTGCTAAACCCCCCATTCAAAGTTTGAAGCAGATAGCCACTCGGGCCGCTACCAAACTAGCCTCCAAGGCAAATATGACAATGGCCGATTTTATCTCCGCTTCCGATAAGCTGATCCAATTCGAGTCACGAATTAATGGTCCGTCAGCTACAGAACCATCCCTCTACACACTACAGGTCCGTCGCGACCACGTAAAGGTTCTGTGGGAAAAGGTTGAAAGCGAGTTCGAGACTAGCTCAAGAGCACTCAGCCAAGGGTGTGGGAGTAGCGATGCTGTCGCGTTAACGTCAACGTACGGCAATTGCTACACGGTATATGAGCGGTGTACGGCACAGTTGTGCGAAGAAATAGAGAGGCTAAACTCCATCAATAGGCAGCCCGCAGTCCCGATAGCGTCTGTTTCTCGAGGCTGTAGTCTCCCACCTGTTGACACAGAAGTGTTCTATGGGGACTACTTAAAATGGCCAACTTTCCGAGACCTATTTACGGCTATCTACATTGACAACCCTAGACTAACTCCAGTCGAAAAATTGTTTCACCTCAATTCCAAAACTGGGGGTGAAGCTAAAGGCCTATCTACATTGGCGCGAGGCCGCGAGGCGATGTTCGAAAGCGAGTGTCGCAACCATTTTCATTTCATGAGAGTCAATGTGTTTGTTTACATTGGCGCTAGATATCGCGCGTCTCTCGCTTTCAATTTCGAAAATATGAAAAACCCTCGCGTTGGCGAAGCGTGAAAAGCAGCTGATCACGCTTTACCATCGCAGCTGATCAGCTGCTGTTAATGTGAAATACTTTTTGCATATTTTAAAGCATCCTTTTTTATTTTTGCGGCCAAGCCTATTGCAGAATAAATTATTATTTTTTTAATTGAAGACATAGCACAAATGAAATATTTTCTCTTTGCTTTTTTGGTAAGTGTTGCCATGTTATGGTGAACAGGGCTGCCATGTTTTATTGAACAGGGTTGCAAATTTAAACAAAAGCACGCCCGAAGTCTCGCGTCAATGTAAATAGACATGCGATATTCTGCAGCGAGTGTCCACGCTATCGAATTCGAACGCAAGTCTCGCCTCGCGTCTCGCGCCAATGTAGATAGGCCTTAAGGCAATTGTTTCAAAGTCTCCGCTCACCCATGACGGTTTTGCCTCTGCGTGGCAGGCGTTGTATGAGCGTTTCCAAAATAAGTGGCTTCTGGTTAATAGCCAACTTAAAATCCTGTTCAATTTGCCTACTGTTAATGTAGAAACCGGTTCCGCCCTGAAAGAGATTCAGACTACTATCCAGAGTTGTCTAACAGCTCTGGAGCATTCCGAGGTATCGACTGAAAATTGGGACTGCCTCCTTGTGTTCTTGTGATCTTCCAAATTACCAAAGGGCACACTGTCTCTGTGGGAACAGTCCCTTTCAGATAAAGCGGCAATTCCAAAATGGGAGGACTTAAATAGTTTCCTGGGTGAACGCTACAGGACGCTGGAAGCTATCGAGGACGTCAAGCCCAGTTCCAGCGTTCAATCCAATTCAAGGCCGTCCAAGCCTCAAGCGTCTTCGAGGAATCTCCAAACCTTTGAAGCAAAGGTACATTCCAAGGTAAACTCTTGCAATGTATGTTCCAAAGAAAACCACCCAATCCGCTTATGTCCGAAGTTCCTTAAAATGTCAGTTACCGAAAGAGCCAACCTCGTGAATCAGCGGAGTCTATGTTGGAATTGTTTCGCAAAGAACCACCAACTTAAAGACTGCACAAGTGCTCACAATTGCTTCACGTGCAAGGGCCGCCATAACACGCTTTTGCATAAGAGCAGCCCTCCTTCAGTGACCGCTAATTCAGTTCCTCAAACGCAAATTAATAATCCAGTTCAAATACAGTCCACTTCGAATCAACCCTGCGTTCAAAACTATTTTGCAACTGATACGCGTGGTGTGCTCTTAAGTACCGCATTAATAAATGTTATCCATCTGGGCACTAAGTTCACGGCGAGAGCGTTAATAGATTCAGGCTCAGAAGCCACTTTCATTTCCAAGAGATTGTTTGACAAAATCAAATTGCCTTTCCAAAGGGTTGAAGTCAACGTCTCAGGGCTCAATCAAGCGGTTGCAGCCCAACCCCGAAAGCTATGCCATTTCCTTGTGGGGTCTCCTATAAGGCCCAGACTTCAAATTGAAGTTTCGGCATATGTGCTCCCAGAACTGTCGGGAAATCTCCCGTCATATTCAATTCCTCAAACCGTTCATTCTCCAGGGTGCTTCTCGTCCTAATGTGTGTGGCAGTCTGTTGGGGCAAGAGACGGTCTTTGGCTGGATACTTACCGGCCGGATCTCAAAGACCACACCCAATTCCATCTCGTCCTTCTCCACACGCGTTTCTGTTAATTCCGAGTCACGACTAGAGCAGCTTCTCACAAAATTTTGGGAGGTGGAGGATTTGCCGGCGAGACCGGTTAAAGAATCTGACTCTTTTTGTGAGAAAAACTTTGTCAAAACGACCACGAGAGACGCAAAGGGGAGATATGTGGTGACGCTTCCATTTCGCGACCAAGTTCATTGCAAAGTAGGTCATTCCAGATCCATGGCACTGGCTCAATTCCTGAAGAATGAGAGCCGTCTAAAGAGAGACCTTTCCCTCAAGGAGCAATATGACTCCGTCATTCAAGAATATTTGGTTTTAGGCCACATGCGGCAAGTCAGCCCGAACGATGCAGTGACCAATTTCTATTTGCCCCACCATGCAGTTTTCAAACCCGACAGCACTACGACAAAGGTCCGCGTCGTGTTCAACGCTTCCAATCCCTCATCGAACGGTCGCAGTTTGAATGATATCCTTCATCCGGGGCCCATTCTGCAGTCTGACTTGACCGTACAAATTCTCAAGTGGCGCTTCTTTCGATATGTCTTCAATGCCGACATAACAAAAATGTATCGGCAGATACTGGTCCATTCAGATCACACACCGTTCCAAAGAATTCTCTTCCGGGATAACCACGAGAATATCTGTGATTATGAATTGAATACAGTCACTTTCGGTGTCAATTGTGCTCCATTCCTTGCCATTCGGGTCTTACAGCAGCTTGCTGAGGATGTGAAGACCAAATATCCGCTGGCAAGTGAAATAATCACAAGTTTCATGTATGTCGATGATGTTCTGGCCGGAGCGCATTAAAAGCCACGAGCTTTAGCAGCCATTGCGGAACTACAATC
Organism: Scaptomyza montana; assembly: GCA_018904305.1. NCBI lineage: Eukaryota > Metazoa > Arthropoda > Insecta > Diptera > Drosophilidae > Scaptomyza > Scaptomyza montana. The sequence continues at coordinate 241,384 of JAEIGR010000023.1, forward strand.
CGCTCTCGAAAGCGCTGGCTTTCCTATCCGTAAATGGACATCAAATTCGAAAGAAGTTTTGAGGGACATCCCAAAGGCTCACTTATTGTGCGAAGATTTCCTGGAAATCGAAGACGCAAGCACGGCGAAAACTTTAGGGGGGCCACCCATGTCCCCGCTCGTTTCTAAGCGGGAAGTCCTTTCTCAAACAGCAAAACTGTTTGATCCCGCGGGGTGGCTTGCACCTTTCATTATTCGTGCGAAAATCTTTATTCAAGAGATCTGGCTCCAAAATCTCGATTGGGATGAATCGTTGCCTGCTGATCTTCTTCGCAAATGGCACAATTTTCTCCTGACGTATCCTGATGTCAGCAAAATTCGAATTCCAAGATGGATCACTTTTCGTGCCCAATCAGCACTTGAATTCCATGGGTTTTGCAACGCATCGCAGCGCGTCTATGGCGCTGCCTTGTATGCTCGTGTCGAAAACCATAATGGCGTGTCCGTGTTCCTTGTCACTGCCAAAACTAGAGTGGCTCCAGTCAAAAACATCTCCGTTCCACGATTAGAGCTGTGTGGAGCAGTCTTGTTGTCAGAACTGGCGTCAGCACTACTTCCACAATTACCTGTCAATAAGTATGATACATACTATTGGACAGACTCAACTATTGTGCTGGCATGGTTGAGCAAACCTCCTTGTAACTGGACCACGTTTGTGGCAAACAGAGTGGCAAAAATCACGCAGTCAGTTGACATTAAAAAATGGTCTCATGTGTGCTGCGAGCAAAATCCAGCTGACTTGGCAAGTAGAGGCGTCTCACCCAACGAGCTGGTCAACAGCGCCTTGTGGTGGAATGGCCCCGAGTGGCTGTCTCAGCCCAGAGATCAGTGGCCAACTCCAGTCGAGATCGCTCATGATACCACGGTCGAGCAGCGTGCGATCAAATGCAACATGACACAGAAGCCGTCAGATTTCGATTTCCTTGATCGTTTTTCGAGTTTCCATAGAGCGCTCCGAGTCTTGGCCTACATCCTAAGGTTCACTCAGCGCTGCAGGGGGAAAGCGCTTTCCTTTCCGAGTGAACTTAGCAGCAAGGAACTGTTCGACTCCCAAGAAAGATTGATAATCCTCACGCAGCAATCAGGTTACTCCCAAGAGCACTGCTGTCTTCTCCAAAAGAAGCAGATTCCAAGGTCAAGCAGCATCTACAACCTGAATCCGTATCTCGACCAAAAGGGAATCATGAGAGCATGTGGAAGACTGGGTCATTCTGAAGCTTTGTCATATGACGAGCGCCATCCGATTCTTCTCCCATATGAAGTTCGATTTTCGCGCCTTCTGGTGCAATTTACTCACCGCATATCGCTTCATGGCGGGAACCAATTAACGATGCGCCTCGTCCGGTCCAAATACTGGATTCCAAAGCTCAAGATTCTAATCAAATCCGTGATTAGCTCCTGTAAGGTTTGTGTGATTCACCGTAAGAAACTCCAAACGCAACTTATGGGAGACCCACCCGTTGATAGAGCCACTTTCTCCAGGCCATTCACTCACAAGGGTGTGGATTTCGCGGGACCCTTTGAAATAAAGAATTATACAGGCAGAGCCTGCTTAATTACTAAGGGGTAAGTGTGCGTTTTTGTATGTTTCAGTACAAAAGCGATTCATCTTGAAGCTACCAGTGATTTAACGTCCGAAAAGTTTCTTACAGCCTTCTCGAGATTTGCAGCCCGACGCGGCTGTCCCCGTCACGTTTACTCCGATAATGGAAAAACCTTCGTGGGAGCCTCAAAGATACTGATACGAGAATTTGTAGAAGTCTCCAAAGGCAAAATACAGTCAATTCGGCCTATCCTGGCATTTCAATCCTCCAAGTGCACCGCACATGGGGGGGGCTCTGGGAAGCAGGGGTTAAAAGCTTCAAGGCCCTGTTCTACAAATCCACGGCCACAAAATATACGTTTGAGGAACTTTCAACGCTCCTATCCAAGGTCGAATCGTGTCTTAATTCCAGGCCCATTTCACCCATGTCAGAGGATCCTAGCGATCTCCTAGCGCTTACCCCTGGTCATTTCCTCACGGGGGGCCCTCTTCTTTCCATATCCGAGCCAGAAATAAATGAGACGGCTTCGTCTTTTATAAACAGATGGCAACGTTTGAAGGCTTTAAACCAGCAATTTTGCAAGCGGTGGAAAGAAGAGTACTTAAAGGAGCTCCACAAGCGCAACAAATGGCAGTCCCCAACCCGTGATCTTCAAGTTGATGACATGGTTATCGTGAAGGAAGATAACCTTCCAGCCAAGGAGTGGCGTCTAGGTCGTGTCAAGGCCGCCTATCCTGGCTCGGACAATAAGGTTCGGGTGGTGGACGTTCTCACCAGCCAAGGAGTTTTAAAGCGACCCACCGCTAAATTACTCCTACTTCCTATGGACACTTCCGTTCCATGGTGCAATTTGAGTACATATTGTCTTGTTTTCTTTCCATTATACAGAATGGCACCAAGGAAGGCACAAGCGCTGGAGTCCCGTCGGGTACGCGGAGTCCATTCATTCCGCTGCCGTGTTTGCAGTGGAATCCATCCACTGCGAAAATGCAAACGATTTCTGCGGCTGACGGGCGACAAGCGGCTTCGGGCCGTGTTGATAAACAAATACTGCGCAAATTGTTTAGCCCATCAGCATTCCGGAGACACCTGTAGGAGCAAGGACAAATATCGGAAGTGCAAGGGGGATCACCACACGCTGCTCCACCTCTCCGAAACAACCCGACCAGCAGCATCCACGTCCGGTACCCCATCCACAATCCAGCGTCGCTTGGAAGTATTCAGGGAGAAAACCACAACCCCAGCGGAGAGTCCCCAGCCAGCGATGTCAACTTCGTTGGTCTCTTGCTGGAGTTCAAGTGGATAACGCTCCTGCCTACCGTCTCCCTCTTCCTGAATAACGGAAAGAAATCGTTCAAGGTGGCTGCGCTCGTGGACCCGTGTAGTCCGATAAGCCGCATCGGCACCTCACTGGCAAAAGGCTTCGGTCTTTCCGTCACCAGCGTCGGTGCGGATGAGGCCTGCACGGTGTTCCTCCACAACAAAGCGGCTACCTTCATTAGGGAGGCGGTGTTAAAGGTGGAAGAGGGCACCAATATGAGGACGCCAGCCAAAACGATCCCGGAGAGAGTCCAGGCACGATTCGCCGACATTGTGCCTTCTGACGAAACCTGGTTTCGTCCGAAGCATGTGTCAAAGGTACTTGGGGCTGACTTGTACCAGGAGCTTTTGGTACCAGGACTAGTTCCCGGCCAGAATGGTCTTCCGGTGGCACAGAACACCATATTTGGTTGGATGCTCTCGGGATCGTGTCCGGCATAACTCCAGCGTGCATCCCGGCATACTTTCCAATCCCCCCATCCGTCTCAATCTTGCAATCCTTGCAAGGGGGGGGAGTATGTTTGTGCCAAACAGCTGCGTTCCTGCTAACTGCGCAGCACTGCTGCCGCGACTAGAAACTCACCTCAAGCCGAGCTTTCTAGCCGACGGTAACCTTGCTTCGCTTAGGCTTAAGCAGCGGGGGTTAGTTTTCTATTACAAGTGTTACACAGAGGTTCAAAAAGAGAATAAATTCATATTTTAATATTATAACCTCGAGTGTTTTTCAATCCGACGATTAGCCACAAGAGTCCCTATACTCTTAATTCTACTGCGAAACCCCCCTACATGTTCACAGGTAGAAATTGGCTTTGGAGCTTGTGTCTTTACCTTAACCTTCGCTTCGAAAGAGTTGATCTTCTTCTTATTAAGATCCTTGCGATCGGATTGACTCAGGGCGTTCATAGGCCCCATGTATTCTATCGCTTCCAGCGTACGATGGCGCTCAGTCAGATAATTGTTAAATTCGACCCAAGTTGGAATATCGGACTTATTGTGGAGGGACTATTCCCACAAGGACAGGGTAAGTTTCGGCAGTCTGGATGAGCATAGGAATACGAGCAAGCAATCCCAATTTTCAATGCTGACCTTAGCTAGCTCAAAAGCTGTCAAACACCCCTGGATTGTGCTCTGGAGCTCTTTTAGCGCCTTTGAAAAAAATAACGTAATAACCCTTTTTTAAAAAAATAACGTAATAATAATAATTAAAGTAAAAAAAGCCTATAACTCCCACAGTTTTTGAGCTAGAGCCACCAAATTTGGTGCCAAGATAGGTTATGATGACCCCCCAAAAATTGCATCAAAAGTTTGGATGCCACGCCCACCGACACTGCCCTAGCCGCCCCCATGCACCCCATTGCTTCGTCAAAAACGGGAATGCGTGTATCTTTCAGAGTTGTGGAGCTAGAGCCTCCAAATTTGGTGGGAAGATAGCTGGTAACGACCCCCAAAATACTGCATTAAAGTTTTGGAGCCACGCCCACCCATTACGCCCCCAGCCCCCCCGCATTTTGAAATCAGAAATGGCTATATCTCCCACAGTTTTTGAGCTAGAGCCACCAAATTTGGTGCCAAGATAAGTGATGATGACCCCCTAAAAACTGCATCAAAAGTTTGGATGCCACGCTCACCAATACTGCCCTAGCCGCCCCCATCCATCCCAACGCTTCGTCAAAAACGGCAATGCGTGTATCATCCAGAGTTGTGGAGCTAGAGTCACCAAATTTGGTATGAAGATAGCAATTGACATTTCACAAAGATCTGCATAAAAAATTGGGATGCCACGCCCACCCATACCGCCCCCAGCCCCCCTTTCCCCACTATTTACAAACTTTGAGCTAGAGTCACCAAATTTGGTATGAAGATAGCAATTGACATTTCACAAAGATCTGCATCAAAAATTGGGATGCCACGCCCACCCATACCGCCCCCAGCCCCCCTTTCCCCACTTTTTACAAACTTCGAGCTAGAGTTATAAAATTTGGTATGAAGATAGCAATTGACATTTCACAAAGATCTGCATCAAAAATTGGGATGCCACGCCCACCCATACCGCCCCCAGCCCCCCTTTCCCCAATATTTACAAATTTCCAGCTAGAGTCACCAAATTTGGTATGGAGATAGCAATTGACATTTCACAAAGATCTGCATCAAAAATTTGGATGCCACGCCCACCCATACCGCCCTTTCCCCACATTTTACAAGCTTTGAGCTAGAGTCACCAAATTTGGAAGGCAGATAGCTGGTGGCATCCCCATCTGCATCGGAGAATCTTTAAGGCAGCGTACACCCCTGTCGCATCCGTACCCCTTTGCAATTAGGCTTCTTTTTACCGGTTTTAATACTGGTATCGAGTATACCGCAGTCGGTTGCGTCCGACTGCAACGTTTCCACTTGTTTTATATTACACATATATATATATATATTATCCTAATTTTATATAAAAATAAATATATATATATTTTATTTTTTTATTTTTTTTTTTTTTATTTATTTTAATATTTTTTTAATTTTTTTATTTATTTTATTTATTTTGTTTTGAGATTATGATATTATCTCTTTCTCCTATGTTTTTTTTTTTCTCTGTCTGGTGGGTGTGTAGAAGACGTTTTACTGTCAATCTATGCACGAGTAAGTCAAGGTGTAATTTTTATTTTTAGTTTCTATGTCCGTAATGAACGTCTTCATTGGACTGAACTAGAATATAAAGGATTCCTTTAGTTGGAATATTACTTATTAATTGTAGACATTATTCCTTCTTGTACTTTTATTTATTTGGATCACCGGCTTGAGTAGCTACTCTTTTATACATTATTGCCCATATATTTGAAATTATCTATTGAAATTGATTCAATGATATTTCTGCTCGGTGCCACTTGAGTTTGCTGATTGTAAGTATACCGGCCCCCGTTTCGAGCCTTTGGAAAAATTGACCTAAGTCGATAACTCCATTAGTATACAAATCGCTAACTTCAATTCTTGCGATAACTTTATTTCCTTGTTTTAATAAACAATTTGGAGTTTGTTATACGCAAGGTCACTACTTTTCTTATTCCGTCATTTGTGATGACGTTGGGCTTAGAAGCTTTTCAAGATTTTGCCTAAGCAAAGATTCTTGTTATATTCATGCGCATGATTATTTTGTCTACTGTGGTGCCTGGTAGCGACTTCAGGACTTTATTTCGTAAGTCTTTTGATTTGGATATAATTAGGATAACAATATCCTAGAATGGGCATCTGCCACAAAATTTTGTTTTCTACTTGATGTGCCTGGAGAGGCTTTATTTGGGACAAATAATAAATGTTTTATTGCAATCAATTATTTTATTTAATACAATTTTATTTGTCGAACTGGACATTTCATTGTGTAAAGTGAATAGAAAACACGGAAGGTGTTTGTCGGGAGATTAACTTTATTGTAAGTTTTTACTAAAGCACCTATCTTTTGGCTCGAAAACTATTTTGCAAATTTACTTCGGGTTTCAAGTGTCATAGTCGGTACTTAATTTGAGTATGTCAGTTATGTTTTTAAAGAATGGTCAGAATCCATTACTTGGACGTTACACGCTTCTTTTTTGCGCTTACACCTCAAGCTACGCATTCTCATTTTATGCCATTTTTGTTTGAAAACGGTCAGATAATGTATATATGTATTATGATTCCGCATATTTTGTATTAATTTTTTTTTTATTCTTTTTTAATTAAGTATAGGTATTTATTTTTTAAAAGGTTAAATTAGTCATTATATAATAAAAAATAAATTTATTTTATTTTTTTTTTTTTTTTTTGTACTTTCTTTCTTTTTTTTTTTTTTTAAATGCGTTGTTCATATTTTCATTTTATTTAATTTATTTATACCTGGCGTAACTAGCGCAATGCGCAAGATGGTTACTTTTGGTAATAATTTTTTTTTGTATGTGTATAAGTTGTGTATTTTAATTTTAAGAATACCGGCATCTAAAATGCACGATCCTAGTACACCGCGTAGGTGGCGAGAAGTTCCTATCATTTACAGATTCCTACCTAGTTGTGTTCAGCTTTATGGGCCGTACGCTACCGTGCTAATTAAAGCCCAGTTTAACAATATTTTTATGTTATATATATATGTGTATATTATGCATATGTGTATTAATATATTTAATTTATTTCTGCATTCTGCTCCATTTGGGGGTCATCCTTTGCTGATGTTTTGTTCTATATGTTCCAGCGGTGGCACAAAAGGCGGTCCTTTGCCTTTCGTACTTGTGATCCAGCGTTGGCACGAAAGGCGGTCCTTTGCCTTTCGTACTTGTGATCCAGCGTTGGCACAAAAGGCGGTCCTTGCCTTTTGCACTTGCTGCTCCTTGATTGTACACGTGCATACGCAGAACACGGATTCCAGTGGTCCCGCGCAGTCCTTGGTGCAGCTCTTCTTAAGTTGGGGTAATGTTTTTGTTGTTCCATGGTGTCTTCATTATTTCGGTTTCGCTCGCTATGATTTCCAAGTGGGTTTCGGAGTTTCCGTTGTTAGAAATTTGGTTATCCCACGTTGTCTCGTTCAGTTGCCGGTGCTGGCTGCGCAGGCATATAACTTTTATTTTTATTTTATTTAAACACTTTGAGCGGCCACTTAAAAGTCATACTGATTTCATAGTTTTTTATCAATCATTTTTATTTTCACTATTTTCTCAATTTTTTTTTTTTTTTGTTTTATGATACATTTGAGATCACAATCGTTACACTTTTTTTTTTTTGTGTCAATGTTCACTTGCACTTCCGCTATGTTGTTGTTCTTGTTGTTTTATTTCTTTTATTTTATATATTTTTGGTTTTTAGACAGCAGACCGCTGTCACGGTCGCCATGTTATAAGTAACATCTTGTTACTTTGAGGTTCGTTTATTGAATGTCTTTATTGGAATTGAAATATATTCTTAGCTTATGGTTAACATTTATAAACTTATGCTGTTATCAGTTAACAGCTACAAAGAGAGGGAGAGCGATTGTACTCATACGTTTGGCTAAAGTGCAAGCGCGGCGTTTCCCGTAGGGCAACGGTCTCACGCTTGCGTGGCTTTCTAAAGAGGCTTCGTATTACTTACACGCGCAGACCATATGTATGTATGTGCTTTGGTATGCGCATACATATATATGTTTATGCTGAGCGTGTTTAGGTTAATTTATACTTGCAACAAAGTGTTACAAGTTACGTTTTATATATATTTGAAATAACATATATGAATACACTACACCTTACCAGACTCTTGGGAAACCGACGGAGCAAACGCTGCAAGGAATTTGTCCGAAGTCAAGTCGGAGGTGGCTTCAAGATGGATAGCTTTTGTGCTGAAACACACAAAGACACATACATAGCCCTTGGTTATGAGGCAGGCACGGCCCGTGTAGTTCTTTATGTCGAACGGACCAGCAAAGTCGATGCCAGTATGTGTAAAGGGACGTGAAAAAGTCGACCTCTCTTCGGGTAAAGTACCCATGAGCTGAGTTTGGAGCCTCTTTTTGAACACGATGCAGACCCGACAGGAATTGGTCACGGATGTGATAAGCGTCTTAAGCTTGGGAATCCAATACTTGGAACGGATAAGGCGCATCATTAATTGATTTCCGCCATGCATCGATATTTTATGTGTGAATTCAACGAGGAGACGACTGAACGAGCATGAATACGGAAGTATGACAGGATGCCGTTCATCATGATTAAAATTGCAGGATTTGCTGAGTCGACCGGAAGCTCTCATGATTCCTTGTGGATCAAGGAACGGATTGAAGTTAAGTATGTGGCTGGAAGCCGGCAAGCTATGCTTGTCAAGAAGGCACTTGTATTCTTTCGAATAAGAGGTTCGTTGAGTAAGGGCAACGAGTCGTTCTGAACTTCTTGAAGTTCACTATTTTGGAGTAGCTGTGATGGAAACAGCACAGAGGATTGACGACATCGTTTAGCAAATCGGAAAACGTAGGCGAGTACTCGTAACGCTCTGCCGAAATCGGAGAACCGTTCAAGTGGATCAGACAGAGACAGTTCAGCAATGTGGACCTTAACTGGACGCTGCTCTAGGTCAGTCTCCAGACATGAGTCAGCTGGAACAGGCCATTGCTCCTGAGGCAGACCCAGCCAGTTGGGTCCATTCCACCACAGATGGCTGTCTTTCATCTCCTGTGGCGAGACTCCGCGGATGGCTGAATCTGCTGGATTGTCTTCTGACCGCACGTGTGACCAGGTCCGACAATCAGTGACTTGGCTGATCTTGGAAACGCGGTTGGCGACAAACGTGGTCCAGGAGCAAGGAGATCTGCGAAGCCAGGCCAAAACGATGGTGGAATCCGTCCAGTAAAACGATTCGCACTTTCCTATGGGCATCTGCGGGATGAGGGCTGAGGATAGTTCCGCGAGAAGAACAGCTCCACAAAGTTCGAGTCGAGGGAGCGACACTGTCTTGACTGGAGCTACTCTAGTCTTGGACGTCAGAAGGTGGACGGATACGTGTTGGTCTATTTCCACGCGAACATACAGTGCTGCCCCGTAAGCCTTTTGAGAGGCGTCGCAGAAACCATGGATCTGGATGATTGCTTCCGGCTGAAAAGAGACCCAACGAGGTACTCGAATATCTCCAAGACGGGGATGATAGGAGAGAAAATCTTCCCAACGCTGAACCAGCTCGGACGGCAAGGGATTGTCCCACCCAAGCTCATGAAGCCAGATTTCCTGCTTGAAAATCTTCGCACGAACGATGACAGGTGCCAGCCATCCCGCTGGATCGAAGAGCTTTGCTATTTCCCAAAGGACTTCACGTTTTGTGGTGGATTTCCTTGTAGGAATTTTGGTGGGCGCAAAGAAAAACTCATCTGTGTTGGCTTGCCATCGGATCCCCAAAGTCTTGGCAACGCTGGCCTCTTCGAATTCCAAGAAATCTTCTCTCAGAAGGTGGTCCTTGGGAATGTCTTGGAGGAGTTCCTTGTCGTTCGATGTCCATTTTCGAAGGGGAAAGCCTGCTGAACTCATAGCGTCTTGCAGCTCCTTGATGCTGGAAATCGCGCATTGCCTGGTGTGAGCTCCTGCTAGTACATCGTCAACGTACATATAATTGGAAATGATGTCACTAGCACGCGGAAATTGTGCTAGCACATCTGTAGCGAGCTGCTGCAAAACGCGAATGGCCAGATACGGTGCGCAATTTACGCCAAACGTAACTGTGTTGAGCTCATAGTCACAGAGCTCTCCATCCTTGTTTCGGTAAAGGATTCTTTGAAATGGCGTGTGTATTGGCTTTACTAGAATCTGACGATACATCTTAGTAATATCGGCGTTGAAGCCGTAACGAAAAAAACGCCACTTCAAGATCTGAATAGTCAGATCGGACTGTAAGACAGGACCTGCATGAAGGACATCATTCAGGCTCCTACCATTAGTGGATTGACTGGAGGCGTTAAATACAACGCGAACTTTTGTGGTAGTGCTGTCAGGTTTGAAAACCGCATGGTGTGAAAGATAAAAGTTCCCAGTATCTATAGTAGGGGGGACTCGTCTCATGTGAGATAAGTCCAGATATTCCTGAATCACGGAGTCGTACTGCTCTTTTAATGAAGTGTTTCTGTTTAAACGGTTCTCGTTTTTTAGAAACTGAGCCAGTGCGATTGACCTTGAATGTCCTAGGTTGATGTGATCAGGATTTTTGAAGGGGAGAGCGACAATATATTTGCCACTCTCATCTCTTGTTGTTGTGCGCATAAAGTAGTCTTCGCATATGGCATCAGGCTCCTTTACTGGCTTCATAGGGAGATCCTCCACCTCCCAAAACTTTGTGAGGAGGTTTTCCAACCGTTGGTCATTCTTGACCGTGACTCGTGTTGAAAAAACGGAGATAGAGGATGAAGCACAAGTAGTTATTGGGCCGGTAAGAATCCAACCGAAAATTGTTTCTTGACCCAATAATGCGCCACAAATATTAGGAATAGAGCCGCCTAGTAGGATGGATGAAAGGATATCTGCACCTAATAGCACATCTATCTGCGAACTCTTATAAAAATTAGGGTCAGCCAGTGGAATATTGGGAAGGTCTCGCAACGCACTTCCGGGAATCGGATGTGAAGGTAGAGTACCTGCCACATTTGGAAGCACAAACGCCGAAGCTTCAATGTGAACTCTCGGCTTTGTTGGGGATCCTATGTTGAAGTGACATAACTTCTCAGGATTGGCTGATACAGCTTGGTTAAGTCCGGCAACTTGGGCTGTTACACGTTTAAACGGGAGTTTGATGATTCTAAACATTCGTTCTGAAATGAATGTGGCTTCGGAGGCAGAATCGATCAACGCACGAGCCTTATAGCATGTGCCAAGGTGGCATATTTTTATAATAGCAGTGCCTAAAAGAACACCTTGCGTGTTCGACGTGAAATAGTTGTGGATGTTTGCCGAACTTTGGTCTGAAGTGGACTGTATTGGTTGACTTGGAAGATATGGAATATCAGCAGAACTTAACGACGACCTGGTGGTCGTTTGAGCAGAAGGGTCACCACGATGCAACAATGTATTGTGGCGACCTTTGCAAGTGAAGCAGTTATGGCTGCTTTTGCATTCTTTAAGCTGATGTCCTCTGGCGAAACAGTTCAGACATAGCTGCTGCTGTTTAATGTAGGAGGCCCGATCTGTAACTGCCATTTGCACTGGATGATTCTCTTTGGAACAAAGCTTACAGGTAGAAATTGGCTTTGGAGCTTGTGTCTTTACCTTAACCTTCGCTTCGAAAGAGTTGATCTTTTTCTAATTAAGATCCTTGCGATCGGATTGACTCGGTACGTTCATAGGCCTCATGTATTCTATCGCTTCCAGCGTACGATGGCGCTCAGTCAGATAATTGTTAAATTCGACCCAAGTTGGAATATCGGACTTATTGTGGAGGGACTATTCCCACAAGGACAGGGTAAGTTTCGGCAGTCTGGATGAGCATAGGAATACGAGCAAGCAATCCCAATTTTCAATGCTGACCTTAGCTAGCTCAAAAGCTGTCAAACACCCCTGGATTGTGCTCTGGAGCTCTTTTAGCGCCTTACCAGACTCTCGGGAAACCGACGGTAGACTAAAAAGGATTCTAAGCTGACTGTTAACTAACAGCCGCTTATTTTCGAATCTTTCCGAAAGATTCTGCCACGCTGAGTGGAAACCGTCATTTGTCAATAGAGATATTGAAACAATACCCTTTGCCTCGCCGCTTGTCTTAGCATTGAGGTGGAACAGTTTCTCGACTGGGGTCAGTCTAGAATTATTAATATAAATCGCTGTAAAAAGATCCCGGAAAGTGGGCCAGCGCAGATAGTCTCCATCGAAGACTTCTGTATCGATTGCGGGACCCCTACAACCTCTTGAGATGGAAGGAAGAGATGATTGTAGTTGCTTATTTTTTGAGGATGCTGCGTCTAAAAAAAAATACTAAAAAATACCAATATGTGAGTATTTTTTATCAGCGGAAAGTGTATATTTTATTTAAAAAGGAAAAAAAATATACCAAAATTAAAAAAAAAAAAAAAAAAAATTGATTTTTATTATTTATTTATTATGTGCTCTTAACTTTTATTTATAACTCAATTTATACACAGCTAGTCGGACATGCCCCACTTGCGGAAGGGTGTACTAAATATTGCAAGTTAACTCTTGAAAAGGGTATACCCCACTTCTAAAGAAAAGATTTGTAGGGTATACTCCACTGTTGGTTTGACTTATGCTGTGTTATATGGAATTGGAACGTGTTAATATGTACGCAGTGTCACCGGTACTTATGTATATGTAATTTTGATGACTTTGTTTGACCTACCGGCTGTGCCAAGGTTAAAGTCTGTATGTCATATAATATATACATATATGTTATAGCAAAAAATGTGTAATTATGGTTTTGGATAATTCACAAGTGGGAGCGATTGCGGACACGGAACACTTGTTAATTGCTTTTACATAAATGTGTGTTGAACCTTGTCACAATTAAACGCACATAAATATGAAACGTTCATAAGGAAACAATTGTGAGCAAAAAGAAAAACTTGGCACCATGTACATACGTACATATGTATGCGTCAAGACAGAATTGCATTGGAATGTATGTACATGCATGTACATATGTACATGCAGTTGGACCAGACGCAACGGAAAAAGTGCAAGTACTAATTTTATCGGAGAATATTAAACGGACTGCGTTTAATACTGATAAAATAGATGCACATGGACAAATAATGTCACAAAAATGCAAATCATTACTTATCTGTGGTCTCTTTTGTAGGTTGTGTAGATGTGTGTGTGTGCGTATGGATAGTCCACCGAAGCTTGCTGGGGCGTTGGATGATAATTAATTCTATCTATCCGGCTCGAAGGACCATGAAAATGTGGAGGGGTGGACGTTTCCAAAGAAAATGCACTCGCGATCGACGCTGGTAAATTTCTTAATACTTTTGTGGTCGAAGAAACGGGGTGGAAAAAATAACAACGCGCGGTTAGCTTGCGGTATGTCTTCTTCGGTTTATTGGCGAATTGGTACTAAAAACTATGTAGACGCTGAGCTTGCTCAGCGGCTCTTAACATAATTAACAAGTGTTTAACATAACTTATGCTCTGAGAGGAAACAAAATACTGATTTTGGTGGGGAGTTGCAGATGCATACTTTTAGGCATAAACAATGTTATTGTGTGTAATAATGAGGTCACGGATTTGGGAGATAATGTTTTGGGTGTTGTTTGGATTTTTTAGCGCTAGTATGGTGGATCTGCTGTCGGTGCAAATAATATGTGGCTGTGTGTGACAAGCTGAAGCATATCTTACTGCCTGCAGTATGGCGTAGGCTTCAGATGTAAATATTGAGCAGTATTCGTTGATTCGACAATTTTCTGTAGTTTTAGAACCATCGGTATACAGAAATGTAGCGTTTTTGTATGCTTCACTGTTCCTCAGTGAGCTGAACAGATTGCGGTAATGCTGGGGAGGAGTATCTGCTTTGGTGAATTTTTCAATGTCGGTGATAAATGAAGAAGGTTCTATGAGCCACGAGGGAACTTTGTTGGCTTGGATAAGCGTTGGTGGGAGGTCGAACGACACTTCGGACGACAATTTGAGGCTATGAAATATCGCAGAGAGTTTTTTGGGAAACGTTTTTCGTTTAACAGCCGCCTTGATGATATGGTTGAGGTTTTTGTTGTTGTGGAGTAGAAGTCTTGCACGAGCTTGAGCGTAGCTTGGAGGATCCTGATTTCCAGTGACGGTAGTCCTGCTTCGGCTAAAACAATTTTTGTAGGGGATGTTGGGGACGCACGAATGCTTCTTTTTGCTGCAGTGTGGTATGGGGAAGAAATGGATTTTATATTGGATTTGGCTGAATGACCATAAATGGCCAGTGCGTAATCAATTTTTGATAGGATCAGGGCCTGCGTGACTCTGATCATTATGGTTCTCTGTGATTCAGTGCGTTGCGAGGAAAGATATTTTATAATATTTTGTCTTGCAGCTAGGCTCTTTTTCAGATATTTACAGTGTTCTTTAAAATTGAGTCTACTATCAAAAATTAGGCCTAGATCTTAAGATTGTCACAATATGGTATCTTAGCATTTGAAACATTAATGTCTATTGGCTTACAGTTATGTTTTTTGCAAATGTGCAGTATCTTACATTTTTCTAACGCTAGGTTGGCACCTGAGGTGAGTGACCATGTTTGTATTACATTTAATATATTTTTAAATAATGAATTTACAGTTCTGGTGCATTTGATTTTTGTAAAAATTAATACATCGTCCGCAAATAGGACGTGTTCCATGTGGTTAAATTTATTGATAATGGTGCTTATTTCATTAAATGCTAGTGTGAACAGGGTAACAGACAAGGAGGAGCCCTGAGGTATACCGTTGTATAGAGGGTATGTGTTTGAATAGGCGTTCTGTACGCGTACTGCGAATTTGCGGTTGGTAAGAAATGATTTTACTATATTGTATATTTTTTTTCCTATTTTTATTTGTGCAAGTTGTTTAAGAACCATATGTACTCCAATACGATCAAATGCTTTCTCAAAGTCAAGGCTGAGGGCTGAGACGTGGTTACGTGTTGCAATGGCGGTCGTTGAGAAATGGTCAAAAATTAGTAAAGCATCTAAAGTGCTATGGTTTTTTTTAAAGCCAAATTGTTGCTCGCTCAATTCGCTTGGAAATGATTTTTTCAAAGAGTTTTCCCAAACAGGGGAGAAGGGAGATGGGTTGATAGCTAGTGAGGTCGGTGGGAGATATATTTGGTTTGGGTATTGGTATGATAGCTGCGCATTTCCAGCATTGTGGAAAGCAACCTTGGTCAAATACATTGTTGAATATTTGAATGATTGACATCTTTATAGGAGACTTGCCCTTAACAACTGCGAGTGCAGAGTCGTAATCTAGAATGCCAATTTTTGTTTCGATCATTCTGGCCAGTTTAGAAGGGTTTGGATTGGTGAAGTTGGAAGACAGAGTGTTGTGTTTCTCGGCTGACAACCGAGGGCTGAAGTTGTTGTTATGAGAGTAGGAACTCCAAAAATCACCAAAAGCATTAGCAAGTTCTTTGAGGTCGTAAATTGACCCGTTAGGGGTGTTAAGGAACTTGATTTGGGTTGTTGTAGAAGAGCCGGTTAGCCTTTTAATATCAGACCAGATTCGTTTGGGAGTGGACAAGGGTGATATATTTTCTGTTATCTTTATGAAGCTGGCTTGTTTGCATTCTCTACACTTGTATCGGAATATTGTTTGGCTCTTTTTATACGCTGTTAAATTTTCACTGGTTTGTAAGCGTTTATATGTATACCAGGCTTTTTGTTTCAGCTCTCTGAGCATAGAGAGTTCTCTTTTCCACCAGGAACTTGTTTTCTTTGAGCGTGCTGGTTTAGATTGAGGGATATGGAAGTGAGCTGCCGTACGTATGAGTTTGTGTATGTAAGCCACATCTCTGTTGATATTTTTTGAGCTGATTTGATTATTTGTTTGAGAGTTTAGGAATGCATGAAATTCTGGCCAGTTTGCTCGATCTGTGAGGAATTTACTAATAAATGGGTTTTTTCTGAGATTGGCTGCGGACTATAGTTGTAATTAATGGAAAATTATCACTACCACATAGATTGTAAGAGGTGTATGAAGACAAAAGGGGGAGTAAATCGGGAGAGCAAATTGTAAGGTCGACATGAGTGAAGGTTTTATGTGTGGAGAAGTGAGTTGGTTGACCGTCGTTTAAGCAGCTTAAGTTGTTAGATTGCGGAGAACCCCAAAAATTTCTCCAGGCGTTGAAATTTCCCATTATGAATAAAGGTGGAGAAGTAAAATTAAATATATGGGAGAGTTCATATGAGTTAAAGGGTTGATTGGTTGTTAATTTCGATTGCTTAGACCAAAATATTTGAGGGTATTTGAATTATGGTATGTTGGTGAGGTTTCTTAACCAAGAAAGCAATTCCCTGTTTGCCGCTAAGGATTTGTGGGAGGTTGTGGAAGTAGTGTGTGTATGAGTTAGAAACGTTGATTATTGAGTTGGGTTGAGTATGTGTTTCTTGCAAAACGACTGGCTTATGGTGCATTTACACTAGTTGATGCAGCGTCAATTCTAGCTATATCAACAATTGATATCCAACGTCAACGCATTTGTGTTTACATTAGTTGATTGAGTTGACAAAAAAACCGGGTTGCCAAATAATTTTCGAGTTGAGCAACGCGCAAGATGCCAACGCGTTGATATTGAAGTTGAGAGTAATTTACACCAGTTGATATCCACATTCGTTGACATTCACGTTGCTAAGCATTTTTCGTTGACGTCGATATTGTGAATGTATCGAAACTGATTTTAATCGATATTGTGTTGTTTCGTTAATTGAGAAAAGTAAAAAAGTGGTAAGTACTATTGCATATGTAACTTAAAACTTTTTACTTTAGAATAAAATCAGAACAATGGCAACAGCGAAGAAGAGCAAAATAGCGGCAGCAGTGGTTTTGGTTCTAGCTCTTGAGGACGAGGAAGAGCAAGAGCTAAAAAAACGCAAGCGAGCAATGTGGGTTCAAGAACTCTATTTGGATCGAGAGGAAAGTGGTTTTTTCCGATCATTTGAGACAATATTTCGATCGAATAGTCCTGATCGTTTTAAGGACTTTGTCCGAATGAGCCCAGACGATTTTGATTTTTTGCTTGAACGTGTGAAGCTTTTCATTCAAAGAGCGGACACAAGTCTCCGAATATCTATATCTGCCGCAGAGCGGCTCACTGTGGCCCTTCGTTATTTGGCCACTGGGGATGGCGAAGCGAAGTGCTGCCACCTATAATATGTACATAAAGTTTGTCAACACAAAGCAAAAGAATGAACATGAGCTCAACTTAATTTTGTGTTGTCAACCGATTGTGACTTCAACTGTTGACACAAAGTGTTTACACTATGTTTACACTCAGAGCAACAATTGATGATTTTTGCATTGTCAATCTACTGTCAACGCAACAGTTGATCAAGTTGACAGCTGTTCACACTAGGATAGATAAAGTTGATATCAACGTTGACTTGTTTCTCAACTAGTGTAAATCCACCATTATGCTCTTTAAGAAGCACCTGCAAGTCGATTAAATTGTTTTGGATGCCGTTTATATTCCAATGAAATATTTTGAAAGACATAAATACGAAAAATAAAAGAAAATATATATGTTCTATTTGTATGATATATTTGCAGGTGAGTTTAAATCGAAGGTCTCGCGGCGAGCGAGGCTGAGTGACTTGGTGGCCACGGCGGGTCCCAGTTTTCACTCGCCTCGAAACAAGAGGCAAAACTGTTGTTAAGAAAACTGGTCGTCGTCTTCACTGATATACATAGTATCAGATGAAGAGAGATCACTAGTGAGAGGGAGTTGAGTGGAGTTAAATGAGTAAGATGTATTGTTGTTAGGAGTGTTGATTGTTGTTGTGTGAGAATATACATTTGAGTGGATTGGGCTTTGAGCTTTTAATGGTATGCTATGGTGTTTTGTTGTTGCAATTTTGTTCTTTTTCGCTGGATTATCGTACGGAGAGTATGCGCATGAGGCGGTATCATCGGCAGAGGCCGATGCATTATTAATAACTGTTCTTTTTGCATTGTTCTTTTGCAGGTGATTTGCTACGATTGAGCTGTCTTTAGTTTGTTACTGTTTTGCTGGGAGATAAGCGTCGGTTTTTGTCCTGATTTTTTGGTGTGTGTCTGCTGCTTTGGATGTGCTGGCGACAGCTTGTGCGTACGATTGTGATGATGGTTGGTTTGCAGAGCGGGTCGTTGACATGTATTTTTGCTTGGCTTTTTTGAACGAGCATTTGGTTTGACCTTGGATTTTCAGAATTTCTTTTTGTTGGTTGAATATCGGGCATTTGTTGCTGGACGCGGAGTGTTCATCGCTGCAGTTGGCACATCTCTAGTGCAGCGTTTGGATGTGTGTCCGAATAACTGGCAATTTCTGCAGCGCATTGGGTTGGGAGTGTACGGCCTGACTTTGACCTTGTGCCAGGAGACTTCCATGGACTCGGGCAGATGAAATAAATTGAAGGTGAGGAGCATTACACCGGAGGGTTTGGTATTTCCGTCTACGGTTTTGTTAAATTTATATACTGCTGTGACGCCTTGAGAAGCGAGTTCTTTAACAATTTCTTCTTCTGGAATGTTGATGAGGCAGAGGGCGTATATTGTTCCTTTGGTGGAGTTAAGCGTAACGTGGAGACTGCATTTCGTTTTGCATAAACCTACAAGCTCCGTTGCCGATAGGAATTTGCTGGCGGTCAAAGCGTCCTTTGTTAACAAAAGAAGATTGCCATCTCTGCATTCACTTATGGAGACTATGTCATTGCTGATTAGTTTGAGGGCTCGGTGGGTTGCAAAGCAAGAGTATTCGTTGAGTGGTTTGTTTTGGTCTTTCGCCGAGATAGCAATGAACTTCGGATTAGGCAGCTGGATCACTGGTAAACCGGGGAAGGATACAGTTGATTTGTGGAATGTTTTTAGTCATTTGGTTTGGGGGGGATCAGCTAGCAGAGCGAACCGATTGTCCCCTAGGTTAGCTAGCCCGGAAGGCATGTCGGGGGCTTTATTGGGCAACTGCTATTTTTTTTATTTTTTTTTTATTTTAGTTCGAAAAGTAGAAATAACAAAGAAAAACACGCGAAGCGCGTGAGTGTACAGAGATTTCATTTCACAAGATGCGATAAGCGATAAGCGTCTGCACTGTTCAAGTGATAGCCGAGAACTGTTGAGAAAAAAAAAAAAATAATAATAAATAATAGAATTTTTGGAAAAAAAAATACCAACGAGGAACAAGCATAGCGTCATGGAGTTCGAGGATTTCAACAACCAACCTGGCACGGATACTGGCTGTACGGATCATGAAGGTCAATATATGGTCGTCGTGGAACAGGTCTGTAGATGGGGTATAAGGTTTGATGGGTACACCGATCCGCTAGAGTTCGTGGAGGCAATTGAAGAGCGGGCCATATCATTCGGCATCAGCCTTGATCGTATGCCCAGGACAATGTGCGTGGTGCTGACAGATATGGCGGCTCAGTGGCTTAGAACAAGTATACTAAAAGACGCGACATGGGTGGAGTTTAAGAAAAATTTCTTGGAGTTTTTCTTCCCCCGCAATATTTTGATAGGTTAGAAAATGAGATTAGGGCATGCCAACAACGGGTTGGTGAGGGATGCAAAGAGTACTTGGTTGACCTGAAGAGACTGATGCGTCGCTATAGGCCCGACCAGGAGTTGAACAGGGTCTATGAGAATTTAGTGCGGGAGTACCGACTTTACATTCGGAGAAGGGACTTTTCTACGTTAACCCAAGTGACTCAACTAGCCGCTGAGTTCCAAAATATACCAGGTCAGTGCCGCACGGAGACAGGGTACAAGCATACAAGTTGGGGAATGGTACCCGAGTAAATTGGGAGGCGTGGACGTTCCCGCCGCGAAGACTAATCCATTCCAGAGCCCGCCAACCCAGCCGCCGTTGACGAGGAACGAGCCCAGCGCTTCCCGAACAAAAAGTACGGAAAAAATTTCGAACGGGATGATCGGACACGAGCAGCGTAAGCCACACGAAGCCGATAGGATATGTTATAACTGCTCACAGAGAGAACATTTCGTGAGGGAATGCCCAAATCTACGAGTTGTATATTGTCAGGCAATGTGGCACTCAGGGCGTAAGCGGAGAAGCATACCGGGCAAAGAAAATGGGGAAAGAGCAGCGGTGTCATCCGGAGTGGGATCGGATTGGCGCAAGCGTGATCCAGGCCAAAAACTGGATCTGGACTACCCGCTCAAAGTCGAAAATAATCGCATAGTCGCCACGGTAAATGTCGGGGCGACGGTCGACACTGGGGCTACGAGGAGTTTTGTGAGCGAGAAGTTTTTTGAAAGGATAGAGTCGAAAGGGGAAGTGTTGTCAGCGACTGCGAACGCACACCTTACGGACGGTTGGACGATATCCATAAGAAAGGTGTTACGAACGAAGGTGAGCCTCGTTAATAGGCAGATAGCGTTAGATCTGCTCGTGATGCCATTCATGCGAGATAGTATCATTCTGGGAATGAACTTTCTTTTTCCAACCATGGAAATAGGCGGAGGCAACGCGGATCCTGCGTTGGAAAAAGAGTGCCAGAAGGACTGCGCAGAGTGGGAACGACGAGGGAATGTCCAGGGGACACTTCAAAAGGAGGACGCCGAGGAAAGCAGCGGTTCCAAGAGAGGACCAATCTCGAGTCCCCGTACACAAAGGCGGTCACAAATGCCCTGTCGATACGACACCCGTTATCGGGGGAGGAATGTGTCCCTAATAATTTTCATGCACACGGTCTACGTGCACAAGGAGCCGATGATGGACACGGTGGGTAGCGCAGAGAGGCCACGCGCACGAGCGCCAATGCCATACATTGAGCAACCAGCCTCACTCCCCACGTTGCAGGCTATTGAGGAGAGAAGCGACACTCATTGGAAGAAAGGTGCCGAGGGAGTGGATGAGGAGAAGGCACACAGGAGGTCGGCGGTGAAGTCAGTATCCCCGAAGGAGAAATTAGCCAAGCATTTTCGGAATCCAGCAAGCGCAGAGAATGTCAAGGGAAAGGATCAGGAGTAGGCATCCAGAAGGTGGGCGTCAGAATCCCTACCCTCGGAAAAGAACGCCACTTAGCGGTATCAAACACCGACGACCGTAGTCAATCACAGGAAAGACGATCAGAAAATAGTAAAGCGGAGGCGCTGGAACAAGCGGTGAACTCAGTAGAAGCACTGGAGCTGTTCGAGGATATAGAAGGATGGCAAGGGCTTCGAATCGGAGAGCTTTCCGATCACTCGGATTCCTATTCCAACGTCGTGGATGGTCCACCCCAGCAACACAATTTTGAATCCAGTGGGCATACCCATCATTGCGGAGAGCTGGAGGGGAAGGGGCTCAAAGGACGCCGTAGCCGTTTCAAGGTGATGGCGGCGACGGAAATTTTGGGGTGACTCAACACCGCGAGGGTGAAGTCACCCTTACAAAGGATGGGAAGGGGGGTAGGGGGGTGTGAAGTAGGCCCAGCGCAGGCCTCCCCCACAATACATTACATGTAGAATATATATATACCTTTAACATAATACACAGAATAGCATATTGTATTAGACTTAACACTAACATAGAACATAGATATAGCATGGCAAAGGGAAAAGGTAAAGAGTAAGCAAAGTATAAGAGCGGCCAGACCAGCGTAAGAATAGCGAAGGTCGGGTGCGCGTTCGCGACCCACGATCAAGGCGTCGCGATCCACGAGAAAAGGAGTAGCGCGCTCAGGCCGAGCGCAGGACTGGCAAATTAGTCGGTGGTTGGAATTAAAGGCGTGCGGTTGTGTCCCACAACAGGGAGTCGATAGCCGGGATTGTAGTGCGGTCACGTCCCACGGAAGGGAGTCGAGAAAACGTAGAAAGTAGTGAAACGCGGCAAACAGCCGGCGAGATTAGCATAAGACATTTGGAAAAGTAAATCAGTGTGGACGAAATCACGCGGGAAACCGGAGAACAATTGTATGTAGATATAAGGCAGGATAGAGAGTTTAAGTGAATCTTCGTGAAATAAAGCAGCATAACCTTAAAACACGTGTGTCTTTATTCTGACCTGAGATGGCACGTTGCTAGGCGCGTCTCGAATTGTGTTATTAGAGTCTGAATGGTCAGTGGCACGCGTACTGTGACTCGTCCCGTACGCTTCCCAAATCATTCAGTCGGTTTGGTAACGGAGCTTCGGCATTCGCGCGACCACGTCTTGCGAGGGAACATAACCTGTGCTATCGGTGGTACTTGTACTGTGGCTTGTCCCGTACACCTCCCTCATCGCCAGCCGTCGCACAGTGGGGCCTTTTCTCGGATAGCTTATCAAAAATCATTTTTTTCATGAACGCGTTTGGCAAAAGTGAAATATGTAATCGATAGAGAATACTTCAAAGATTATGGATCCAAAAGATTTTTTAAATCGGTTAATAATTATGGGTGGTAGAGCTCCTCAAAGTTGAGTAATTTTACGTGAGTACGAAAAAATGACAATTTTTACAGAAATTTACCACTTTCGAACTGAATATTGGGCGACGTACACAACCGATCTTCGATCTTTTTTCTTTATCTGAAAAGTATGTTCAATCTCAGTGTTTTTCTGTATACAGTTTAAATATAGCTGAAATACTTATTAAATTAGAATCGTTTAAAAAATACACTAAATTTTGGCATTTTTTGAACTTTCGTGGACTATAACAAAAAAGTATCTCTCAGAGTCACGGTGGGACCACATGCATTTGAAAGCTATAATATATACCTTTCATATGTATATAGTCACAATCTGCGAAAATCTGCATTTTGGAAACGCGAGCCAAAAACCTAGGGATACCTCGAGTTAAAAACACGCGGCAGGTATAAGGAAGAAGAAGAGCGCATACAAATTTGGCTGTAGCGTGTGTGCTGTTTATTGACAAAATTTCTAAATGTTGTATTATAAGTACTACCTGTCTATATATATCCCTTCTTATCCTTTTTTCCTTCCTATCCTTTCTAATTACCTGAATGGAAAAGGTCTGAGGAGGCAGGTAAATATAATTGTAGTTGATGGAAAGTTGCGGTAGTACAGGTTATTTTTTTTTTAATTTCTGTATTTCCCCGTTTACCTATTTTTAATGTAAATCAATACCTTAGGTATATATTGTTTTTTACCTAGCTAATTGGAAAAGGGTTATACCAATTTTGCTTGCTTACCTAGCTAACTCAAAAATATGGTATAAAGTGCAAAATATGTCACTTGATGGCAACAGTTATTTCATAACTTCATAAGAGGAAACACTTGTTGTTTATTGCTGCGAACAATAAGAAATTTTCAGATTGAATAGTATTTTTCAATATAATTCACGAAATTTTGATAAATAAGCGCAATAATGGATTTAACAAATTCAAAGATTTTTGAACTTTTTCGTGCTTCTGAAAATATTAACGATTTTCAACTGAAGCCTACTGTTTTTCAAACCAAGAGTGGAATAACATTCACGGTGAAGTTTGATTTATTCCTGACAATGATTGATGGAAAAGTCTTAAATGAAATTACAAACACCTCCTCAACATTGAGGTGTCCCATTTGTAAAAAAACTCAAAAAGACTTTCACAGTTTAGACGACTCAACGGGTGAGGAGAACTGCTACGAATATGGAATTTCTCCGTTGCATTGCAGAATAAAGTGTATGGAATTTATTCTGAAGCTCGCGTACACACTTCCTCGGCCAGGAGAAACAAAAACGGATAATACGCCTCGTGAGGATATACAGAGAAGAAAGGAAGTTATACAAGCTGAGTTCTCTCGGAAGCTAGGAATAAAAGTTGACTGTCCAAAGCACGGATACGGGAATACGAATGATGGAAATACTTCGAGGAGGTTTTTTGAAAATGATCAAATAACAACTTTGATAACAGGTGTTCATAATGAGATCATTAAAAGGTTTGCTGTTATCCTAAATGTTATAAACTGCAAAGAAATGATAGATGGTGCAAAATTTGGCGAATACGCATCAAAAACAGCTCAACTTTTGACTGGATTGTATCCTCAGAAAAACTAACCCCCACGGTACATAGGATTTTGGCTCATGGAAAGGACTTAATAGAATATCAGTGCTTACCTATTGGAGAGCTGTCCGAAGAAGCACAGGAATGTAAAAACAAGGACTACAAAAGGTTCAGATACACTAATACGTGCAAAATTTCTCGGGTGCGACAAAATGGAGACCTTTTCAACATGCTGGAAGCCTCATCGGATCCACTTCTTGCATCGCTGAGACATGTGCGATCACGAAAGGATTTGGAAGATAGCAACTATAGTTCCGAAATGTTGAGTTTATTAGATGATAACCTTACTAGCATTAATGTTGATGATTATTTGGTTGAAAATCAGCCATCGATAGCAAATATTAAAAATTAACCTCAAAAAATCACCCAAAAATAAGAATTTAAATTTTATGTATTTAAGTTAGAAAATCGAATAAAAACAACAAAAAATGCGAAATAGTCATTGAAGTTATAAAAAATGTTCAGTTATGATTAAAAACAAACGTTTTTAATTGGAATTTTACAGGTAAAATGTGCTGGAAATATTTCTTGACTTTGACCTTGAATATTTAAGCACCACGGATACCTAGCACTCTTGGCAAATATTCATTTTAAAGCTTGAAAAGTCATCTATTAATTGCTTTTTAAATTTTTGAAATCGCTTCATTAGTTTAGAAGACATGATTTTTTATAAGCTAAATGAGCAAAGGCCCCACTGTGCGGCGCAGCAGTCGTTGTGCTTGTTGAACGGGAAGTAGGTATCGGTGCAGTTGTGGTTGTAGTCGCTGTTGCGGTACCTAGAGAGGGCGCAGCACTTGCAGTCGTTGCTAAGAGAGACGGTGAGCACGAAAACTTTCGGTCGCGTGCTGTGTGCAAGACTTCATTTGTCGGGTTGGGTGCTGCCGACCGCGCCTGGTCGGATTGCGTTGACTCGATAGATAGCAGGGACGGAGACGGTGAGCAAAAATGTTCTCTGACACGCGCTGTGTAAGAGAGTTCGATCTGCGGGTTGGGGGTAGTTCACTGCTCGGGCTGCTCTGAAACTTCAGAGAAGTACGCGTTGCTCTGCCGACGACGCTCGACTTGCTCGCGTTGTCGCTGGCCACAATTTTCACTTTGACTCATTGTCTTAAGCGAGGTGAAGAATTTTTTATTGCCTTTTATTATATATATTATTATTTGCTAAAAGTCAATTGTTTTGTTTAAATTGCAGATTTTTAAAAAGCAATTTGTGCAGATACATTGCACTTAGCGTCCTTTCGCATAAAATATATATTTTATTAGATTCTATATCACTACACTTTTGCGATTGGGAATTAATTAACCGGACTACGATAAGAAAACACGTCTGCATTCGACGACAGTTGACAACAAAAAAAAATATATTAAAAAAAAAAAAGTTTATATTAAAGACATATGCACAGGACAACGTCAGTCGGATCTGCTAGTACATTTATAAGATTTTTCGAATTTTTCTTTGAATGAATCAAGCTGTCGCGCTATATCCTGTCATTCCATAACTATTATCTATGTAAACATACAATTATTATTGTTGTCAATCCCAATGCCATATTTTCTTCTGAACGTACTGCTCCTTTTTCTGTTGTATTGCAGTAAAATAGTGGGCTTGTGTTTGTTCTGAATGTTGTCATAAAGTCATATTCGAATGTTGATACTGGAATGAAATCCCTTTGTCTACTCAGTATATTTAATGCTCTTTAAGTGAATTCTGTATCCCTGCTTTACGTTTCGTCTACAACTAAATTCATGATTCCAGAAAAAAAAAAATTCCTTCCAAGTTTGGTGACTCTAGCTCAAAGTTTGTAAAAAGTGGAGGAAGGGGGGCTGGAGGCGGAATTGGTGGGGGTGGCTCCAAAATTTTTGATGCAGTTTTTTGGGTTGCTAGTAGCTATCTTCTTACCAAACTAAGGATGTGCGAAATATGTGGATTTATCGGTTTTGAGTTATTGAATTTATCGGTTTGAAGGGTGTGGAAAAAAGTTGAGAACATACAGACGGACGGACGGACGGACACCAGACGGACATTTCACAAACCCAATATGCTCTTTACCTTCGGTAACGAGTATAAAAAGAAGTATATCTAACCTAAAACTATGTGTTCTCGTTTACTGTGGCCTTACAGATATGCATATATACGAGTGCGCGCATTCGCACAAATTTATGTAGGAACGCGTTTGGTACGCAAATCTGAAGTGAATGGGCGTGGAAAGTGAGTATATACGGATTCTAGCGCCAGTCTGCGACCATTATCTGCCCGCCAAGAATAGTCTGTGTGATCAGAGGTACCTGTGCAGAGGACTACCCTGTACGCTTCCCTAGTAACCCAGTCGTTCCGGCAGTGCGACCCCAACGTTCCGCGACTTCGAGACACTTGCCTCCATTTCATGAAGCGTCGCTGATTATATATAAATATTTCTGGTGACGTGGGCCATGGACAGACTGAGATATGTACCCCGGCAAAACAACTACTTTACAAGTGGCGCCCGAGCAGGGACGTAAAGTGAAAGAGGAGTGATGTTTTTTGGGAGTTAAAAAGCCTTAAAGCATCACTTAACGAGTGTGAAGTTCGTGAAACCATATATGCCCTAACATACTCTGTTCGATCGCACGTGGGTGAAACAGAGGTCAACAAAAAAAAAAATCTTTGTACAATTGTTGCGACACAAAGATTTTGACGGTTGAAACGGGCGAGCCGATTAAGTAAACGGGAGTTGAACACCTGCAAGTGAATGAAAGTGACGGTGAAGACATGAACGCCGATTGCTTAACGGAGCAGAGTGCGGGTCAACGCTACAGAGGTACAGCACGCGCCAAATCAACAAAGTGTGCCTAGTTTTGGGCGTGGCTGCGAACAATCAAACGTTGAGACGAGAACAGTTGAAAAGTGCAAATCGAACAGTAGAAAAAGTACATTAGAAAATCGGTCGAATTAAATGAACAAATTTAATTAAACGAACATTTAACAAGGAAAAATTTAATTAAAAGGGAACAGTTAATCAAACAAGAATTTTTAATAAAAAAAGAATTGTGGCACTGCGGGACTGCCGCTGTGAAGCTATTGCATAGCATTTTTATTTCAACTTATGCAAGATTTTCTTTGATATTAATTCAAGTTACACTCTTTGAGCGTGGTGATCGATAAGAAAACAAATTTTTTTCTTCTTTTGAAAATTTTGTTTTTTATTGAATAAATAAGAAGTTAATTTCGTTTAAAATATTTTTGTTATGTTACAATACATACACGTCATTCAAGAAATTTTATCATTGAAATTATAGGTTTATGGTAACTGAAATATGAAACGTAAGTTTGAGACTTGATATCCTCTAAATATCTGGAAAATACCGCGTCAATAGTGGTCCCATATTTTGTTGTAGATTCTTGGGGATCATTATTCATTTTCAAATTAAATTTTTCCGAAAGAAAAGTTGTCAACCGCTCTGATTTTTTATCAGCGAAGTTGATGTTGAAATCGCCAGCCAAGATAAGTGGAAATATATTACCATTTGTATCTTCTTCAGTGTACTCCAGCAAAGTGCGATGAATAAGCTGATCTACCTCATCCAATTTTGGATTCGGAGAAATGTAAATTGCTCTCATGACTATGTGTAGGCCATTTCTTAGTTTGTACAAGCACGCACAAATATCTGCAACATTTGATCGCCTAACATTAACATCGCTTACGTCAAGGTTCGGAGTCATAATGTTAAGAACATTATTATTATTTTGGTAAATAGCTACCCCACCTTTTGGAACAGTATCTCGTTTGAATTGAACAATACAACTGAAATTAGGTATTTCAATCGGATTATCATGCGCCATGCAAGTTTCGGTAAGAAGTAACACATTTGTTTGTCTCGTAACTGAATTTTGTAAATCGTATTTGTGACAATTTATACCTTGGCAATTGAAAGTCATTATTGAAATGCCATTTCTGTGACTTATGAAATCTAAGACACTTTGAGCTGTCGTCTGAACACTATTTAAAGACAGTCTTTTGAATTCTTGCAACAAAGATGCAGTCGATGCAGCTTGCCTTCGATTATGATAAAACTTGAATATTGAATTATCGTTTTTTGTCGTGATATACAATTTTTCAATATTAGTCACCCGAGAGAGCGCAACATAAACGAGTTCCTGAGAATGTCCTTTACTATACTCATATACTATTTCGTCATAAGTTCCACCTTGCGACTTATATATAGTTATAGCAATAGCTGAAGTTAATGGAAAATGTTTGCGTTTGGCTATACATTTTCTATCCGATGTTAATGAAATATTTGCTGATCGTAATTCAATGGGAACAGCGAGATTGATGAATCTATTTTGTACTGCTAGAGCTGCTGTTTTTTGCCTTTTTTCTACCCACTTTATCTGAACCACAAAATTCCAGCCAAACTCTAATCAATGTGTTACTTTCATCAAGTTCAAGATGTACCAATTTCCCAACAGCACCATTTCATAAGCCATCAGTAACGTCGATGATGGTTGTAATAAGATAATGCTTTCCAACAACAAAAGTAATGTGATAAGGCAGTCCTCCAGTGTCAATAAGAGATTTTTTATGTAATTTAAGTCGAAAATTAGCTTCTTGCGCAGTATTATTAGCGCCAATAATGACGTCTACGGACGTTGAAAGAACTTTGGCTTCACATTGGCTCAAAATCAAATTGTTATAGGCGGCAACATCTTCATTTTTGAAAAATAAACGAACTCCATAACGACATAATGTAGAAACATCCTCTTTTTTGAAAAATCTCGAATCAATAAGTTGAAACTCATGCTCATCTGAAAATCTCCATTACCTATTTTTATCAAAACTTGTGAAAATGCAATATTAGCTTGTCTCATTACTGTGGTAAGTTGGTAATATTTTAATTTTCTCCATAAATGCGGTCCAATCATGCTCGTTCTGATTGTCTTGTAAATTGGTGTCGTTTACTGGTGGCATTCCGTAAATCTCCGATCAAAATAATATCTATACTTCCGAAATCTGTGTTTTTTCCTATTATTTGTTTAGACGATTATCAATTTTATGTAGAAGTTCGGCACTAACCATGCTAATTTCATCAATGATCAGAGCTCTGACATATCTGAAGAGAAATCTATACAATTGCAACGTTTCTGATGAAAGAGGCAAAAGTTTTGAAAGAGTAATTTTGAGAGCTGTATGAAAAGTCGTACCATCAATAGCCACGGCAGCTTTGCCAGTTGAAGCACATGCCATATAGGCATTGCAGTAACCATCATTATCAGCGAACCTGTTGTAAATTTCCTTAATCAGTTTGATAACGAATGATTTTCCCGCACCAGCTGTCACGACGAGTAGTCTAAGGTACGCGACGTAGGAGGATTTTAAGAAAGATTTCTTGGCATTTTCTTACCCCCACAATATTACGTCAAATTAGAAGACGATATTAGGGCCCACCGGCAACGTGTTGGGAAACGTTAGCTCACCTGACTCAAATGGCCGCGGAGTTTGAAAATATTCAAAGTCAGTGCCGCGGGGAAGTGAGTTACAGCCAGACGATGGGGGTCGGATACTCAAACAGGCTAGGAGGCGTGGATACACCCGCCAGGCAGACTTATCCGTTTCGGAGCCCGCCGGCCCAGGTACCGTTGGCGAGGAACGAGTCGAACAATTTCCCAATCAGCAGAACAGAAGAGATTTCAAATGGGATGATTGGGCAGGAGCAGCTTAGGTCACACGGCATCTTACGGGTGTGCTACAATTGTTCGCAGGGTGGACATTTTGCCAGAGATTGTCCGAATCCGCGAGTTGTGTCATGTCAGGCAATGTGGCACTCAGGTTATAAGCAGCGTAGCATGCCGTACAAAAGGATGGGGGAAAGAGCAGCAGCGTCATCCGGAGCAGTATCGGATTGGCGTCGGTGTGAATCAGTTCAGGAGTTAGAGAACCCGCTGAAAGTAGGTAAGGGTCGCATTGCCGCCACTGTGATGGTCGGGTACCAAACTCCTAGGAGCTTCAGGAGCAAGGAGTTTTTCAGAAAGGTTGCAGTTGGAGGGAAAGTGTTCGCAGTAGACGCAAATATACAAGTTGCAGACGGTTCGAAAGTGGCCGTAGAAAGACTGTTGCGGACGAAGGTAGGCCTAGCCGGCAAGGAAGTAGATGTAGAAATGTTCGTCATGCCGTCCATGCTAGATAGTTTCATTCTAGGAATGAACGTGCTGTGTAATATGGGGACGACCATACAGTGCGGTATGGCGAATCTTATTTTCCAGACTGGTGGAGCACCGACCAAAAAGACAGACGGAGGCAACGCGGAGTCTTCGCGGGAGCGACAAGGGAATGTCCTGGGCACACCTCATGTGGAGGACGCCGAGCAGAGCAGCTGTTCCGAGCGAAAACCGATCCCGGAACCCCGCACGCATCAGTGGTCGCGAGACCCCTTTCGAGACCACCCCCGTTATCAGGAAAATGAAAGGAAGGTGTCCCCACCCGTTTTCATGCACGCAGCATACGCGCACAAGGAGTCGACGATGGACATGGTGGATAACGCGGTTACCACGATGACGGTAGAGACCACGCCGATCATCACAGAGACGCCACGCGCACGAGAGTCAACGCCATGCGCTAAACAACCAGACTCAATTCTTACTTTCGAGGCTATCGAAGAAGAGACACCTGAGAGGGCGGCGGAGATATCCCCAATCCCAGAGGAGGCAGGCGAGGCAGTCGAACCAGAACCATGTGAGGGAAAGGACAAAAGCGAGTCGTCAACAAAATTGGGTAACGTCATTAAACGTTTTCAACGCTGGATCAAGAGGAAAACTGGTTGAGAGCCGTGGAGCCGTTAAACAGAACAGAAGGATGGCAGGAGGGTCTCGAATCGGAGTAAGGCGTGGACGAGATCCCCATAAAACGCGTCCCAAGGCGGTGGCCATAACAATCATTGCGGCAGAGCTGGAGCGGAAGGGACTGAAAGGACGTCGTAGCCGTTTCAAGGTGATGGCGGGGGCGGACCAGTTTGTGGTGACTCAGCACCGCGACGGTGAAGTCACCATCACAAAGAAAGGGGGGGTGTGAGGTAGGCCCAGCGCAGGCCTCCCCCACAATACATTACGTGTAAAATATATATATACCTTTAACATAATACACAGAATAGCATATTATTTTATTAGACTTAACATTAACATAGAACATAGATATAGCATGGTAAAGGGTAAAGGCAAAGAGTAAGCAAAGTATAAGAGCGGCCAGACCAGCGTAAGAATAGCGAAGGTCTGACGCGCGTTAGCGACCCACGATCAAGGTGTCGCGATCCACGAGAAGAGGAATAGCGCACTCAGGCCGAACGCGAGACCCGCAAATTAGTCCGTGGTTGGAGTTAAAGGCGTGCGGTTATGTCCCACGAGAGGAGGTCGGTGATTCGGGGTTTACGGAATTTTCGGCAATAGACATAACCGATTAAGAACAGTCGATTTATATAAGTATAGCGATATAAGTACGTGATTGCTGGGACATGTAGGCATAAGTGACTGAATGTAGGCTTAAGTGACTGAATAAATGAAAGTGAAGGAATAAAGAAGTATATCTAACCTAAAACTATGTGTTCTCGTTTACTGTGGCCTTACAGATATGCATATATACGAGTGCGCGCATTCGCACAAATTTATGTAGGAATGCGTTTGGTACGCAAATCTGAAGTGTATGCGCGTGGAAAGTGAGTATATACGGATTCTAGCGCCAGTCTGCGACCATTATCTGCCCGCCAAGAATAGTCTGTGTGATCAGAGGTACCAGTGCAGAGGACTACCCTGTACGCTTCCCTAGTAACCCAGTCGTTCCGGCAGCGCGACCCCTACGTTCCGCGACATCGAGACACTTGCCTCCATTTCATGCAGCGTCGCTGATTATATATAAATATTTCTGGTGACGTGGGCCATGGACAGACTGAGATATGTACCCCGGCAAAACAACTACTTTACAACTGGCGCCCGAGCAGGGACGTAAAGTGAAAGAGGAGGGATGTTTTTTGGGAGTTAAAAAGCCTTAAAGCATCACTTAACGAGTGTGAAGTTCGTGAAACCATATATGCCCTAACATACTCTGTTCGATCGCGCGTGGGTGAAACAGAGGTCAACAAAAAAAAAATCTTTGTACAATTGTTGCGACACAAAGATTTTGACGGTTGAAACGGGCGAGCCGATTAAGTAAACGGGAGTTGAACACCTGCAAGTGAATGAAAGTGACGGTGAAGACATGAACGCCGATTGCTTAACGGAGCAGAGTGCGGGTCAACGCTCGAAGTACAGCACGCGCCAAATTAACAAAGTGTGCCTAGTTTTGGGCGTGGCTGCGAACAATCAAACGTTGAGACGAGAACAGTTGAAAAGGGCAAATCGAACAGTAGAAAAAGTACATTAGAAAATCGGTCGAATTAAATGAACAAATTTAATTAAACGAACATTTAACAAGGAAAAATTTAATTAAAAGGGAACAGTTAATCAAACAAGAATTTTTAATAAAAAAAAGAATTGTGGCACTGCGGGACTGCCGCGGTGAAGCTTTTGCATAGCATTTTTATTTCAACTTATGCAAGATTTTCTTTGATATTAATTCAAGTTACACTCTTTGAGCGTGGTGATCGATAAGAAAACAAATTTTTTTCTTGTATTGAAAATTTTGTGTTTTATTGAATAAATAAGAAGTTAATTTCGTTTAAAATATTTTTATTATGTTACAATACATACACGTTATTCAAGAAATTTTATCATTGAAATTATAGGTTTATGGTAACTGAAATATGAAACGTAAGTTTGAGACTTGATATCCTCTAAATATCTGGAAAATACCGCGTCAATAGTGGTCCCATATTTTGTTGTAGATTCTTGGGGATCATTATTCATTTTCAAATTAAATTTTTCCGAAAGAAAAGTTGTCAACCGCTCTGATTTTTTATCAGCGATGTTGATGTTGAAATCGCCAGCCATTAACATCGCTTACGTCAAGGTTCGGAGTCATAATGTTAACAACATTATTATTATTTTGGTAAATAGCTACCCCACCTTTTGGAACAGTATCTCGTTTGAATTGAACAATACAACTGAAATTAGGTATTTCAATCGGATTATCATGCGCCATGCAAGTTTCGGTAAGAAGTAACACATTTGTTTGTCTCGTAACTGAATTTTGTAAATCGTATTTGTGACAATTTATACCTTGGCAATTGAAAGTCATTATTGAAATGCCATTTCTGTGACTTATGAAATCTAAGACACTTTGAGCTGTCGTCTGAACACTATTTAAAGACAGTCTTTTGAATTCTTGCAACAAAGATGCAGTCGATGCAGCTTGCCTTCGATTATGATAAAACTTGAATATTGAATTATCGTTTTTTGTCGTGATATACAATTTTTCAATATTAGTCACCCGAGAGAGCGCAACATAAACGAGTTCCTGAGAATGTCCTTTACTATACTCATATACTATTTCGTCATAAGTTCCACCTTGCGACTTATGTATAGTTATAGCAATAGCTGAAGTTAATGGAAAATGTTTGCGTTTGGCTATACATTTTCTATCCGATGTTAATGAAATATTTGCTGATCGTAATTCAATGGGAACAGCGAGATTGATGAATCTATTTTGTACTGCTAGAGCTGCTGTTTTTTGCCTTTTTTTCTACCCACTTTATCTGAACCACAAAATTCCAGCCAAACTCTAATCAATGTGTTACTTTCATCAAGTTCAAGATGTACCAATTTCCCAACAGCACCATTTCATAAGCCATCAGTAACGTCGATGATGGTTGTAATAAGATAACGCTTTCCAACAACAAAAGTAATGTGATAAGGCAGTCCTCCAGTGTCAATAAGAGAATTTTTATGTAATTTAAGTCGAAAATTAGCTTCTTGCGCAGTATTATTAGCGCCAATAATGACGTCTACGGACGTTGAAAGAACTTTGGCTTCACATTGGCTCAAAATCAAATTGTTATAGGCGGCAACATCTTCATTTTTGAAAAATAAACGAACTCCATAACGACATAATGTAGAAACATCCTCTTTTTTGAAAAATCTCGAATCAATAAGTTGAAACTCATGCTCATCTGAAAATCTCCATTACCTATTTTTATCAAAACTTGTGAAAATGCAATATTAGCTTGTCTCATTACTGTGGTAAGTTGGAAATATTTTAATTTTCTCCATAAATGCGGTCCAATCATGCTCGTTCTGATTGTCTTGTAAATCCGATCAAAATAATATCTATACTTCCGAAATCTGTGTTTTTTCCTATTATTTGTTTAGACGATTATCAATTTTATGTAGAAGTTCGGCACTAGCCATGCTAATTTCATCAATGATCAGAACTCTGACATATCTGAAGAGAAATCTATACAATTGCAACGTTTCTGATGAAAGAGGCAAAAGTTTTGAAAGAGTAATTTTGAGAGCTGTATGAAAAGTCGTACCATCAATAGCCACGGCAGCTTTGCCAGTTGAAGCACATGCAATATAGGCATTGCAGTAACCATCATTATCAGCGAACCTGTTGTAAATTTCCTTAATCAGTTTGATAACGAATGATTTTCCCGCACCAGCTGTCACGACGAGTAGTCTAAGGGACGCGACGTAGGAGGATTTTAAGAAAGATTTCTTGGCATTTTTCTTACCCCCACAATATTACGTCAAATTAGAAGACGATATTAGGGCCCACCGGCAACGTGTTGGGGAAGGGTATAAAGAATACATGGTCGACATGAAGAGACTCGTGCGTCGTGCCGGGTATAGACCCGATCAGGAGTTGAGAAGAATTTACGAGAACCTAGCGCCGGAGTACCGATTTTACATCCGCAGAAAAGATTCCTCAACGTTAGCTCAACTGACTCAAATGGCCGCGGAGTTTGAAAATATTCAAAGTCAGTGCCGCGGGGAAGTGAGTTACAGCCAGACGATGGGGGTCGGATACTCAAACAGGCTAGGAGGCGTAGATACACCCGCCAGGCAGACTTATCCGTTTCGGAGCCCGCCGGCCCAGGTACCGTTGGCGAGGAACGAGTCGAACAATTTCCCAATCAGCAGAACAGAAGAGATTTCAAATGGGATGATTGGGCAGGAGCAGCTTAGGTCACACGGCATCTTTCGGGTGTGCTACAATTGTTCGCAGGGTGGACATTTTGCCAGAGATTGTCCGAATCCGCGAGTTGTGTCATGTCAGGCAATGTGGCACTCAGGTTATAAGCAGCGTAGCATGCCGTACAAAAGGATGGGGGAAAGAGCAGCAGCGTCATCCGGAGCAGTATCGGATTGGCGTCGGTGTGAATCAGTTCAGGAGTTAGAGAACCCGCTGAAAGTGGGTAAGGGTCGCATTGTCGCCACTGTGATGGTCGGGTACCAAACTCCTAGGAGCTTCAGGAGCAAGGAGTTTTTCAGAAAGGTTGCAGTTGGAGGGAAAGTGTTGGCAGTAGACGCAAATATACAAGTAGCAGACGGTTCGAAAGTGGCCGTAGAAAGACTGTTGCGGACGAAGGTAGGCCTAGCCGGCAAGGAAGTAGATGTAGATAGTCTCATTCTAGGAATGGACGTTCTGTGTAATATGGGGACGACCATACAGTGCGGTATGGCGAATCTTATTTTCCAGACTGGTGGAGCACCGACCAAAAAGACAGACGGAGGCAACGCGGAGTCTTCGCGGGAGCGACAAGGGAATGTCCTGGGCACACCTCATGTGGAGGACGCCGAGCAGAGCAGCTGTTCCGAGCGAAAACCGATCCCGGAACCCCGCACGCATCAGTGGTCGCGAGACCCCTTTCGAGACCACCCCCGTTATCAGGAAAATGAAAGGAAGGTGTCCCCACCCGATTTCATGCACGCAGCATACGCGTACAAGGAGTCGACGATGGACATGGTGGATAACGCGGTTACCACGATGACGGTAGAGACCACGCCGATCATCACAGAGACGCCACGCGCACGAGAGTCAACGCCATGCGCTAAACAACCAGACTCAATTCTTACTTTCGAGGCTATCGAAGAAGAGACACCTGAGAGGGCGGCGGAGATATCCCCAATCCCAGAGGAGGCAGGCGAGGCAGTCGAACCAGAACCATGTGAGGGAAAGGACAAAAGCGAGTCGTCAACAAAATTGGGTAACGTCATTAAACGTTTTCAACGCTGGATCAAGAGGAAAACTGGTTGAGAGCCGTGGAGCCGTTAAACAGAACAGAAGGATGGCAGGAGGGTCTCGAATCGGAGTAAGGCGTGGACGAGATCCCCATAAAACGCGTCCCAAGGCGGTGGCCATAACAATCATTGCGGCAGAGCTGGAGCGGAAGGGACTGAAAGGACGTCGTAGCCGTTTCAAGGTGATGGCGGGGGCGGACCAGTTTGTGGTGACTCAGCACCGCGACGGTGAAGTCACCATCACAAAGAAAGGGGGGGGTGTGAGGTAGGCCCAGCGCAGGCCTCCCCCACAATACATTACGTGTAAAATATATATATACCTTTAACATAATACACAGAATAGCATATTATTGTATTAGACTTAACATTAACATAGAACATAGATATAGCATGGTAAAGGGTAAAGGCAAAGAGTAAGCAAAGTATAAGAGCGGCCAGACCAGCGTAAGAATAGCGAAGGTCTGACGCGCGTTAGCGACCCACGATCAAGGTGTCGCGATCCACGAGAAGAGGAATAGCGCACTCAGGCCGAACGCGAGACCCGCAAATTAGTCCGTGGTTGGAGTTAAAGGCGTGCGGTTATGTCCCACGAGAGGAGGTCGGTGATTCGGGGTTTACGGAATTTTCGGCAATAGACATAACCGATTAAGAACAGTCGATTTATATAAGTATAGCGATATAAGTACGTGATTGCTGGGACATGTAGGCATAAGTGACTGAATGTAGGCTTAAGTGACTGAATAAATGAAAGTGAAGGAATAAAGAAGTATATCTAACCTAAAACTATGTGTTCTCGTTTACTGTGGCCTTACAGATATGCATATATACGAGTGCGCGCATTCGCACAAATTTATGTAGGAACGCGTTTGGTACGCAAATCTGAAGTGAATGGGCGTGGAAAGTGAGTATATACGGATTCTAGCGCCAGTCTGCGACCATTATCTGCCCGCCAAGAATAGTCTGTGTGATCAGAGGTACCTGTGCAGAGGACTACCCTGTACGCTTCCCTAGTAACCCAGTCGTTCCGGCAGCGCGACCCCTACGTTCCGCGACATCGAGACACTTGCCTCCATTTCATGCAGCGTCGCTGATTATATATAAATATTTCTGGTGACGTGGGCCTTGGACAGACTGAGATCTGTACCCCGGTAAAACAACCACTTTACAGTTTGTAAGTCTCAGCGTTGGTCTTAATATATTCTTATCCTATCGCTGTTAGGCACAGCGCGCATCTGGGTAATGAAGATAAAAAACATGTGTCCCCATTTCTACTGCACTCTCAGTTGGTCCATGTTTATAATCTGGACAATAAACATTTAAATATTGGGAATAACCAACATGTGTCCCTTGCACTCTCAGTTCGCATACCTGTTTGGCCTTAAGTGCGCACAAGGCATGTTTATAGTCTTATCTTATTATTATGTTGTATGTTCATGCTTGAACATTCTGCAGGGGGCCAGCAAATGTAACAGCTAGCAATTGCAGCCTCTGGTTTCTATTTTTCTTTACATAAATGAAAATTACAACTTTTATTATTATTGTTAATGCTAATGAAATACGAGCCCTGACCACTATTAATTCGTACGACACGTTTTATGAGGTATACGCAATGTTTTATGGAATGTATGGTCAAAGTATGGAATCAATGGAAAGGTCATTAAATTTCCGTTTGAATGATAAAGTACTGTTCTTAACCCATTAAGTACCCATTGAAAATTTTCAATTCTTGTAAAAGTCTACTTTTTAAACTTTTTCCCCTGGCTTAAACAAAAAAATTTTTTGATGCAAAAAGTTACTTCAAACAATTCTAATAGTGTCTGAAAAAAAAAATTTTCAAAAATCTCTTCCCATATATTTTTTATGATTGTTTTAAAATTGCTAAAAACGACTATTTTGTACCAAAAGTGCCCAATTTTTTTTTTCAGACACTATTAGAATTGTTTGAAGTAACTTTTTGCATCAAAAAATTTTTTGTTTAAGCCAGGGGAAAAAGTTTAAAAAGTAGACTTTTACAAGAATTGAAAATTTTCAATGGGTACTTAATGGGTTAAGAACAGTACTTTATCATTCAAATGGAAATTTAATGACCTTTCCATTGATTCCATACTTTGACCATACATTCCATAAAACATTGCGTATACCTCATAAAACGTGTCGTACGAATTAATAGTGGTCAGGGCTCGTATGACCATTCATGGTGTGAAATGCCAGATCCTCAATGTGTACTTTTTGCCGGTGTAAACTGCATCAAAACTTTGGATGCCACGCCCACCCATACCCTCCTAGCCGCCCTTTTCGGCCCCACCGTCTCCCTAAAAACGGGAATGCGTGTATGATACACGTAGTGTTTGAGCTAGAGCGTGGCTCCAAACTGTGATGTAGTTCTTTGGGGGTCGTTACCAGCTATCTTCCTACCAAATTTGGTGACTCTAGCTCAACCACTATACATATTCCAATCAGACATAAATATGCGCAAGTCTGTCTGCGCGTTTTAATATTTCCATCCATATGTATATACATACACACATTAAGTGTTCCAGAACAGCACAAACCATAATATAAAACACAATTAAAATACGTTTAAATTAATATTTTATATATATGTGCATACTTACATACATATGAACACGCCAACATACTTAAACAAAACCACCATCAGTTGATCGGCACCCATAAGCGCGCAAGCGTACATGTATATATGTATGTATGTACATATGTAAATCCATACACAGAACTCATAGCACTTTAACATAATTGCTACATTTTAATACATCACTCCAACATCCATATAAATATTCGATTTCCACATATATGCAAACATAACACACAATAATTAAATATATGTACACATTTCAACATATTAAACGCCGCACTTGCAAGTGAATTATTTCCAACACTTGTCAAGTCGCCGGCACTCCATAACATAAACAAAATACAAGTGCAATATAACATTTAGTTAAAATATAAAACAAACCACTGGCAGAGCACACAAAGAGATTAAAATTTAATAAAAACTTTATATTTTGCCGGCATAAAAGCCTATTTCCACTGCTCAGTTATTCATTTAACAGTGAGTTAACAGTAACTGAGGTTCAGTTTGCATGTGTTCTCCCATAAGGAATTAACTGAAGTATAACTGACCGTAAATATTAACTGAAGAATAACTGAAGAAAAACTAGTTCATTTGAACACTTGTTCGATAAATCATCGCGATGTTTCATCGAAAAATTCACAAAACAGCTGATTGAAGATTGAAAAGGTAAGCGCAATTCTTAAAATAATTAATATACTTCGTTTTTAGATGGATTCTCGTAAAAAATACGTTGTTTGGGAGCAAGGCATGGAGAACTTGTTTATGGAGTTGCGGGAGGAAAATTTCATTGCGCTCAGTGCACTGCAAAGAAACTCCCACATTTATGCAAAAATGGCGGAGAAGTTGAAGGAGGCGGGAATGAAGGAAGTGGATGGCGCAGTGCGGGATAAAGTTCAAAACTTGACGTGCAAATATAAGTAAGATATAAGTTAACACCACTTAGGCTGACATAGGCTAACCGGATACGCGTGCAACAGAGTTGCGCCACTCAGCGATTTGGAGGCTATCCATAAGTTCAACATACGCGACAAAGTTGCGTCCGTCAACAAATGCAATATGATCCATACGCCAAGTGGCCACTGGAATGTGCATTCTGCCGCATCGCTGCCCGCATCGCTGCCCACATCGCTGCCGGGGGTCCGTAGCTTACGTTATGCATAGGATTGTATTCATAAGTCAGTTTTAGAAGAACCCTCAAACGATCACAACTGATCCGTTCATAAATAAAGAATAAATAAAGAATTCTTATGTTGTTATAATTGGCGCTCAACAAAGCTCTCTAAAACTCCGTAACTAAGTCCGCTCAGCCAACGCGAGTGATGGTAAAAGTTTCGCTAAAAATAAAAATACAATAATATCCAACAAATATTGTGAAAATAACAACAATAAATCAAACTAAATTACACTCCAGCCGACGCCGCGAGTAATGCAAACGTTTCATTGAAACTCAAGAGAAATATAATTATTTTTTAATACAAAAAATTTTTTTCAACAAAACAATAAAACACTGCAAAAATAATTGCACGCGTATAACAATCAAATAGACAACAGTGAAAAATAAAAAACTCTGCAAAACACTTTGATAAATTTTGTGAAAAATACAAGATTGAAGAAAAACTGTGTTACAGAAAAACACATATAAAAAAAACTGCTTAAAAGTATGCTATAAAATAAAAAGACAACAGTTTTAAAAAAAAACAAGTGGAAACGTTGCAGTCGGACGCAACCGACTGCGGCATACTCGATACCAGTATTAAAACCGGTAAAAAGAGGCCTGATTGCAAAGGGGTACGGATGCGGCAGGGGTGTACGCTGCCTTAAAGATTCTCCGATGCAGATGGGGATGCCACCAGCTATATTCCTTCCAAATTTGGTGACTCTAGCTCAAAGTTTGTAAAATGTAGGGAAAGGGGGGGGCTGGGGCGGTATGGGTAGTTGTGGCATCAAAATTTTTGTTGCAGATCTTTGTGAAATGTCAATTGCTATCTTCATACCAAATTTGGTGGCTCTAGCTCGAAATTTGTAATAAGTGGGGAAAGGGGGGCTGGGGGCGGTATGGGTGGGCGAGGCATCCAAATTTTTGATGCAGATCTATGCGGAATGTCAATTGCTATCTACATACCAAATTTGGTGACTCTAGCTCGAAGTTTGTAAAAAAAGGGGCAAGGGGGGCTGGGGGCGGTATGGGTGGGCGTGGCATCAAAATTTTTGATGCAGATCTTTGTGAAATGTCATTTCAGGTCGTCTGACAGGCAACATCAAAAATTTATCAAAATTTTTTTTTTTTTTTAATTCAGAACAAATAAATTTGTTTTATTTTCTGTGTGCAGTGATTTCACATTCTAAGTCTTTGGATACTGTCTCGTACAGTGTCGGCAGTTGGAAAACAACAAAATATATCTGTAGTGCGGCCAGACTTGTTTCTTTGCCCGTCTGGGCAGCACATCACCTTAGTGCGCAAAATGAACTCTCAGTTCAGAAATAAGCAGATTGCTCGCGGGAAAATATTCTCAATAGCAGGTAAATCACCTTATGAAATTAAGCGCATTTCATGCAATACGACCGAAAGCAGTAGCCCCACAACAACAACTGCAACAACAACTAAGATTAAGAACAAAGCGATTCTTGGCGAGGCACTAAGCAAAGCCGTCAATGAACCCACAGCTAGTGAGATGAACGGTGCAGCTGGAATTGCCGCAACTACATCGACATTTGCAACAGGTGCCTTCTCAAGCGTCAACGGAGCCTCAGCTGAGACCCCCACAAGCAACCAAAACTCTGCCTCAGGTGACGTAGCTTTGCGTTTTCAAAAAATTAAAATTAAGCGCAAGATGGGCTTAGCCGCTTCTCCGAAGCTATTGAGGAAAAAATCGAACCTTGTCCAGAATGGTGGTAACTTTCCCTCACTACAAGCTAGTTACAACGGCAGCTCAAACCGCTTCGGATCACTTGCGCAAACTCCTGCTGACATGGACGCCGAAAATGAAATTGAAGCGCTGTGCGAGCAGCCAAGCACCAGCCACCAAGCTGCTACTGCTGACATAGCTGGGAGCTCTGATACTCCCGTCAAAACACAGCCCAAGCCACCACCAATAGTGATGGAGGGAATAAATGACGTAAATTTGCTAATGGAAAGCATTAAAAGAATTACTGACGTGAGCAAGGTAGAGGCAAGGGCTTCTCTGGGTGGTGTCATGAGGCTTTACACGGCCGATGCTGCCACATTCCGCAGTATTGTCAACTGGCTCGAGTCTGAGCAGTATGAGTTTCACTGCTACCAGCTAAAAGAAGACAGACCATACAGAGTCTGCGTAAAAGGCTTGCACCACAGCACGTTGCTTAGCCAGATCAAAGCCGAACTGGAGAAAATTGGCCACAAGGTGATCGATGCCCATACGCCCAAGAGGCGCAGCGAGCCAGGCACCCCAAAAGACAATCCAGTCAATATGTTTTTCCTGAATATTGCTGCAGCGGCCAACAACAAGGCGATCCTGGCTGTCAAAACATTATGCCATATGAGAGTTGTTATTGAACCACTCCGCAAGCGCACTGCTATCGTGCAATGCCATAGATGCCAGCAGTTTGGTCACACTGCTAAATATTGTCGCAAGGCGCACATTTGTGTTAAATGTGCCGGAGAACACCCTGCCAGAGATTGTACTCGACCACGCAACGAGCTATGCACTTGCTATAACTGTGGTGAACAGCACCCTGCCAACTACTCAGGCTGCAATAAATATCAAGCGTTCCTACAACGCTCCAGGCCCAGAAGCGGACTGGGCGGTAGAAGCATGAGCAACGAGCGCTCTATGCTACGGAGTACCTCTGGTGGTAGGCCGATTGCCACTCTTCGAAGCGGCGTCTCCT
The DNA here is from genome assembly GCA_018904305.1 of Scaptomyza montana. Taxonomy (NCBI): domain Eukaryota; kingdom Metazoa; phylum Arthropoda; class Insecta; order Diptera; family Drosophilidae; genus Scaptomyza; species Scaptomyza montana. The sequence continues at coordinate 283,983 of JAEIGR010000023.1, forward strand.
ATGCGGATGTAGCAAAGCAGCAACAGCAGCAGGACCAACAACAACACCAACATCAGCAACAGTCTAACAACAGGAGCCGCAGCCGTCAAAGGACGACGAGGGATCCACATCAGCAGCCGATGGGAGCCAGCAGCACCATCGAAACAATTCTGCAATCGCTTAGTGAAAGCATTAACTCTCTGCGCTCGTTCCAAGAGAAGCAGATGGAATTAATGATGATGATGCTGAAGCAGCAACAACAACAGACACAGCAGCAGGGGCAGATTCTTAATCTGCTCACTGCTCTCCAAGCGCAGAAGACACCATAATGATGCCGCTGCGCATCCTTGTGTGGAACGCCGACGGCGTTTCCACAAAGCTGCCCGAAGTAGAGTGCTTTGTGCGGCGACATGATATAGATGTCTTGCTTCTCAGCGAGACACACTGCAAAGGGTCAGAGGCACCCAAACTATTTGGGTATGAGGCCTATACTGCCAATGATCCCAGCGCTGGCAACGCTAAAGGTGGTGCAGCGATCATGATCAGGTCAAGCCTGGTCCACTTCCCGCTAGTACCAACAGCCACTAACAAAGTGCAACTAGCGTCAGCAGCTATCGAGACGGCACTCGGATATATAAATTTTGGAGCGGTATACTGTCCCCCGAGGTTTATATGGACAACGGATGAATTTAAGTCGATTTTGGAACAGCATCGTTCCAAACTCATCGTTGCGGGCGACTGGAATGCGTCCCACTGGCTATGGGGAGCAGGAAGGTGCAACCAAAGAGGTCATGCGCTTGCAAATCTCGTCCTGTATTCGGAGATAAACTCGCTAGCAACAGGAGGCCCAACGAGATACCCGTACGGCAGCAGAGGCTCACCAGGCTATATTGATTTTGCGTTGACTAGGGGGATCATGGGCATTCATGCTGATATACGGCCGGTTGTTGAGCTCAGCTCCGACCATCTACCCCTTGTCATTACGCTGAATGGAGGCCCGCAGCAGATAGGATACCGTTAACCGGGGAGATTCTTCTTCTCATCACTGAGAAGAGGCGCTTACGCGCGAGGTGGATGAGGTCTCGCCATCCGTTGGACAAAGCCGATTGGAACAGAGCGCAGAGTAGGCTCCGTCGTGCACTAGTGGAGCACAAATCTGCATGGTTTGACGAAAGGCTAGCCAACACTGGGGTTGCAAGCGAAGCGACGCACTCACTCTGGAAAGCCACGCGCGCTATTAAAAGGCGTTGCGCAAAAAAAGCGCCACTGGTGGACAGTAACGGGACATGGTGTCGTACTGACTTGGAGCAAGCGGAGGTGTTTGCTGTGCACCTTGCCGAGCGCTTTCAGCCGTTTAATCTTGCAAGTCTGCAGCATGTTGAGGAGACACACGACCAGCTGACTCAAGCTCTTCAAATGGACCTGCCTATCAAGCCATTTGCCCCTAGTGAGATAGCTGATGTCATTGCAAGCCAGAACATAAAAAGAGCGCCAGGTCATGACGCCATCTGCAATGCTACTTTGAAGGCACTGCCCAGCCGTGCGATTCGCTACATAGCGCTGGTGTTCAACGCTATTGTGAGGCTGCAATACTTCCCTCCTCAGTGGAAGCTCGGGATAATCTCCATGATCCACAAATCAGGCAAACCGGAAAGGGAACCCGCTTCCTACAGGCCGATAAGCCTCCTCCCTTCGATCTCAAAAGTGTTTGAAAGACTGATTGCCGCCCGGATGGCCAGGATCATGGAAGCTAAGGGGATTATTCCTGAGCATCAGTTCGGGTTCCGCGCTGGCCATAGTACTGTCGAACAGCTTCATCGGGTTGTCGAGCAAATTCTGACGGCCTACGACAATAAGGAATACTGCAACGCCCTCTATCTGGATATCCGGGAAGCGTTTGACCGAGTTTGGCACACCGGAATTCTGCTAAAAATTAAGCATACGCTGCCTGCGCCATATTTCGGCCTACTTAAGTCATACCTCGAGGGAAGGAGATTCGCGGTCCGTTTTCATTCGGCACTCTCTACCCAACATGATGTGGCAGCTGGAGTACCACAGGGAAGTGTCCTTGGCCCCCTGCTTTACTGCTTGTATAGCTACGATATGCCGATACCAGATTATAGCCTGTACGGGACATCAATGCTAGCCACATTTGCTGATGATGTGTGCGTCACCTACACGTCCCGATGCGAATACGATGCAGCCGATGGCATCCAGGACTACGCATCAAAGTTTGCGGAATGGGCAAGGCGCTGGAATATTGGCATCAATAGCGACAAATCGAGCAATGTTTGCTACACCCTCAAGCGGAGAACGCCACCGGCCGTGTCTGTGGAAGGGGCCCCTGTACCGCAGTCGAATACAGCAAAATATCTTGGAGTAATCCTGGATCGCAGACTCACTTTCTCTAAGCAAGTGACTGCCATCAAAACGCGCATACGTGCTTCAGTAAAAAAGCATTATTGGCTTCTCTGCTCGCGAAGTAAATTGTCACTCTCCAATAAAATGACAATTTATAAGCAGATCGTGGCACCAATCTGGAAATACGGGTGCCAAATCTGGGGCCTGGCATGCGACAGCCAAATCCAAAGAGTGCAGGTCGTCCAGAATAAAGCATTGAGGATAGTTACTGGTTGCGAGTGGTTTATCCGGAACACCACGCTACACAGAGACCTGAAACTGACCACTGTCTTCGACACAATCAACCAGCACTCGAGTCGTTACCATGATAGGCTAGAGCGACACCGAAATCGGCTAGCAAACGGACTCACCAGATATCGCCCACCTAGGAGGCTCAACCGGCGACAACCGAGGGACCTAATACTTCGATCTCCTGTGACGAGGGTCAGAAGAAGCTGACGCATCTTTGCAGCACTTGTATATCTGTGATATTTGTTATTTTATTGTTATTGTTATTATATTGTTACTGTTATTATAATTGTTACAGCTAACTTATGTTAGCCGGCGCGCCCAAATGGGCTGAATGAATAGACACCAAGGACACAAAGGGGCTCCTGGATTGCCCTGTATGCCTTAATAAATAACAAGAAAAAAAAAAAAAAAAAAAAAAAACCGCTTCACAGTATGCTCTTAAATAAAAGTAACATTGAAAGTATGCTTTACAATCAATAGACATTTAAAAAAAAAAAAAAAACTATTCTTGAAGCAAAGACAAAAACCAATCAATAAATAGCTATTATAATAGCTGCTCACAACAAAGCTTCGCGGGAAAACTACACAGAAGTCAACAACGGCTCCAGTCCTACAACACCACCATATCGTCTACATCAACTATAAATATTTTAATTAAAAATGAAATTCATGTAAGTGATTTGTTTAAGTGTTTACTACTCCACATCCAAAAACATAATAAAAAAAATTAAATAAGAAGAATATTATTACTGAATTGATCAGAGTAAAGAATTTTGTATTTATCTCAATTTTGCACTTTTGAACACTTGTTTTGATAATTGAATATCCAATAGATAGACATACTGGTATAACTAACTCATGTGGAGAGACGATAGTTTGGGAAAAACGACAGAAAGTGAGGACGAACTTATTAGTTCTTATAAAGAAAACAAATCTCTCGACAGAATGTCTTCACAAGAAGTACTCAAAGCCATGGAGGAACAGATTAATGCGGCTTTGTTAGCACAGGCTGCAGACTTACAAAAGGGATTTGATGAGAAATTAGATAAGGTAATTGGTCTTTTTCGCAGTGAAGTAAATTCTCTAAAAACAGACTTGAAAAAGAAAGAAATAGTAGAATACCAAAGAGTACAAATCGTGCCAGGAGTAGAATTCGATGAGCCCCTTGATTTGGTTAAATCCCTGCCAGAGTTTTCTGGCAAAGTGGACGAATATGTTGCTTGGAGAGAAGCAGCAATATTTGCCTATGAGGTTTTTGAACCTCATAACGGCAGTTCAAGGCATTTTCATGCACTTGGCATAATAAGAAATAAAATCAAAGGCGCAGCCAGCGCAACTTTATCATCTTTCAATACGGTTTTAAATTTCAAAGCAATTATAGCCAGACTTGATTTTACATATGCAGATAAGACTCCAACACGCGTTATTTTACAAAAACTAAGTACCCTTAAACAAGGTGAACTAAGCTTGCTAGAATATTATGACGAAGTCGAGAAAACCCTGACTCTCCTCACTAATAAAACAATAATGACACATGATTCTGCAGCGGCAGCTGTCTTAAATGAGCAATTCAGGAAAGACGCACTACATTTTTTTGTTGCCGGTCTTAAGAAATCTCTTAAATCAGTCGTATTTTCCGCTCAGCCCGAAGATTTACCATCTGCCTTGTCCTTAGCCCAAGAAGCTGAAGTTTGCAATGAATATTCACAATTTGCCGCAAGCTTTGCTAAAACTAATGAGGAAAGAAATCAGAAACCCACAGGCCAACGCCAGCACCCACGTTATCAAACCAATGATAACAATCAGGGAAAAAATCCACAAAATAAACCTCAAAGGGGTAATAACAAGCCCAGGTATACGAACCAGACAAATGTTCAAGGAAATTCGCAACCGAATTCCTCGAAGCAAAGGTTTCAAAGTAAAGACCAACAATCCCGAGCCCCTGAGCCAATGGAAGTTGACCCGTCTACATCACGTTTTCGGCAACAAACTAACTTCAGCAAAAAATTTAATCCAACTCAAAGCAGTCAGAATATAAATCTTTCAGCTCAAGAGCAAGGCACTGGCGATAATGATTATCAGCCCCAGGCCGATGAAAATGCTCAAGCATTCGAGGATGACGTATCTAATGATTCATGCAATTTTTTAGGAATAAGTCCTTCCTCCCGTTCATTAAACAAAATGTAGGAGGAAAATTAGTTCTTAAACTTCTAATTGATACCGGGGCATCGAAAAACTATATCAGACCCTTGTCCGAGTTACAAAATGTTACACCAGTTGAGAAACCTTTCCAGGTTAAATCTATACATGGGGGTACACAAATTTTAAAAAAATGTCCGATAAAATTGTTCAATGAAACATCCTTTTTCTTCATACTACCAACTTTAAAAGACTTTGATGGTATAGTGGGACTCGATTTTCTTATGCAAGTTAATGCTCAGCTTGATTTAAATAACGGTATCATTAGGTTTAAGGGCGGCACCAAGTCGCTTAACTTTAAAACGTTCCCACACGTAAACTACACTCAGGTCAACGATTCAGACGTACCTTTACCTATAAAAGAATCTTTTGATAAAATGATTAAAAATAGATCATATGCGTTTGCGGACCCAAATGAGTCCCTACCTTACAATATCAACACTGTGGCTACCATCCGAACAGACGATGTGCCAGTGTACTCAAAGTTATACCCATACCCCATGGGTGTATCTGATTTTGTCAATTCAGAAGTTAAACAACTTCTCGAGAACGGCATCATTCGACAATCAAGATCGCCTTACAATAATCCCATCTGGGTTGTTGATAAAAAAGGTGTTGATGAGCTCGGATACAAAAAAAGAGAATGGTCATCGACTTCAGGAAACTGAATGAAAAAACGGTGAACGACAAATACCCACTTCCTAACATTTCAGTCATATTAGCAAACATGGGTGAGGCCCAGTATTTTACAACACTGGACCTTAAATCAGGCTTTCACCAGATAGAACTGGCAGAAAGAGACAGGGAAAAACCCGCGTTTTCTGTAAACAATGGAAAATACGAGTTTTGTAGGCTCCCATTCGGTCTGAAAAACGCACCGAGTATATTTCAGAGGGCTATTGACGATGTCCTTCGAGATGAAATAGGAAAAACTTGTCATGTCTATGTTGATGATGTGATAATTTTTTCTAAAAATAAAGAGGACCATGTTAAACACATCAATTGGGTTTTAAAAAGCCTCGAAGATGCTAACATGAGGGTGTCTCAGGAAAAATCCAAGTTCTTCAAAAAGAGCGTGGAATATCTGGGATTCAACGTGTCCAGAGGTGGAATTCAAACTACACCAGAAAAAGTTCAAGCTATCAAAAACTTTCAAATCCCAAAAACACTGTTTGCCCTTAGATCATTCTTAGGATTAGCTAACTATTACAGGTGTTTCATCAAGGGATTCGCTGATATCGCCAGACCCCTAACGGACGTCTTAAAAGGCGACAATGGCAAAATAAGTGCCAATCAGTCGAGAAAAGTGGTTATAGACCTAACACAGAAACAAATTGAAGCGTTCTGTAAATTGAAGGATATACTAGCCTCCGAAGATGTCATTTTGAGATATCCGGACTTTAAAAAACCATTTGATTTGACAACAGATGCTTCGGGATATGGCATTGGGGCAGTGTTATCCCAAGAAGGTCGTCCCATAACTCTCATTTCACGAGCACTTCGTGACAACGAGCAGAATCTTGAGACAAATGAGCGAGAACTTCTGGCCATTGTATGGGCCCTAAAAAATCTTCGGAACTATTTGTATGGTGTACGAAACCTCAATATTTTCACAGATCATCAATCTCTGACATATGCAGTGTCAGATAAAAACCCTAACGCAAAGATAAAAGCTGGAAAGCCTTTATCGACGAGCATAATGCCAATATCATCTACAAACCTGGCAAGGAAAATTATGTAGCCGATGCATTATCACGTCAGAACGTGAACGCCCTGGACTCTGATTCACAATGTTCAGACATTGCTACAGTTCACAGCGAAGAATCCCTGACTTACACAATTGAAACCACTGATAAACCAGTAAATTGTTATAGGAATCAAATTATAATCGAGGAAACTAACTCACCTTCTGTTAGAACATTCATACTCTTTCAGAACAAAACACGACATATTATTGGGGTCTCAGATCGGAACAATCTTATGCAAATACTACGGGATGTAGTTAACGCAGGAGTTGTCAATGGTATCCATTGCGAACTACCGATCCTTGCCTTTATCCAACACAACTTGATCGAACTCTTTCCATCAACAACATTTAGATACTCTAAATATGTCGTAACAGACATCCCTGACAAAACAGAACAACGAGAAATAGTGACAACTGAGCACAACAGAGCGCATCGCGCGGCGCAAGAAAATGTAAAACAAATAATGCGTGACTATTTCTTCCCTAACATGTCGAAATCGGCAACAGAAGTTGTCGCAAACTGTAGAGTTTGCTCTATGGCTAAGTATGACCGACATCCAACGAAACAGATGTTAGGAGAAACACCAATTCCCACCTATGTAGGAGAACGCCTGCACATCGATGTATTTTCTACCGATCAGAAGTACTTCTTAACGTGTGTCGACAAATTTTCAAAGTTTGCCGTGACACAGCCAATTTGTTCGAGAGCAATTGTGGACATAAAAAATCCAATCTTACAGCTCATAAATATTTTTCCTAAAATAAACACCATTTATTGCGATAACGAAAAGTCCCTGAATTCCGAGACGGCCAAATCTATCTTGTCAAAATTTCGTATTCAAATAGCAAATACGCCGCCCTCACATAGTGTTTCAAACGGTCAAGTTGAACGATTTCATAGCACTTTAACAGAAATTGCGCGCTGTATGAAACTTGACAAACACATAAGCGACACCGTTGACCTGATTCTGCTTTCAACGATTGAATACAATAAAACCATACATTCAGTGACTGCAATGAAGCCAGTCGATGTTATTTGGTCAAACAACATAGAAACAAGAATACAGATAAGAGATAGACTTGAAAAGGCACAGTTTAAAAAAATCACACAGGTAAATATAAACCGAGAAAATAAAAAATATTTGGTAGGAGATAAAGTTTGGATAAAGACGAACAAACGCTTAGGTAATAAGTTGACCCCACTATGCGTAGAAGGCATAATAGAAGCAGACTTAGGATCAACAGTCTTAATAAAGGGGAGGGTGGTCCATAAAGACAATATTAGAAAATAAGAAATAGCAATTAATATAAAAAAATATCATTCTCTTCCTTAGAATAACATCAACGTTAGTAATACTTCTAATGACGACTTTTACGACCGCAACTGTTAAACTAACTAACTACACACTTTCGGACTACATACCAGTAACAGACGGCGACGTTACCATTTGGGACGAGTACGGCTACCTCGGACACACAACGAACGTGACATCATACGAGACGTACGCGGACGAAACCAGACGGACCTTAGAACTGTTTAAACAAGACCACATACGTAACGTGCTACTCACTGACCTCGGACATATCGAGACGCTTATAGCAACGCTTAAGGTTAACCACAGAAACCCTCGCAGCATAAACCTCTTAGGGACTGCCCTAAAGGTCATAGCAGGGACTCCTGATTTCGACGACTGGGAACATATTAAGTTCAAGCAAACACAAATAGCAGATTCACAAAACTTACAGATCGAATTAAACAATAAATTTCAGACTAGACTCAACGAACTTACAGAAATCGTTAACTCAATTAACAAGATAGAAGGAATTGACATGGATCATTTGTACGAAACAATTTTAGCAAAAAATAGAATGATTATATCAGATTTACAAAATTTAATTCTTACCGTAACCCTTTCTAAAATAAACCTGATCAACCCAGTAATGTTAGACAACATCGATGTCAAGGAGATGACACTTAAACACTGCACTAATATTAGCGTAACCGATTTATTAGAAGTTGCTAGCATTAAGGCTTTCCAGAGTAATGATATTTTGTACTTTTTAATTAAATATCCTATACCTAAGTTAGTATGTAAAAAAATAAATTTATTCCCTGTTCAACGATCCGGTAAAGTTTTGGACTTCGAGAAGACTAACATCGTGGCGGATTGCGGCACTGTTATATTTACTGTCGGCGAATGCAACGCATCAATAGGCACCACATTCTGCAGGAACTTAAAATCTTCTAGCTGTGCGCAACAACTGATAGCTGGAACTTTTGCACAATGCAGTACCCGACCTGGACATCTGGATAAATTAATGATAATAGATGATGGCGCAATTATCATCAACGAGGCAACTGTAAACATCTCAAGTTACTCGGGCCCATCATCATTCATCTCTGGAACTTACCTAGTGAACTTCGATGACGACATCATAATCAACGAAACTCGGTACGTCAACAATTATGGTGTCCTTAGGAAAAAGCCAGTAGTCTCAGCTGTCACTCAAATCAACGTGACTATGCATCGGGAACACCTAAGCCTACCCTTCCTCCACGAAATGAGTCTGGTGAATCTACAACATATTGGTCAACTAAAATCCACGTTGATATACGGGCCATTATGGAGCTGCGCAATCACGCTGGCAGTCGTCTTCGGTTTATTGATGCTAGCGTATAAGATCCAGCAACGCATCAAACAACGAGAGCGAACCACAATCATAAAAAATCTACAAGCAGGCTCTAGAAAGACCGAGGACGCTCTTAACTTGGCAGAGGGAGGAGTTAACACCACTTAGGCTGACATAGGCTAACCGGATACGCGTGCAACAGAGTTGCGCCACTCAGCGATTTGGAGGCTATCCATAAGTTCAATATACGCGACAAAGTTGCGTCCGTCAACAAATGCAATATGATCCATACGCCAAGTGGCCACTGGAATGTGTCACGAGGCGCACGATCAGCATTCTGCCGCATCGCTGCCCGCATCGCTGCCCACATCGCTGCCGGGGGTCCGTAGCTTACGTTATGCATAGGATTGTATTCATAAGTCAGTTTTAGAAGAACCCTCAAACGATCACAACTGATCCGTTCATAAATAAAGAATAAATAAAGAATTCTTATGTTGTTATAATTTAAATACAAAACTGCGTTATATGTCCAAAAGCTAATTATTGTTGTATCCTTCTGGACAAGAATTGAAAGATTAGAAGCCGTCGGGTGGTGCAACATCCAAATGGCAGCCATTCGACAGATTGCATCGGATTTTGCAACAAGTTAGAGCCATACACGTTGAATGTTACATCGACCAAAGAACAGGTAGTGTAATTAAATATTATATAATATGATAAATTTTAAACAGTATTATTCGTTAGTGCCTGAAAGATGTTCAGTGGAGCGGTCTGCTTCAGAGCACTCATCGCCGGCGTCTGGAGAGTAACCGGCAAAGCGGCGAAGAATGGCAAGTGGTTCCGTCACGCCGTTAGAGGAAGCTATTCAAGCTTCCATAGCTACTCAGTTCTTTAATAAAATGAAAGAAACCCTTGCTGAAATGAGTAGTTATATACAGGAAACATTGGCATTAGTCAATGAAACATTGAGAAAAAATATATAAATTTAATTAAATAAATGAATTCAAATAATAAAATACAATTTCGATTTATTTAGTTTTTATATGAGTATTAAGGCTTATAGCTTTTCTTATATTACAAGCAGCTCAGATTGACGCTTCCATTTTTTGCTATTTGCAATGTTCGTGGCCGATGTTTTTTATAAAATTACATTGCTCCTTCATTACAAGCAAAACAGCTTGTATACATTGCATGTATGTCAATAAAACGGACAATAATGCACTACAAATATGCAGTAATAGATTTCGCTCCATGTTTAATTCGTAATTTAGCTATAACAAACCAAAACAAAACAAACCGAACAGCTGATTCACTAACGGAGGCTCAGTTACTGAGCAATGGAAACAGCTTTCGTAACTGACTGTTAAAATTTACAGTAACTGAGCAGTAGAAATAGGCTATAAGTTACAACAACTCCATATAAACAAACATATGCATATGTAAGCTTTGCTAGTTCCGCTCTTGTGAATGGTTAAAGGTAAGAACGAATACTTTTTTATAGAGGCGCTAACGTGTGTAGTGCGATATATCGTGTGCGTCAACATTCCGACATTTAACTTAATTTAAAAGTATTAATTATAATCTAAAATTAATTTCTCACTTCCGTTCTGTTTTTTCGTTCGCATTTTTTCTCTGTGGCGATTCCATTTCGTTCCGAGTGGAATATTCCAAAGTAATTTATAAATATTCCCTTACAAATTATTTTAAGTCCGTTAACGGGGGAAAGTGTAAATATCCTTTTACAATTTTCATTTCTTTGTGCCGTTTCCATTCCGTTCCGAGTGGAATATTCAAAATAATGTCTACATAGTCTTTAATAAATTATTTTAAGTCTGTTAACGGGTAAAATTGTAAATATTCTTTTACAATTTTACTTTCTCTGATCCGATTCCATTTCATTCCAAGTGAGTGGAATATCCGAATAATTTATAAATATTCTTTTCCAAATTATTCGTTAGTCCATCTATCGGGGCTATATTTGTAAATAGTCTTTAACAATTTTAATTTCTGTGTTCCAATTCCATTTCGTTCCAAGTGAATGGAATATTCCAAATAATTTATAAATATTCTTTTATAAATTATTCTCAAGTCCAGTGTCCAGTTCTTGCTTGTCACCTGTACCAACTCATAAAAAATAGTTAATCAATTATTTTTGAGGACAGATAATGCCGATAGGGCCAGGTGAAGGAGAGACAAAAACAGTTGAACGTTCCGTCCGTGAAGAGCCAAAGAAGAAATTCGCTTTTTCCACCAAATCTCCCGGTGAAGAAACCCTCCAGTGCCGTCACTCCAAAACCCAAGGTTGAGACCACTACGCCACTTGCCAAACCAAAAATTTCAAGTTTGAAGCAAATAGCCACTCGGGCCGCTACCAAATTTACCTCCAAGGCAAATATGGCAATGGCCGACTTTATCTCCGCTTCCGATAAGCTGACCCAATTCGAATCAAGAATTAGTGGTCCGTCAGCTACAGAACCATCCCTCTACACACTACAGGTCCGTCGCGACCATATAAAGATTCTGTGGGAGAAGGTTGAAAAAGAATTCGAAAGTAGCTCAAGATCACTCAGCCAAGAAAGTTATATTTATAAATAGTCTTTTACAAATATTTTCAAGAACATTTTATTGTGGTCAATCCTGACTACAATAAATATTCCCACAAATCCCAGAATTTTTTCTTGCTTGTCTCCTGTTCCAACTCAGAAAAAATAGTTAATCAATTATTTTTTGAGGACAGATAATGCCGATAGGGCCAGGTCAAGGAGAGAAAAAACAGTTGAACGTTCCGTCCGTGAAGAGCAAAAGAAGAAGTTCGCTTTCTTCACCAAATCTCCCGGTGAAGAAACCCTCCAGTGCCGTCACTCCAAAACCCAAGGTTGAGACCACTACGCCACTTGCCAAAACACAAATTTCAAGTTTGAAGCAAATAGCCACTCGGGCCGCTACCAAACTAACCTCCAAGGCAAATATGGCAATGGCCGACTTTATCTCCTTTTCCGATAAGCTGACCCAATTCGAATCAAGAATCCATCCTTCTACACACTACAGGTCCGTGGCGACCATGTAAAGGTTCTGTGGGAGAAGGTTGAAAAAGAGTACGAGACCAGCTCTAGGGCCCTTAGACAAGGTTGTGGGAGTAGCGATGCTACGTCGTTAACGACGACATACGACCATTGCTACTCCGTATACGAGCGGTGTACGGCACAATTATGCGAGCAAATAGAACGGCTTAGCTCCATTAATAGGCAACCAGTAGTTCCGAGAGCGTCTGTTTCTCGGGGCTGTAGTCTCCCGCCTGTAGACACAGAAGTGGAGACTATTTAAAATGGCCAACTTTCCGAGACCTATTTACGCCTATCTACATTGACAGCCCTCGACTAACTCTAGTCGAAAAATTGTTTCACCTCAATTCAAAAACTGGATGTGAAGCAAAGGCAATCGTCTCCAAATCTCCGCTCACTCATGACGGTTTTGCCTCTGCGTGGCAGGCGTTATATGAGCGGTTCCAAAACAAGAGAATTCTGGTTAACAGCCAGCTAAAAATATTTTTCAACTTGCCGACAGTCAGTGTAGAAACCGGTTCCGCTCTCAAAGAAATTCAGACCACTATCCAGAGTTGTCTCACAGCTTTGGAACATTCCGATGTGTCGACAGACAATTGGGACTGCCTTCTTGTATTCTTATGCTCTTCCAAACTTCTAAAGGGTACACTGTCACTGTGGGAACAGTCCCTTTCAGATAAAGCGGCAATTCCAAAATGGGAGGACTTAAATAGTTTCCTGGGTGAACGCTATAGGACGCTGTAAGCTATCGCGGATGTCAAGCCTAGTTCCAGCGTTCAATCCAATTCAAGGCCGTCCAAGCCTCAAGCGTCTTCGAGGAATCTCCAAACCTTTGAAGCAAAGGTACATTCCAAGGTAAAATCTTGCAAAGTATGTTCCAAAGAAAACCACCCAATCCGCTTATGTCCGAAGTTCCTTCAAATGTCAGTTACCGAGAGAGCCAACGTCGTTAAACAGCGGGGTCTATGTTGGAATTGTTTTGCAAAGAACCACCAACTTAAAGACTCCACGAGTGCTCACAATTGCTTCACGTGCAAGGGCCGCCATAACACGCTTTTGCATAAGGGCAGCCCTCCTTCAGTGACCGCTAATTCAGTTCCTCAAATGCAAAATAACAATCCAGTTCAAATACAGTCCACATCGAGCCAACCCTGCGTTCAAAACTATTTTGCAACTGATACGCGTGGTGTGCTCTTAAGTACCGCCCTAATAACTGTTATCCACTTTCATTTCTAAGAGATTGTTTGACAAAATCAAAGTACCCTTCCAAAGGGTTGAAGTCAACGTCTTGGGGCTCAATCAAGCGGTTGCAGCCCATCCCCGAAGGCTATGCCACTTCCATGTTGGGTCTCCTATAAGGCCAAGACTTCAAATTGAAGTTTCGGCATATGTGCTCCCAGAACTGTCGGGAAACCTCCAGTCATATTCCATTCCTCCAACCTTATTAAAGGATCTTCCAGACCTCCAACTGGCAGATCCGACCTTCTTCCAAAGTACTTAAATAGATGTGCTGCTTGGGGCGGATATCCTTCCGTCCATTGTATGTGGCACTCTTTTGGGTCAAAAGACGGTGTTTGGCTGGATACTCACCGGCCCGATCTCAAAGACCGCACCCAATTCCATCTCGTCCTTCTCCACGCGCATTACGGTCAAGACAAAGTCGCGACTAGAGGAGAGAGAGACGGCTTCGTCTATTATTAACAGATGGCAACGTTTGAAGGGTGGTGGACGTTCTCACCAGCCAAGGAGTTCTAAAGCGCCCCGCTGCTAAATTACTCCATCTTCCTATGGACACTCCCGTTCCTAAATCCTAATGTTTTTCTATGTACTCCCGACCAGTGTGCATCGTCCAGGGGGTAACATACGAGTACATTTATGTTTCTTTACTCTTTCTTTTGTTTTTGTTTACACAGAATGGCACCCAAGAAGGCACAGGCGCTGGATTCACGTCGGGCACGCGGTGAACAGTCATTTCGCTGCCGTATCTGCAGTGGGATCCACCCCTTGCGGAAATGCAAGAGATTTCTGCGTTTGCCGGGTGACAAGCGGCTGCGTGCGGTGCTGATCAATAAGTACTGCCCGAATTGCTTGGCGTACCAACATTCGGAGGATACCTGCCGCAGCAAGGACAAATGCCGAAAGTGTTAGGAGGAACCACACGCTGCTCCACCTGTCCGAGGCGGTCCGACCAGCAGCCTCCACTTTCAGCACCCCTTCCGAAGTTTAGCGTCGCTTGGAGCCCGCCAGGGAGTGGACCACGTCCCCAGCCAAAGGTCCCCAGCCGGCGATGTCAACCTCATTGGTGTCGCTGCTGGAATTTAAAATGATTACGCTGCTTCCCAACGTCTCCCTCTTTATAAACAACGGCGTCTCTTCGTACCAGCTGTCCGCACTCGTGGACTCGTGCAGCCACATCAGCCGCATCAGCGCTTCCTTGGCAAAGGCCTTCGGGCTATCCGTCACCAGCGACGGTGCGGATGAGGCCTGTACGGTGTTCCTCCACGACCGTGCGGCGACCTTCATGAGAGAGGCGGTGCTTAAGGTGGAGGAGGGCGTGGATGTGAAGACGCCCGCCAGAACGATCCCGGAGAGCGTCCAGGCACATTTCGCCAACATTGTGCCATCGGACGCAGCCTGGTTTCGTCCAAAGCGAATTGCCCTGGTGCTAGGAGCTGATCTGTTTCAGGAGCTTTTGGTGCCAGGACTCGTTCCCGGCCAGAACGGCCTTCCGGTGGCACAAAATACCATTTCCGGTTGGATGCTCTCGGGGTCGTGTCTAGCGTAATTTTTCTAAAGGGAGTCGGCATCATTTCCGCTCCCCCCTTCAGTCATAATCTTGCAATCCTTGCAAAGGGGGAGTTTGTTTATGCCAAACAGCGGAAAATCCGCTAACCGCGCAGCACTGCTGCCGTCGCTATAACGGATATTATAAATTCACCTCATCCGAGCCTTATAGCCGACGGCAGCCTTTAACACCGGCTTCGCTCCGCGAAGCCTAAGCTGCTGAAATAAGTTTTCTATTACAAGTGTCAAATAGAGGTCACGCGTAAATAAAGTTCACAATATAATTATTAAATCCTCAAAGTGTTTTTTTTCTAATCCGACGCATCACCCTACATTCTACGTGCGAAACTCCCCGACATTATTTATTTATTTATTTATTTATTTATTTATTTATTTATTGTCAGCTAAGAGCAGCTGACATTAAAATGAAATCAAAATTAATTTAAATTAAAAAATAGTTAAAATAATTTAAAATAAATATATAGATTCATATATAAATCTGAAAATATAATCAAAAGTTAACGTTAAAGCTCTGGGAAATTCAATAAAAATTGAGTAGTCCAACATTTGTTGCGAGGATTGGGAAAAACCCAGAAAAACCCAATCAGGGTATAAAAACCCTGGCTCAGAAGAATAAAAGTCAGAATAAAAAGAACAACGAGATACTCAACATTTGGGTCCTTCGAGCTGTTCTCCGAGGTACTCAACAGTATCTATTATTTCATTAGTATAAAAAGTTTATGCAATGCATAACAAAAGAATAAGGAAACGTTATCTAAGCAGAGTCAATGACTAAGATAGAATTAAAACAAATAAAAAAAATCAAAAGAATTTGATAAAAATTGCAAGAATGTAAATAATTTTGCATAAGATTGATATAAATATATTCTCTTTATGACCATAAATTTTGTATAGTTATACTCGTTACCGAAGGTAAAGAGTATATTGGGTTTGTGCATTGTCCGGCATGGTGTCTGTCCATCCGTATAGGCGCAATGTTTTTCCACACCCTTCAAGCTAGAGACTTGAAACTTTCCAATTATCTTTATCTATGGCATAGTAAAATAAAGTGTCAAGATTGAGGTTCTACGATAACTGGGGGCTGGTAAATCGATAAATTCGATAGCTCAACTACGAAGTTTGGTAAGCAGATAGCTACTAACCCCCAAAAAACTGCTGGGAGAGCCCGACTAGAAGATACCCTGGACCCAGTTGCAATAAATAAATTAAATTTATATAAGACTTTGGTATACTGACAACTTCAATCGATTAAATTCGATATCTCCGGTGTTTCTTAACCGATTTGGACGAAATTTTCAGAAAAGTTTTATCGTTACCCATTATTTCAACCCCCAGTTTTACATTTTCCAAATTCGATATTTTTTTGATATCGGTTGCATGTGTATATCGGAAACCAGAATAGTTATCGGTAATTTGAAGCAAACTTGTTCTGCTCATGGTATAGGAGAAACTTATATTCAAAATCTGAAGTCTCTATCTCTTTTAGTCTCTGAGATCCACGCGTTCATACAGACGGACAGACGGACGGACAGACGGACATGGCTATATCGTCTCGGCTGTTGATGCTGATCAAGAATATATATACTTTATATTATACCCTTTTTACCTATTTTACGGGTTAAGGGTATACAAATTTAGATGCCACGCCTACCCATACTGCCCCCATCCCCCCTTCCCACACATTTTACAAACTTTGAGCTAGAGACACCAAATTTGGTATGAAGATAGCTATTGACATCCCCCATAGATCTGCAGCAAAACTTTGAGTGCCACGCCCACCCATACTGCCCCTAGCCCCCCCACCCACACATTTTACAAACTTTGGGCTACAGACCTAGTAGGAAGATAGCAATTAACACACCACAAATATTTGAAATATCTTCAAAACACAAATGATTGTACTACGCCAGCGTTGTAGTATACATATACGAAATGCTTTTCCTTTGCTTGGAAGCAATTATATCAACAAATGAACGCAGATCTATGCAAGGATGAAAGAGCTATTTTTTAATGCTTAATTAAAAGAAAACAGGAGTGGTTTATTATTTATTTTTATACTCGATACCGAAGGAAAAGAGTATATTGGGTTTGTGCAATGTCCGTCATGGTGTCCGTCCGTCCGTCCGTCTGTCCGTCAGTATGTTCGCAACTTTTTTCCACACTCTTCAAGCTAGAGACTTGAAACTTTCCAATTCTCTTTATCTATGGGATAGTAAATTAAAGTGTCAAGATGGGGGTTCTACGATAACTGGGGGGCTGGCAAATCGATAAATTCGATAACTCAAAACCGATAAATCCACATATTTCGCACATCCTTACAGCTAGAACTACCAAATTTGGTAAGAAGATAGCTACTAGCAACCCCCAAAAAACTGCATCAAAAATTTTGGAGCCACGCCCACCCATTCCGCCCCCATCCCTCCCGCATTTTAAAGTCAAAAAAGCCTATATCTCCCACATTTTTGAGCTATAGCCACCAAATTTGGTGCCAAGATAGGTGATGATGACCCCCCAAAAACTGCATCAAAAGTTTGGATGCCACGCCCACCGATACTGCCCTAGCCGCCCCCATCCACCCCAACGCTTCGTCATAAAAAGGAATGCGTGTATCTTCCAGAGTTGTGGAGCTAGAGCCTCCAAATTTGGTAGGAAGCTAGCTGGCAACGACCCCCAAAAATCTGCATCAAAGTTTTGGAGCCACGCCCACCCATTTCGCACCCCTTTCCTCACCTTCTACAAACTTTGAGCTAGAGTCACCAAATTTGGAAGGCAGATAGCTGATGGCATCCCCATCTGCATCGGAGAACCTTTAAGGTAGCGTACACCCCTGCCGCATCCGTACCCCTCTGCAATCAGGCCTCTTTTTACCGGTTTTAATACTGGTATCGAGTATGCCGCAGTCGGTTGCGTCCGACTGCAACGTTTCCACTTGTTTTTAAATAAATTACTCCGAATTCTGTTTAAGAAATGTGACATTCGTGACCCTGACATCAAAAAATGTGAATCGCACTATATGCAGCATCAGATTTAGGGCGATTTCAATCCTCCCAAAATCACTGAGCGTTTTGGTCTGTGGCAGGTCGAAATGTAATTTCGTGAAATTCGGGTGGAATCGTTTTCTGTGGCACCCCTGATACATTTGTGACACGAGAATTTTTTATATTAGAAAGGTAGATTTAAAGATAATAAACATGTTTGATGTTTGGGTATTGCATGAATGATGGTAAAAAATCGATTACAAATGTATGCAAGAAAGCGTATTGTACTTGTTCTTTATCTAAACGTTCGTTAAAAACAGGAATGTGTGTATCTGTCACAGTTTTTCAGCTTGTCACCAAATTTGGTAGCAAGATAGCTGGTAAAGTCCCCTGAAGATCTACATAACAGCTTTGGATGCCGCACCCAGCCATTTCTTCCACATTTTAAAATGGGGAATCTCCTTATCTATCACAGTTTTTGGGTAGTTACCAAATTTAATAGCAATATAGCTAGTGGCATCCCTCGAAGATCTGCATAACATTATTTTTAAAAGCAGCGCACACCCTACTGCAGCCGTACCCCTTTGCAATCAAGACAAAAGACACCGAATTTTTATACACAGTATACCGCTGTCGGTTGCGTCCGACTGCATAATTTTCACATGTTTTCCTTCAATTTTAATTTAATTTTCAGACCTTAATCTATGTTTATCATTTATATCAAGTATTATAATTATACTCGATACCGAAGGTAAAGAGTATATTGGTTTTGTGCAATGTCCGTCATGGTGTCTGTCCGTCTGTCCGTCCGTATGTGTGCAAGTTTTTTCCACACCCTTCAAGCTAGAGACTTAAAACTTTCCAATTCTTTTTATCTATGGGATAGTAAATTAAAGTGTCAAGATGGGGGTTCTTCGATAACTGGGGGGCTGGCAAATCGATAAATTCGATAACCCAATACCGATAAATCCACATATTTCGCACATCCTTACAGCTAGAAGTACCAAATTTGGTAAGAAGATAGCTATTAGCAACCCCCAAAAAACTGCATCAATAATTTTGGAGCCACGCCCCCCATTCCGCCCCCAGCCCCCCCGCATTTTAAAGTCAAAAAAGACTATATCTCCCACAGTTTTTGAGCTATATCCACCAAATTTGGTGCCAAGATAGGTGATGATGACCCCCTAAAAACTGCACCAAAAGTTTGGATGCCACGCCCACCGATACTGCCCTAGCCGCCCCCATCCACCCCAACGCTTCGTCAAAAACGGGAATGCGTGTATCTTCCAGAGTTGTGGAGCTAGAGCCTCCAAATTTGGTGGGAAGATAGTTGTTAACAACCCCCAAAAAACTGCATCAAAGTTTTGGAGCCACGCCCACCCATTACGCCCCCAGCCCCCCCGCATTTTGAAATCAGAAATGGCTATATCTCCCACAGTTTTTGAGCTATAGCCACCAAATTTGGTGCCAAGATAGGTGATGATGACTCCCTAAAAACTGCATCAAAAGTTTGGATGCCACGCCCACCAATACTGCCCTAGCCACCCCCATCCACCCCAACGCTTCGTCAAAAACGGGAATGCGTGTATCTTCCAGAGTTGTGGAGCTAGAGCCACCAAATTTGGTAGGAAGATAGCTGGCAACGACCCCCAAAAATTTGCATCAAAGTTTTGGAGCCACGACCTCCATTTCGCCCCCCTTTCCCCACTTTTTACAATTTTCGAGCTAGAGTCACCAAATTTGGTATGAAGATAGGAATTGACATTCCACAAAGATCTGCATCACAAATTTGGATGCCACACCCACCCATACCGCCCCCAGTTTCCTTTCCCCACTTTTTACAAATTTCGAGCTAGAGTCACCAAATTTTTTTATGAAGATAGCAATTGATATTTCACAAAGATCTGCATCAAAAATTTTGATGCCACGCCCACCCATACCGCCCCCAGCCCCCTTGCCGCACTTTTTGCAAACTTCGAGCTAGAGTCACCAAATTTGGTATGTAGATAGCAATTGACATTCCACATAGATCTGCATCAAAAATTTGGATGCCTCGCCCACCCATACCGCCCCCAGCCCCCCTTTCCCCACTTATTACAAATTTCGAGCTAGAGCCACCAAATTTGGTATGAAGATAGCAATTGACATTTCACAAAGATCTGCAACAAAAATTTTGATGCCACAACTACCCATACCGCCCCCAGCCCCCCCCTCCCCTTTCCCTACATTTTACAAACTTTGAGCTAGAGTCACCAAATTTGGAAGGAATATAGCTGGTGGCATCCCCATCTGCATCGGAGAATCTTTAAGGCAGCGTACACCCCTGCCGCATCCGTACCCCTTTGCAATCAGGCCTCTTTTTACCGGTTTTAATACTGGTATCGAGTATGCCGCAGTCGGTTGCGTCCGACTGCAACGTTTCCACTTGTTTTAACTATTATTTTAATATGAATTCCTTTTGATTTTAAGTCGGCTTTCCGCAGTTGACAATAAATAAATGCTACACTCTTAAGTTTGAAAATAAGTTCTCCTTAACCATTGGCAAATCAAGTGTATTTTATATTCCCGATAGCTTCTGCTGCTTATCGATAACAATAAAATCATGACCTTATAAAATTTGAAGTTTGCTTTAAAAATTTCGACATAATACTGATAATCTTGTTCTGTTTTCGTTCTAGCCAAGTTATCTCAACTAGAAGCTACACCTGTGAACCCTCTTAAAGGTGCGCTTTCAACACTGTAAAAAACTCTTGCCAGAAATTTGTGTTATATATTGGAAGCGTGTGAATCAAAAATGAATAGTGTAGCTATGAACTACTAGTCTGTGATTAAAATGTGACATTTTGCTTAGCAGTTAAGAATTATTTTTTGCTTGGGTGGAAACCCAAACATCACGAACCAAAATGAAAAGTTGCTGCCACTGTTTTTATATCGATACCGCCCATATTGACAATTTATCTGACGCAGACATTTTTATTTATTTATTTGTTTATTGTCAACTATAATCAGCTGACATAAAATCCAAATTAATTAAAATTAAAATAAAAATTTAAAATCAAAATTAAAATTAAGTAGAATAAAATTATATTTAAATCTGAAAGTTAGTTTCGGTAAAAAAAATTTATAAAGTTAACGTTAAAGCTCGGGGAAATTCAAAAATAAAATTAGTGGTCCAACATTTGTTGCGTGGATTGGGAAAAAACCCAGAAAAACCCAATCAGACCAGCGTTAGATTAGTAATTAGTGGTTACGATTAGATAAAGCAAAAAGGATCGATCTTTTAAGTACTGGAGTTGAGGCCTCCAAGGAGACAAGAGAATAAAGTTTGTTATAGTCAGAACATATAACCCGAAATGGTTAATGAATTAAATAGTTGCTCAAGCAACGATCAAGGCTAAGGGGCAAAAAGTTACGTGAAGATCTAAAATAATAATAATAAATAATACTCCATGCATCGTTCTACGGTTTAACAGGGACGGAAGATTTATTAAAAGGAGTCTACTTGAATACGGGGGTAAGTCAACTCCAGGAACCCAGTTAAAACTTCTAAGGGCAAATAGTAGAAATTTCTTCTGCAAAGATTTAATTCTATCCTGGTGAATCCCGTATTGTGGGGACCACACACAAGAGCCATACTCCGGAATGGGACGTACTAGGGATGTATAAAGCGTTTTAGTGGTGTAGGGATCGTTAAACTCTTTCGACCACCGCTTGATGAAGCCAAGGACATTAATGGCCTTATTGACCATAGAGGAAATATGAGAGTCAAACGTTAATTTAGGATCAAGAATAATGCCTAAATCTTTAATTTCAAACACGCGGTCAAGTGGTGAAGCATCAAGCAAGTAGTGAGCAGTATGAGGGGTACTTCTACAAAAAGACATGACTTTACATTTTGAACAATTTAAATTGAGTAAGTTAAAACGACACCAGGCCGACAGCGCACACAAATCCGACTGTAGCAAGTTGCACAGAGAAGCATCATTGTAGGTGAAACATAGTTTTACATCATCAGCAAACATATAAACAAAAGAGTTAGTAATAACAGCTGGAAGATCGTTAATAAACAAATTAAATAGCAAAGGTCCAAGGTGACCACCTTGAGGAACACCAGAGGTAACTAAAATAGGTTTAGATACAGACGACTTAAAAACAACTTTTTGTGTTCGGCCACACAAGTACTCCGAAAGCCACAATAAAAGTTTTGATAGAAATCCGATAATATTCAGTTTTTGAAGCAACAGAGAATGACTAACAGAGTCAAATGCCTTACTAAAATCGGTGTAAACAACGTCAGTTTGCATTTTTTCCTGAAACCCTTTGATAACAAGCGAAGTGAATTCAAGGTTAGTGGTAGTTGATCTACGCCTAACAAAACCGTGTTGATAAGGCGATATAATTGAACTACAACCGTGTTGCAGTTGAGAACATATAATTTTTTCAAAGACTTTTGGAATGGCAGACAACTTGGATATACCCCTATAATTTTTAACGTTTGACTTTGAAGAATTTTTATGGAGTGGAATTATAAAGGATTCCTTCCATATATCAGGAAACACAGTTGAGTCAACAGACAAGTCAAATAATTTATTTAATGGCTTACAAAGAGAATCCGCGCAGTATCTAAGAATACAGCCTGGCACTCCATCAGGACCAGGCAAGTAGCTAGGTTTGATAGAGTTAAATTCACTCAGGAGCGTAGACTCAGTAATTACTGGGACATATATGCAATGAGACGTTTGAATTTGAAAAGGAGAGGAATTACTGCAACTATATAAACTCGTTGAGTATACTGATTGAAAATACTCAGCAAATAGATCGGCTACTGCCTGATCAGAACTTGCTTTTGTATTATCAAGGTATACTGAGGATGGCAAGCAAGAAGATTTACGTTTAGAGTTAACAAATTTATAAAACTGTTTAGGGTCACGTGAAAAGTTTAGTCTACAACGATTAAGATAATTATTATAACAAGATGTGTTAACAGAAAGAAAACTATATTTAGCTACTAAATAAGAAAAGAAATCTAAAGTAGTTCCCGATTTTTTAAATTTTTTATATGATCTTGTCTTCACGTTTTTCAATTTCGATAGTTCCCTCGTAAACCAAGGTGGTTTATTATCACTTGAAGAACAAGTGAGGGGAACACAAATATCCAAAAGCGAATTCAGGGTCCCATAAAATATGGCAATGGCAGTTTCTATATCACTACAAGAATAAAGGCGAGACCAATTAGTATGATAAAGAAGATAATTTAATTTATTAAAGTTAGTTTTACGAAAGCAACGGGGTTTTAAAGTATTATTAGATACTGAACTAGGGTTAAGAATTTCGATGGATAGCTCTAAGGTTGGATGATAGGTATCTTCCGGAAGCACTAGAGGGGGAATTCTACTAGCATTACTGCAATCTGACTCCGAAACAAATATTAAGTCCAACATTCTACCACTACAGTTATGCACCCTGTTAACTTGCGATAGGCCTAACTCCAGTAGGATAAAATCATCAGAAGTGACTGGTAATACCGCCGAAGATGTGTCATTCACAGACCATACAACATGAGGCAGATTAAAATCACCAACCACTATCAGATTATCCATATCTGTCAACAATGACGAAACAAGTTGCAGGGCACTTAGATGGGATGAGTAAATGTTAGTATCAGAATGAGGAGGAATATAAGAACAAGTAACATAAAGTGAACGGCCGTTTAGTAATATTTTAACACATAAAAACTCTATTTGCGGAAAATCAATAGAATGAATCTGTGCAGAGGAAATGCAAGAGTCAACAGCAATGAGAACACCACCCCCCTTCCGGGAAGTGCGATCGCATCTATATAAATTATATTTGGAAGGAAAAACGGAATAATCAGAAATATCGGGTTTTAGCCAGGTTTCTGTAAGTGCAACTATTTGTGATTCAAAGGATAGGCTGTTAACATAAAATTTAGGAAGTTTAGTGTTAAGGCCTCTAACGTTTTGATAGGCCAAGCTTAAGCTTTTGTTAGTTTTTTGCAGCCGAGGTGGAGGCTATATGGTGGCTAACAGGTGGTGCGCTACTAATCCTAATACCGTTAATATTATTACTACTATTTCGCCTATTCACATACTCCTTCACAACGAGCTGTGGCGGCCAAAACTTTTCTGAACAAATTGTCGAGAAAAGTTCGGGCGGAACACTCAACTTGAAAGAAGATATGCTTCGGGCATGTTTAAATTTAAAATTTTCAACCATAATATGTGGTGAATCGATATTACTTTTAACGTAGGCACAAACATCATCCGATGAAGTATCGGATGCTAGCCTAGACACGAAAATAAACTTATTAAGGCCCAATATCTCAATGTCCGGTTAGTCAACTTATTCTAAGTTTAGTCGAATTTGAGTCTCTCAATGTTCGGTTAGGAGTATATGAGAAACAAACTAACCGGAAGGCTGGGTCTCGGTTAAAATTTAAAGCGCGTTAAAGTCACGATATATCGATAAGAATCATCGATAAAGCAAACAGCTGTCCCTTGAATTGTATATTTATTTTGTTATTAAAGAAAAATGGCATCGCACAGCAGAGTTTTTTATATTCATGCAATGGAGACGCAATTTGACGAAACAGAGCCAAGAGTTAATAACTCGAGCAGTTATAGGGATAGGGTGAACTATTTCACTGATCTGGATGATACCAAATTTGTTCAGCGGTTCAGGCTAAAAAAATCTACATGCAAAATCATTCTCTAAAATATGCTGATTCGACTCCACTAGTTCCTCCAACAAATGCTCCTCAGAAAGCGAAAAGTTTTTCCCACGGAACCAGGCGTGTTTATTTTAATTTTATATTTTATATATTTAAAATATGCAAAATTTGCCAGTCACCAACCAAAACAAAAACAAAAAACAGCTGAGCCGCTCGCTATAAATGGCAACGCTGTGTATACATATATGTGGCAACGATGAAAGGTTATTTTGGCTTTGAGAAAACCAAATTGTTTTAACTCGACCAGCAAAATAATGCGGCAGTTAGCTAAACGAAAATTTAACCGGACATTGAGACATTGGGCCTAAGTGGGACAACCACAAAAGGCTTGTGAGCCCCAGTTGTACCTGTATTTGGATTAATAGGCACACGAGCTGCTGAACCGGAGGGCTCATGCATAGGATCAGAATTTAAAGTTGCTACGTTATTGATGGGATTCCTTGCAGGGGAGTTAAATAACATTACTCGGTTAGCATTGGAACCAATTGAAGGATTAATGTTAGGCACCAGAAGGGGTTTGGTTGGCAGAACAGGTGGGACAATAAGTGGATTAGGACCCGAAGTCTTTTTACGCTTCGGAGATTCGGTAATCACCTTGCCATTTTTGAAATTAAACTCAAGCTCGTTGAATGACGCTTGCAGATTATTAAAATATACATGCATAGCTTTAAAGCCAGCATGAGTCTGCCTCATGAATTTGGTCGATTCTTTCACAACCAAATTGCAGGGCTCGCAATACCATTTAAGGCCTGTATCTGCAATTAAGCAGTCCCTGATTTTGGCAGTAAAGCCAGCACATTTCATGTGGATCGTGTTGTCACACAAAATAAAATCTTGGTTGGTAGTTCCAACCACTTTGCAATTGGTGCTACAGCATGCAAACATTTCCAAATTATTTTAAGGTTTTAACTGGCAACTGATATGCTGGCACAAAACAAAGTAAGGCGCAGGTAAATATAAGTAAAACGTATCACTGCAAGAGCAATATAAAACAGTAAATATCAAATGAGCGCTTAAATGAGAGAGCTTAAGCACGTAGGCAATTAGAACCGCAAGTGCGACGGATAATAGCGGATAAGAGCGGGAGAGCACTGATGCTGTAAAGCGAGAGCAACAAAAAAATTGACAAACTGTTTGTTGTTAGTAAACACAAAAGATATGCAAATGCAAATATATGTATGTATGTATGTATGTATGTACATATGTACGTATGTTTTCTTTATGTTAAAGCAGAGCAGTGTCAGTTCAACTGCAAATCAAAGTGAATATAAACTCGTCAAACTCTTTTATGCAAACGTAAATATACACCGTATATTTGCAATCACTGCTAAAATTATTTACCAGATTAAACAGAGTAAAACACCGTTCACAAACACAAGAGAACAATAAATAATTAAGAGCACGCAAAACCACGACTGTCACCAACAAAAGACAACTTGTTATGAAACATAGACCAAGATATTTGCAAAGTTCCAGTTCTCTAGCTTCTACGGTGTCCAAAAAACGCGCGTTAATTCGGACAGACAGCATAACTGACATTGTACAAAATTAATATACTTCGGTATCAGAGTACGAACAGTTCAGATTTTAACAGATTCTTTTAAGCCAATGCCGAATTTTTTAGCGGAATCACCTACGTTGTTCCGACGCAGCATCAAGAAGAATGCACCTCAGTGGAATCTGTGTATAAATCGTTAAATGATCGGACGAAGATGGGAAATGACTATGAAGCAAATTTCTGTATATGTTTATATAGTAAAACTTCGATAAGTCGTAACCTCGATAAGCGAAAAACCTTGATAATTCAAGTTCAAGGGTCCCGTTGATAAGTCGTATTTTTCATGAGACATAAATTAAAAAATTGTCTATCAAAAGCCTCTACAACTCTATTTTTTAACAAGAAACCGTACGAGACGAAAACATGCTACGTTTTTTAACCGTTATTATTTTACAGTTATGCTTATTCATAAGTTTTTCTTTGTTTTCTCCAACTAGCGTAGACTAGTATCAATAAAGACGCAATATGTCAAGCTCGCGTAAGTGCAAACATTTGAAATTCTTTCAGTTTCCACAAAAGTTGAGAAAGCTTCAATTGAAAATTTGCGCCTATTTTTCATGGCATCAAATGTTTAAAACTATATTTTTTATGACATTATAAACATTGATAATGCCATAGATAAAATACGCCAAAGTAATGTCCGTCAAAAACATATTACGGTTTTCTTTTAACATGAACACTTTTCTTAAATTTAAAAAAACCTACTTACATGCCTTGATGTAATTACATATGTACTTTATATTTTAAATACAATTATTTCTTGTTTTCTTTGTAAAATTAAAAAAGAAAATAGAAAACTTTATAATTCTTATATTCTGTATGTTGCCTTGATAGCTCGAAAAACTCCATAGCTCGTATTTAAATTGTGGTCCCTTGCAATTACGCGTTATCGAAGTTTCACTGTATATAAACAGTACGACCTCGCTCAACGCAACCCTCTTTACACGCAACTCCTCGAAAATTGCAACACCCGAATTCTTAACATTGTAGAATGTTAACGCAACTTTAAAAAAACTACGTCATTTATTCGTTTCAATGGTTAGCAAAGGCATCTCTTTTTGGAAATAGGTCCCGTGGCCAACAGAAAATATCCCTCGGTTTTTGGAACCATCTCTCTCTCTGTTTTCGCAATTGGCCAAATTTTAACTGGCTGCGTTGAATGAGGTCGTACTGTATATATTTTTATATGCATACTAACCAGTTTTAATTAAAATAACACACTAATGATAAGAACAGTTTAGAAATCACATGTCAAAATATTCACACAAATTAATTTTAAGTGTTTGTTCAAATTTATTTAAGTATCAGTTAAATGTATAATGATTATTATATGGTAAAGCAGAATTGATTGCGTTTTTAGTTCATTCATTGGAGAAGTCACATAGCCAATTAAATTACGCATATATGGTAGCTGGCTGAACAAATAATTTAAAATTTTTATTTATCAGTTTTACATTTTTAATTCAACTTGTTCAGAAATCTGGTTATAACTAAAATAGTAAGTAAATGTACAATGTATATTAATAATATTTGTCACACACATGCACACACATGAACACACATACACACACTTTAACGTGTACTCTGCATTATTAGGGTTTCAAGTTCATAGTTTTTTAATATATATTTGTTCACACTTCTACGCACGAAAAAACATAATGCATAATGCACGGGCTTGTATTTAGATAGGTTGTAAATTGTATTAAGATATACACAGCATAAGACACAGAACTTGTTGAGAACAACCATAAGAGAACCGATGTAACATTTGCAAAAACCCATTTCAACAATTACATTTTAAAACAAATGCTACACGACGTTCTCTTTTCGGATGAAAATAAACGAACACAGACATAAGAGAAAAATTTATATTGCAAGAAAATACTTTGAACAGTTCACCGCACAATGATAAAGGGGCAAATTTCACCAACTTTTTAAACACACCGCAAATCTTATAGAACATAGCAAGCAAGAAAGGCTTGGCAAAGGATATGAAATCTTGAACAAAGCAACGAAATTTTTTGTTTTATTTAAATCACTTTCGGCTTAGCAGTGCCAACATATCATGGTTAATATTTAAATTTAGGGAGCCCCACTTAAATATTCAAGCACTTTTTGCACTAAGTTATTTTTCTTCACATAACCAACATTTTCAGAGCCAAATTATAATCTCAAATCTTGATAAACACAATATACAAATAAAAGGTTACACAAAAGTACAAATTAAAATAAATTTTCTTTAACAGTTTTTTTAGTTGTATTTTTTTTTTTTTTTTTTTGCACTAATTGCACCTTTACATATATAATATTTTTCATACAAGTTATTTCCAAACTAAAATAGGCAGAACGTTACGTAAAACTTTACACTGTATGTTTTTTTTTTTTTAAGAAGATAAATATACAACGAATTAAGTTATTGATTATTGTAACTTTTGGCACAATTGTAGTCAAAAAAATGTCTTTGTTTTTTATATTGTAGAACTGAACAAACTTTGCACTCTCACTTTTCAGAGAATCAGTATCATGAATAATCATATTATTTAGACTAGCGTTCAAAAGTTTGGTTTACTTAATAATTTTTAAGCACACTACATTCGATTGGAGCAAACCTGAGATTTCCGAGAATATTCTGTCGTATTAAAAAATTAAGCAAAAGAACCCAAACTTTAGACAGGTAGCGAGTGGTCTGAAAAAAAATAGCATGAATTTGATTAATACAGATATGTTAATAACGTCTTGTGCATCTGTGTGTGTGTGTGTCTTCTGGTGTACTGGATCGTCACTGATTTTGCTTTTACCAATACATATACATATACATGCATTTTGTGTGTGTGTTTATTAGCGTAACTCTACGACATCTATATATATTACGTGTGCACAAAAGGATCCTTCTATGTAGGTCCTTCGGCTGTATGTCGTATTTTCACCAAGCACTGTGAGAGCAAAACTATTTTTTTTTTTTTATTCCCAGTTTGTCCATTAAGCGGTTCCACCACGCACAACTACAATGACCAAATGATCTTCCTTTAAGCCCTCTTCAGTAAGGCTGTGACAGGTGCGCTTTAGTAGATCCGTGGAGAAATCACACGGCGGGAATGCATACAGCACACCAGTGGCCTCTGTCTCCTTATTTAGCAACGAAATGACGCCAGCTGCCTCCTTCTGCTTTAAGTAGGAGACAAGGTTACGCAGTGGACGCGTTTGAACGCTGGAATCATCGCAATCGGTTTCCACCGTAGAACCAGCGAGCCCCATAAAGATGGCATGCGATGATGAGGAGGCGATGCGCTTTTGCACATCCTCTAATTTGGGGGGATCTAGGCGAAGTCGCTGTGTAATACGTAGATTATGCTTCCCCTCCTCGTCGCGCATTAGCGACTCGACGATGTCAGTGTCGCCGTCTGTCAAATAAAATTTGGCTGGGAATAATGAGCTCTTTAGAATGAGCGCCCCCGTCCAAATGGTGCTGCACTTGCGTGCCACTTCTGGCACTGTAGCCGCAGAGCCGAGGGCATCTGTGGGACGTGCCGAAGAATCCGAATCCGAACCGAGCGATCGAGCGCGCTTGAGTGGTGAACGGGACCGCGATCGTTCGACACCAGGTTCCCGCGAGACGGAGCGAGCGCGATCGTATGATTCACCAGGCGGTCGACGCCATTCATCATCGGCGCCACCCGGTGGTGGCACCGAAGAGGTACCACCTAAAGCGCTCGGATGTGGTGGTCTGTGTACATCGTTGTGGTAGTGATACATACCACGCCCACGACCGCGATATCCGGCACCGCGCCCACGATATCCGCCACGAGGTGGATATGGGGAATAACCACCGCGTGGTGGATACACAGCAGCCTCCTCATAGTAAGCATCATACTCAGGACGCCTATACTCAATGGCACTTTCGTCGTATAACGGCTTTGAGGTTTTGAATGGTGCAACTGGCGTAGCACCGGGCAGCTCGGCGAAGTCAGTGCGCAAACGTCGCTCCGGGCCGCCTAGTGGAAAGCCACGCATCTCCTTAACAGCCGCTGTAGCTGCCTCAACGGTTTCGTATTGAATATAGGCATACGGCTCGCCCTTCTGATATTCAATTTTCTTGATGGCACCAAATCGATCAAACTCCCGCTCGAGCTGTGTCACAGAAGTCCAGGCGCCCAGTCCACCAATCCACATGCGGGTGGCCGGTGTCACTTTGCCGTATCCGATCTTGCACTGGAACTTACCAATGTACTGGCCGGAAAGTTCAATTTTGGCACGATGGGCCATGTCAAGATTCTGGTATCGCACAAAGGCGAACGCGTTACCAGTGCCAGGAGGCGGCCGCTTGATATCAATATCATCTACCACACCATATTTACCAAAAATACGTCGTAGCTCATCATCGGCAATGGTCACCTCTAGGTTGCCAGCAAAAAGTGTGCGTGTGGATAGTGGATCATCTTCAGGCTGCACATGATGTAAATAGTTGGGGAACTTATCCTTTTTGCTCTCGGGCTTCTCGTAAGGCACATGCGGCCGCGGGGCCATTGGACGCATCGGGGCATACTGATGGGGCGGCGGATGGCCGTGCAGGTGATGAGGATGGGTGTGCGGATGGCCACGATGAATGGGTGGGCCGCGAGGCGGATGTGGATACTCATGGTGCATAGGTCGATATTCGCGAGGATGCACAGCGTGAGGATGCAGAGGCGGACCATAGCGATCATACGGATCAATTGGTGGCCGTCGGTGGTCCAAAGGCACTCCGGGTCCCATTGGCGAGCGAGAATAATGATATCGTTCATAGTCCGGTGGTGATATAGAGTGACGCGGTCTAAAAATGTATTACTAAATATTAAAATGCAAACGTATAAAGTAACTCAAACGGATCGCACGAAAACAAAAAGATAGCTTCGCTTTCAAAGGTTATTCTATTTGGCGAAATAAATCTATTAATAATTTACATGACTCAACTCGACAAGAAGATTCGCCTAACCTTGATGTTCATATGGTAAGGATAACATTTCTGTGTTTTGTTGTGGACGTCATACGCTATCTTGACACCAAATTTCGTGTCTCTGCAAATGGGGAAGATATATGGGTTTCCGATTTCAAAACGCTGACGTCACCAGCTATTAAAATTAAATAATTGAGTGATATACCTGTAAGACTGTGGGAAATATATGAATTTATAAATTTTCAGTTATCGACATGTTACCGACTACCAGGCTCTCCAACGAATAAAGCACCCCTGTCTTGAAACTTTTTTTGACCGGTTCATTGACAAAGATATTTGCAAAATTTCAAGTTGTTAGTTATGTCGAAATAATTGCGTTAAGACTGTCGGACAGCCTGACGGCCATCGCACAAAACATATATAGTTGTTACCTTCTGTATCGAACTATAATAAATGTAGTTAAAAAAAAACTAAAAAACACGCTTTTTAAAATCATTGAACAAAAAACTTATTTAATAATTTTTAAAATAAGCTTAAAACATTAGTCGGGCCAATTAATATGTTTTATGAAATTATGGGTCGTTTCAAGTATTTTTGTTTAAGTAGGTGCCTTATGCTGATGACGAGATGCCACTCCAATGAAGATTCCAGCATGAAAACGACCCAAAACATACAGAAAAAGTGGTCAAGGATTGGATTTAGAGCAATGGTACAGAAGTTCTTCGTTGGCCTATCCAATTACTCGATTTCAATCCTATTGAAAGCTTGTGGGAGATAGAAAAGAACAATTAACTGACAAAATTGAAAAAAGGAAGCAAGATCTATTCGCATCCGTAAAAAATAGCCTGGAAAGCAGTCTCACCGGGTGTAATTTATAATTTAATATCCTCCATGTCTAGGACATGTGCGTATGTCCTCAAAAGTAAAGGATTCCCAACTCAATATTAATTTAAAATTTTTTTTAATTTTTCAAAAAGGGGGTGCTTTAGTTTTATCCTGTTTATAAATTTTTAGTTTTTTTTTTTTTGTTTATCAATTGTATCATGCTAACCTTGTGTTTATCAATAATTATGATTTAAATAAATAAAAATTACTAACACAACAAATTTATTGCATCGTTTTCATAAAAAAAAATAGTGAAATGAACAAAATGGCCCAGGGGGGGTGCTTCAGTATCGTCCAACACTGTACGTAAATAAAACAAGTGGAAACGTTGCAGTCGGACGCAACCGACTGCGGTATACTCGTTACCAGTATTAAAACCGGTAAAAAGAAGCCTGATTGCAAAGGGGTACGGATGCGACAGGGGTGTACGCTGCCTTAAAGATTCTCCGATGCAGATGGGGATGCCACCAGCTATCTGCCTTCCAAATTTGGTGACTCTAGCTCAAAGTTTGTAAAAGGTGGGAAAAGGGGGGCTGGAGGCGGTATGGGTGGGAGTGGCATCGAAATTTTTGATGCAGATCTTTATGGAATGTCAATTGCTATCTACATACCAAATTTGGTGACTATAGCTCAAAGTTTGTAAAAGGTGGGGAAAGGGGAGGCTGGGGTTGGTATGGGTAAATGTGGCATCCAAATTGTTGCTGCAGATTTTTGTGGAATGTCAATTGCTATCTTCATACCAAATTTGGTGACTCTAGCTAAAAGTTTGTAGAAGTAGGGAATGGGGAGCTGGGAGCGGAATGGGTACGCGTGGCATCCAAATTTTTGATGCAGATCTTTGTGAAATGTCAATTGCCATCTTCATACGAAATTTGTTGACCCTAGCTCAAAGTTTGTAAAAAGTGGGGATAGGGGGGGCTGGGGGCTTGGGGCGGTATGGGTGGGCGTGGCATCCAAATTTGTGATGCAGATCATTGTGGAATGTCAGTTGCTATCTTCATACCAAATTTGGTGACTATAGCTCAAAGTTTGTAAAAGGTGGGGAAAGGGGAGGCTGGGGTTGGTATGGGTAAATGTGGCATCCAAATTGTTGCTGCAGATTTTTGTGGAATGTCAATTGCTATCTTCATACCAAATTTGGTGACTCTACCTAAAAGTTTGTAGAAGTAGGGAATGGGGAGCTGGGCGCGGAATGGGTAAGCGTGGCATCCAAATTTTTGATGCAGATCTTTGTGAAATGTCAATTGCCATCTTCATACGAAATTTGTTGACCCTAGCTCAAAGTTTGTAAAAAGTGGGGATAGGGGGGGCTGGGGGCTTGGGGCGGTATGGGTGGGCGTGGCATCCAAATTTGTGATGCAGATCATTGTGGAATGTCAGTTGCTATCTTCATACCAAATTTGGTGACTCTAGCTAAAATTTTGTAAGAGGTGGGGAAAGGGGGGCGAAATGGGTGGGCGTGGCTCCAAAACTTTGATGCAGATTTTTGGGGGTCGTTGCCAGCTATCTTTCTACCAAATTTGGAGGCTCTAGCTCCACAACTCAGGTAGATACACGCATTCCCGTTTTTGACGAAGCGTTGGGGTGGATGGGGGCGGCTAGAGCAGTATCGGTGGGCGTGGCAACCAAACTTTTAATGCAGTTTTTGGGGGGTCATCATCACCTATCTTGGTACCAAATTTGGTGGCTATAGATCAAAAACTGTGGAAGATATAGGCTTTTTTGACTTTAAAATGCGGGTGGGCTGGGGGCGGAATGGGGGGCGTGGCTCCAAAATTTTTGATGCAGTTTTTTGGGGGTTGCTAGTAGCTATCTTCTTACCAAATTTGGTAGTTCTAGCTGAAAGGATGTGCGAAATATGTGGATTTATCGGTTTTGAGTTATCGAATTTATCGATTTGCCAGCCCCCCAGTTATCGTAGAACCCCCATCTTAACACTTTAATTTACTATCCCATAGATAAAGAGAATTGGAAAGTTTCAAGTCTCTAGCTTGAAGGGTGTGGAAAAAACTTGCATACATACGGACGGACAGACGGACAGACACCATGACGGACATTGCACAAAACCAATATACTCTTTACCTTCGGTATCGAGTATAAAAAGCCTATATCTCCCACAGTTTTCAAGCTATAGCCACCAAATTTGGTAGGAAGATAGCTGGCAACCAAATATCCTCACCATCACGCCCCCAGCCCTCCCCCCACGCAATTTAAAGTCAAAAATGCCTATATCTCCCACAGCTTATGAGCTATAGCCACCAAATTTGGTGCCAAGATAGGTGATGATGACCCCCAAAAATCTGCATCAAAGTTTTGGAGCCACGCCCACCCATTCCGCCCCCAGCCCTCCGCATTTTGAAATCAGAAAAGCCTATATCTCCCACAGTTTTTGAGCTATAGCCACCAAATTTGGTGCCAAAATAGGTGATGACGACCCCCCAAAAACTGTATCAAAAGTTTGGATGCCACGCCCACCGATACTGCGCTAGCCGCCCCCATCCGCCCCAACGCTTCGTCAAAAACGGGAATGCGTGTATCTTCCAGAGTTGTGGAGTTAGAGCCACCAAATTTGGTAGGAAGATAGCTGGCAACGC
The DNA here is from genome assembly GCA_018904305.1 of Scaptomyza montana. Taxonomy (NCBI): domain Eukaryota; kingdom Metazoa; phylum Arthropoda; class Insecta; order Diptera; family Drosophilidae; genus Scaptomyza; species Scaptomyza montana. The sequence continues at coordinate 318,757 of JAEIGR010000023.1, forward strand.
CCCCAGCCCCCTTTTCACCACTTATTACAAACTTCGAGCCAGAGTCACCAAGTTTGGTATGAAGATAGCAATTGACATCCCACATTGATCTGCAGCAAAAATTTGGATGCCACGCCCACCTATACCGCCTCCAGCCCCCCTTTCTAGACCTTTTACAAACTTCGAGCTAGTCACCAAATTTGGTACGAAGATAGTTATTGACATCCCACGCAGAACTGCATCAAAAATTTGGATGCCACGCCCACCCATACCGCCCCCAGCCCCCCTTTCCCACTATAACAAACTTCGAGCTAGAGTCACCAAATTTGGTACGAAAATAGTAATTGACATCCCACGTAGATCTGCAGCAAAAATTTTGATGGCACTCCCACCCATACCGCCCGCAGCCCCCCTTTCCCAACCTTTTACAAACTTTGAGCTAGAGTCACAAAATTTGGAAGGCAGATAGCTGGTGGCATCCCTATCTGCATCGGAGAATCGTTAAGGCAGCGTAAACCCCTGCCGCATCCGTACCCTTTTCAGTCCTCTTTTCACCTGTTTTAATACTGGTAACGAGAATACCGCAGTCGGTTGCGTCCGACTGCAGCGTTTCCACTTGTTTATTTATGATGTGCACAATACAATTTATTGAGATATACAGATGCGAAAATTAAAATACCACTCCGCTCTTTTTTTACCAAATCAAAATAAAAAATGAATTTTAAGTTTTTTGAAGTAGTTTTTGTTTGAACAATGCTTTTTCCCTCAAACGACATCGATATGAAAATCAAACAATTTTGTTAGTATTTGTAAAGGGTGATTTTTTAAAAGCTATAGGAAAGTTTTTCAAAAAAAAACACATAAAATTCAGAAAAAAGCATGAAATCTTTATCGATAGTACGGTTCATATAATTTAACGTTTGAAGATTATTTCATGCAAATGTTGACCTTGACTGCGCCTCAAATGGTCCATCCGCTTAGTCCAATTTTGGCATACTCGTTCCAACATTTCGGAAGGTATCTCACTAATAAATGCTTCAGTGTTGTCTTCCAATGCGTCAATTGAAGCGGGCTTGTCTGTATAGACATGAGCTTTAACATAGCCCCACAAAAAATAGTCTAAAGGCGTTTAATCGCACGATCTAGGCGGCCAATTGACCGGTCTCGAACGTGAAATAAAATGTTCACCGAACTCGCCTCTCAATAAGTCAATTTTTGCGCGTGCTGTGTGGCATGTGGCACCGTCTTGTCCAAACCACATTTCATGCAAGTCAAGCTCATTTTGGGCAAAAAAAAGTTGGATATCATCTCACGGTTGCGCTCACCATTCACAGTTACGTTACGATTCGCATCATCTCCAATGATGCCACCAGCCCATAAACCGCTCCAAACTGTGACTTTCTCAGGATGCATTGGTAGCTCTTGCAATGCTTCTGGCTGATATTCAATCCAAAATTGACAATTCTGCTTATTTACGTACCCATTGAGCCAAAAATGAGCTTCGTTGCTGAACACAATTTTTCGGTTAAAAAAAAAAGTGGATCTTCGGCCAACTTTCCAAGAGCCCATTCACCAAAAATTTTACGTTGCGGTAGGTCGATCGGCTTCAATTCTTGCACCAGCTGTATTTTGAAATGCATCACACTTATACCCCGATTCCATTAGGCTGCATCTTTCATTAACAGCGAGTCGAAGATGTAGGTGATTCCACTATATATCCAATTGCATAGTTGCATCTTGGTTTAACAGGGTATGTTAAGTGATAGCTGACAGCTGTTTGTGTATTAAACGTTTATATTTAATTGGATGCAAATATGAGCTCGAACACAAATAAAATTAGTGACACCAAAAAAACAAACATAATTGCTTTAATTTGTGCGCAAAATGCAAACATGGTTTAACGAATATCTCAGTTTGTTTAGACATGCACTTGATGACAAGCTGTTTTACTCAATTCAGCACTGTTTAAATCAAGTATCGATTACAAATTTCATACTATCGACTATGTTAAAGTTCTGTTCAGTGCTCTGTAATGTAAACTTCCATTATTCCCAGTTGGTCGGTTTCGAACCAACTGGGAATGCAGCCGACCAACGGGGAAAATTTGAATAAGATTCCCATTGTACAAATGGGATTCTAATACAAAAAGATGCGGCATCTTCGAGTTCCAATTACATACTTGCATCTTGCTCTAGTGGAATCGGGGTATTAAATCCTTCCCCAAAATTGTCCACGTTGTTGAGTAAAAGAAGCACAATTGCTGCGAACGGCGACGAATCGATAATTGATGGTCATCATTAACACTGGCCGATACAGCTGCGATATTTTCTTCAGTTCGCACTCTACGTTAGCGTGTTGGTGGTTTAATGTCCAACAATGTAAAAATTTGGTGCGAAATTTTGTTAAACCAGTGTTGCCATAAAGATAATAGCTAAAAAATAACCCTTTATAATAATATAATACAGTCGAACTTCCATATAACGAATTTCAAGGGGACAAGAAGCGAATTCGATGTATGCAAAATTCATTACATAGTTGTTTGAAAACTTAAATTCAAAGTCGAGTTTATTTAAAAAAACTAGTAAGTTTTGCTAGTGTGTGCTTTTCCAAATTCTCTGAATTGTTAAGCACGTTAAGGGCCAGTTTCTCAATGTCTGGTTAAAGTAAGAATTAGCTAACGACCAGATAAATTTAACGCTCGCGTTAAGCCAATTTGGTTTTCTCAATGTATGGTTAAGTTAAATCGATATGATACTATCGCATTGATGGTGCTGCCACCCTGATCGAGCAAAATAGCTGGTTTTGTTTGGTATTTTTTGTTTTGTGACTGCCAAATTCTTCTTTCAACTCAAAAATAACAATTAAAAAATGGAAATGAGAACACAAACAAGTTTAATGAGCTCAGTTGAGAACAGAAAGCGGCCACATTGCGTGGATGTTAAAAATTCTTTGATGCGATGCCATTTTGCTTGAATAATAAAATGTAAACAATGCAAGTGTCAGCCACAGTCACCTGTTTGCCTAACGATGATTTCATCGATATTTATATCGGCACTTAACGAGAGAACAAATTTTAACCGGCACTCAGGCCTCATGTTAGTTTTTATCACGAACAACCCTAACCAGACATTGAGAAACTCAATTTTGACTAACCATCAGATAGTTAAGCTAACCATCTGTTAGTTTAGCTAACCAGACATTGAGAAACTGGCCCTAAGTCAAGCAAATACAATTTGCGATATAAATTGTGTATTCTTTAGAACTACACGCCACAACCTGTATTTTGCTTTGATACTCGATACCGAAGGTTAAGAGTACATTGGGTTTGTGCAATGACCGTCATGGTGTCCGTCCGTCCATACGAACGCAACTTTTTTCGACACCCTTGAAGCTAGAGACTTGCAACTTTGCAAATATCTTTTTCTATAGCCGAGAAAGTCAATATTGGGGTTCTACGATTACAGGGGGGCGTGCAAATCGATGAATTCGAGAACTCAAAATCCATAAATCCCCCTATTTCGCACATCCTTACAGCTAGAACTTCCAAATTTGGTAAGAAGATAGCGTTCCCCAAAACACTGCATCAAAATTTTGGAGCCATGCCAACCCATTCTGCCGGCGACAAAACGCATGTACGCAACGATAAAAGTAAAATTGGTAGTACTTCAAAGTCGCCTCGGTTCTTCTCCAAGTGCTGACTTAAAAACAAACAAATTGTGCGTCGAAGATCAGAAAATAGGCAAATAACACGAAAACAAATCGATAACTGCAAAATATGTTTTGTCGTCATTAAAAGAAACAAGTGGAAACGTTGCAGTCGGACGCAATTCGTTGTATGAAGAGCAAAACAGCAGTGTTCCCAAAGTTCAACTGTATAAACATTCATATAATTTATTTTTAGTAAAACTGTATGTTTACCATAACTACCAGTACACAAAGCAACTTTTGAAAAAGATTTTACATCTTTTTATTATTAATATACATACATATTATAGATATAAATATGTATAGCAAACGCGCTCTAACGTGACCTTATTAAAACCAAAACGGTTCACGTTTCTGAATGCCGAAATGCATACATATTTGCTCATTAAAATTCACATTTTATTGTATTTCTTATATAAATTTGTGCTATTACGCACAAAACAGGAATTTAAATGTTAATTTGAGAAAACTTTTAACTAAAGAAAATCAGTATTTTTTTGTTTTGTTTTTTTTTTTTTGTCTAATATTTTGAACACCATTTAGACTAGGCAATGCACAATAAATTTTGTTCACATTTTGATGAGTTCAAGGTTTAGACCTATCACTTTATCGAGCGTTTGCTGTTTATACTCGATACCGAAGGTAAAGAGTACAGTCGTGTCTGGATATAGTGAACTAATTTTTGCAAGGCCTGTTCACTATTCCGAGGTTGTTCACTATTTCGAGACTCACATTTTTTGCTCAAAATACATATTTGTGTATGGAAATGATGATTTAAAATCAATTTAATGAAAAAAATCGCGGATTAATGTTTGCTTTTTGCGTCCAAAAATTATTTTTTGGACAGCTTTTTCACGTATGCGCATTTTTAGAATCGCAGAAAAGTTAGTAGTATTGGCCTCAGCCCAAGCGATAGCCTTGTCAAAAATGTCTATAGCTTTGGAAGCTTTAATAGTATTTCCTATCTGCAATTCCCCTTGGTCTTCATCATCCGAATCTTAAAAGAACACCACAATGAAGTGCACAGTGAAAGGTTGCAGCCAAAGACACAAAAAAAAGTGTTAATAATTTGTAATTGAATAAGGACATGGAATGTTTAATTTAGGTATTGATTGCTATAGTTTAAATAAATAACAATATCTATGACTTCTATGAGATAATTCATGAACTAAGTACTATTAAAAAAAAAAGTGAATTTTATATCCTTGTCCCACTGTCCGTTAACTCCGTTACTTTTTAATTCAGTGGTTTCTGCGAATTTCCCGTGGTGTCGCAGTCTAGCCAAGCAAAGAATGTTTAGTAGTGTAAGTGTGAGCATTATTTCTATCTTTTTCTGCTTAAAGTTTATTAAAAATTTTTGTTCACTATTTCGAGTTTTTCGGTTTGTTCACTATTTAGAGTACTCCATGTAAATTTTTGGGTGTTCACTATTTCGAGGTGTTCACTATTTAGGGTGTTCACTATATCCAGACACGACTGTATATTGAGTTTGTGCAATGTCCGTCATGGTGTCCGTCCGTCTGTCCGTCTGTATGTTCGCAACTTTTTTCCACACCCTTCAAGCTAGAGACTTGAAACTTTCCAATTCTCTTTATCTATGGGATAGTAAATTAAAGTGTCAAGATGGGGGTTCTACGATAACTGGGGGGCTGGCAAATCGATAAATTCGATAACTCAAAACCGATAAATCCACATATTTCGCACATCCTTACAGCTAGAACTACCAAATTTGGTAAGAAGATAGCTATTAGCAACCCCCAAAAAACTGCATCAATAATTTTGGAGCCACGCCCCCCCCCCATTCCGCCCCCAGCCCCACCGCATTTTAAAGTCAAAAAAGCCTATATCTCCCTCAGTTTTTGAGCTAGACCCACCAAATTTGATGCCAAGATAGGTGATGATGACCCCCCAAAAACTGCATCAAAAGTTTGGATACCACGTCCACCGATACTGCCCTAGCCGCCCCCATCCACCCCAACGCTTCGTCAAAAACGGGAATGCGTGTATCTTCCAGAGTTGTGGATCTAGAACCTCCAAATTTGGTAGGAAGATAGCTGGTAACGACCCCCCAAAAACTGCATCAAAGTTTTGGAGCCACGCCCACCCATTCCGCCCCCAGCCCACCCGCATTTTAAAGTCACAAATGGCTGTATCTCCCTCAGTTTTAGAGCTAGAGCCACCAAATTTGGTGCCAAGATAGGTGATGATGACCCCCCAAAAACTGCATCAAAAGTTTGGATGCCACGCCCACCAATACTGCCCTAGCCGCCCCCATCCACCCCAACGCTTCGTCAAAAACGGGAATGCGTGTATCTTCCAGAATTGTGGAGCTAGAGCCACCAAATTTGGTAAGAAGATAGCTGGCAACGACCCCCAAAAATCTGCATCAAAGTTTTGGAGCCACGCCCACCCATTTCGCCCCCCTTTCCCCACTTTTTACAAACTTTTAGCTCGAGTTACCAAATTTGGTATGAAGATAGCAATTGACATTCCACAAAGATCTGCATCAAAAATTTGGATGCCACGCCCACCCATACCGCCCCCAGCCCCCCTTTTCCCACCTTTTACAAACTTTGAGCTAGACTCACCAAATTTGGTATGAAGATAGCAATTGACATTCCACAAAGATCTGCATCAAAAGTTTGGATGCCACGCCCACCCATACCGCCCCCAGCCCCCCTTTCCCCACCTTTTACAAACTTTGAGCTAGAGTCACCAAATTTGGTATGAATATAACAATTGACATTCCACAAAGATCTGCATCAAAAATTTGGGTGCCACGCCCACACATACCGCCCCCAGCCCCCCTTTCCCCACTTTTTACAAACTTTGAGCTATAGTCACCAAATTTGGTATGAACATAGCAATTGACATTCCACAAAGATCTGCATCAAAAATTTGGATGCCACGCCCACCCATACCGCCCCCAGCCAACCTTTCCCCACCTTTTACAAACTATGAGCTAGAGTCACCAAATTTGTAAGGAAGATAGCTTGTGGCATCCCCATCTGCATCGGAAAATCTTTAAGGCAGCGTACACCCCTGCCGCATCCGTACCCCTCCGCAATCAGTCCTTTTTTTTACCGGTTTTAATACTGGTATCGAGTATGCCGCAGTCGGTTGCGTCCGACTGCAACGTTTCCACTTGTTTTTAATTGGTGACAGTGCTGCCAACTTTTGTTGAGCAAAAAAAGCTATATAGGCGAAAAAATAAAGCAAAAAAAGCTATTTACATACAAATGATACCAAATGACTCATACAGAAAAAAGCTGTCCCATACAATATTTGAAAATTTTTCCCGCAATCGCGTTTTGAAAAAAGCCAGATCTGACGGGAAAAAAGCGGAATTGGCAGCCCTGATTGGTGTTTAAGTGCACTGCAGTGTTGAACAATTACGAAATCAACATATTAATACTGTTTTAAATATCCCAGAAATAAGTTAATTGATTGATTAAGCTTTCACATGAAAAGCTACGAAGCAAAAAATAAGTATAAGGCTAATGTACGTAAACAAGAACTTGTTTCGTCATAAATCCTTTCCTTGAAGTTAATCTGTGAGAGCACATGGAGTCCTTTCAGAACTGCAACTACGCTTGATGATGATTTGGTGATTTTTGAGTCGATAAAAATAAGTGCCGAAAATGAATTTATTTTTGCAACTGTACGCAGAATCTTCTCAAAATAAAGGCAATGCATTGCCGAACACCGATTTTCGTGCGACCATTATAGTTAAGCTCACTTACCTGTATTCAGGCCTGGTCGTCGATTTATAAACTGGCTCTACAATAGCCATCTTATCATAGATAATTAGGCGCGGCTTGTGGTGCTTGGCTTCACGCGCATCCTCTGGCGTGCGAAAACACACGTAAGCAACACGTTCATCCAGATCGTGAGCGAGACGTACGCTGAAATCACCAAATTTCTTGTATTCGCGATACAGCGTCTCCTCGATGAACTCATCCGGCGCCTTGGGCGGGAGTGCACTTACACAAAGCACTTTATAGCCAGCGGGACGCTCGGCAGCCGGTGGACCGCGCATGTACGGTTCGCGATGGGGCGAACCATAACGACTTCGAGGACTCGGTGAACGGTCCAAACGGCGTCGCATGCGGTCCGGTGACATACGTTCCGGTGAATCGCCCGGCACACCGCCATTGTCGTAGCCACGACCCATACTGCGCGAGTTTCTTACTATGTTGCCTCTGCCTGGTGAGCGGGATGCGCTGCGTTTCATATTGTGGATTTTGACTGATATACGATGAAGTTCAGCTCCCTCTCTATGAATACTCATGAGCTGGAGCGGAATCTGTTGTATGCTTCCGGCTATGTCCTGTGACTTTATCTACAGAAACAATTTATTACTTTAACGCAATTTTATATCTACATACATACATATTTGTGTTTCATTACTAACATACGAATTTGTTAACATCACTTAAAATACAACAACACCTGGAGTTATAATATATATACTTATGTATGTACAACTGTGTACATATGCATACTTAAAATCTACATAAATGAAATGTTCGCCACAAAAAGAAAATGGCGGCGATATAATTGAACGTCGAGCAAACCCAGGTTATTAACATGTAAGAAGCATGCATTATAATGCGTGCTACGATCTTTTTATTTAGAAACGCTCTATCTTATTACTTACCACTAACAATTGTAATATTTTCAAAAAACAAAACTAGTAGCTTAGGACTTTCTTTGTATTGGCTTCAAGTAATGCAAGTTGCTGCGATTCGCAATTAGATTATGTATTCATCGTAAAAAAAAAAGTGAGATAGTGTTGGGTTGTTCATGAGAGCGAGTTGACTCACTTAAAAAAAAAGAACAAGGGAACATGTTCTTCAAAATGAGCAGTGTTTACCCAACACTAAAGTGATATGACATTTTGCAGCAAAAATATCGACGTCAATGAATATTACAACCAGTGTTGCTAATTTCGCTTCCCGTCAAATGTGGCTTTTTTGAAGAACAATTTTGGGAGAAATTTTGATATTGCGGAATGCAGGCGATTTGGATTTTTAGTATATGTATATGGCTGTTTTTCTGCTCATTTTATCTAGCCAACATAGAGTGCTTTCGGTGAACGGTGATACTTATCAGAGCATTCTGGTGAACAGTATGCTCTATTTTTGGGCATTTAGTCCCAGTTCAACTCTTACAGATGATTATTCTTAGCAAGTAGAGGATGCTTTTGTTCGCTTTTTTATTTACTTTTTCTTTTTTTAACATATGCGATGCGGCCTGCAGTACTGAAATTAATAATTTAACATATTTTTATATTATTTTATATTTAGGGTGTTCAATTTGTGATGCAAATGTGTAAAAGTTTAACTTTGCAACACTACTATCGTGAACACTCAATTGAACGACACAAGTCTGTTAACTTTACACAATCAGTTCTTCGCTATCGTTTTAGCTGAGCTTGCGTTTTGTGTAATTTAATTTGTTGCTTGCAATAAATAAAATAAAATAAAATTTAAATATGCCTTTAAAAAGCGTGAAAGCATCATAGAATGGACTTCATCCCAAGCAATTCGGGAAATTGGAGCACTTTAAGGTATATATGTTAACATGTAATAATTTAAGTACATAAGCTAAAAATTATCCAATTTGGCATGCTTTTGGAGCTAATAAAAGAGGATGACCTCTTTAAAACACCAGGCGGCCCATGAAAAACAAATGCCGATTGAACTACATATGGCAGTTTTTTTGTTTATTCTGTTCACAATAAACAGCTGTTTGTTTTGATTTAGCACCTAATGCACAAAATTACACCAAAACAAGTGCCGCATAGTTAATTTTGGCTATGCCAAGACTATGATACCCTTCACAGATGGATTAATTTTTTTTTTATGTGTTCGTTTGCGACAACAACAACAACAATTTGAAAATTTTTTGCGTTATACCACTTTTGAAGCAAATGAGCTATATGTATGTACTTGAAAGTGCACGACAGCAACAACCATTGATAGTACGATATGGTCAATTTGTATGGTGGCTAAGTCGTAGAATGCTCCGAGCGGGATGAAATCATAGTGAACAAACCCGACATGATCTAAGCAATCTGTGAAAGTTTCATCAAGATCGGTTCAGCAGTTTGGCAGGAAATCATGCTGAAACAGATGGATAGATGGGCGGACGACATAAATATACCAGAAAATTGCTTGTAATGTGCAACACGTTATCACTTTTGTATAATTTTTTAACACTTAAATAGGGTTAAAGTTACAACGATATTTTAGTCATAGATAGGGGTCTAGCAAAGGTGCAAACTTGATTCTGTTAAAATTATTGTTAGGATGGCTTACATTGTTACACTTTTACTCATTTACTAATAGTGTTGTTTCCGATTACCTCGCTTCAGTCAAAAATTAATTTTCATCGAATTCCGAAGAGATAGATGGAGCGCATATGTCAGAAATATTTTCCGTACCATGCGCTCCATTTACGCTTCAGAAATACGTGGAAACATTGCAGTCGGACGCAACCGACTGCGGTATACTCGATTCCTGTTTGAAAACGATTATCAAGTGGCTGATTGCTTGTAGGTACGGATGCGGTGGGGTGTTAAGGCCCTTAATGCGCGGCATACCAAATTAAACTTCATGTTTAAGGAAGCTTTAGCAATTATATCTAATGAGATAAATCGAACAGATTTTGAGAAAATTTATTGAATTAAAATTTGCCTTATTTTGCTCAATAAAAAGGCCTATTGAGTTGGTAGTTCCAGCATTAACTGCGCAGCAAAAAGCTGGATGATGTGGCGCGGGTTCTATGCATTTGTTCACAGCGGAAAGCTGATTGGTACATAACATTCAAACAAAGGCGGTCAGCCGGAAAAAAAACCAAACATCTCCTATCCGGAAATCTGTCCTATTTTAAGAACCAGCGTCCTTATTTTTAATTTAAAAATATTGCCAATATAACGGTGTATGAAAATAAGGCCATCTCTAATATAAACTAGCAATGAACTTTTTTTACTTGTCTATCGATTGTATAAATGCCATTCACTTGTAAAATAATCGTTTCGGTTATTGTTTGGTGAATGCCATCCACATAATATTTGAGAAAGGAACGGGAGTAACAAAAATCAAAATGCCCAAAAAAATGTACAAGCAAAAGTTTCGAGAATCGTGGATGAAGCACGCTGACTTAAAAAATTAGGAGTGCCGGGATTCTGCTGACCAATTTAAAGCCTTCTGCAAATATTGCAAATGCAGTATCAACACAAAAGTTGACCAATTTCGTGCTCATATGGCATCAAAAAAGCACCTGAGCAATGCAATGCCATTTAATCAACCAAATAAGATTCTGTTCGAACCGCAGCCAAGGAATGAAACGGCTGGCCTGGAAGCGGCGTTGGCGATGTTTATTGCCCAACATTTTGCCATTTAACCGCTCGAGCATTTAAGCAGCGTTGCCATTTCCGCTTTTTTCCCGTCAGATCTGGCTATTTTGAAAACGCGATTGCGGGAAAAATTTTCAAATATTGTATGGGACAGCTTTTTTCTGTATGAGTTATTTGGTATCATTTGTATGTAAACAGTTTCTGCTTTATTTTTTCGCCTATTTAGCTTTTTTTGCTCTACAAAAGTTGGCAACACTGCATTTAAGTAAGTTGTGCAACAGGCACTTTGGCGCCAAAACTACCGAACCGGTAAAGTTACACGGTACAAAGTGTACTGGAATAATTAAACATGTGTTGGCTGCACATTTTGAAGAAGATCTGCGATGCGACTTAGGCGATTCAAAATTCAGCCTTCTGGTTGATGAATCAACGGATATAAGCATCACGAATGTTCAAAGTAAATTTCATTTCACGTATTCAAAAGATTTTAGGTGTAGCTATAATCTACTACAGTTCTGAACTTCCATCTTTCCACTTTTTGTCTTTGTTACAAATTTAAAGTGGAGACGCTTGATCTATCACTGATAGTTTGCGTGTAGAGCTTACTCGTCTTAAGCTACCCATATGTAACCTAATAGGCATTGGAACTGACAATGCAAGTGTCATGGTTGGTAACATGAGAAATGTTTACACCAAACTGAAGAAGTTTACCCCTCGCTGATATTAATTAAATGTGTATGCCATTCGGTACAATTGGCGGTAAACGCAGCATGTAAGCAGATCTTACCAGAGCCCCTGGAGTTTATTGTGTGTAAGACGTACGCCTGGTTTTCTAAAAGCTACAGCACACAAACTGCTTATAGGCAATTATACCAGTGCATAAATAATGATAGGGAAAACTTGGAGCAATTTCTATATTGTTTCCCTATGTGATGACTAGCTAAAATATGTTTTAACAATGTCCGTGTTTGTCCCAGTGTGCGTTCACTTACCAAATTTATGTATTAAAAATTAATAAGCCTTATTATTCATTATTTAAGGCACCATTAAAGATTTCGCGAGATTGGGACACTGGGTGGCTGTCTATAGATAGAGCAGTCCAACGAATCTTGGAGCAATGGGATGAGCTGAAACATCATTTTAGTACTGCTGCATTGGCAGAAAAATTTCATAAAGCTGCAAAACTAAGAGATTTGTACAACGATTTGTACCTGTTTTTTCTAAAACCTATTCTTGAAGAAATGCAGCGCATAATGATAAGGTGATCGATAATCGAAGTCAGCAGACGCTTTTATTTTGAGCTCCGTGTTTTTTTCACTTTATTTTGCCTAAAAAGTTGTTTTTAAAAAACAGAAAGGAACATTTAGTTGTGATTTACACAGTGGCATACTATCTGATTAAAATTTGTGCTAAATCAATACACAATTAACGAAAACAATCATTTAAACTCTGCTTGAAGCGGGAAACATAAATTACAATAACAAACAATTAAAGAAACAAACAAGAATTTTGGTAGCGAATGTGAGCACAAAACACAAAGTAAAAGCTCACTCTAACAAAAACATACACACTCAGTGACTTCGTCGCAAACACATAAAAACCCATCAAACGAACTCAATGGCACCGGTACAAAAAAGACTGCGTGAAAACTCAATTGGAGAGATTAAGCAGACCAAGGCGCCAGACATGGGATCTATTTTGCAGCTCATCGACCAGCGTCTTCAGGAGCATGCTGATATGATAGCTCGAAAAATGAGTGAATCTGAAGCGCGCATACTCTCTGTGCTTCATGAGCGGCTAGACGGCATGAGTGCAGAAATGCAGAAAATGAGTGAGCGTGTTGAAAAACTGGAGAGAGATGCGTCTGCGTTGGACTCGCTAAAGGCACAGGTGGGCTTGCTTGAGTCAAAAATGTTGACACTTGCAACAGCAGAAGTGGCGAATGACCTCCGCATGCATGGGGTCCCGTTCTGTGAGGGGGAGACACTCAAAACTGTTTTCAACACCTTATTATTTTCTTTGGGATTGACACCGGCACCGAGACTTAAAGACATTTTTAGGGTCAAACATATTAATTTGAAAACGCACGTGATAAGATTGCTCTCATGCGGGCAGCGGGAGAGTATCGGCGGACGGCAAAGCAACTACTAAACTTGCAGTTGTTGGGATTTGACTCGTCCACGCCTTTCTACATCAACGAACAGTTGACAAGAGAGAACGACGCTGTGTTTAAAGAGGCTATGCGGATGAAGCGACAGAAAGTTTTATCTGCCGTTTTCTGTCGACGCTCATGCGTTTATGTAAAGAGAAGTGAGAGGGCAGAGCCAGTGTGTGTGGAGAGCTTTCAAAAGCTATTACAATTTCAAGCCGAAAGCTCTACAATTTCGGCTAATGCTTCGCCTGAATGAGCGTCAATTTGATTCTGTTTATATGTTTTGCCTTTGTCACAATTTTTGTATATATTCTTATTTTTACTTGTATTTTACTTTAATTTACCCGCCTATTATTATTGTTGTTATTATTGTTAAAACATATTTATTGTTAAGTATTGTAAAATATTCTGATGTGCCTCAGTTAGGTTCTAAATTCAAACATTTAAGATGTCTATAACACAGATTAATTCCAGAGCGAACAGCCATGCCATGGTTAGAGTTTTATGTAAGCAGACTAGCGGTTTAAAAATTTGCCACTTAAATGCTCAAAGCCTTGTTAAGAAGATGGATGAATTTCGTTATATCTTTGTAAATTTTAATGTTGATATTGTTTGTGTCTCTGAAACGTGGTTTGTCCCAGAATTAAGTGACTTGTCTATTATTTGTGATGGCTTCAATGTTTTTCGTTCTGATCGTGTGAGTCATGCAGGTGGTGTAGCAGTGTACGTAACAAAAAGAATTAGGTGTAAGGTTGTATTAACTCATCCCCTTGACAGCCAAATCGAATATTTATTTCTTGATCTTTATGGTGTTAATAAAGATATAAAGATGTTTCTCGGGTGTGTGTATAGGGCAAATAAGAACTTAGATTATTCAGGCATGATTAATTCAATTGAAAACGTATCGGTAAATTATACTGATGTAATTATACTTGGTGACCTAAATAGTAATATGATCCAAATAAAAAATTTATTATTAGATTTCAACGCACTGGGTCTTAACCTTGTTAACGCATCAACACATACGCATTTTTCACGAACTATTAATACACTACTTGATGTCATTTTTGTAAATGATATGGATAAAGTTATGTTCTATGACCAATTATCAGTACCTGAATTCTCTAAACATGATCTCATTTTTTTGTCCTATAACTAGTGGTGGCAAAAAAATTTATTAATCGATTATTGTATCATATGATTAATTTTTTTCTTGCGATTATTAATCGCAACTAATCGTAAAAAGTGAAAATAATCGATTAATTTAACGATTATTTTCACAGTACTACTTTTTTAAGGATTCGTACAATTTCTTATATGTTTTATAGCAAAAATAGTAAAGAAAACAGTAAAAGTGACACTTTTTTTACATATACATATTTTCAAAAAAATTTTGTGAGTAGAAATAATAATAATAGTAATAATAATAGTTTTTATTTATTTAAAACAGAATTAAGAAGCAGAAGTTTAGATAAATGTTCCGTTTTTAGCCGGTTTCTCTTCTCTGTTGCCGTATTTCCTGCTTTTGAAAATAGGCGCTCAGCTGGTACGGATGTGCCTAGCAGAAAACAGTATCGTAGCGCAACTGTATACAATTTCGGGTAGACCGATCGCATTTCCTCCCAGGCGTAAATGACGTTGCGTTTTAGCTCCAAAACAGGTGCGTTTAGAAAGAAGCTCAGCTCGTCTTGAACATTCTGGTACTCCGCGTCTTTTTTGCGGCGTTTGTGTGCCAACGATTTGTGGTGGGCCCATAAGTCAAACTCCACTTCACCACAAACAGACCCATCACTTACACTGTCTTGGCTTTCATTGGCATTTGCTATAGCCGCAATTTCACTCCATATATTTTTCATGACAGAAGCCAACGCAAGAGCATCTTGAAAATGAATTCTCTTGAATCGGGGGTCCAGCAAAGTTGATGCAGCCAACAAAAACGACTGTTCCATTGCTCCAAACCGACGATCAAATTGTGCCAGCAAAGTTTTTTTGAGTTTATTCCCAGTGGCTGTACTGCAGATAACCCTCATTATTTGTTCGCGTCCACAATGAACCATCGGTATGACCAGGCTCAATGTAGCATATTTCTCACCACTTATTTGAGTGGTCATAGCTTCTACTAGCTTGAACAACGAAATCATATCAACTATTTCGTTTTTTTCCTTAGTGGAGATCATTTCTGGAGATTCGGAAAAATTCAATACGACTTGGCCAATGTAGTGAATTAACTGTAGGAAGCGCTCCAGCATATAGTACGTAGAATTCCATCTGGTCTTTACATCTAAAATAACCTTCAGTGCTTTTCCCTCTGGGACGCCAGCAGACTGTTGCAGCTTTTGCAAATTTTCTTTAGATTTCGTACTGCGTTTCGGCACTTTGAAATCACTTCCGCTGCTTCATGAAGCTCCAATGCGTATACACACACTAAGTTTAGAGTGTGCGCGAAGCAAGGGATGTGGCGCGATCTTCCAAAGCTGTCGTGTATGGACTTTACAATATTCGCAGCACTATCCGTCACCACTGCCGTTACTTGGTGTTTGCCAATGGAAAAGCTCTCCAACGATGCCATGAACACATCAGAGATGTGTTCTGCGGTGTGGGCTTCAGGTAATTTGAAAACTCCAACTGTGGCATATATTTGCTTATTTTCAAATAGGCCATGTAGGGTTATTCCAATTACGCTGGTCAAATTCGTGTCAGTCCATATGTCAGTGGTCAGTGAAAATCCTGACATTTGACCATTTCTTTGAATTTAGCCACCTCTACGTCATACATTTTCATCATTTCTGATTTAATCGTGTTGCGTGAAGGAACTTTATAAAGGGGAAAAATCTTCTTCATCATTTTCAAAAATCCTGGTCCTAAAATTAAATTTAGTATTAGTGAATTTACAAAATTAGTCTTGATATTCAATTCATTATTACCTTCGACAAAAGAAAATGGATAATTATCCGTGACAATGAACTCCGTTATTGTGTTAGTGATTTCCTCATGCTTAGGGCCGCCTAATGCAAAGCTGCTCACATTTGCAAATGTTGCTTGGATTTTTGGTTGCGTTTGAACAGGCTTAGGATATTTCGCTGTTGTCGTTGCTACAACCATCTCCTCTTCATCTTCAATTTCTTCAAAACGCGTGATCGGTGTCTAAAAATCATCTTATTAAAATATTTATGTTTATTATAAGCTGAAATACCAACCTTGAGGGACGCAAACTCTTTTGCGTGTTTCAACTTTAAGTGTTGCAACATATTTGTAGTATTTCTACAATATTTTAGTTGCTTTTTACACAGATCGCATTTAATTTCCTTGCTGTTAACCTTATTGCAATGTTTCCACACTTTACTTTGCGTCGGCGACATTATTTTCACTTTATCAGCAATAAGTTATATCAATTTGGTGCTGTATGTGTTTTGGCTTGCAGAGTTCAGTTTGCGCGGAAGTTCACTTACCCAAGCGATTATTTGATCGAGTAATCGATTATTGATTTGATTAATCGAGTGCCCTTTTTCGATTAAATTTAATCGCAAATTAAAAGAAAATAATCGATTATTGTGTATCATATGATTATTTTTGCCATCACTACCTATAACACACAACCTGACTATAGTAACCAGACTAGTGTTGGGTAAACACTGCTCATTTTGAAGAACATGTTCACTTGTTCTTTTTTTTTAAGTGAGTCAACTCGCTCTCATTGCTCTTTGTTCACTCAAGTTGCTCTTTGTTCATCCAAGTTGTTCTGTAGCTCTCTTGTTCATTCAAGTTGCTCTGTTGCTCCCCTGTTCAGTCTTTTCGTCTTGCTGTTATTCATTTGCTTTAAAGTTTAAACCGACCGTTGTTCTTTTGAATTTTAAGTTAATTTATCAAGTACAACAACATTCTCCTACTTTGTCGAACAACGGGCTCCATTGCTGACGGGTGCTTATTTCGCAGGTGCCGAGACAAGTTGCTTTGCGACTTATAGCTTAAAGCTGAATTGCAGTACTTGCATTTTGCTTGCGCGTTGCCCAAATCATTAAAGTGAATCCATATTTCACTATGCTTGCGTATCAGAGACATGTTAAATACTATTTATATTTGCACTAAAATAATTTGTTTTTGGCGCTAAGATGTAACAGACAGAAATGAACTAAAATCTTCATATGAACGGTGAAAAAGAACCTCTGTGGAAAAATGAGCTAAATGAACAGCTGAACAAATAGAACAAATGAGTTATAGGGAGCAATTGAGCTGTGAGCAAATGTAGGAACAAGAACAGTAGGAACAGTAGGAACAAGAACAAGAACAAAAAGAGCAAGTGAGCCAAAAAGAACAATTAGTACGGAACATTGTTCACTTGTTCAGATCGAAGAACAACTCTTTTTTGCTCACTCACTCATGAACAACCCAACACTAAACCAGACTATTCAATATAGAGATTTTAAGAATGTAGATAGTAGTATGTTATACAGTGACTGTAGCTCGTGTGATTGGGACCGTATATACTCTCTTCCCTCGGTGGACACCCAGATAGGCCTGCTACAAAGAAATATAGACTATCTGTACAATAAGCATGTACCGATTAGAACCATAGTTGTTAAGCCGAAGCTAAATCCATGGTTTAGTAGTTATATTACAAGTGCAATAAAATACAGGGACATGCTTTATGAGAAATGGAAACGATACAAGACTGATCATTTGCTTCAACTATTTAATACTGCTAGGCGTAAGGTTAATGACTTGATTAATAGTGCTAAGCGTAGGTTTTATGGTAGTAAGTTCAATAGAATAAATTCGTCGCAAAAACTATGGAAAGAGCTGAAGAGCGTAGGAATATGAAAGGGTAAATCTGTGATAAATGACGACTTGGACGTAAATGTTCTTAATCGTAGTTTTGTCAACATTAGTGTTCGTCCAGCTACATGTAATCCGTATGTTAATTCTGTGTCGTTAAATAATTGTTCTAGCTGTTTTAATTTTGTGGGTGTGAGTCAATGTGATGTACTTAATACAATCCTTAGAATCAAGTCAAATGCAAGTGGAAGAGATGGAATAAGTCCAAAGTTTGTAAAAATGTTACTACCATTTATTCTAGGGCACATTACACACATTTTAAATAATGCTATAACCACATCCACATTCCCAGAGATGTGGAAAATTGCGAAAATCACACCCATCCCTAAAAATAAAAATTAATATAGACCTAAAGCTATACTACCATTTTTATCCAAAGCCTTTGAAAAATTGTTGGCAACACAAATCCTAACATTCATGGACACAAACAACTTTCTTAGTAACAAACAATCCGGATTTATGAAAAAGAAAAGCTGTACAACCGCGGTTTTAAAAATTGTTGAGGACATAAGAAGCCGTATGGACAATAGCGAAGTTACTTTTCTAACGCTTCTTGACTTTAGTAAAGCTTTTGACACGGTAAGCCACGAAATTTTGACAACAAAGTTAAGCAAACTTTATAACTTTTCCAACACGGCAGTTAAGCTTATGTCTTCATATTTGTACAATAGAAAACAGGCCGTCGTTGTATAACACTCCGCCTCCGACCTCATAGCAACAACCCGTGGTGTTCCACAGGGATCAATTCTTGGTCCTCTTCTCTTTGCAATTTATGTTAATGATCTTCCAAATGTTTTGTCTATGTGTGAAACTCATATGTACGCTGATGATGTCCGATTATATGTGAGTCGTCCTGTAAGTCAGATTAACCAGTGTGTCATGCTTTGTAATAATGATCTGTTACGTGTATGTCGATGGGCAAGTAACAATGGTCTTTGTTTGAACCCTTCTAAGTGTAAATGTATTGTTATTTATAAGAAAAAACTAAATGTTGGCAATTTAAGTAAACTGTATATTGATAATGTAGAAATAAAGTATGTGGATAAGGCTGATAATCTAGGAATAACAGTTAATAATACACTGACATGGAAAGACCAAGTCAATAAGGCTGTGGGGAAGACTTATGGCGTTCTTCGGCAACTTGCGCTAACACAACCCTGGCTGCCGGTTAAAACAAGGTATAGAAATATTTGCAAATTGTGATATTGCTAGTAGAGGTCTGCATGAATGGCAAAAAAAAACATGTTCGAATGAACAATGCGCAAAATGAGTTGAGTGAATTTGAATGCAGGACCGAACAAATTTGAGTGAATGAGTGTGCTCGCGTCAGACTCGGTCGCACAACATTCAAACGAAAAAAGACGAATTGAATGAGTGGGAATGCGTGAGAATAAGAGTTTGCGTTTCGAGTTCATTCGAATGCCACGCCGGCTTGTTGTTGTTTTGTTTTCGTGCGTAAGAAAATAAAAGAATGGAAAACGAAATTCAATGTAATTTGATTTTATTAAGCTTATTACAATATACATATGTACATATGTATATGTTATATTTATATTTAATTTTTATTTGTGTGCAAAAACATTATTTTGTTTATGTTGTCTGGATTTGTGGCTATTAGACAACGCTTTTCAGTAATTAAATTTCTAGCGTTTGAAAAGGTTCGCTCCGAAGCCGCGCTGCTCGCTGTGATGCAGAATATTTTACATGATGTTATATGATCTGAATTATTCTCCCTTTCACCCAGTGCGCTTTTCAAAACCTATATATTTTAAGCATATTAAATTAAATCTAAAAAAATCACACAGAAAACACTTATAGACACGTCACAAATAAATACACAGCGATTAATCTAAGCTAAAACATTACAAGTTATAAACCAAAATACATATATTATATGTATACATAAAAACAACAGCAATAAAAACAAAACATAAACAACATACAATCTCGTCCGCTTTTTTCCCCCGTCCATTTTTGTTGACCGCGTGCTTCTCTCGAAATGAAAGCAGAACACTACAACTCGAGTAACTCGAATAACTCGAGTGTCTTCGGCTTTGCCAAATTGTTCATTCCGTTTTACGCTTCATTTATTCTAATTCACTTTTACTGAGTTCCGTATGGAATGAAGCAACACGCACCGATGTTGATATTCATTCGTTTCGTTGTGTGCCTCGAACTCACTCAACTCAATTCAATTCGAATCCATTCAATTTGGCGTATGTAGTGAGTGCAGCCATGCAGACCTCTAATTGCTAGTCAGCATAAGCTTAAAGTAGCATTTAATAGTATAGCACGTTACGCGTTTGGACTTAATAGGTATGTTCATGTTACATGCTTTGCAAATCGTATTTTTGACTTAGACTTAAGAAACTGGACGAAGTACAAGACTTTAATTCTGTTTCAGCAAATAATATACACAAGAACGCCTGATTATTTATATGACAAATTACGCTTTGCGGTATCATTAAGGACCTGTAATGTTGTATGTCCAAGAACTAAGCTTGCGTCCTCCGACAGGCAATTCTTTGTATGGGCTGCCCGACTTTGGAATCAGCTGCCATTTGAAATTAAGACCGTAAGAAGCACATCAGATTTTCGATCTAAGCTAAAATCATACTTACACCAACATATTTGATGATACATAATAATAACAACATTAATTAAGGTTTATAATATTGATTGCAAATTTTCTACTGATATGTTTAGTTTATAAGTATATTTAATATTTTGTAATCTTAAACAGAAATTTTAAATGTGACTAGTGCATTAATTTATAAGTACTTCTACTTGTAGCACTAGGATTAATAAGCAATAAATCAAATAACAAAAGCTTTTAAAGCAAATCCAATTTAGCTCTCAAGCGATTTAATCTTTGTCATTTAGTTATTAAAATCTAAAGTGATTCCGCCAGACAATTCAATCGACATTCTATGTGATGATTTAAAAGCTCACGTTGAAAGAGATTTGTACCTAGGCTATGAGTAACATAAGCTCAAGGACAGCGATGAGAGAGATTCGTTTTAGCTGCACTGAGTTTGTTGTTGAACTCATAAATCAATTAAAGCGCAAGTAAGGCAATTTCCGCTATTTGCAATTAAATGTAAAGATACACCCAACTCTTTTTTTACACGGTTTTTTTTTACACGGTTTTGAAGTTACACGGTTGAAAAAAAAAATGTTCATCATTTTGTTTTGTTTGTTTTTACCACACTTGGCAAATGAAAAATTTTATGTGCTACTTAACATTTTTGTGTTTCTTTTGGCTGCAAATTCTATAATCGTTCTTTCAATCGCTGGCTCGTAGAGCACCGTTATTTTCTCTATAACAGACTGAAATATGTGAACTAACTGCTAGCTTAATTGATGAAGGTCTAACATTGGGTAAAAATATGGTGAATCATTTCTTAAAAAATGATCCTAATATGGAACGTGCCCTGAAATTCGAACGAGACATTAATAATTGTATTGCTGAGTATGAAGAGTTGTATAAAGAACTTAAAAAACCAAAAGTTCAACTTTCCATTAAAAATTTTTTAATAAAAAAGTCGACGGCGCAAGACCTGTCGGAAAGTAGTCCGTCAGCTCAAAACTCTATTACCGGACGAAAGTCACCATTGGATAATTTGATGGATATCTCCAGTGATGATACCGATTTTAGTCCAGTTCGTCGCAAACAATTGCGCTTGTTATCAATTAGAGACGACTAATTATGTTATGTTAATAATTTTTCTTTATTTCTATTCAAATTTTTCTGTTCTTAATTCTGGATTAACAGATTTCTTTGGTTTTTTGCTTGTATGAATTTTTCCACCTGTATGAATTATGAATTTTAAGTTGTAATGCTCAATAAAATGCCATATGACCATACAATTTGTGGGCTTTTCTGAAATTTTATAGTTTCCAAAATTTTTTTTACACGGTTTTTCGAAGTAAATATCGTTCTTTATTTCATCTTACACGGTTTTCAGATGACATGGAACGTATCCCCCATTTTACTATAGGAATCGCCTCTTTTTTTACACGGTTTTTTTTTACACGGATTTTTGAGGAACGTATCTACCGTGTAAAAAAGAGTTGGGTGTATATGCATTTTCTTTATTCTTATTTTTATTTTTAATTTGGATTGCCCGAAAATTTTGAAATTTTAAAACATATTGATATGTTTTCTGTGGAAAATTGCTTAGCAGCACACAAAAATCCAATTTGTAAAGTGTTAAAACTTTTCAATGTTAAGTCTGACGACATTGAAAAAATTCTCACACAATATGCAAACATTCATTTGGTGAAATGGCAGTGTACAGACAACTCTCTTATGTTTTGGGCCGAAGTGGAAAAATATAAAAAACTTGCAGGAAACAACAGGTTTTTCCAGCTTGCCTCGTTTGCTCTAAACATTTTGTCGCTGCAATGGTCGAACGCAGAGGTGGAGCGTGTGTTTAGCCAGGTGAGCTTATAAGAAACGAAGCTACGGAATTCTCACCAAACAGAAACGCTTAAAGCTATTTTGTCCATACGGT
Source organism: Scaptomyza montana (assembly GCA_018904305.1). Lineage (NCBI taxonomy): Eukaryota > Metazoa > Arthropoda > Insecta > Diptera > Drosophilidae > Scaptomyza > Scaptomyza montana. The sequence goes on from JAEIGR010000023.1 coordinate 341,306, forward strand.
AAGACTTGTTGCTTATTAAATTATAATATAAAAAATAATATTAATTTTTACATTTAAGATTCGGATTACGTCGACATAAAAAATGATAACACAACTACAGTATACCCGCGAAATTTTTGAAAAAGAGTGGCACAAGTGCAGCGTACTTTGAAGAAGAAAAAGACACAGAAGACGAAGAAGAAGATATAATCGACGCAGCTATGAAATTCTTATAATATTGATTAAATGAATTACAAACTTCGTACGAAAAGCGGTGTAATTTTCTGTCCTTTTTAAATTATTTTTATCAGATTTTTGTACTTTTTTGTCGTTCTATACGTTTTTTGTAATCGATAGTTGGCAGCACAGGTGCAAAGCATTACCATTAATTATGCAATAGGTATGTTCGGTAGCTGCACTAGGTTGCCTTAGTTCATGATACAGTTATACAAGGTAGTCCACTCAAAAAAATCATAGTCCCTTGATATAAGTGCAAGTGAAAGAGCGTTGAATAGTGAGTGTGAGTGAAACGGCTACACAGTACGTCGATTAATCCGCGCACGGTGCATGGGGCTTAAAGTTTCCTTAGTTATCATGATGCAAAGACTACCAGATGAGGCATTGCGCATGTCCGCCATATTGCTTTTTATAAGCTGACCGTTTTTACGTCACGATAGACCTGCTGTGTTTTGTCTACATTTTTTTAATCTGTGAAAAAAGATAATGGTGGGCGTGGCATCCAAACTTTTGATACAGTTTTTTGGGCGTCATCCTCACCTATCTTGGAACCAAATCTGGTGGGTCTAGCTAAAAAACTGTGGGAGATATGGGCTTTTCTGATTTCAAAATGTGGGTGGCTGGGGGCGGAATGGGTGGGCGTGGCTCCAAAATTTTTTGGATGTTGCTAGTAGCTATTAGAGGTCTGCATGGCTGCACTCCAAACGCCAAATTGAATGGATTCGAATTGAATTGAGTTGAGTGAGTTCGAGGCATACAACGAAACGAATGAATATCAACATCGGTGCGTGTTGCTTCATTCCATACGGAACTCAGTAAAAGTGAATTAGAATAAATGAAGCGTAAAACGGAATGAACAATTTGGCAAAGCCGAAGACACTCGAGTTATTCGAGTTACTCGAGTTGTAGTGTTCTGCTTTCATTTCGAGAGAAGCACGCGGTCAACAAAAATAGACGGGGGAAAAAAGCGGACGAGATTGTATGTTGTTTATGTTTTGTTTTTATTGCTGTTGTTTTTATGTATACATATAATATATGTATTTTGGTTTATAACTTGTAATGTTTTAGCTTAGATTAATCGCTGTGTATTTATTTGTGACGTGTCTATAAGTGTTTTCTGTGTGATTTTTTTAGATTTAATTTAATATGCTTAAAATATATAGGTTTTGAAAAGCGCACTGGGTGAAAGGGAGAATAATTCAGATCATATAACATCATGTAAAATATTCTGCATCACAGCGAGCAGCGCGGCTTCGGAGCGAACCTTTTCAAACGCTAGAAATTTAATTACTGAAAAGCGTTGTCTAATAGCCACAAATCCAGACAACATAAACAAAATAATGTTTTTGCACACAAATAAAAATTAAATATAAATATAACATATACATATGTACATATGTATATTGTAATAAGCTTAATAAAATCAAATTACATTGAATTTCGTTTTCCATTCTTTTATTTTATTACGCACGAAAACAAAACAACAACAAGCCGGCGTGGCATTCGAATGAACTCGAAACGCAAACTCTTATTCTCACGAATTCCCACTCATTCAATTCGTCTTTTTTCGTTTGAATGTTGTGCGACCGAGTCTGACGCGAGCACACTCATTCACTCAAATTTGTTCGGTCTTGCATTCAAATTCACTCAACTCATTTTGCGCATTGTTCATTCGAACATGTTTTTTTTGCCATTCATGCAGACCTCTAGTAGCTATCTTCTCCCCAACTTGGTAGTTCTAGCTGTAAGGATTTGCGAAATATGTGGATTTATCGGTTTTGAGTTATCGAATTTGTCGAATTTATCGATTTGCCAGCCCCGCAGTTATCGTAGAACTCCCATCTTGACACTTTAATTTACTATCCCATAGATAAAGAGAATTGGAAAGTTTCAAGTCTCTAGCTTTAAGGGTGTGGACAAAAAATGCCTTCATATCGAATAGCGCTCCCATTTCATACAATTATACACAAAATGTGTCTATCGTGACGTCATGCGCAGAACAAATCAAAAGTTGTGCGTGTAAATGCCTTATCGTATGTTTTTGTATCATGCTTAGTTATGACAAGAGTTGTAATGTTTATAATTTTATTTTTATTAGCTTTGAATTTGACATTATTCTTTGTTTATGTTGTTTAACAGCCATTCTTTTGTTTAATTATTATTCTTAATTCTAAAGAATATACGTATCTGCTTGGCACTTAAGGGCTAAAGCTCTGAAAAATAACCGTCCGCAGTGCGGACTCTGCACACAACTTTTCAGTTCGACAAGCAGGCATGCACTGAAACTAGGGGACCGAAAACCGAACGACGTCGGCAGCCGAGTTTAATTGTATCATGCCCTAGTGCAAGGCATACTTATTAAGGTAGTCTCACTCCGCTCTCTCGTTGCCTTACGAAAAATGAGAGCAAAAGAGAGCGAGAGTGAGAGCGAAAGAGTAATGCATTTTTAGGCTAAAACGCAAAAAACTCGTCCGCGTATGTGCGTCGCCCAGAACGTTCGCAACAAGACTGAATCGTAAGGCAACAGAAAAAGAGGGCGAGCAAAATAGCTGGACCATGGTTGAATTATACATGGTTAGGTCATGAGCAACAGAAGGAGCCTGTTGATAAGACCACGCGAGTGCAAGAGAGATAGCATAATTGCTAAGCAAGCTCTATATTCTTTAACTTATCTTTCACGATCTTGGGATGCGCAGTGCATTTATCAACGAAAAGTAAAATTTTTCTATTCTGAGAGATGAACTTTTTGTCTAGCTTTAAAAGCCATTTCATGTAAATTTCGCTTGTCATCCATGCTTTATTGTTAAACTCATAATCCACATTTAGAGATTTAATTCCCTTGAAGCAACGCGGATTTTTTAATTTCCCTATTACAAGCAATTTAAGCTTCTCCAACCCTGTCATATTGCAAGCCAACATGAGAGTGATCCGTTCCTTGCTCCTTTTTCCACCAAAGCATTTTTCATTTTTAAATGCAAGTGTTTTATTTGGTAAGCACTTGAAGAAAACACCAGTCTCATCGGCATTAAAGATGTCGTTTTTATCATACCCTTTTATCAAATTTGGCAGATTTTTTGAAAACCATTCACGATGTTGTATGTTTACGTCAGCACTTTCCCCACATAATGTTTTTTCAACAATACCGTGGCGCTTCTTAAATTTTTCCAATGCCTTAGCAAATTCTTTGGCGTTTTCTCTCATAAGCGGTCCGGACAAAGGAAGATTTTTTTTTGCGTGTAGCTATTGTCCACTTTAGCATGGCCTCATCAACATTTTCGAAAAGGCATTTGCGAATCCTTTTGCGTTTAGAGCTTAACTTTTCATATTCTGCAGTTTTTAACAGCTCTGCTTTGTTTTTTAAAATTGTTGAAAGACTGCTGGAAGGGATTCCAAACTGCGCGGCAATATCTTTTTTCTTTTTTTCTCCCTTTTCAACTTCATTGATTATTAAAAGTTTTTGCTCCAGCGATAGGCATTTTCGTGTGGACATTTTGCTTGCTTTCACACCCAAAGTCAACTGCAGACCAAGGTATACTTAAGAAGGTAGCCCCACTTGCTCGCTCACGACTTCTTATTTTATTGTCAATTTAACAGAAGAGAGAGAGAGAGCGAGAGAGTAATGAATTTACGTAAAGTCTGTAGCATGGTTGAATTATACATGGTTAGGTCGAGAGAGAGAGCTCGCTCAATTTTTAGGAGCCTGTTGTTAGTCGAAAAGCAGCTGTTTTCAGTCGTGGTGTTGTTTTGAAAAATGTAAACAAAATCACACATCGTTCTATCTCTTTTTTACTCACAAAAACAAGACGATAAAGCAATATCGAGAGAGCAATTATGCTATCTCTCTTGCACTCGCGTGGTCTTATCAACAGGCTCCTTCGGTTGCTCATGACCTAACCATGAGCTGGACTTCCTAATTAAGTATGCCTTGCCCTAGTGCATGATGAAATAAGTATAAGGTGGTCTCGTCGACAGCCGAAGCTAGCTCGTTTTTGTCCCTTAGCTTCAGTGCATGCTTGCTTGTTGACGCGGAAGGTTGTGTGCGGACGAATGTTTTCTCAACACTTAACCATTAAGCAGAAACAAAAAATTAGTTACTGTAATTTTTGCCGCAAGCATGTACTTGGTGTGAAATGTATTCATGCACCGAAATGTGTTGTGAAGCGGAAAAACAACGACTTATTGCTAATTCAAAATTATGAAAAGTAAAACTAGAAAAACTAACTTCACCGCTTTGTTTTACATTGGGCTATTTTAAACCTCAGGGACCAGCCAAGGGTTAATCAACACAATATCCTACCGTTTCATTCACACTCACTGTAAAGTGTGCGTTTCACTCACCTTATTGCTAGCATACGCTAAGGGACAGCTTTTGCCGACGAGACCACCTTATACTTATTTCATCATGCCCTAGTGTACACTAATTCACAAAAAAGTGTGCGATAGCTGCTTTTTTTTACACTAAACTGTTCTGCCCTGTATTTTTTAGTGTGCCTTAGTCCTGCCAGAATCTCCGAGACTAAAAAATTGCTAGATTTGGGAAAAAAAAATTCTAAAAATTTGTAAAAATTGCCAAAAAATTGCTAAGCCATTAATATGTTCATTTTCAACATATAACATATGTATTTTCAGGAACATAGAAATAAAAATTGAAAACACTTAAATTTAAAAGGAACATGAACAATTATATTAACATTAAGCTACAGATACTTAAATATCATCCAGCTCGTCAGCTTCGCATTCGTCGGCGTACTTATTAATTCCAGTAATTTGAGTCAAGTACTCATACGGTATTACATAATTGTGGCAACATTTTCCATGTCTTTGTAGTCTATACCTGTTGAAATATTCGAAGTTTAATATGTTCAATTTGTATTTCTATCAGAATTTTGGAAATTCAAAACTAACCTCACATACAAAATAGCATTTAATGTTTTTATGCTCATGGCGTTGGATCAGTGCAACCAGGCATCTCGAAAAATTTTTTTGTATATTTTAGTCATCTTGCTTCAATCACCGAACACATTAAAAGAGTTATCAAACACTATCAAGTTGTTCATATAATCGATCCACTGAGTTAAATACAAGTTCCGATATATTTGTGAACCACAATTAATCGTAATTTGTGCAGTCGATGACAAAAAGGTATACAAAATGCATAAACCCCAAACAAAAATCTTAAAATTGGTAGTTTTATAATAAAGTTGCTAAAATTGCTAAAAAATAATTAATAATTGCTAGATTTGTGGCTAATAGCATTTTTAAAAAAAAAGTTGCAAATATTTTGAAAAGTTGCCGGATCTAGCAACTAAATTGCTAAACTGGCAGCGCTGGTGTGCCCTGACTAATGCTAGTTGACAAACAAAGTCAACATTGATAACAACTTATGCTGCATGCACACTAGTTGACAAACAAGTCAACATGGATAACAACTTAGTCAACCCTAGTGTGAACAGCTGTCAACTTGGTTAACTGTTAGAATGACATAAGATTGACAATGCGTAAAACATCAGTTGACGTTTCCAATGTGAACATAGTGTGAACCAGAGAACTGCTAGGCTGTCACTTTTTGCCACTCTACTCACACCCTCTTATGTGGTGTTTACACTAGCACTGCTTATTTGAGTTATTGCGTTAAGGGCAACAAGCAGCTTTTTTCCCATACATAAAGTAGTGGTGACAAAAAGTTGAGTTAAGTTTGGATGCAGTTGCTTGTACTCGATATACATTCGGTTTACTCAAAAGTGCTGCCAATTTAAGTATATAATCGGTTACATTTTTGAACTGTCACCACTGGTGCTAGTGTAAACACCACAAACAAATACACAACTGAAAAAATATAAATTATCACTGAATAACAACAGAGACGCCTTCACATAAAAAGCGACGACGAGTAGACAAAATTGACAAGCTCATAGAAATAGAGGAGCGCAAGTTGGCGGCCATGGAGCGTATGGCAGAACGAGCTGAAAATATTCAAAAAGAAAGGCTAGAAATAATGAGGGCCAGTGATACATAAAAATAAATTCTATGTTGTTATAAATTGAATTTATTCATTTAAATGGAATTATTGTTGAGGAAATTTATTGCTAGGGCTTGCCTAATTGTTTCAGCACTTGGATTCATGTTGCCAAGCCAAACCTCAAACTCTGGCTGATTATTTTGGTGTGCATTTAGATGTCCTAACGCATTATACACCACACGCCTGGTTCATTCATTGCTCTAATCATCATTGCGTTGTTTTGCTCCATCGCAGATAAAATCAAACATAATTTGTTAGTGCTCATTACTTTTTAAATTTGTTTAATTAAATTTTTCGGCTTTTACAAACTCTAAGCAAAACACAGCGGTTGACGCTTAACTCAATAACTCACTTTTGAGCCAATGTAAACACCAATTCTGAGTTATTGCGTCGATGACGATATCGATAGCAAACTCACTGTAGTGTAAACATAGCATTAAATTCATGTTGCGGTGCCACTCACCACTAGAGTTGGTATTTTTAGTTCAATTTGCTGAATAAGTTCAATAGTTCATTTTTCAGCTGTGAATTAAGTCAGTCATTCAATTCAGTTGTTCAGTTGTTCTGAACGATAGAATATGAACAGGTCATTTTATTCAGTTGTTATGATAGCATATGAACAGGTCATTTTATTCAGTTGTTCAGTTGTTCTGAACGATGAACGATAGCATATGAACAGGTCATTTTATTCAGTTGTTCTGAACGATGAACGATAGCATATGAACAGGTCATTTTATTCAGTTGGTTTGAATGAACATTGCTTCATTTTTGAATGCAATTAAGTCGATTTGTAACTTTTGAGCCTATTAAAAAAATTTTAATGAGATTGATAACAAAGCTTCAACTTTTCTGCCAGTTGGTGGTCGCCTGATAAAGTTTGTAATCATTTGTTGATCAGCAACCGAAATCAAGGGACTAGCCTCAGCCTTAATTGCTGGTGGTGGATCAGCTTCAGAGGTTTCCTGAATTTAACGTTCTGTGCCCCCAGTAACTGTTGGATGCTTCAGCTTTAAGTGGCGCGTCAAATTGCTTTGAGACCCGCCAGCTATGCTCAGCACGGTTTTGCAATAATTACACTTGCCGGTCTTTCCACCCTCACTTCCAATAAAATGGTTCCATACCTCACTACGTTTCCTCTTAGACATTTTATTTTGGGAAAATTCAACAATAATCAAAAGTAACCAATTTCAGATTTCCGCCAACGAACGATATCGTTCACGAATTACTGAATTAGTTCATTCGTTCATTTCGATGACCCGTTCATATGAACTTATTCTGAACGAAATGACACAACTCTACTCACCACCGGCTAAGCAACGCAATGATACACACTCATAAATCATTTTGTGTGAGCTACTGGTGTCGGCAATATTATGTTCTCGCTCATACAATGCACCGTTAATTTTATGTTTACGCACCCAAGCATTTTTGTGAATCGCGTGCCGGTGGCACACATACCCAAAACGAATGTAGGAATAAGCGCAAGTGAAAAAAAGGCAATGCGCAATAAATGCATGTAGTCAAATCACATAAGAATCGCCCGAGTGTTTTGCAAACACCATGGTGTCTTTGTGTGTATCAGTGTTGCCAACTTTTGTTGAGCAAAAAAGCTAGATAGGCGAAAAAATAAAGCAAAAAAAGCCAAATGACTCCTACAGAAAAAAGCTATCCCATACAATATTTGAAAATTTTTCCCGCAATCGCGTTTTGAAAAAAGCCAGATCTGACGGGAAAAAAGCGGAATTGGCAACACTGGTGTGTATGCCGAATTATCGTCTCTATTGTTTTTCAGTAGATCGTTTCTTTACGTTCAAGTTCAGTAGCCTTTTGATTTTACATGCGCAATGACATCAGAGAATATTAAAAATAAAATAGAAAGTGGAGTTTACAATGTTGCTCCCACACACAAAGGCAAAAGTGTTATTTGGAAAATACTTTACGATATTTATGAAGATGAGCAAACTATCCTTGATGATTGGGTTTTTTGTAGTACATGCAAAAAAGTACTTAAATTTGTTAGCAAGCAAACATCAAATTTGTCACGGCACAAATGCTGTACTAATTTAAGACAACCAGCAGAAGCAACAAAAGTTACAGATGTTAATTTTAAGTTTCTTTGCGTTATTTAATAATAATAATAAAATTAATAACCATAATGCTAAATAACTCTTTCATTTCATATTGCTATATATTTTTTTCACGCGACACTGTCGCAGCAGGAGGCAGTGTTGCCAACTCCGCTTTTTTCCCGTCAAATCTGGCTTTTTGTAAAAGTCATTTGCTAGAAAAATTCGAAAACAGCGGGCAGCGGGAATTCTGGCTTTTTTCATTTTAACTTAAGCTTTTTTTCCGCTTTTTTTTTCGTACAAGCACACAGTATGAAACTAGACGATATTTCTAGTTTTCGTTTGATCGATACTTACCCTTGCCATCTTAACTTTAAATGGGATGGTATTGAGACTGTATCGATATTTCGATCGATTGTTTTCTGTTGTAAGCAATCTCGAAGTACATCGCTACATTGATGTTTTTCCCATATCTAACTCGCGCCAAAAGATTTATTGAAAAAGTATGCCGAAAGAATACAAGCAAAAATGTCGGGATGCCTGGCTTAAAAGTGATGAGTTTAAAGCTTGGGCACGAAAAGATGACACGGACGAAAGGAGAGTTTTGTGCAGCTACTGCAAGTGCAGTATTGCCGCAAAACTGTCGGATTTGCGCGCCCACAGTGCTACAAAAAAGCATACAAGTGCTTTCAGCGGCTTTAAGCAAACAAACAAAGTTGATTTTGTTTGTTTGCCAGTGAAGACAGTGGAGCAGGAGGCAACGCTTTGCCTTTTTATTGCCGAGCATACGTCATTGGCCCATATTGATCATTTGGGCAACTTATGCGCCAAAAAGTTTGATAGTGACACTACGTCTCGCATAAGACTGCACCGGACCAAGTGCACTCACATTATAAAAAATGTTTTGGGACGGCATTTTTTAGAGGACTTGCGAGCCGATATAGGGGACTCAAAGTTTAGTCTCCAAATAGATAGTCAACGGACATAAGATTCACCAAACTTTTAGGTACGTATAACATAATAAATTTAACTCTTGTTTTGTATTGAATTTATCATAACTCCAATGTATTGTAAATATGTGTGTACCTAGGTTTGGCCATTCATTATTTTTCCAAAAAACGCGGAAAGTTCGTGTCCACGTTTTTAAATTTAATTTTCTTCGACCATGGAAATGCCTCCTGCATTGCTGAGGCTGTTAAAAAAGAATTGATGGAAAGAAAACTGGACATTGGGAAGTTAATAGGTATCGGTACAGACAACGCTAACGTCATGGTAGGCACAAATAGAAGTGTTTATACTGAATTAAAAAAGAAAGGCACCTGCATTAATTTTAATAAAGTGTGTCTGTCACTCGATACAATTGGCTGTTAGTCATGTATGCAAGGAACATATGCCAGGAAGCTTGGAGTTTCTGGTGCACGAAACCTACAGCTGGTTTTCAAAGAGTTCCACCCGACAAATCGAATACAAAAAAATTTATCAGTGTATAAATAACGACGAGGTACTATATGGGGCGATTTCCCCACAGTACTTTTTATATTGTGATTGTTGTATTTTGTATTTGTCTAGAATCTAGATTCTTGTTCTAACATGTATTTGCGTTTTTGTGGCTCTAAAAATGTTGATGATTGCAAGGTGAACGTCCCTTTATGTATAACAATTTATTGTGTTGTATGGATTAAAACTTATTTTTAAATTGCATTTCCTTAGGCTCCACTGAAGATCCCAAAAGTGTGTGACACAATATGGCTGTCAATCGAGTTGGCTGTGTCGCGCATACTTAATCAATGGGAAGAACTTAAATTGCATTTTTCTTTAGCGGCAAATAAAGAGAAATGCCATAAAGCTGAGCTCTTGTACCAAATGTATAAAAGTCAAGTCAATTATCTATACTTGCTGTTTCTGAGACCAATTTTGTCTGACTTGCAAAAAGTTAACAAAGCTTTTCAAAGCAACAACACAAATGCCACAGAACTTTTAAAGGATTTGACATTTGCCATTAATTCTTTAAAAAAAGGCATAATTCCTCCTGAGCCAGATGTGGATGTATTCACAACAGACGACATCGAAGAATATATTGATAGAGAAATATTCAAGGGATATGAGTTTGAAAAATGTATTAAGCTGGCGAAGTTGGATCCAAATTCTGAAAAAGACATTCGGGACTGCTGCTAAAAAATTTTGGTACAACTTATTAAGCAACTGAAACAGAGGTAAATAATCTAACCGTATTAACAAACATATAATTTTCATATTATTCTCAGGCTTCCAGATAATTATAGCATCCTAAAGCAGGTCGATATTTTTTCAGTCGACAATGTTTTACGAAAAACAAGATATTGTTAATCTGTTGGAGGGCCTTAACTATAAAAATATTGGAGAAATTGAAAGCCAATACAAAAATATTCATTTGGTAAGATGGCGGAACACCAGCGACACGCCAAATTTTTGGATAAAAGTAAATTCATACAAGGACTCTGGTGGCAACAATACATTTGCAGAGCTGTCCACGGTAGCTATTGATGTTTTATCATTACCCTGGTCCAACGCCGAAGTGGAACGGATATTTAGCCAGGTCAACATTGTTAAGTCGAAACTCAGGGACAAATTACATCTGAGCACGCTTAACAGCATTATGCATATAAGGGAACTGACTTTCTTGTTTTCTAGTAAAAATAATTTCAATTTATTTTTAATACAAAATTTACAGGTATGGCCTGCGCAGAAATGAAAAATGCTGCTATACGTACGATGTACCAATAAATTTCCTTCGGATGATAGGAACGTTATCGGCGTATAGCAACGAGTCTCAGGAGGAAAGCGTTGAATTAGACGAGATATTGGACGTACTATGAAATGTTAATTATGTTTATATAAAATGTACACCAAAATAACAGTTGCATTAAAATCATATAAATAAAAACAAACACTTCATAGTTATTGAAAATTCCGCTTTTTTCTGGCTTTTTTCTTTAAATTTTTAAGATTTTTTTCATCATCCATCCCGTCAAAATCAGCTTTTTTTTAAAGAAAAAGTTGGCAACACTGGCAGGAGGTACTAAAAAAACAATTCAGGCGAAGGCTTGCACAAAACAAACCGCAACACACAAGACACTCTATATATGTTGTGACTCAATTTTTGTGTTTTCCTTTTCACCCATCCTTATTTCGTTGTTGTCACGTAGACACATGACATACGCACATACACAAAAAAATACCTACTCACTTTTACTGCGTGTGTATTCAAATACCCATGCTGGCGAGCACTCACACTCAGTTGTCCGGTGTCTAAAAACACCAGGGTGTCAAAATCATCCTACATTTACTCGGTGCACCTTAAGTGCCGGTGGCTTGTTGCAGTTCTCTGGTGTGAACCCAGGTATACTTAAGAAGGTACTCGCGCTCGCTCTCTTTACACTTCTTAAATGGTCAGTCTGTTAGCAGCAGTTGTGAGCGACGCATCTCCGCGGACGATGTTTTCGTGTTAAACTTCCTGTGCTACAGACTTTACGTATTTTTGCAATGGCGCCTCCATATTGCTCTGTTATATTTATTATATTATTCTGGTCGTAGTTGCAGCAAAAAACGCACATATGTATATACCTTGCATGCACGTACAAATTTCTTTATTTCGACACAAGCGAGCAAATTCATTAGACTCTCGCTCACTCTCTTCTGTCATATTTACACTTAAGTAAGAAGTCGTGAGCGAGCAAGTGCGGCTACCTTGCTAAGTATACCTTGGTGTGAACACTTTGTGTCAACAGTTGACGTCAATATTGGCGAGTTGACAGCCCAAATGATTTCATGTTCATTCTTTTCCATTGTGTTGACACATATTTATTTAACGATATTGCGCGCAACAGCTATCGATATCGTATATTGTTATTTGTCCTCCTCTAGAGCTAAAAGTTTGTGTTGATGTTCGCGCGCTCAAGTAAATTTATTAGAAAAATATGGAGGACATTTTTTACGACGCAGAATGTCTGGATCCTGATCTTTCAGGATATATTTTTTTTATTTATTTATGTATTTGTGTTGTGGGACTTCACCAAAGGTGATTATAAAAATCGCAACAAAGGGAGATGTGCTGGGAGGAAATTGCAAAGGCACTACACTTGCCAAAAGATGAATTGGCTAATAAATGGAACTTGTTGCACCAGCAATTTCGTGTTGTTATATATTAGAGGTCTGCATGGCTGCACTCACTACATACGCCAAATTGAATGGATTCGAATTGAATTGAGTTGAGTGAGTTCGAGGCACACAACGAAACGAATGAATATCAACATCGGTGCGTGTTGCTTCATTCCATACGGAACTCAGTAAAAGTGAATTAGAATAAATGAAGCGTAAAACGGAATGAACAATTTGGCAAAGCCGAAGACACTCGAGTTATTCGAGTTACTCGAGTTGTAGTGTTCTGCTTTCATTTCGAGAGAAGCACGCGGTCAACAAAAATGGACGGGGGAAAAAAAGCGGACGAGATTGTATGTTGTTTATGTTTTGTTTTTATTGCTGTTGTTTTTATGTATACATATAATATATGTATTTTGGTTTAAAACTTGTAATGTTTTAGCTTAGATTATTCGCTGTGTATTTATTTGTGACGTGTCAATAAGTGTTTTCTGTGTGGTTTTTTTAGATTTAATTTAATATGCTTAAAATATATAGGTTTTGAAAAGCGCACTGGGTGAAAGGGAGAATAATTCAGATCATATAACATCATGTAAAATATTCTGCATCACAGCGAGCAGCGCGGCTTCGGAGCGAACCTTTTCAAACGCTAGAAATTTAATTACTGAAAAGCGTTGTCTAATAGCCACAAATCCAGACAACATAAACAAAATAATGTTTTTGCACACAAATAAAAATTAAATATAAATATAACATATACATATGTACATATGTATATTGTAATAAGCTTAATAAAATCAAATTACATTGAATTTCGTTTTCCATTCTTTTATTTTCTTACGCACGAAAACAAAACAACAACAAGCCGGCGTGGCATTCGAATGAACTCGAAACGCAAACTCTTATTCTCACGCATTCCCACTCATTCAATTCGTCTTTTTTCGTTTGAATGTTGTGCGACCGAGTCTGACGCGAGCACACTCATTCACTCAAATTTGTTCGGTCTTGCATTCAAATTCACTCAACTCATTTTGCGCATTGTTCATTCGAACATGTTTTTTTTGCCATTCATGCAGACCTCTATTATATATATCTTATTATTTTTATTTTACTTAATGTAATTGAATTTATTTAAGAATGCACAAAGCAAGGTAAAATCGACTATAAGCGGTCACCGCTTCCGCGCGCAATCCGCCAAATAAATGAAAATCACTTCCGATACTTACACAATATCGCCGTCAACGAAAAATATTTTAGCTACGTTGACGTCAATGAACGTTGATATCAACCAGTGTGAATTACTGTCAACTTCATCATCAACGCGTTGGCATCTAGCTCGATGCTACACACGAAAATTAGTTGACAAATCGGTTTTTTGGTCAACTCAGTCAACTAGTCTAAACACAAGTAATGCGTTGATATTGAATTACTATTGTTGACTAATCGCTAATTGACGCTGAGTCAACTAGTGTGAATGCAGCATTACACTTTTCTGCACTTTTCTACACCACCAAAAATCAAGAGCAGAAAAGTGTAGAACAACAAAACAGCTGTTTTGTGTCAGTTACGGTTTTGAGCTCTTCAAATCAGTTTAACATTGCAAGTTTTAACAATAATACAAAATGTCAAATGAGTTTATTTTATAACTTATTATACAATATGCAGAGCCTGAAGTATATTCAGAGCAGGAAGCAGCAGCTGCCGCACCCAATGAAAATAAAGAAAAGGCTATTTGGGTGAATTCAAGCACAAAATTCCTCTTGTAGCTCGGGAATGCGATTGAAATTCTTTATCCGTGTAGGTTGGAATAGTTTTTGTCAAATAGTCCATCACACAATTTCTTTGTCATATCGGGAAATCTAACAATTGCACCATTAATAAATCCTCTTCTTCATCGCCACTTGGATCAGTGGAGCTTGCAATAATTTCATCATCACTGTCGTCATCAATTAACTCACTTATAGTGAAATTTTCATTGTTATTCAAACTCGTGTTAGTCATGTCAGTCAGCTGTTGCTTCATTTGCTCTAACTTACACCTTTTCTGTGCGACAGTAGCTCTACACTTTTTTACACTTAAAATTTTAAGGGTTGTATTTTTCGTGTTCTGTTCTGCACTGCACTACCCTACACTTTCTGATGAATGATCAAAGATCTTACAATGTTCTACTGTCTGTGTGACAACGCGGTGTGGCCGACACGCCAAGTTTTGCATGTGTTCACTTTGTGGTTTTGCTCTACCCGCGACTATTGATGTTAACACATCAAAACTCAGTTACAGTTGCACGCCCAAAGCGCTCACTATTTCAACAAAATATGATGCTCGAACTTCGAAAACAGTGACCCAGACTAATGAAAGCATATTGATGATAATAATATTCCAGCATTTATTTCCTGTCTTTATATTAGTTCGTCTATGATAGGAATGTCTGTTGTGAATAGAAAATAGTCGCTGGCCCGCTTCCAACCCTTCAATAATAGGGCTGAGCGCAAAGAACAACTGAAACAAAATCAGCTGCACATGGTACGCGCTGCAACGCACGCTCACACTCCTTGCTTACTGCTTTTGTAAATTCTCTATACCATATGAAAAAGAAAAATAGCAAGCAAAGGGAAAACAAGTAAATCGAAGCAATGATTCGAGAGCACCTGCCTGAGACGAAAGAGCATTCGGCAATTGCATACTCTTTAAATGATAGGCTCGTTGCTAAAAGTAAGTTGGCAGCGCACTAGCATAATCAATGAGGTATTTTGGCATTTACGGCTGAGCACACGCGAGCTTGATTTCAGCTGTAAGAAACTCCATTGCTTTCATAGCTTTTTATCTGCTCCTGTTAGATTGTGCTTTCATAGCAATTTATATATTGATGAAACCCGCTTAACTAAACCTGCAGATCAGTGTTGCCAACTTTTGTTGAGCAAAAAAATCTGTTTTTAGTGGGAAGATAAAAAAAAATCTGATGTTTTTTGCCTTGTTGTAAGAGCTTTATTTTTATAAATAAGTTTTTATTTCATCTAATTTGTGATAATTATTATCTTTGTCATATGCTTGCATGGTGCCAATCATGTTTAAATATGTTTTTGGCAACTCATAGTCATTGCAGCATTTATTCAACCGACGCAAACCGTATCTGTAAATAAATTAATTTCTTAGTTAACTTTTAAATATTAGTTCTATGATATATTGTATTTTACCTGACGCTTAAAATTGAGTTAAGCATGTCAACATTCATTCTATTACGTAGTTTTGTTTTGATAATGTTGACCTGACTGAATACTCTTTCCACTTCAGCGTTCGACCACGGCAATGAAAGCAATCCCACTGCAAAAGTGGCCAAGTCCTCGAATTTGCTGTTTCCTCCCGAATCCTTATAGGCACACACTTCAACCCAAAACTTTGTGGTGTCTTCAACATTTTCCCACAGAATTAGGTGAATACTCCTATATTGCCGCTCAATATTTTCAATATTGGCACGATACTCTGTTTGCTTGCTCGCAAAATATTTTTGGAAGAAAACAAACCAAATTTTCCGGCAACCTAGGTAATAGGAAAAATATTTCGTTAATACATAAATACTTGTACTACATTCTATCAAATAAGTAACATACCGATTTTTAAATTACTTTGTTAGCTCTGTTAGAAAATTAGCAAATGTGTCTCGAATAGTTTCCTTCAAATTTACGTCTTCAATTAGCTTCATTTGCTTTTCAAATTCATACCCTTGATATAAGTCTTTGACGATATATTGTTCAAAGTCATCAATTTCAAGAATATTAATATTGGCGTCATCAGGAATTATTTTGTTCTTCAGGGAACTAATGGCCAAAATAAGCTCATTTAGCAAGTCTGTGACGTTGGTGCAGTTACTTTGAAAGCATTTGTTTACTTTTTGCATTTTGCAGAGTATTGGTTTTAAGAACACCAAATACATGTAATTGGTATTGTCGAATATATCGGCTAATAATTGGACCTTAAGACACTTCTCGTCCTGCGCTGCCATACTAAAATGTAGTTTTAGCTCATGCCACTGATCCAAAATTCGAGTGACCGCCAATTCGATTGAAAGCCATCTAGTGTCAGATACTTTTGGAATTTTCTACGGAGTCTTAAACAATATTAAAAAGCATTAGTTAGTTCGAATCTTAACAGGATTTTAATACACATAAACAAATGAAAGTTAGTATTGACGGTCACAATTTAACAGAGATGACGAAGACGTTGCAAGCCTACACATATTTTACGACACGAGTTACAGAACATATATGTACTCCGACACCACAAACCTTATCATCATTAATGCACATATAAATTTCTTTATATTTAAGTTGATAGAGCTTTTAGAAAACCAATTTTGGGTTTCATAAACTAAAAATTCCAATTTATTCGGCAAACAATATTTACATGCGTAGCTGACGGCCAGCTGGACCGAGTGGCACACCAATTTAATTAAAATTAGGGACGGAGCATCTTTTTTCAATTCAGTGTAAACACTTTTTTGATGCGTAGCTGACGGCCAGCTGGACCGAGTGGCACACACATTTAATTAACAAAAGGAACGGAGCATCTTTTTTCAATTCAGTGTAAACACTTTTTCGAGATCCAACCATATCATTTGCATTGTCTGTACTAGAGATGGGCGTCGGGATCGGGATTTTCGGGAATCCCGCGGGTCCCGAAAAAATTATCGGGATCGGACGGGATGGGAGCGATTTTAAAAAAATCCGGGAAAGTCGGGATAAGTGGTCGATCCCGAAATTCCCGCGGGACCCGGTAAACCTGTCGGGACCCGAAAATCCGTCGGGACCTAAACAAAATGTTGTCCATAAATGTTCTGTATTTATCGAAATTACCCACCGATTGAATTTTTTAGTGACACGATATATCGCAAGTGCAATATATGGGAGCATTTAGATGTATTTTCACTATTACGAAATTCGGTCACTCATTTCCAATAGTTGGTGAAGCAATTAATTGGAAGAGAGAAGAACTCGATTGATTGGTAGAAATTTTGAGAGAATATTGTTTTTAAACAAAAATTTAAATCTAAAGATTATATTTTTAAAAAAACTATATACACACTTATTTGAAAAAAAAAATTCGGGAAAATGTCGGGACCCGTGGGATAGACACAAAATTTTTCGGGACATTCGGGATGGGAAAAGCGAATTTGATTTCGGGACGGGATGGGATGGGAAGCAATTTCTTTCCCGATCCCATCTCTAGTCTGTACCAATTCCCATTAAATTTTGTATATCTAATTTATTTCGGCTCAGCTCATTTCTGACTCCATCTGCTATTGTCGATGCGTTACCATTTTCTAAGGAGACCATTCCCACAAATGTGGAAACAATACGCTCATGCTGCACTGAAAAATAGTTAATTGCGATCCCTACAACAGCAATTGCGTACACACATAAATAGCAGGCCAAAAAAATGTTCAAAATAATAAAAACATAATTAACATTCACATTAATCATTATTTATTAAATGTTATAAATTAAAAAACTTACCAAGAATTTTGACGACACTTATATCAGTTGACTCGTCAATCAGAAGGCTATATTTTGCATCGCCTATATCGGAACGGAGCTCATCAATAAAATTTGGCGCCAAAACATTTCTTATAATGTTTGAGCATTTTGTTCTGTGTAGCTTCACAGAACTCCCAGAGCTATCACTAAATTTTTTGGCGCACAAACTGCTTATGTGCTCAATTGGAGAAATCGCTGAGTGATGAGCCACAAATAAACAGAGCTCCGCCTCCTGCTCCGCCGTTTTTGTTTTAAATGCATCAAAAGGTATTTAATTTTTTTGCTGAAAGCCTGCATGGGCACGCAAATCACTTAACTTAGCAGTTATACTGCATTTGCAATTTACTCTAGTTGTATCAAACACGTCTTTGCGCAGCCAGGAGCTGAATTCCTTGCTGTTAAGCCACACATCCCGGCATTTTTGTCTGTATTCTTTCGGCATTTTCACTTTTATAAATTAGGGATGGGAATCGAACTTTGAACTAGAGTTCTATCGAATTGCTCGCAACAAGATCAATTGAACTATTTGAACTATTGTAGTTCAGTTAGTTCCACTCAATAATCGATTAGTTCGTTCATCGAAAATTGATCTAATGAACTATTTCGTTTTAATTCAACTACAATGAACAACTCTACATACGAATAATTGCTGAAAAATTATAAATTGCTCAGTAGAAAAAAGCGGAAAAAAAGCAAATTATTTTTTTAAAAAGCCAGAATTCCCGCTGCCCACTGTTTTGAAAATTTTCCCGCAATCGGACTTTCAAAAAAGCCAGATTTGACGGGAAAAAAGCGAATTTGGCAACACTGCTGCAGATGTACTTTAACAGGGGTGTTACCAGACTTTTAAATGAGTTTTTTAAAAATCCATTGATGAATCAACTTAACATACAAAATTACAATAACTAGCATTTCATATACTCATGAGCAGTAAGAATATAGTATACTTTATTAGAATAAAGTATACTCTATTCTTACTGCTCATGAGTATATGAAATGCTAGTTATTGTAATTTTGTATGTACCGTATTCTTACTGCTCATACTTTATATTTTATACAGCCAAAAGTCCTTGACGTATTTATAACAGCAAATAAAATTAGTATTTTGAGTGGTATTATTGTTTAACACAATTTTGCCAATTCCTAGTTTGCTAAGAACGGTCTCATAAAAGTAAACAATTGTTTTTCGTAATCAAGTAACAGACTTCGTTAGGGGCCTTTGATAATAAACGTTTTGGGTGAGTTTAAGTGATAAGCCTCGATTCATAGGTAAACATGCATGTTAATATGTGTGGTCAACAGCTGTTGCTGCCTATCAATCAAGGGCGAGCCAGTGAATTAAGTAACATAAATTTTCTGCTTATGTTAATTTATTTAAAACAATTTTTTGAAGATGTTCAAAAAATTATTGGAACATCTTTGATACATGCTGCATTGTTGAAATCACCCACAATACAATTTTTAAAATATGTTATAGGTATTTCGTAACACAACCCATTTTGTTCAAATTGGATTTAAACAATATGATGCTCTCAAGTGATGCGAAGCTGGATGAACAAATAAACAACTGGTTGAAATGGGATGGTAATTCAAAAACAAAAAATGAAATTCTCAAGGCAGTTGCGAACAAAGAGTGGGATACGTAAGTATATAATTATTTTAAATTCAACGCTTATCCAAATGGTAAAATAATTTTTTTTTTTTAACAGACTCCGTTCCCGTCTCTGTAACCGTATAACTTTCGGTACGGCCGGTTTACGTGCTGAAATGCGCGCTGGTTTTGATTCAATGAACGAATTGGTTGTTGTTCAGTAAGTTTCCGTTAAGATAGACTTATACTTGCGTATGTATATAGCACAAAGAAACTAATATTTTTAGAACCGCTCAGGGCCTGTGTGAATATATCAAATGTCAGTATCCGGACAAGACATCGTGGTCCCAACGCGGCATCGTCTTTGGCTATGATGCTCGATACAACAGCAAACGTTTTGCAGAGTTATCGGCAATTGTTTTTTCAATAAGTAATTTCCATGTATTTTTTTTCAATCAATTTGCGGCTACGCCCATTGTTCCATATGCAATTAAAAAGCTTAATTGTCTGGCCGGTGTGCAGGTAACTGCGTCGCACAATCCCAAGCAAGATAATGGCTACAAGGTACATATAGTTATTTAAATATTTATACAGAGCATACTATAAAGTATTTAAAATACGCGTTGCAGGTTTTTTGGAGCAACGGTGCCCAAATTATTTCACCACACGATGCTGGAATCCACGAGTCCATACTCAAACATTTAAAACCGGCAGACGATTATTGGAATGTTGATGTAGAGACGTTATGGTCCAAGGGTGTGCTAAGCGATCCTTATAAACAAGTTTTGCCATCTTACTTTGAGGAGCTCATTAAGGAGTTCCCGTGTTCACTGCTAGAAAATAATGTCGAGTGTCCCAAGGACTTTTTTGCATATACGGCAATGCATGGCGTTGGCTATCCATATGTGACGGAAGCCTTCAAGCAAGTTAAACTTAAGCCCGTTGTGCCTGTACGCCAACAGGTTGAACCAGATCCAGAATTCCCGACAACACCAATGCCTAATCCCGAAGAAGGTCAGCAATCGTTGGACTTGGCCATTAAAACCGCAACTGAGAACAAGTGTCAAATCATATTGGCCAACGATCCTGATGCCGATCGCCTGGCTGTTGCCGAAATTAGCGATAATCATAGATATAAGCTTTTTAGCGGCAACGAGTTGGGTGCACTGCTCGGCTGGTGGTCACTAGAGCTACATGAGATGCTGCATCCAGAAGGAGATATATCCAATTGTGTTATGATCGCCAGCACTGTAAGCTCAAAGATTCTAAGATCCATGGCTGCCATAAAAGGCTTTACCTTTTACGAGACACTGACCGGCTTCAAGTGGATAGCCAACAAGGCCATAGAAGAGGAATTAGCTGGCAAAAAGGTACTGTTTGCGTTTGAGGAAGCCATTGGGTTTATGGTATCCACAAACGTACTAGACAAAGACGGTGTCAGTGCTGCAGCTCACGTCGCCACAATGGCCCATTTCTTGTACTGCAAGGAAGGCATGAATCTACAGGAGAAATTGCGCCAGATTTACCAGACGTACGGCTACCATACGAGCATTTGTTCCTATGTCATTTGCCGCGACCAGGTGCTAACCAAGAAAATCTTTCAACGTCTGCGTACATTTGACAATAACAAGAAGAATACCTATCCGCAGAGCATTCTAAACGACGAATTTCAAATAGAGCACGTTCGAGATTTGACAACTGGGTTTGATAGCAGCAATGCTGACGAAAAAGCCACGCTGCCGGTCAGCACCAGTTCGCAAATGATAACGTTTACATTCAGGAACGGAGTTGTTGTTACATTGCGCACAAGCGGAACGGAGCCAAAATTGAAATACTACGCCGAGATGTGCGGCAAGCCAGAAGATAAGCGTTGGGATGAGCTTACAGCTACACTTAATCGTATGGTCGAGGCAATTGTCAACGAATTTTATGAGCCAGAAAAGAACCAACTGCAACGAAAATCAGAAGGTTAAATGAATAAATGAATT
This sequence comes from Scaptomyza montana, assembly GCA_018904305.1. Taxonomy (NCBI): domain Eukaryota; kingdom Metazoa; phylum Arthropoda; class Insecta; order Diptera; family Drosophilidae; genus Scaptomyza; species Scaptomyza montana. The sequence goes on from JAEIGR010000023.1 coordinate 362,854, forward strand.
TGACTCATTTTGTAAGAATATTTATGTAAACTATTCACAGTTGTCTTTAAAATCAGCAAACATTTACATATATGTACATATAAGTTTTATACTGATATAATTACACGTTACTATTTTAGAACAATATTGTACATGATGTCGTTTAAATAAACGTCTTTATGTATGAGTCACAAAATAAAAATAATATCGTTTTTAACAGGTTATTAGAAAAAAAACAAGTAGAAGGCTCTAGTGGAGACACCTCGACTAAAAGAAACCCTGAACATTAGACAGAACGCATGCACTCATTGTTTGTATGTATGTGTGCAGTACTGCGCTACTGCATATGACTAAACCTCAATCATACGGTGACTCTCGACTGATTTTTCTAAATTCAAGATTTCAGCGTTTCCAAAATATGTGTTTACCGGAATGATTTGACGATAATTTTAAAAAAAACTTGTTCTGCTTATGGTTTAGAATATCTTATACCTGGAGTCTCTAGCTCCTATTGTCTCCGAGGTCGACGCGTTCATACAGACAACACACGTACATGGCCAAATCGAGTCGTCTTTTGATGCTTATCCTTCTGTCTGTTACATATGTACATATTATGTACATACATATGTATGTATGTACCCTTTCTTCCATTTCATTTAATCAAGGTATAAAAATACCACAGCATACTATATTTAATTAATTTTAATTTTATTCGTTGCTTTCTAGACGGTGCTCAACAACCGAGTGGCAATTATTAAAACTTGTGTACTCTAATACTGAAGGTAGTATTGGTTTTGTCCAATGGGCGTTTATACCCTTAAAGCTAAAGTCTGAAAACTTTTCAAATAACGTGATCCACGCGTGCGTCAAATTATCAGTAATGAAAAAACCATAAGATTTTAAGTACGTAGCTCAAACAGAAGTATTTTATACTATTGCCCGCGGCTACTGTGAGCTAAAAGCAATTTGACCTAAAATTTGATCAACTTCCTCCGCCGTGTTTATTATCATGTTAAGATAAAAACAGCTCCGATTGAAACAGCCTAAAATTAGCACCAGGGAGCGACATTGACAGCTCTGTAACCAAGGGCAAGTGGTCAGACTGCTAGCTTTACCCTTGTACATGAAAGATAAATGCACAACGGCGTATCCCTCCTGACATGATGTAAAGACTATGTTTTTGTATCATGTCCCTCCTGATGTAAAAATTTTATGTTGGCCGACCTGTGGCTAGCGCTTGGGTTGATATGCAGATATGAGCGTCATGTAGAGCGGTGACCAGTGTTGCCAGGTTTGCTTATTTCAGGCTAGATCTAGCATATTTGAAAATGGAATAGCTTATAAAATTTGCAAATAGCTTATAGCCATCTAGAATTTTTTAAAGTTGCATTAAATTATATTCGTGACTTGAAAGAAATATTTTATAAATTTAAAGTGTTTCACAGCTTATATATCGGAGCTTGTTCTTTCAACAAGAATGGATACAGAAAGAGTGTCCAAACAGCAAAATTCCAACATTCAATTGGAAGTCGTAACGTAACTGAGCGTAGCTACTCCAACACGTATGAAGCACTTATAGAGTCGACATATGCACAGCTGAATACACTTTCGCAATTTGTGCGCATCGCTGCATAACTGTGTGATAGTTGCGATGGCAAAATTGTTGGAAAGTGTCATAGAGCTAAAAGCATGAAAGAGTATGAATGACGAGCAATGCAAAACTGATAATTGCCTGCCTAGACGCTTGTTTATTTTCCTGTTTGCCTGTTCCTGCAAATGATCGACCGGCACCAAGAATTAAATTTTACTGTTAATACTCGTTACCGAAGGTAAAGAGTATATTGGTTTTGTGCAATGTCCGTCATGGTGTCTGTCCGTCCGTATGGTTCCAAATTTTTCCACACCCTTCAAGCTAGAGACTTGAAACTTTCCAATTCTCTTTATCTATGGGATAGTACTGGGGGGCTGGCAAATCGATAAATTTGATAACTCAAAACCGTTAAATCCACATATTTCACAAATCCTTACAGCTAGAACCACCAAATTTGGTAAGAATATAGCTACTAGCAACCCCCAAGAAACTGCATCAAAAATTTTGGAGCCAGGCCCACCCATTCCACCCCAAGCCCCCCGCAAATTAAAGTAAAAAAACCCTATATCTCCCACAGTTTTTGAGCTATAGCCACCAAATTCGGTGCCAAGATAGGTGATGATGACCCCCAAAAAACTGCATCAAAAGTTTGGATGCCACGCCCACCAATACTGCCCTAGCCGCCCCCAACAACCCCAACGCTTCGTCAAAAACAGGAATGCGTGTATCTTCCAGAGTTGTGGAGCTAGAGCCACCAAAATTGGTAGGAAGATAGCTGGCAACGACCCCCAAAAAATTGCATCAAAAGTTTGGATGTCACGCCCACCCATACCGCCCCCAGCTCCCCTTCCCCTACATTTTAAAATTTTTGAGCTAAAGTCACCAAATTTGGAAGGAAGATATTTGGTGGCATCCCCATCTGCATCGGAGAATCTTTAACGCTGCGTGCACCTCTGCCGCATCCGTACCCCTTTGCAAACAGGCCTCTTTTTACCAGTTTTAAAACTGGTAACGAGTATAACGCAGTCGGTTGCGTCCAACTGCAACGATTCCACTTGTTTTGTTTTGTGACTGCCAAATTTTTATTCTATTGCCACTTCAAAACTTAAATTTAATTTAAAATGGAAAATAAATTGCCTTTAATGAGCCCGACTGAAACCCGTAAGCGGCATCGGGGTAAAAACTTTTCTGGCTCTGACGAGCATATACCCTGACCTTGTGGAGGCAGAAAGAGAAGCATTTCAGAAAGTGTCCGCTCAGTTCAGTGCTCGTATATTGGCAAGAATCATTTTGCATGTTGATTTTGTCTAATGCAGTGAAATAATTCACCCTATCTCTATTATTGTTCACTCGTTGCTCCATTTCTCCCAATTCAATTTCCATTGCGTGAATGTTAAAAATGCTCTTATGCGATGCCATTTTGCTTTAAGGCCTGTACGCATGAGCCCCGTACAGCTCCCGTACCGTATACATGAGTTTTACGGACCTTAACGAGCAGTGTTAAAAAATTCACGTATTGTGGCGGTTGGTTGATAACTTTCTTTTAATAAATCGGAAATGCAGCTGTGTTTTGTATACTTAAATTCAAAATAATGATTCATGACCAAAGCGCGCTACTGTTGTGTTTGAGTACAACTAACGCTCTGCTGCTGGCGGTTGTGAAAAAAAGGCAGGCTGCAAAACCAAAAATCATTTTAGTGAACCCATATTTGATGGGCAGAGCTGAGATTACCAAAGATTATGCTAAACATAACTGAAACCACTCAAAAGAATCCCTAATATGTGGAACACTCAGCGAACAGCCACCAGCACTGCCACTCTTAATGTCCCACAAGACAGGCCGACGTTCCATTGCCTTTATTAGAGCAATTTGCGCCGATTCACTATTAAAATTTTCAAACCTACTTCTGTTTGCCGACATCTTGTTTCACTATTAAGGCCCGTAAACAATTGCTGAACATGGATTCCAACAGTAACAACAGCACAGCTTTTATTTAACATTTTCATTGTTCAACACTAAGCTACTGCTAGTGACTAACAGAGCTGCATACCAGAGTTTCGTAATACGGTACGGGTGATGTACGAGACTGTTTTTTTTTATATGAAGTTTCTACGGTACGGGCGATGTACTAGCATCTGCGTAGAGGCCTTTAATAATAAAATATATATAATGCATGTGTCGGCTTGAGTCAGCTGTTTGGCTAATAATGATTTTTGCGATATTTATATCGGCACTCAAACAGGTTATAAATATTAAGCGGCCCTCAGGCGTCAATTTAATTTATGACACATTTAACCCTAAACGGACATTGAGAAACTCAATTTTGACTAAACTTAGGATAGTTACGCTAACCGGACACTGAGAAAACGGGCCTTAAGGGCTTACAAAGTGAATCAGCGCAGTATCTAAGCATACAACCTGGCACTCCATCAAGACCAGGCAAGTAGCCAGGTTTAATAGAGTTAAATTCACTCAGGAGCGTAGACTCAATAATAACTGGGATATACATATATGCAATTTGACGTTTGAACTTGAAAAGGATAGGAATTTCTGCAACTATATAAGCTCGATTGAAAATACTCAGCAAATAGATCGGCCACTGCCTGATCGGAACTTGCTTTTATATTATCGAGGAAACCGGGTATGGCAAGCATGAAGATTTACGTTTTGAGGTAACAAGCTTATAAAAATCTTTAGAATCACGAAAAAAGTTTAATCTACAACGATTAAGATAATTATTATAGCACAATGTGTTAACAAAGATAATATAAGACTTCACTATTATAAACGAAGATACATTTTTTTAAGTTTTACAAGATCTTGTCTTTGCGTTTTTCAATTTTGATAGTTCCCTCGTGAAACAAGGTGGTTTATAATCACTTGAAGAACAATTGAGGGGAACACAGATATTGAATTCAGGGTCCTATAGCATATATCAATGGCATTTTCTATATCACTACAAGAATACAACTGAGACCAATTAGTTTGCTGAAGTAGATCATTCAATTTAATAAAGTTAATTTTATGAAAACAAAGGGTTTTTAAAGAATTATTAGATGCCGGATAAAGGTCAAGAATTTCAAAGGATAATTCTAAGGTTGGATGATAGGTATCTTCCGGAAGCACCAGAGGGGATGCTCTACTAACGTTACAACAATCTGAGTCCGAAACAAATATTAAATCCAACGTTCTACCACTACAATTATGCACCCTGTTAACTTGCAATAGGCCTAACTCCAGTAGGCCATCGATAAAATCATCAGAAGTGACTGGTAATACCGCCGAAGATGTGTCATTCGCAGACCATACAACATGAGGCAGATTAAAATCACCAACCACTATCAGATTATCCATATCTGTCAACAATGACGAAACAAGTTGCAGGGCACTCAGATGTGATGAGTAAATGATATTATCCGAATGGGGAGGAATATAGGAACAAGTTATATACAGTGAACGGCCGCTTAAGCACAACAACAAGAGGCTTGTGAGCCCCAACTGTACCTATAGTAAGATTAATAGGCAAAGCTGTTGAAACAAAGGGCTCATGCATGGTAAAGATTGAACAGTGGTAAATTCATAAGTAAAATTTCTTGCCGGCGAGTTCCATATCATTAATGGGCTCACAATAGGCCGCGTTGGGGGATTATTGATAGACACCAGAGGTGGCTAGGTGGGCAAGACAGGTGAGACAGTTGGCGGATAAGGACCCGAATATTTGGTTTACGCTTCGGAGATTCGTCTTGCCATTTTTGAAATTAGACTCAAGCTCTTTAAATGCCGTATGCAGATTATTAAAAGCAATAAGCATACTTATATCAGGGATAGATCTCAGTTTGAGTGTGATTGACGTGTTTTACTTAAGCTCCGAACAACTTATTAATTTTGTGCCGTTTATCAGGCTTTTTATTTGTTTTTTGCAGTCTACTGTGTGTAAAACATAGGCTTACCCAAGCTGTGCAAAGTGCTTCTTATTGTGCGTCGTTAAATTTGCTAATTATTATATTTTAACTATTGCGGCGTTAGTTCTGTGTGGTTGTAAGTGTCTGTTTTTGTTATTCTGAATACCTGTCGCTTATTCGTGCATTCATTTGTTTGTGTGTTGTTCACATGTTTGTGTGTTTATTCGCTGCACATACACTTGTTTGTGTGTTTGTTCGCTTAAGCGTTATCTGCCTTGCTCGTCGTGCTTTTATACATTTTTGTTGTTGCTTATCGCTCCAAACAAGAAGTATTTGTGTTACAATTCATCTTTATTTGTGCGTTTGCTCTTAGTTTTTCTGTGCGCCGTTTTGTCCGTTCTGTGCTCTCGCAACATATTTTCGTTAGTTTGACCCCAGTGGTAAATATGTCGTGCTGCAAAAAGTCTTGTACATTTAAGCAGTCCGAAGATTCTGCACGGCCTCAATTTGTTAATTATTGGTTGTGTGAGAGTTTTATGCATGCTTAATGTGCAGGTCTTACTGGGCGTGAGTGTGACAAGATCACTGCTGTAGACTAGACCGGCTGTGGCGGCGTGCGTTAGTCATGCCCTATGTGCATTGATAAGCAAATTGATTTCTCTAGAATGTATAATTCTGTGAAAAATCAGTTTTCAAAACTAAAAAAGACGGCAAATATGCTATTGACTGACATTGATTCGAGTTTGGAATTTATCAATAATTTTAAATTTGAGTCATTGTCTACTCGCCGTTTGGAGTCAGAATTTTTATACTCGTTACCGAAGGTAAAGAGTATATTGGTTTTGTGCAATGTCCGTCATGGTGTCTGTCCGTCTGTCCGTCCGTATGGTTGCAGTTCTCTTTATCTATGGGATAGTAAATTAAAGTGTCAAAATGGGGGTTCTACGATAACTGGGGGGCTGGAAAATCGATAAATTCGATTACTCAAAACCGATAAATCCACATGTTTCGCACATCCTTACAGCTAGAACTACCAAATTTGGTGAGCAGATAGCTACTAGCAACCCCCAAAAAACTGCATCAAAAACTTTGGAGCCACGCCCACCCATTCCGCTCCCAGCCCCCCCGCATTTTTAAATCAGAAAAGTCTATATCTTCCACAGTTTTTGAGCTATAGTCACCAAATTTGGTGCTAAGATAGGTGATGATGACCCCTCAAAAACTGCATCAAAAGTTTGGATGCCACGCCCACCAATACTGCCCTAGCCAACATCCGCCCTAACGCTTCGTCAAAAACAGGAATGCGTGCATCTTCCAAAGTTGTGGAGATAGAGCCACCAAATTTGGTAGGAAGATAGCTGGCAGCGACCCCCAAAGCCACGCCCACCCATTCCGCCCTTCTTTACCCACCATTTACAAACTTCGAGCTAGAGTCACCAAATTTAGTATGAAGATAGCAATTGACATCCCACAGAGATCTGCAGCAAAAATTTGGATGGCACGCCCACCCATACCACCCATACCGCCCCCAGCCCCCCTCTCCCCACTTTTACAAACTTTGAGCTAATGTCACCAAACTTTGTATGAAGATAGCAATTGACATTCCACAAAGGTCTGCAGCAATAATTTGGATGCCACGCCCACCCAATCTGCCCCCAGCCCCCCATTCCTTACCTTTTACAAACTTTGAGCTAGAGTCACCAATTTTGGTATGAAGATAGCAATTGACATTCCACAAAGATCTGCCGCAAAAATTGGGATGCCACGCCCACCCAAACCACCCCCAGCCCCCCTTTCCCCTTCTTTAACAAACTTTGAGCTAGATTCACCAAATTTGGATGGCATCTGGTGGCATCCCCATCTGCATCGGAGAATCTTTAAGGCAGCGTACACCCCTGCCGCATCCGTACCCCTTTGCAAACAAGCCTCTTTTTACCGGTTTTAATACTGGTAACAAGTATACCGCAGTCGGTTGCGTCCGACTGCAACGTTTCCACTTGTTTATTTTGAAACCATGAATAATATGAACACGAAATCTCAGGTATATAGTTGATTGCTGGCGATATAGATTCTTCTTTATTTTGGGTCATCTCCATTTCTCTATTCCTGTGCATGCATTTCGTATTTTATGCGTTCAATTTAACAACCTAGACCACGTGTTCTAATGAGACCTCTCTCTCCTTAATCAAATCATTGCTTTCAGTATATCTTCGGGAAGTAAATGACCGCTCACAGCTATGAAACGGGGCTTAGCTTGCTAGACTGGCTTAATTCTTTTCCTCCAACGGGTCACTAATTTCCCTTTAACCTATTTCTATTTTATACACTTTTCTATTTCATATATATTTATATTATAAAATATTTTTTATTCTATTTTATTTTTTTTTTTTTAACTTTTATTTTTATACTCGATACCGAAGGTAAAGAGTATATTGAGTTTGTGCAATGCGCGTCATGGTGTCCGTCCGTCTGTCTGTCTGTCCGTCTGTATGAACGCAAATTTTTTCCACACACTTCAAGCTAAAGACTTGAAACTTTCCAATTCTCTTAACCTGTGGGATAGTAAATTAAAGTGTCAAGATTGGGGTTCTACGATAACTGGGGGGCTGGCAAATCGATAAATTCGATAACTCAAAACTGATTAATCCACATATTTCGCACATCCTTACAGTAAGAACTACCAAATTTGGTGAGAAGATAGCTTCTAGCAACCCCCAAAAAACTGCATCAAAAATTTTGGAGCCACGCTCACCCATTCCGCCCCCAGCCTCCCGCATTTTGAAATCAGAAAAGCCTATATCTCCCACAATTTTTAAGCTAGAGTCACCAAATTTGGTGCCAAGATAGGTAATGATGAACCCCAAAAACTGCATCAAAAGATTGGATGCCACGCCCACCAATACTGCCCTAGCCGCCCCCAACAACACCAACGCTTCGTCAAAAACGGGAATGCGTGTATCTTCCAGAGTTGTGGAGCTAGAGCCACCAAGTTGTGGAGCCACGCCCAACCATTCCGCCCCCCTTTCCACACCTTATACAAACTTTGAGCTAGAGTCACCAAATTTGGTATGAAGGTAGCAATTGACATCCCACATAGATCAGCACCAAAAATTTGAATGCCACGCCCAACCATACCGCCCCCAGCCCCCCTTTCCCCACTTTTACAAATTTTGAGCAAGAGTCACCAAATTTGGTATGAGGATAGCAATTGACATTCCACAAAGATCTGCATCAAAAATTGGGATGCCACAACCACCCATACCGCCCCCAGCCCTCCCTTGCCCCACATTTTACAATCTTTGAGCTAGAGTCACCAAATTTAGTATGAAGATAGCAATTGACATCCCACAGAGATCTGCAGCAAAAATTTGAATGACACACCCACCCATTCCACCTATACCGCCCCCAGCCCCCCTTTCCCCACTTTTACAAACTTTGAGCTAATGTCACCAAACTTTGTATGAAGATAGCAATTGACATTCCACAAAGGTCTGCAGCAATAATTTGGATGCCACGCCCACCCAATCTGCCCCCAGCCCCCCATTCCTTACCTTTTACAAACTTTGAGCTAGAGTCACCAATTTTGGTATGAAGATAGCAATTGACATTCCACAAAGATCTGCCGCAAAAATTGGGATGCCACGCCCACCCAAACCACCCCCAGCCCCCCTTTCCCCTTCTTTAACAAACTTTGAGCTAGATTCACCAAATTTGGATGGCATCTGGTGGCATCCCCATCTGCATCGGAGAATCTTTAAGGCAGCGTACACCCCTGCCGCATCCGTACCCCTTTGCAAACAAGCCTCTTTTTACCGGTTTTAATACTGGTAACGAGTATACCGCAGTCGGTTGCGTCCGACTGCAACGTTTCCACTTGTTTAATGTTCCATTAATGTTTCCCCCTTCTACCTCGTCACTTTCACCCGTGCCTGGTAACGTAGAATTGTCTCCAATTCTTTCCTTTTCTCCAACTCCAAGCGATTGTCCGAATATATATCCTGTAGTATCCCCTGCTATAATTAATATTGTTCCCGTCTGGGATCTTGCCGAGATAAACGCGGTAAATAGTGATCTATCTGTCCCCATACTACAAATAACAAGTTGTCTTTCGTTGGTGACGGTCGTGTTTTTGCGTGCTCTTAGATATTTATTGTTCTCTGTGTTTGTGAACGGTGTATTACTCTGTTTAATCTGGTTATCAATTCTAGAAGAGATTGCAAATATACGTGTATATATTTACGTTGGCAAAAAAGAGATTTGCCAAGCTTATAATCAATTTAATTTGCAGTTGAATTGACGCTGCTGTGCCTTAAATAAAGAAAACATACGTACATATATATACATATATTTGGTTTTGCATATTCTGTGTCTACTAACAACAAACAGCTTGTCAATTTTATTACTCTCGCTTTTCAGCATAAGTCCTCTCCCGCTTTCGTCCGGTCTTATCCGTCGTGCTTGCGGTTGTATCCCAGTGGCGCAGAGCTGAATGAGGTCGGTCGAAATAATGCATAATTTAAAGCCGAAATGTAATGCATTACCTATGATCTTTTTTCCATCGCAATTGTAATTGCCAAAATAAAAACTACTGCTCGCACGAACGCAACGAGCTGTTGTGAATTTCGTTTTTGTGCGCCCCTCCCCCTCTAACCCACAAACGATTTTCGTCTTTCGTTTTTTCATGTTTCGTTTTGTGTTTGGCCCGCCTGCGTTTCTTAGTCTATGCCTATTCCTTTTGTGTGTATAGTGCTAAAGTGTTTTAATACAAATGCATAATTGAATGTGTGTGATGACTTTCGTCTTGGGTTTTTTGCATGTTTCGTTTTGTGTTTGGCCAGCGTGCGTTTCTTTGTCTATGCCTTTTCCTTTTGTGTGTATAGTGCTAAAGTGTTTTAATACAAATGCATAATTGAACGCGCGGCACGTGTCATTTTTACTAATTTCTTGTATCGTGTGGATGCATTTTTCGCAGTAAGTTGAAAATACTACATACATTTATTCATTAAACTCTATAATAATTAATAATAAAAAATTCAATATGCCTGGAAAAGCGCCAAGAAGAAATATTGACAATTTTAAAAAAATTCACTAATGATGACATGCCTTCAGCTGCAAATATTTTTCCAATAACTCAAATGCAAGATTTACAAAAGGTTGATGAGCTGGTTAGCGAGAATAAAGAAAGTTATGTAAGTACCCAATGTCTTTAATGAAATAAAACTGAATGTAACGATTTTTTCTTTTATTTAAACAGGTGCGAGTTCTTCAAACAATAATAAGAGCAAATATTGGCAAAAATTTTGATTGTATAATTGGAAAAGGAATAATTCCAAATCTTAATTTTGACGGCCTAAATGGGAAAGAGCCGTTTAAACAGTTTAAAGCCTTAAACGATGCTCTATATGGTATGTATAAATCATATTTATTTTATTTTCAATAACAACAAATTAATAATGTTAAATTTACAGATGCTATTAAAACAGAAGGATGTACATCCAAAACCTACGCCACAACAATTCGCAACTGCTTCCGTCTACAAAAAGGTCGGCTTGCGAAACAAAAATTTGATAGCAAGCCAAAAAATGCAAATAAAAATTATGAAGAAAATGAAAATTAAATGATAAAATTAAAAATTGAATAAAAAAAAAAATACTACATTACTAGAGCGTATATTTAGTTTCTTTTGTAATCAATTATTTATTCAATTACATTGCAGGAAAGTAAGCCACTTTATATAGTGGGAAATTGCGTTGCAGGTATATTGTCTAGTAATGTAAGCACATTACCATCCCATAAGCGATTTTTAAATTGTATGCTGCGTTTTATACAGGCTGCAGAATTTCTGCATTACAATAGTTTAAAAGGCTACGCTTGGGTAATGGAGACCCGAATTAAACTTCGGCTCGTCATTACTTTCTGCATTACGAAATTCAATAAATTCATGCACCGTGCCTACAAAGCGGCCATTGTGTTAAGAAAGTAATGGAGCTTGTAATCGGTTTTTGAATGCAAACAGGCGAGAAGTATTCCATTCGTAATCGAACTAATAATGAGCATTTGCGCCACTGGGATTCTGCCTTTGGCTCACGCTCTTTCACTTAAGCGCTCTTTTGATTTTTACCGTTGTATCGTGCTCATTGCATCGACACATATGTACATACGTACATACCTGCACCCTTCTTTGTTTTGGTATAACATATCAATTGTCATTTTAAATTACCTATTTAATTTATTCAATATGCTTGTCTGCTGCAGCAAAAACTGTAAAACGGTTGGAACAACCAACCAAGATTTCATTTTATGTAGATTGTGTGACAACATGATCCATATGAAATGTGCTGGCTTTACGGCCAAAATAAGGGACTGCTTAGTTGCAGACACAGGCCTTAAATGGTTCTGTGAGAGCTGCAATGTAGTGGAGAAAGAGACTGCCCAATGCATTAGGCAGACTCATGAAGGTTTCAAGTCTATGCATGTTGCCTTCAACAATTTGCATACGGCATTTAAAGAGCTTGAAAACAATTTTAAAAATGGCAAGACGATCACTGAATCTCCGAAGCGTAAGAAGACTTCGGGTCCCTACCCGCCTTGTGTTCCACCTGTCTTGCCCAGTAAGCCACTTCTGGTGTCTAGCATTAATCACTTAGCTCCTGTTGCTAGCCCATTAATGGTATTTAACTCGCCGGCAAGAAATCCCACTAATAGCCTAACCACCGTTACTTCTATAAATGAGCCCTCTGGTTCGACAGCTTGTTTGCCTAGTAATCCTACTGGCGGTACAGCTGGGGCTCCCAAGCCTCTTGTTGTTGTGCCATTTAATAAATTTGTATTTGTGTCCAGGCTGGCATCCGATACTTCATCGGATGATGTTTCAGCTTATGTTAAAAGTAAAATTGATTCACCCCTTATTATTGTTCAGAAGTTTAAATTTAAACACGCCCGAAGTATATCTTCTTTCAAGTTGAGCGTGCCGCCTGAACTTTTTTCGACAATTTGTTCGGAAAGGTTCCGGCCGCAGCAGCTAGTTGTAAAGGAGTATGAGAATAGGCGAATTAATAATAATAAGGGTATTAGGATAAGTAGTGCACCGCCTGTTAGCCACCCAGTTGCCTCCACCTCGGTGGCAAAACTAATAAAACTACTTAGTTTGGCCTATCAAAATGTTAGAGGCCTTAACACTAAACTTTCTAAATTATATGTTAACAGCTTTTCATTTGATTCACATATAGTTGCACTCACGAAAACCTGGTTAAAACCCGATATTTCTGATTATTCCGTTTTTCCTTCAAAATTTAACTTGTACAGATGCGATTGTGCCTCCCGCAAGGGGGGTGGTGTTCTAATTGCTGTTGACTCTTGTTTTTCCTCTGAACAGATTCTTTCTCACGATCTTCCGGACATAGAGTTTTTATGTATTACTAAACGGCCGTTCACTTTATGTTACTTGTTCTTATATTCCTCCTCATTCTGATACTAACATTTACTCATCCCATCTAAGTGCCCTGCAACTTGTTTCGTCATTGTTGACAGATATGGATAATCTGATAGTGGTTGGTGATTTTAATCTGCCTCATGTTGTATGGTCTGTGAATGACACATCTTCGGCGGTATTACCAGTCACTTCTGATGATTTTATCGATGGCCTACTGGAGTTAGGCCTATCGCAAGTTAACAGGGTGCATAACTGTAGTGGTAGAATGTTGGACTTAATATTTGTTTCGGACTCAGATTGCAGTAATGCTAGTAGAATTCCCCCTCTAGTGCTTCCGGAAGATACCTATCATCCAACCTTAGAGCTATCCATCGAAATTCTTAACCCTAGTTCAGTATCTAATAATACTTTAAAACCCCGTTGCTTTCGTAAAACTAACTTTAATAAATTAAATTATCTTCTTTATCATACTAATTGGTCTCGCCTTTATTCTTGTAGTGATATAGAAACTGCCATTGCCATATTTTATGGGACCCTGAATTCGCTTTTGGATATTTGTGTTCCCCTCACTTGTTCTTCAAGTGATAATAAACCACCTTGGTTTACGAGGGAACTATCGAAATTGAAAAACGTGAAGACAAGATCATATAAAAAATTTAAAAAATCGGGAACTACTTTAGATTTATCTTCTTATTTAGTAGCTAAATCTAGTTTTCTTTCTGTTAACACATCTTGTTATAATAATTATCTTAATCGTTGTAGACTAAACTTTTCACGTGACCCTAAACAGTTTTATAAATTTGTTAACTCTAAACGTAAATCTTCTTGCTTGCCATCCTCAGTATACCTTGATAATACAAAAGCAAGTTCTGATCAGGCAGTAGCCGATCTATTTGCTGAGTATTTTCAATCAGTATACTCAACGAGTTTATATAGTTGCAGTAATTCCTCTCCTTTTCAAATTCAAACGTCTCATTGCATATATGTCCCAGTAATTACTGAGTCTACGCTCCTGAGTGAATTTAACTCTATCAAACCTAGCTACTTGCCTGGTCCTGATGGAGTGCCAGGCTGTATTCTTAGATACTGCGCGGATTCTCTTTGTAAGCCATTAAATAAATTATTTGACTTGTCTGTTGACTCAACTGTGTTTCCTGATATATGGAAGGAATCCTTTATAATTCCACTCCATAAAAATTCTTCAAAGTCAAACGTTAAAAATTATAGGGGTATATCCAAGTTGTCTGCCATTCCAAAAGTCTTTGAAAAAATTATATGTTCTCAACTGCAACACGGTTGTAGTTCAATTATATCGCCTTATCAACACGGTTTTGTTAGGCGTAGATCTACTACCACTAACCTTCTTGAATTCACTTCGCTTGTTATAAAAGGGTTTCAGGAAAAAATGCAAACTGACGTTGTTTACACCGATTTTAGTAAAGCTTTTGATTCTGTAAGTCATTCTCTGTTGCTTCACAAATTGAACATTATTGGATTTCCAGCAAAACTTTAATTCTGGCTTTCGGAGTACTTGTGTGGCCGAGCACAAAAAGTTGTTTTTAAATCATCTGCATCTAAACCTATTTTTGTTACCTCTGGTGTTCCCCAGGGGAGTCATCTTGGACCTTTGCTATTTAATCTGTTTATTAACGACCTTCCATCTGTTATTACTAACTCCTATGTATATATGTTTGCTGATGATGCTTCTCTTTGTAACTTGCTACAGTCGGATTTGGGTGCATTGTCGGCCTGGTGTCGTTTTAACTTACTCAATTTAAATTGTTCTAAATGTAAAGTAATGTCTTTTTGTAGAAGTACCCCTCATTCTGCTCACTACTTGCTTGATGATTCACCACTTGACCGCGTGTTTGAAATTAAAGATTTAGGCATTATTCTTGATTCTAAATTAAAGTTTGACTCTCATATTTCGTCTATGGTAAATAAGGCCATTAATGTCTTTGGCTTCATCAAGCGGTGGTCGAAAGAGTTTAACGATCCCTACACCACTAAAACGCTTTATACATCCCTAGTACGTCCCATCCTGGAGTATGGATCCTGTGTGTGGTCCCCACAATACTCGATTCACCAGGATAGAATTGAATCTGTGCAGAAGAAATTTCTCCTATTTGCCCTTAGAAGTTTTAACTGGGTTCCTGGAGTTGACTTACCTCCGTATTCAAGTAGACTCCTTTTAATAAATCTTCCGTCCCTGTTAAACCGTAGAACCATGCATGGAGTATTATTTATTACTAACCTACTTAATGGTGAAATCGACTCATCAGTTTTTTTGAGTCGAATTAAATTTAATGTCCCAATTAGATCCTCACGTAACTTTTTACCCCTTAGCCTTGATCGTTGCTTGAGCAACTATTTAATTCATGAACCATTTCGTGTTATATGTTCTGACTATAACAAATTTTATTCTCTTGTTTCCTTGGAGACCTCAATTCCAGTACTAAAACGATCGATCCTTTTTTGTTTATCTAATCGTAACCACTAACTACTAATCTAACGCTGGTCTGATTGGGTTTTTCTGAGTTTTCCCCAATCCACGCAACAAATGTTGGACCACTAATTTTAATTTTATTGTTGAACTTCCCAGAGCTTTAACGTTAACTTTATAATTTTTTACCTAAATTTACTTTCAGATTTATATATAATTTTATTTTAATTAATTTTTAATTTCAATTTTTAATTTTATTTAAATTTAAATTAACTTGGATTTTATGTCAGCTCATCTTAGTTGACAATAAACAAACAAGTAAATAAATAAAAATAAATACCCCAGCCACCTCCTATTTTAACAGTAGTGGCTCCCCGCAAGCACGTTTTTGTTCCACGACTTTCCGCTGAAACTACTTGTGATTCAGTTGCTGCCTATATTGCTAGCAAAACTAAAGCTAGCGTCTCTATTACGAAATTTAACTTTTCTTCTCCTCGCGAAATATCATCTTTTAAAATTAATGTCTCTCTAGAATCGTTGTCAATCATCTGTGATCCCAAATTTTGGCCCCCTCATACGGTTGTTCATGAGTTTTTACAAAAAATAAGAACTCTGCCTTTACCTGTCAACCTTCAAGCTGCAACCTTTTCAAATAAAAACTCTGTCGTCTCAAAACTTAAAAACTTGTTTTTGAATAGCTTTTCGTTCCATTCAGATATAACTTCTTTTACTGAAACTTGGTTAAATCCAAATATATCTAATTGTGAACTTTTTTCAAATAATTTTATCGTCTATAGAGCTGATCGACCGACTCGCCGAGGTGGTGGGGTATTAATTGCTGTTAAAGCTACTCTGCAGTCGGAACCGTTCTATTTTACTGCCTTTAATGATGCTGAGATTATCTCTGTTAAAGTAACTGAAGGGATCACGTGCTGTTTATATCACTTGCTCTTATATCCCTCCTTCTTCTGACATTCAAGTTTATATTCAACACCTAACATGATATTTATATCACTTGCTCTTATATCCCTCCTTCTTCTGACATTCAAGTTTATATTCAACACCTAACATGTATTAAAGAAGTTTCTCTGTATATAATCATTACATATCATAAGCTTTAAATGGATGTACAAAATTAAGGTTAATAAAGCACAACAATAGTTCTTATAGTATTAAAGAAGTTTCTACTCATTTCCGTGACAATGATATTTGTAACGTACTGGGTGACTTTAATTTACCGACCATCCCCTGGTCTTCATCCGACGCCATAAATTATCTTGTACCTTATGCCCAGCATAACTTCTTAGAAGCCATGCTTGATCTTTCATTGTTTCATATCAATTCAATTTCTAATCATTTGAGTAGAATACTCGATCTTGTATTTATTAACAACCACTGTATTGCCAATGTCTCTAGGTCATCCCCTCTGTGTGTCCCTTTTTTTTCCAATCAACTTACTCTTCTGCATCCCCTAATAACATACCTTACTCTTATAACATTGCTTCTACAAATTCTATTCCTGTCCCTATCATCTCTCAGTTCACTCTGTTTTCAACTTTATATTCGTTAAAGTCTTCTTACTCTCCTGGACCTGACAGTATACATATTTGTTTTCTTAGGGAGTGTAGTGCTTCTCTTCTTCGCCCATTGCTCAAGCTTTTAAATCTACCCCTTGAATCTTCCGTCTTTCCATCTCTTTGGAAAGAAACTTTTATCATCCCTTTTCACAAAAAAAGGTGAGAAGTCCAATATTGAAAATAAAAGGGACATTGCAAAATTTTCCGCTATCCCTAAATTATTTGAAAAAATTATCACTTCGTCTTTGCAACATTTCAGTAAATCAGTTTTATCCCCTGCTCAACACGGCTTCGCTAAAAATCGGTCAACCATGACCAATTTATTAGAATTCACAACTTTAGTAAATGATGCTTTACTCTCGAAAATGCAAACTGACGTCATTTACACTGACTTCAGTAAAGCTTTCGACTCTGTACACCATGACCTATTACTTCTTAAGCTTGTCCGTATTGGTTTCCCTCCCTCACTTATATCTTGGATTTCTTCTTATTTAAAGGGTAGGACTCAAAGAGTCCTCCTAAGATTGGCTACCTCGTAACAAGTTCAGGTTAATTCTGGAGTACCTCAAGGTAGTGATCTTGGTCCTTTACTCTTCACTCTTTTTATAAATGATCTTCCCTCTGTTTTATCACATTCTCACATTCTCACGTACGCAGACGATGTGAAGCTTATTTTCTCCTACTGTAGTTCTCTGAATCATACTTGCTTACAAGATGATTTAAATTCAATGCAACTTTGGTGTAAGACTAATCAGTTGCTTCTCAATTGTTCTTAATGTATGTTTATGACTTTCAGCCGAAATAGCCCTTTCATTAAAAGCTACTCAATTGACTATACCCCGTTGCAACGAATTTTTACAGTCAAGGACCTTGGTGTTCTTTTTGACTCCAAACGCTCATTCGGCCTTCATATTTCTACTATTGTTAATGAGGCCAGAGGTGTTCTTGGTTTCATTAAACGTTGGTCTAAAGAGTTTAACGATCCTTACGTTACGAAAACTCTGTACACTTCCCTTGTTCGCCCTATCCTAGAGTACTGCTCTTGTATATGGAGCCCCAGTATAGAAATAACCAGGATCGTATCGAATCTGTTCAGAAGCAGTTTCTGCTTTTTGCCTTATGAGGCTTAAATTGGGATAATAACATTCGCTTGCCTTCATATTCTAGTAGGCTTCTTCTCCTTAGCCTCCCGTCGTTGAACAATCGTAGAATAGTCCTTGGTGTTGCCTTCCTCCACAAGTTGATTGCTGGCGATATAGATTCTTCTTTATTTTGGGTCATCTCCATTTCTCTATTCCTGTGCATGCATTTCGTATTTTATGCGTTCAATTTAACAACCTAGACCACGTGTTCTAATGAGACCTCTCTCTCCTTAATCAAATCATTGCTTTCAGTATATCTTCGGGAAGTAAATGACCGCTCACAGCTATGAAACGGGGCTTAGCTTGCTAGACTGGCTTAATTCTTTTCCTCCAACGGGTCACTAATTTCCCTTTAACCTATTTCTATTTTATACACTTTTCTATTTCATATATATTTATATTATAAAATATTTTTTATTCTATTTTATTTATTTTTTTTTTTAACTTTTATTTTTATACTCGATACCGAAGGTAAAGAGTATATTGAGTTTGTGCAATGCGCGTCATGGTGTCCGTCCGTCTGTCTGTCTGTATGAACGCAAATTTTTTCCACACCCTTCAAGCTAAAGACTTGAAACTTTCCAATTCTCTTAACCTGTGGGATAGTAAATTAAAGTGTCAAGATTGGGGTTCTACGATAACTGGGGGGCTGGCAAATCGATAAATTCGATAACTCAAAACTGATTAATCCACATATTTCGCACATCCTTACAGTAAGAACTACCAAATTTGGTGAGAAGATAGCTTCTAGCAACCCCCAAAAAACTGCATCAAAAATTTTGGAGCCACGCTCACCCATTCCGCCCCCAGCCTCCCGCATTTTGAAATCAGAAAAGCCTATATCTCCCACAATTTTTGAGCTAGAGTCACCAAATTTGGTGCCAAGATAGGTAATGATGAACCCCAAAAACTGCATCAAAAGATTGGATGCCACGCCCACCAATACTGCCCTAGCCGCCCCCAACAACACCAACGCTTCGTCAAAAACGGGAATGCGTGTATCTTCCAGAGTTGTGGAGCTAGAGCCACCAAGTTGTGGAGCCACGCCCAACCATTCCGCCCCCCTTTCCACACCTTATACAAACTTTGAGCTAGAGTCACCAAATTTGGTATGAAGGTAGCAATTGACATCCCACATAGATCAGCACCAAAAATTTGAATGCCACGCCCAACCATACCGCCCCCAGCCCCCCTTTCCCCACTTTTACAAATTTTGAGCAAGAGTCACCAAATTTGGTATGAGGATAGCAATTGACATTCCACAAAGATCTGCATCAAAAATTGGGATGCCACAACCACCCATACCGCCCCCAGCCCTCCCTTGCCCCACATTTTACAATCTTTGAGCTAGAGTCACCAAATTTAGTATGAAGATAGCAATTGACATCCCACAGAGATCTGCAGCAAAAATTTGAATGACACACCCACCCATTCCACCTATACCGCCCCCAGCCCCCCCTTTCCCCACTTTTACAAACTTTGAGCTAATGTCACCAAACTTTGTATGAAGATAGCAATTGACATTCCACAAAGGTCTGCAGCAATAATTTGGATGCCACGCCCACCCAATCTGCCCCCAGCCCCCCATTCCTTACCTTTTACAAACTTTGAGCTAGAGTCACCAATTTTGGTATGAAGATAGCAATTGACATTCCACAAAGATCTGCCGCAAAAATTGGGATGCCACGCCCACCCAAACCACCCCCAGCCCCCCTTTCCCCTTCTTTAACAAACTTTGAGCTAGATTCACCAAATTTGGATGGCATCTGGTGGCATCCCCATCTGCATCGGAGAATCTTTAAGGCAGCGTACACCCCTGCCGCATCCGTACCCCTTTGCAAACAAGCCTCTTTTTACCGGTTTTAATACTGGTAACGAGTATACCGCAGTCGGTTGCGTCCGACTGCAACGTTTCCACTTGTTTAATGTTCCATTAATGTTTCCCCCTTCTACCTCGTCACTTTCACCCGTGCCTGGTAACGTAGAATTGTCTCCAATTCTTTCCTTTTCTCCAACTCCAAGCGATTGTCCGAATATATATCCTGTAGTATCCCCTGCTATAATTAATATTGTTCCCGTCTGGGATCTTGCCGAGATAAACGCGGTAAATAGTGATCTATCTGTCCCCATACTACAAATAACAAGTTGTCTTTCGTTGGTGACGGTCGTGTTTTTGCGTGCTCTTAAATATTTATTGTTCTCTGTGTTTGTGAACGGTGTATTACTCTGTTTAATCTGGTTATCAATTCTAGCAGTGATTGCAAATATACGTGTATATATTTACGTTGGCAAAAAAGAGATTTGCCAAGCTTATAATCAATTTAATTTGCAGTTGAATTGACGCTGCTGTGCCTTAAATAAAGAAAACATACGTACATATATATACATATATTTGGTTTTGCATATTCTGTGTCTACTAACAACAAACAGCTTGTCAATTTTATTACTCTCGCTTTTCAGCATTAGTCCTCTCCCGCTTTCATCCGGTCTTATCCGTCGTGCTTGCGGTTGTATTCTGCCTTCGTGCTCACGCTCTTTCACTTAAGCGCTCTTTTGATTTTTACCGTTGTATCGTGCTCATTGCATCGACACATATGTACATACGTACATACCTGCACCCTTCTTTGTTTTGGTATAACATATCAATTGTCATTTTAAATAACCTATTTAATTTATTCAATATGCTTGTCTGCTGCAGCAAAAACTGTAAAACGGTTGGAACAACCAACCAAGATTTCATTTTATGTAGATTGTGTGACAACATGATCCATATGAAATGTGCTGGCTTTACGGCCAAAATAAGGGACTGCTTAGTTGCAGACACAGGCCTTAAATGGTTCTGTGAGAGCTGCAATGTAGTGGAGAAAGAGACTGCCCAATGCATTAGGCAGACTCATGAAGGTTTCAAGTCTATGCATGTTGCCTTCAACAATCTGCATACGGCATTTAAAGAGCTTGAAAACAATTTTAAAAATGGCAAGACGATCACTGAATCTCCGAAGCGTAAGAAGACTTCGGGTCCCTACCCCTGTCTTGCCCAGTAGGCCACTTCTGGTGTCTAGCATTAATCACTTAGCTCCTGTTGCTAGCCCATTAATGGTATTTAACTCGCCGGCAAGAAATCCCACTAATAGCCTAACCACCGTTACTTCTATAAATGAGCCCTCTGGTTCGACAGCTTGTTTGCCTAGTAATCCTACTGGCGGTACAGCTGGGGCTCCCAAGCCTCTTGTTGTTGTGCCATTTAATACCAATACTTCATCGGATGATGTTTCAGCTTATGTTAAAAGTAAAATTGATTCACCCCTTATTATTGTTCAGAAGTTTAAATTTAAACACGCCCGAAGTATATCTTCTTTCAAGTTGAGCGTGCCGCCTGAACTTTTTTCGACAATTTGTTCGGAAAGGTTCTGGCCGCAGCAGCTTGTTGTAAAGGAGTATGAGAAAAGGCGACTTAATAATATTGGACGTAGATGTACTAACGAACAGTACAGTCAAGTGGCCCAACGATACCAAGCACCGGCTTGTTAACGCGCGGACCCACGCACAAAGCGACCCACCTCCCGCCCATCCGACCGAGGGGCGCTCCGCTTATCGTGCGGTTACGATGATCGCGAACATGTAGACAAATGACACAAAACTAACTTTTTAATAGAGCAAGTAGGAGTGGCACTGTGTATTAAGTGGGAAAGATCGTTATAAATAGAACACAGAATACGAAAAGGGTTATGAAGAGCATAATTAGAATAACAAGTTTGAAGAGATATAGGTACAAAATTTCTAGTATTTCTAATAGGAACAGCAAAGTTAATTTGGTTAATTAATTCAGAAGAATCAATTTCACCATTAATTAATTTGTGAAAAAAGGAAAATGATAGCATTATTCTACGATCACTCAGAGAAGGAAGATCTATTAGTAAAAGTCTACTACGATAAGACGGCAAATTATTGTTAGTGTCCCAGTTGAGACCTCTAAGTGCGAAGAGCAGAAATTGTTTTTGTACCGATTCTATTTTATTCTGATGAATTTCGTATTTCGGAAACCATATACAAGATCCATATTCCAGAATCGGTCGAACAAGAGAAGTATACAGAGTTTTTGTTAAGTAGGGATCGTTAAACTCCTTCGACCAGCGCTTAATGAACCCCAAGACACCAGATGCTCGATTGGAAATTGAAGAAATATGCTTGTCAAACTTAAGCTTTGGGTCCATAACGATGCCCAAATCGTCAACCCATTCAATTCTATCTAGTGGTTTGTTGTCAAGAAAATATATATTAAAAAAGGGCAAATATCTAAAAAATGACATTACTTTACATTTTCTGCAATTAAGATTTAAAAAATTTACTTTACACCACATTTGAATAATAAGGGTATTAGGGTTAGTTGTGCACCGCCTGTTAGCCACCCGGTTGCCTCCACCTCGGTGGCAAAAACCTAACAAGACTACTTAGTTTGGCCTATTAAAATGTTAGAGGCCTTAACACTAAACTTGCTAAATTATATGTTAACAGCTTATCATTTGATTCTCATATAGTTGCACTGACGGAAACCTGGTATTTCTGATTATTCCGTTTTTCCTTCAAAATATTATTTGTATAGATGCGATCGTGTCTCCCACAAGGGGGGTGGTGTTCTCATTGCTGTTGACTCTTGTTTTTCCTCTGAACAGATTCATTCTCATGATCTTCCGGACATAGAGTTTGAAAATGTAGGGGGGCTTCGCAGTAGAGTTTAAGGACTTCTGTTAATATTAGCTGATCGTCGGATAGAAAACACGTTGAGGCTATAATGTTAAATCGGAATTTTTATTGACCTGTTGACTACACGTAACCTCTGTGTTACACTTGTAAAGAAATAATAATTACTACAGCCTCTGCTTCAAGTAGCTGAAGCCTCTGTTAAAGGCTGCCGTCGGCTAGAAGGCTCGGCTTGTGGTGAGTTTCTAGTGACGGCAGCAGTGCTGCGCGGTTGGCGCATTTTCCGCTGTTTGGCATAAACATACTCCCTCCCTTTGCAGGGATTGCAAGACTGAGACGGAAGCGGGGATCGAAAATTATGCCGGGATGCACGCTGGAGTTATGCTGGACACGATCCCGAGAGCATCCAACCAAATATGGTGTTTTGTGCCACCGGAAGATCATTCTGGCCGGGAACTAGTCCTGGTACCAAGAGCTCCTGATACAAATCAGCCCCTAGCACCAGGGACACATTATAAAAAGAGGCTTTAGGGTGTAAAATAAAGAACACTGGCACGTCTGTGCCTCTTGACTTTGGTTTGATGAATATCTCTTTATTTTAAAGGCCTGTACGCAGGCGCCCGTACAGCTCCCGTACAGCAAAAACTTCATATAAAAAAAATGGTCTCGTACAGCTTCAGTACAGTACTTACATTTTAGGTCTGCAGTTCTGTTAGCTACTGCTGGTACGTTAGTGTTGAACAATGAAAATGTTAAAATGTTATGTTAAAATGCTACGGGCAGTAAATAGCTTTCAGCAGCTATTTACGGTTGTAAAAAATGCAACAACATGTCGGGCAAGAGCCGGCTTATACATTTTTCGGATAATATTAACAAGGTTGACCTAATTCAGGTTCCAATAAAGCCATACTAATTGTTTTGGCAGTCAATGCTGCGCAAGAAGTATTGAATAAAAATATATTAATTAATTAATAAGATACAACTTAAGTAACATATAAACTGGATTGTACTGCCACTGATCTATTGCAGGGTATAGATTATTAAGGTGAATTTGCTTTGAGTCTTTTGAGTGGTTTCAGTCATGTTTAGCATAATCTTTGGAAATCTCAGCTCTGCCCATCAAATATGGGTGCACTAAAATGCAACCGCCAGAAGCAGGGCGTTAGCTGTACTCAAACACAAAAGTAGCGCGCGAATAATTATTTTGAAATCAAGTGTACAAAACACAGTTGCATTTCCGATTTATTTACAAAAAACAATTAGCCTACCGCCACAATATGTGAATTTTTCAACACTTGTCGTTACAGTCGTAAAACTCATGTGAACGGTACATCATCAAGAGAGAGAGAGAGAGTTGTAGTATATGTATGAATTTATATGCAGAAGGCAAAGACTGGCTGACTATAAGGCAAGCACTGGCTCGTAAGGGCTGAAGCGCTTACTTTGCGGATCCCACACTTCGTGGTGGTTGATCAGATTTCAAGTGCGCTGACCGTTTGTGTAGTTGCTTTATATTTGTATATACGTAGCAACAAAGTGTTACTATGTCTGAAGGTTACATACCCTGCAATCATGGTTGAACTATACATGGTTATGTCAAGAGAGAGAGCTCGCTCAACTTTTAGGAGCCTGTTGTTAGTCGCAAAGCAGCTGTTTCAGTCGAGGTGTTGTTTTGAAAATGTAAACAAAATCACACATCGTTCTATCTCTGTTTTGCTCACAAACACAAGACGATAAAGCAATATCGAGAGAGCAATTATGCTATCTCTCTTGCACTCGCGTGGTTTTATCAACAGGCTCCTTCTGTTACGCATGACACAACCATGTATAATTCAACCATGCCTGCAATATAGTGGGCGTATGACAGATTGTCATGCATACTACATCTCCCTCCTTTTGAAAAATAACGTAACTTAGTGTAGTTATTTTAGTATCTATGTTGCTATATTAATACTCGATACCGAAGGTAAAGAGTATATTGAGTTTTTGCAATGTCCGTCATGGTGTCCGTCCGTCTGTCCGTCCGTCTGTATGTTCGCAACTTTTTTCCACACCCTTCAAGCTAGAGACTTGAAACTTTCCAATTCTCTTTATCTATGGGATAGTAAATTAAAGTGTCAAGATGGGGGTTCTACGATAACTGGGGGGCTGGCAAATCGATAAATTCGATAACTCAAAACCGATAAATCCACATATTTCGCACATCCTCACAGCTAGAACTACCAAATTTGGTAAGAAGATAGCTACTAGCAACCCCCAAAAAACTGCATCAAAAATTTTGGAGCCACGCCCACCCATTCCGCCCCCAGCCCCCCGCTTGACAAAACTAATATACAGGGTGGCGCATGAATTTCGCTACATTAAGAAACTCAAATAACTTTTTTCTTAGTGTATGGAATTCATTTTTATTTTTGTTATTTTGAAGCTTATTCAATTTTATTAAATATAGCTTAACTAGTCTTAAAAATAATTGAATTTAAATGGCCGCCACGCTCGTTGACACACGTGCGGCATCTTAACAAAAAGTTGTTCATGACTGCTTGGAGAGTTGAAACAGGAATGCCCGCAATAACTGCTTGAATGGATTGCTTTAATTCTTCCAAATTTGTCGGTTTTACTTTGTAGACTTCCTGTTTACAATAGCCCCACAAGAAAAAGTCTGGTGCAGTAAGGTCAGGTGACCTGGGTGGCCAACGAAAATCTGAGTTTCTTGAAATCAGCTTATTTGGAAATTTTTGTCGCAATTCTGTCATAACAGGCCGGGTTATGTGAGGAGGTGCACCATCTTGTTGAAACCATACTGATCTGAAAGGAATTCTCAACATGTTCAAATAACGGTCTCCAGTAACCGTAACGGTCTGACCGTTTTCTTCGAAGAAGTAAGGCCCGACAAGACAGCGCGATGAAACTGCGCACCACACCGTGACGCGAAGTGGATGTAATTCCTTCTCATGGAGAACCTGTGGGTTCTGAGCATCCCATATTCGACAATTTTCATTGTTCACGTTGCCGTTTAAGTCGAAATGGGCCTCGTCAGACATAAAAAGGCAGTTCAACATGTTTTCGTCCTCATCCACCATTTGAAGCATCTTCTGGCAAAACTCCAAGCGAATCGGCAAGTCTGCTGGATTCAGTTTGTTGACTAATTGAATTTTATATGGGAATAAGTGCAAATCTTTATGGATAATTGTCTGCAATGACCGTCTGCTTACTCCCGTTTCGGCAGATAAACTTCTTGTCGAAACTCTTGGAATGTTGTGTATGGCTGCAGTTACAGCAGCGATAGTCTCCTCCGTCCGAACTGAATTATTTCTACTGTAAGGTCTTCGTGCGACAGTCCCATTCTCGGCAAAATTGTTTACAAGCCTCATTATGTTCCATCGGCTCGGAGGATCGCCGCCAAATGTGCGCCTGTACTCTCTTTGAACCAAAACTACGGACTCCAGTGCGTGATAGCGACGAACAATCAAAATTCTTGTTTCAGTGTCCCAGTTGTTCATTTTCGTTAAATGTAAAGATCAATCTACAAAATAAAAAAAAATCATGCAGATAACTTAATTAGAAAAAAGTAAGAAGGCTCTAGTCGGGAGAGCCCGACTAGAAGATACCCTGAACCCAGTTGCAAAAAATAAATTAAATTTATATAAGACTTTGGTATACTGACTTAAGTTCAATCGATTAAGCTCGATATCTCCGGTGTTTCTTAACCGATTTGGACGAAATTTTCAGAAAAGATCTATTGTTACCTATTCTTTCAACCCTCATTTTTGCATTCGATATTTTTTTGTTATCGATTCCATGTGATATCGGAAACCAGAATAGTTATCGATAATTTGAAGCAAACTTGTTCTGCTCATGGTATAGGAGAACTTATATACAAAATCTGAAGTCTCTAGCTCTTGTAGTCTCTGAGATCCACGCGTTCATACAGACGGACAGACGGACATGGCTATATCGACTCGGCTGTTGTTGCTGATCAAGAATATATATACTTTATAGGGTCGGAGATGCTTCCTTCTGCCCAAAACCATTATACCCTTATTTACCCATTTTATGGGTTAAAGGCCTGTACGCACACGACTGTACAGCTCCCGTACAGCAAAAACTTCATATAAAAAAAATGGTTGTCTGTAAAGTCGGTTTACTGACGATAGTTGAACGTGACAACGTTCTAAGAGAATACTGATGGAATGGTAGCATTTTTCAAAAGAAAATTTTAATTTCATTTGTTTAATAGATTTGTATGTATATAGAGAAGGAGGTAATTGGAAATCACAATGAAATTGATCAAGTTAGATTTATTTGTACGCATAAATACAATTATGTCAATACAACAAAATACTTGAAAAAATTTATTGTTTAAATTTCTACTCAATCGTTAAAATTTAAATTTTGATTTTATTATTTTAATAATATAATTAAATTTTTTCAATTAGTTACTTAATTATTTTTGCAAATTTAATTGTAATTTGTTATAAAGACTTTATCGCTTTATCGTTGCTATAAACAATTGACACCACATTCACTTTTCACTGCACTTGATACTCGATCAAAATATGTAAATCTATATATATAAAAGAGTTCGTCCGCGTTAGAATGGATCAGCCACAGCCTAAACGAAAAGAGCTAGAAGGCTGAAATTTTCACACAATTTTTTATGCAGGTAGTAAGTGAGCACTAAGAAGGGAATTTTTATTTGGACAACTCCTTCAAGTACCTCCCATACGATTTGGAGCACTTTTTACCCATTTTAAAAATCAAATTACAATTACAACAATTACCCATTCCACTACTGTCGCCTGATTGTCGCACAAGCTGAGGGTTTGATCGCGAGCGAGAATACAAAAACAAAACAAATGCGCAGTGACGCCTTCGCGTCGCACAAGCAAAGTCATAAAAAAAGGTTCGACACTTGCAAAAACGAAACGGATTTCTGCTTCTTAATGAATATGTGCATACACAATTAAGTGAACAATGCGCTTGAAAATAATTTTCATAATTTTATGTACATGTATCACTTCGCACAGTGCATATTCTTTTTTTTTCAAATTTGTGTGCCTTTGACAATTGATTTACGACCCAAGTAGCGTTTGTTGTTGTTGTAAGTGTTGTTGTTGGGCCCGCACTGCTACTTTTTGTTGGTGTCATTAATTTAAAAAAAAAAAAAACAACAACATAACAAAACTTGGTGCGTCTAGAAAAATTACCCACACCAGAATATTTTATGGGGGTGGATTTGCCTACTTGCTGCTTATATAACTTAGACAAAACTAACTAACATTATTAATATGTTATTGATATGCAATTTCGAACAAGCATAGGGCGTTGACATAAGTGGGCGTGTTGCTCTTAAGATAATCAGGTAATTACAAATCTCGCTCCGATCATGTTCCTTTGATGTTGCTCATTTACGTTCACTCTCTATTTTATGTGCGCGCTTTGCATGTCAATCATAAAGTTTAATAACCCTAACTCCTCCGCACACACTAAATTAAAGCTAAAGGCAATATGCAATTCACTTAGCTGCAGCCTCTTAGATATGTTTTGCGTTAATTCAGTGCGTGCGAAGCGTTACTACGCTCTTTGTTAGACTTGCAGAGCGCGCGCATACATTGTAAATGCATGCATACATTGTTGACTTCTGAAGCAAGCTAAAAGAAAGCAAAAAAATGTTCACCAAATATATGCCGTGCAAAAACACACACTAACAAATAGAAACTTAAGAAAATGTAATCTACATCAGCAGCAGTAGCATGCATTGCAAATAAAATCTTACAAAATTGATTGACTGAACTTCCCGCATATACATATAATATATATATACATATATATACATATAATTGGGTCAGAAATACTTCCATCTACCTGTTATATACATTTGCACAAAAGCAATTTACCCTCTGGTCTATAGATCAAATGGTCATTCGCCAAGCAATAGCGTTCTGTGTACACATCGAGAATAGGCAAATGCAAAGAAAATACAAGCTAAACACTTGCAAGTTGCTTCGAAATACAAAGCACAAAATTTTAATACCCTATGTTTTAAAATTTCATAAACAGCCATTGCTAACAATTTGTTTTCGGTATTTAATTAACAAAATAATTTTATTTTTATACAGATTGTTTTGATCAATTATTTAATGCCAATAAGAAAGGTTATATGTATTATGAATAATACATTTTTATATATTGCATTTATTAATTAATAAGTCAATTAAGTCTATACCACCCTTTTTTACTAAGCAGCCGCAGCAACAGCAGGAGCAAAAGCATCATAAACGGCAGCAAGCGAATGCAATGCAATGTGCGGTACAACTAATCTTTGTCTCGCACTTCGCTCACTTTGCGAAAAAAAAATCGCGAGTCCGCTATTTCGTCATTTCTCTATCCACCGCTGTTTGTTTACAATGTCTTCGCCGCATTCGATCTCAGCAAGCAGAACTTAAGAGAGCGATGTCACGTTAAATGCTCTTTGTGCGACTGGTTTAAGCGCATGAATATGTGATATTATTGTTTTCTGTAGATGAGATCAATTCACAGAAATAACTGTAACTCTTTCAGCTCTCAGAGAATTTTTAAATTTTTACTTCAGTGTGACATTTTCGTATTGGCTTATTTCATTTCCAAAAGTGACTGACCATGAATGGTTATAATTATTGGGTTCCGGTGCCACCCCAGCAATATTTTTTGCCGTCGCTTCAGCATCAGCAGCAACAGCCGTTCCAGCCTCAGCAGCAGTTCCAGCCACAGCAGCAGTTCCATCCACAGCAGCAGTTCCTGCCACAGCCGCAGTTCCAGCCACAGCAGCAGCAGTTCCAGCCACAGCAGCAGCAGCAGCCCCAGCAACAGCAGCAGCAGCAGCGCCAGCCAAAAAAAAACCATCATGTCAAGCTGCGCCACCAAAATTTTAAATCGCTGCATAACAAAATTTTTCAATTGAACAAAAAATTAAATTTTATTATTAAAAAACAAAAGAATTTAGAAATTCAAAACAAAAAAGCGTTTCAAGCAATGAAATCAGAGCTTGAAAAAAAATGCCAAGAGGAGGTGCAAAAGCTGCAACATGAGTTGCAAGATTTAAAAATTTCTGAAAAATAAATTTTTTATTATTTATTACCCTTAATTATCATAGTTTATTTTCTTTTGTTGGAACGAGAACTACCTTTTCGTTATCGTTATGTACATTTGGTCTCTGTATGAATTTTGTACAAGCAAGGCGCGTACACTTAAGTACGTTTGTATTTATGTGTGTGTGAGTGTGTTTGCATCGCATCTGCTGCTGGTGTAGCTGCGGCTGATAGAGCTGTTGCTTCAAAAAATCATAAAAAATACATGCGAATAGATTTTTGAAATTTTTATTTAAATCATTATTAGAATTGTTTGAAGTAATTTTTACATCAAAACATTTTTTGTTTAAGCCCAGGGAGAAAAGTTTCAAAAGTAGACTTTTACTAAAATTGAAATCTTTCAAACGGAAATTTAATGACCTTTCCATCGATACCATACTTTCCATAAAGTAAATTTAAGCAATGAGTAGATTTAACTTTAAGTGTAGTGTAAATACTTTTAACTACCTTTGATATGAATTTTGTACAATCAAGGCGCGCACACATAAATACGTACTTATGTATGTTATGTTTTGATGATGCCGACGACGCCGCCGCTTAAAAGGCGACGCTGCTGCTTTAGATACGCCGTTTTGTCTGCCTTTGACGCGCGCTGTAGATGTTATTGTTGCTGTTGGTGTATTTACATATTCATTTTTTTTCTTTCTCTATACATATATATAAAAGAGTTTGTCCCGATGATAATGGAAGAGCCATAGCCTAATTGAAAAGAGCCAGAAGGCTGAAATTTTCACACAATTTTCCATGCAGGTAGGAGGTGAGCACTAAGAAGGGAATTTTTATTTGGACAACTCCTTCAAGTACCTCCCATACGATTTGGAGCACTTTTTACCCATTTTAAAAATCAAATTACAATTACAACAATTACCCATTCCACTACTGTCGCCTGATTGTCGCACAAGCTGAGGGTTTGATCGCGAGCGAGAATACAAAAACAAAACAAATGCGCAGTGACGCCTTCGCGTCGCACAAGCAAAGTCATAAAAAAAGGTTCTTACACTTGCAAAAAAGAAACGGATTTCCGTTTCTTAATGAATAAGTGCATACACAATTAAGTGAACAATGCGCTTGAAAATAATTTTCATAATTTTATGTACATGTACTACTTCGCACAGTGCACATTTTTTTTTTCAAATTTGTGTGCCTTTGACAATTGATTTACGTTCCAAGTAGCGTTTGTTGTTGTTGTCAGTTTTGTTGTTGGGCCCGCACTGCTACTTTTTGTTGGTGTCATTGATTTTAAAAAAACAACAACAACATAACAAAACTTGGTGCGTCTAGAAAAATTTCCCACACCAGAATATGTTTTGGGGGTGGATTCGCCTACTTGCTGCTTATATAACTTAGACAAAACGTAACACACTAACATTTATTGGTATATTATTGATATACAATTTTGAATTAGCAAAGGGCGTTCACATAAGCGCGTGTGTTGCTCTTATGATAATCAGATAATTTGAAATCTCGCTCCGATCATGCGCCTTTGTTGTTGCTCATTTACGTTCACTCTCTATTTTATGTGCGCGCTTTGCATGTCAATCATAAAGTTTAATAACCCTAGCTCCTCCGCACACACACTAAATTAAAGCTAAAGGCAATATACAATTCACTTAACTGCAGCCTCTTAGATATGTTTTGCATTGATTCAGTGCGTGTGAAGAAGGTAGCGATACTACGCTCTTTGTTTGACTTGCAGAGCGCGCGCTTAGATAAGAGAATTAGCCGAAATAGCCAACAACGAAGGCGCGATTTAAAAATAATTTGTCATCTAGCGCCGAACATGAAGAGCGATGCGCGAGCGAATCTGAAAACAAGTAAGAAGGTTTTAGTCGAGAAATCCCGACTAAAAGATACCCTGAGCCCGTGTATTAAATGACTTGCAGAAGTGAGTTTTTCTTGACTTTAACTTTAATTTAAAATATCTCCAGTGTTTCTTAACCGATTTGGATCAAATTTTCATGGAAGTTATAAAGTTATCCATAGTTTTAACTCCTATTTTTACAATCGATTCCATATGTATATCGGAAACGAGAATAGTTATCGATAGTTTGAAATAAACTTGATCTGCCTGTGGATTAGGAGAAGTTATGATCCAAATTGGAAGTTTCTAGCATTTTTAGTCTTTGAGATTGACGCGTTTATACATACGGACGGACGGACGGACAGACTGACAGAAGGACATACCGTCATGGCTATATCGACTCGGCTGTTTATGCTGATCAAGAATATATATACTTTATATATGGGGTTGGAGATGCTTCTTTTTGCCTGTTACACACTTTTACACAAAACAAATATACCCATTTCATGGTTTAGGGTATAAAAAAATTTTATATTTTACGCATCGATTGCTTTCTAATATTTTGTAGCCACAGTAAGATAACAGAGAGAAGAACAAAGAAGAAGAAATATAACTGTTAATGGTACTCACTGCAAGCAGCATGCTCAGCTGATGCATGTCTGCATCACAAAGAGCGGCTTAAAGCTTGATCAGCGCGTGCGTCGCTCTTATGACTGCCGCTACATATAAAATAATTTGAATGCAATCATGCGTCTTTGTTGTTATTTACGCTCTTTTGTTTATGCGCGCGCTCTGCATGTCAAACATAAATCTTAATATCCCTATCTCCTCCGCACTCACTAAGCTAAGCTTGCCATAACTAAGAGGCTGCAGTTAATGGAATGGCATTGCCTAATTTGCACCAACTATACCTAGCTCTTAAGTGCAAGCGTTGTATGTTAGAGCTCGGTGTCTGTTGCTTAGATGAATAACTGTAATGCTCTTTCCAACATTATGTTTTTACATACGATAGTAAGAGAATTGGTTATGCATTTTAGTTCATATTTAATGTGAACAAAGAAAGTTCATTTTCGTTTCAGTGAGTTTTTTAATAATAATATTGTTTATATTAAGGATAATAATAACATCGAAAGTTACTTTTTGGATCAGTGAGTTTTTCAATATTCTGATTTTCGTATATCTATATCTATATATATATATAAACATTCCTTTAAAATACTTATATATATATAAGTTAATTTAAAATACGTATTTTATGATAAGTTAAACAAAAATTTAATTGCTATTATTTAAATATTTAAATAACAATCAACGTATTTTAATTTCTTTAGTTGTTTTTTGCACACAAGAAAATTAAGTTGATTTTCGACTTAATAATTGAAGCAATTGAAGCAACATTATATATAGTTGTCTTCTATTTTGCATATTATATAATAGTTATATAGACGCTGCTTTAGTGCATTTAAAAATCAAATAAAACTAAGCAGTCTGAATATTCTATTAAAATAATATAAGTTGGTATATTCAACTTTATTGAATTCTATACTTTGTATAGACGCTGTAACGTTGTACAGTGAAGTCAATTTTTGACTTTTTTGAAGTATTTATTTATTTATAAAACTTACTTTAAATTAATTTGTTAATTTGTTTTGTTGTTATTTTTTTAAACAAAATTAATAAGTCGTTTTTCGACTCAATAATTGAAGCAATTGAAGCAACATTATATATAGTTGTTTCTATTTTGCATATTATATAATAGTTATAAAGACGCTGCTTTAGTGCATTTAAAAATCAAATAAAACTAAGCAGTCTGAATATTCTATTAAAATAATATAAGTTGGTATATTCAACTTTATTGAATTCTATACTTTGTATAGACGCTGTAACGTTGTACAGTGAAGTCAATTTTTGACTTTTTTTGAAGTATTTATTTATTTATAAAACTTACTTTAAATTAATTTGTTAATTTGTTTTGTTGTTATTTTTTTAAACAAAATTAATAAGTCGTTTTTCGACTCAATAATTGAAGCAATTGAAGCAACATTATATATAGTTGTCTTCTATTTTGCATATTATATAATAGTTATAAAGACGCTGCTTTAGTGCATTTAAAAATCAAATAAAACTAAGCAGTCTGAATATTCTATTAAAATAATATAAGTTGGCATATTCAATTTTATTGAATTTTATACTTTGTATAGACGCTGTAACGTTGTTCAGTGAAGTAAATTTTTGACTTTTTTTGAAGTATTTATTTATTTATAATACTTACTTAAAATTAAGTTGTTAATTTGTTTTGTTGTTTTTTTTTTTTTAAACAAAAATAATAAGTCGATTTTAGACTTAATAATTGAAGCAACATTATATATAGTTGTCTTCTATTTTGCATATTATATAATAGTTATATAGACGCTGCTTAAGTGCATTTAAAAATCAAATAAAACTAAGCAGTCTGAATATTCTATTAAAATAATATAAGTTGGTATATTCAACTTTATTGAATTCTATACTTTGTATAGACGCTGTAACGTTGTACAGTGAAGTCAATTTTTGACTTTTTTTGAAGTATTTATTTATTTATAAAACTTACTTTAAATTAAGTTGTTAATTTGTTTTGTTGTTATTTTTTTA
The DNA here is from genome assembly GCA_018904305.1 of Scaptomyza montana. Classification (NCBI taxonomy): domain Eukaryota; kingdom Metazoa; phylum Arthropoda; class Insecta; order Diptera; family Drosophilidae; genus Scaptomyza; species Scaptomyza montana. The sequence continues at coordinate 397,181 of JAEIGR010000023.1, forward strand.
AACAAAATTAATAAGTCGTTTTTCGACTCAATAATTGAAGCAATTGAAGCAACATTATATATAGTTGTCTTCTATTTTGCATATTATATAATAGTTATATAGACGCTGCTTAAGTGCATTTAAAAATCAAATAAAACTAAGCAGTCTGAATATTCTTTTAAAATAATATAAGTTGGCATATTCAATTTTATTGAACTCTATACTTTGTATAGACGCTGTAACGTTCTTCAGTGAAGTCAATTTTTGACTTATTTTGAAGTATTTATTTATTTATAATACTTACTTTAAATTAAGTTGTTAATTTGTTTTGTTGTTTTTTTTTTTAAAAAAAATAATACGTCGATTTTAGACTTAATAATTGAAGCAATTGAAGCAACATTATATATAGTTGTCTTCTATTTTGCATATTATATAATAGTTATAAAGACGCTGCTTTAGTGCATTTAAAAATCAAATAAAACTAAGCAGTCTGAATATTCTATTAAAATAATATAAGTTGGCATATTCAATTTTATTGAATTTTATACTTACCTATAGACACTGTAACGTTGTAACAATCGTTTTACAGTGAAGTCAATTGTCTCACAGCCAAATTAAAAGATGTCTATTGAAACTTTAGATATTAGTGGTGTTTTGGTGCCGCATTCAGTTGTTGCCATAATTGGTGATGGAGCCTGTCTTTTTAGATCTATTTCCTACCTTTTATTTGGTAGGCAAGGCTTCCATGGCACCATACGCCAACATATTGTAGCCCATGTTGTAACCAACTGGCAAACTTTTGCTTGCTTCAGCATAAACTTAAATGGAGAGTGTTATAGCTCTTCTGAACAATATGAGTGCGATATGTCAAATTCAAATACTTATGGTACTGCATGTGAGCTTCAAGCAGCAGCAGAAATTTTTGCTGTAAATTTCCAAGTTTTTCAGAATGGAAATTTATTACAATCATTCGGAAATAATATGCATCCTGTAAAAAGATTGCGTTTTACCGGTCCATTAATGAATGGACATTTTGATGTTTATATTCCTTTAGAGGCAGTATTAACTCAAGATACCGATACGTCAAGTGAATGTATAACTGAAAATGTTAAAACGCCTGTTAAAAGACGTAGTCGATTTACCGACAAAACAAAAAAAAGGTTAAAACACACAGTTTTGAAAAAAATCGTGATATTAATAGGGGTAAGCGCATAGAAGCTTCAAAAAGATATCGTGTTAATAATCCTGATGTTAATAGAGATATAATGAGAAGACATCGTGCTAATAATCCTGAAGCTCATAGAGCTCCAGAGAGAAGACATCAGGCTAATAATCCTGATGCACGTCAAGAAAGGCGTTTGCGTGTATGGAGTGTTAAAGCCATGTCTGGCTTAAACTATGATTTTGAAATAGCTTACAAGTCAGATAAAATAACTCAACTTGGTAGTATGAATTTGATATGCAAACATTGTAATGCTTTAAAATGGAAAAATGAGCCTTTGGGTATCTGTTGCAAGGCAGGAAAAGTTAAACTTTCACAAAATGAAAGTTTGCCTGATCCACTTAAAAGCTTAATAATTGGTGGACATCCCAAGCATGATCATTTCATTGATCGTATAAGAAAGTATAACAGCTGCTTTCAAATGACTTCTTTTGGAAGTACAAAAATTATAAATGAAAGTTGGTCAACCTTTAAAGTCCAAGGACAAGTGTATCACCTAATTGGTAGTGTCCAACCTTTGCCAAATGAAGAAATGCAGTTTCTTCAAATTTATTTTGTCGGTGATGATGAAAAGGAAGCTCAACTACGTTGCAGAAATATTTCAAATGTTGATTGTAGCGTAGTAAAGGATCTTCAATGTATGTTTCATCAGCATAATCGTTATGTAAAAGATCTAAAAATGGCTCTCAATAAAATACCAAGAAGTACTAAAGACTATAAATTGATTATACATGCTGATCGAACACCCGCTGGTGCTCACAAAGGGCTTTACAATGCACCTCAATCAAGCGAAGTAGCTTTAGTTATTGTTGGTCAGCAATTTGAAAAGCGCGATATTATTATAGAAAGCCATAATAATAAATTACATCGTATAAGTGAGGTGCATCGATCATACGATGCCTTACAGTACCCTTTGCTATTTCCTTACGGCGAAGATGGCTATTCAGTGGATATACCACAATGGAATCCATTATTAAAAAAGGAGGAACAAAAAAAACGATATCTGCGTTAAGCTTTTACAGCTATAAAATAATGATTCGTCAATCTGAGATAAATCATTTAATTTATTGTCGTTCCCTTTTTAGTCAGTTTTTGGTTGATATGTATGCTAAAATTGAAACAGAAAGGTTAAATTATATTCGCTACAATCAAGCGAAACTCAGAGCAGATAGCTATATACATCTACAAGATGCAATAGGCCAACAAGATGTTGTCGCAGCTCAACTTGGTCAGATGGTAATTTTACCTTCTTCTTTTACAAGCTCTGCACGATATATGCATGAAAAGACTCAAGATGCTATGACATATGTTCGCCATTATGGGCGACCAGATCTTTTCATAACATTCACATGCAATCCACAATGGAATGACATCAAAAGTGTTTTATTACCGGGTCAAAAACCTCATGATCGTCACGATATTATAGCTCGAGTTTTTCATTTAAAAGTTAAAGCTTTAATGTCCCTATTGACAAAAGGTTCTTTGTTTGGAAGCGTTCAATGTTTCATGTACTCTGTGGAATGGCAAAAGCGGGGCTTACCACATATACATATTCTACTTTGGTTAGAAAATAAAATAAGACCTGATAAAATCGATAAGATTATTTGTGCCGAAATACCAAACGCAGATGAGGATCCATTGTTATTTAACATTGTTAAATCAAATATGATTCATGGTCCTTGCGGTGCATTTAACAATAAGTCGCCATGCATGAGAGATGGAAAATGTACCAAAAGGTTTCCTCGACAATTTCTTAAAGAAACTGTGACTGGAAAAGATAGTTACCCTCTATATCGTAGAAGAGCGATAGAAGATGGTGGTAATGCAATTAATATAAATGGTAATTGCATAGATAATCGTTGGGTTGTGCCTTACAATTGTGTACTATTGAGAACATTTGAAGCTCATATAAATGTTGAGTATTGTAGTTCTGTAAAGTCTATTAAATACATCTGTAAATATGTTAACAAGGGCAGTGATCAAGCATCATTTACTCTTGAAGACCAACGCAATGAAATTAATATGTACGAAAGTGGCCGGTATATAAGTAGCTCAGAAGCAGTATGGAGAATCCTTGCATTTCCCATACATGAACGTTATCCGGCTATTACTCACTTAGCTGTTCATTTAGAAAATGGTCAACGGATATATTTTAACCCCAATAATCCGCAACAATTACTTGACAGATTAAGCACTACACCCAAAACCACTTTGCTAGCCTTCTTTGAGCTCTGCACACGTGATGAGTTTGCAAGAACGCTTCTATATTGTGAAGTTCCATCGTATTTTACATGGAACAATAAAGAATTTCAAAGAAGAAAACGAGGGCATGATGTGCCAAATTTTCCTGGAGTTAAAAGAGATTCAGCTTTGGGAAGAGTTTACACTATTCATCCCAATAATACTGAATGTTTTTATTTAAGACTTTTATTACATTTTGTAAGGGGCCCAACTTCATTTTTAAGTTTAAAAACCGTTAATGGTGTAGCATACTCATCATTTCAATTGGCGTGTAAAGCTCTAGGATTACTAGAAGATGATAAGCACTGGGATTCAACTATAGCCGAAGCTGTCATATGTCAAAATCCTACAAAACTTAGAGAACTTTTTGCAATAATGTTAGTATTTTGTCAAATTTCAGATGCTCTTAAACTTTGGAATACTTATAAAGACAGTTTCTCAGAAGATATTTTAAAAGCCTTTAATTTTTCACAAGACAGATATATTGATGAAAGTATTGTGAATAATGTTTTAAATAAATGTCTTATTTACATTGAAGATATAGTTCTGTCTATTGGTGGTCAAAACTTGACTTATTATGGACTTCCATTACCAATCAGAACCGAGGAAATTGTTCAAAATATTGAATATCATAGAGAAACAAATTACGATAATTGCGATAATTTTGTTGTTAATAATGAGCTACTCCTCACTGCTGAGCAAAAACAAGTATACGAAAAGATACTAAATAGCGTTGAAGCAGAAAAAGGAGAAATCTATTTTTTAGATGCACCTGGTGGAACAGGTAAAACGTATCTTTTAAATTTATTATTGGCAAAGGTACGGCAAAGTAAAAACATTGCATTGGCCGTTGCCTCTTCCGGTATTGCAGCCACTTTACTAAATGGTGGTCGCACAGCGCATTCTACACTTAAGATTCCATTTAATTTGATTCATTTAGAAACACCACAATGCTCAATTTCAAAGCAATCTAATATTGCTGCTGTGCTCAGAGATTGCAAGCTTATTGTTTGGGATGAGTGTACTATGGCTCATAAAGGTGCTTTTGAAGCTGTAGATCGATCTTTGAAAGACATTCGAGATAGTGAATACTTAATGGGTGGCATAACTGTTCTCTTAGCTGGTGATTTTCGACAAACTCTTCCAGTGATCCCTAGGGGAACAAGAGCAGATGAAATAAATGCGTGCTTAAAGTCTTCAATTTTGTGGCCCAAAATTCAGAAACTTGCATTAACGAAAAATATGCGAGTGCACTTAAAAGGTGATAGCATAGCTGGTGAATTTGCAGAAATGCTTCTTAAAATAGGAAATGGATTATTTCCAGCTCATGATGGCAAAATAACTTTACCATCAACTTTGTGTCATGTTGTGAAAAGTATTGAAGAGCTAACTCTAAAAATATTTCCGGATATTACAAATATCTCTGAAAAATCACTCGAATGGTTTTCAGAACGTGCTATTTTGACTGCGAGAAATGACAATGCATTGGAAATAAACGAGTTTTTATTAAAATCATTTCAAAGTGAAGAAATGACATATAACTCTATTGATTCTGTGACTGAAGTCGAAGATGCAGTTCATTACCCCGTCGAGTTTCTTAATTCATTAAATCCGGCTGGCCTGCCACATCATAAATTAACTTTAAAGATTGGTTCACCTGTAATGTTGATCCGCAACTTGAAACCGCCAAAACTATGCAATGGTACAAGATTGCAAGTTAAAGTCCTTCATAAGAATGTTGTCGAAGCAATAATCTTTACTGGCAATGGTATAGGTGAAACGGTTTTTATACCGAGAATTCCATTAATACCTTCTGACTCTGAATTGCCATTTCAATTTAAAAGATTGCAATTTCCTTTAAAAGTTTGTTTTGCCCTAACAATCAATAAATCACAGGGACAAACTCTCAAATTAGCCGGACTAGATTTAAGACACGATTGCTTCTCTCATGGCCAATTTTATGTAGCCTGCTCAAGAGTCAGTTCACCAAAAAGTTTAGTTGTATTAGCACCTGACGGAAAAACAACCAATGTCGTTTATCAAGAAGCTCTTAACAGTTGTTAATAATTGCAAATTAAATTCAACAAGTGGATAAGGCCTACTGGGGAAACCACAATAAAAAATTACGCACCTGATTCTCTACCTCAATGGTGGCGTGGAAAAGAGAATATTAAATACTTTGCTTTAATTTGTTGTTAAATATTTTCTAATTTATTTCTATATTCTATTGCTAAAATTTATATAATCTATCCGCGCAGCGAAGTAAGCGGGCCACTTACTATTGTACTATAGAATTCTGAAATGTTGGTCTGTTAGTGTGTGCGTGTGTGTGTGAAGCAAAACATAGTTGGACTTGACGAATGATGAATGATGAAGTTGGATACCCTAACCAGCTTATTTTCCATATTAATAAATTAATTATTTAATATTATTAAACTATTTTAGTAATTTCTCATTTGTTTGCTATGCGCCAACTTATACATATCAAAATATGCAACTATTTCAAATATATTATGGAACTACATATCCACAATAGCACTTACATATATTTTAATAGGGTGTTCAACATCATCATTCTTGTTGTTAAACAGCAGAGCTGTGTGGCTCGACCGTCCGCTTCTCTGCCACTGCACCAATACTCATTTGCAGGCAGAGATATTGTTGTACAACAACAACATATTATTTCAATATAAGAACGCCGTTCTACTGTCTTTGGAATACACCGACAGAGATTAACAGGTTTGCATGTCAGAGTGTTGTGGTTCGCTCAACCCGCGTCTATACCCAGTAGTGCTTCGGAGCAATCACTGAGAGCTCCAGGAGGCCTCCTTTGCGAGGTATGGAGAACTCCCTATTACTCCCTATACTCGTGTGTAAATACACGTAAAATCGACTAATAGCTTTTTACATTGCGTGTCATTGGAAGGGAGTAGTCCCATAATCTCCCAAAGGAGCAAAATTTTATTATTATATTAAGGGTATAAAAAGGGGTGAATTTTATAAGTTACCGAACATAAATTTTTTAAATAAAACATAATTTTTCACTGCAACTTTGCCCTTTGTGCCATCCCAATTAATTTTTAATATAACGTCTTCCTTGAAGATTTCGTCTATTATTGTTGGTATATTTTTATTTGAAAATGTTTGTTTCAAATAGCATAACTGAAAAGAAATAAGATTCAGTGCATATATTGTAAAGTAAACATACATATTTATTCATAAACTGCTTACAATGTCGTGTTTCGCGAAACGCTATTTTTTATAGCCCATACTGCTAATTTTTCATCAATTGTTTGTTTTACACTCTCAACACTTTCAGTTTCTGCCGCTCTTTCTTCGCAAACTAATAAATTGTTTGTTCTGTTAGTGTGCTGTTCATTTGCAACATTTTGATCTGTTGAAACTCAAAAGGAATCTAATTTTTTTTTCTTTTTGAATACAAATTATCACAAATGATGCAGTCTGTTCAAAAACCACACTTCAATTGACAATTTTATTGAAGCACAAGAATCATGAGCAGCCAAACGAAGAAACAAACAAGAAGAAATAACGGCATTAAACAGTTAAAAAAATATTCAAATCTCTCTTATACCTCAAAAGCGAGCAATAAAGGAGATTTGTCAGTATTTATTTTCTTAAGAAAGAAATTACGTAGATAATTTTTAACAAATCTCTCTTATTGCTCGCTTCGGAGGAATGAAGGAGAAAAATATTAACAAATCTCCCTTATTGCTCCGAAAAAAGACATAGGCGAGTAATCACTCATTCCTCCTGTAGGGAGGTCTCGCTTTAAGTACTACTGGGTAGATGTTTACACATACAAACAAAACACTTGCACCAATACACTCTCATATAGCTCACACCAATAGCGTATTGCTCTGCAAGCATTTGCACCAATACTTTCTCATATAGCTCACACCAATAGCGTATTGCTCTGCAAGCATTTGCACCAATACACTCTCATAGAGCTCACACCGCGCCTCAGAGCGAGGTAACGACGCATGAGTCATGTTTTTTCGTGCGTGCAGCCGGCTCTATCGAATTATAAGACGTTGTGACGTCAAAAAATGGTCTCGTACCAGGGGCGTAGCTACCGCTGTATATATATATGTACGGGGCCCCCGCGCCACGGGGGCCACCAACTTGCGTTAGCAAAAATTAATAAAAACATAACAATTTTATTTTTTTTTTTTTTCAGAACTGACGAAAGTCAAAAAGAGCAATTTAATTTTTAACCGCGTAAACAGAGCTCGCAAAAAAGTGTCAACACTTTCTCATAATGAAAAGAGGGAGCGAGAAAACACACTCAATTCTGTTCTTGATCAATGAGTGTAATGCTCAAGCTAAGTTTTTTTTCGTTTTTGTTTTGCTCGTGTCTTCCAAATACCGTTTTGGGTGAGCACAAACGACCAAAGTGTCTTTTGCGTTTGTTTGCTCAATGGAAAACACGAAACAGAGGACACAAGAGAACCGAAAAAAAGTGTTTTGCTGAGAGAGAGAGAGCGAGAGTGAACGATAAAACTTAGGTTGCGCAGAAACTGGTTTATGTTCTGCGCAGATGACGTCACATGTATGCATGTGTTGAATATTTGCCTTGTTTACATTTAAAATTACTATATTTTGGCTTTTAATACAATAAAATAATAATAATATATAATAAGAGAATCAGTTTTTCATTTATTATCATGCATTATAATTAAAAATTTTTTTTTAAAAGTCAGCACTTGTGGCGTTACTACGAGCTGTGTATGCGCAATGCGGTATCTGTCTTTCTTGTATCACGGCAACAACTTACATCGGTTTTCGCGGGCTTTACCCGTTTAAGTCATTTACTTCAGAGCAGAGTTTATTGACGCGTTTTATTTAATTGTGTATTACATTGTCATACAACACAATCAATTGTTCTTCTGGTTTAATATTATTAGTAGCGACTTGTAAAAAAAAATGAGTGAAAGAAAAAGAGATTATCCAAGCGGAGCTACGAAAAGAAAAAGTAAACAGATAAGGGATGAGGTCTTAAAAAAAGTGCCCAAAATTTCATCATTTTTTCAGTCACCAGCTCCTGTGAGTGATTTAAATTGCGATGGTAAGCAGTGCTGCCAATTTTTTTTCAGAAAAAAAAGCTGTTTCTGGATGGTAGCAACGGCAAAAAAAGCTGAAAAATTTCTGAATAAAGCGTAAAAAAAGCGGTTTTTATGGTTTAATTTTTTTTGCTTGGTTTTATTTATAAGACTTTCAGCACGTCGTCTAGTTCTTCGCTACTAGCAGCGGTTTCACAATCGTACGACATGTTCGTACCGATCATGCGAAGATAATTCGAAGGGACTTTATATTCATAGCAGCATTTGCCCAGTCTTCGCAAACCATATCTGTGTGTTATATTAAAATAAATAATATAAAAATCGGTATCATCCTTTCACTCACAATAAAATATTACCTTATGCTAAGAATGCTGTTTATCGTGCTTAGGCTCATTGAGTTCCTTAACTTGGATTTTACCAAGTTAAGCTGGCTAAATACGCGCTCAACCTCCGCGTTGGACCATGGCAATGAAAACATTTGCAGGGCAACAGCTGCCAGTTCAAGGAATCTGCGGTTGCCACCAGAATCCTTGTATTGAAAAACTTCATTCCAAAACTTTGTGCTGTCATTGACGTTTTCCCACTTAATTAGATGAATATCATTGTACTGTCGCTCAATGTCTGCTATTCTATCTACTTGGAGGTGTTCTAACATTTCTGTAATTCCTTTTTTTTGGTTGAGAGAATTTTGTCGACGGAAAAAACGTCGATGTTTTTTATAATTTTAAAATTGTCGGGGAGCCTGAAAATATAATCAAAATTATTTAACGGTCGGTAGAAGAATCTGACAAATTGGTTACCTCTGCTTTAGCTGCTTGATAAGCTCAATCACAAAATTAGAGCAGCGAGCACGAATTTCTTTGTCAAGGCCTGCATCGATATTTAAAGATTTGATTTTCTTTTCAAAATCATATCCTTGGTACATATCGGATTCTGCATGCTCTTCCAAGTTTTCAACTTCCAATATGTCAATTTCCTTGTTAGGGGGAACAATTAACTGTTTTAACGAGTTGATGGCAAACATTAAGTCGTTTAGCAATTCTGTTGCATTTGTTTTATTGCTTTGAAAGCACTTATTAACTTTCTGCATGTCCGACAGAATTGGTTTTAAAAAAATTAAATATAAGTGATTAATTGGATCACTATACAATTCATGGAGAATTTGCGACTTATAGCATTTTTCTTTTGTTGCGGCCAAATCAAAATGCAATTTCAGTTCGTCCCATTGGTCTAAAATGCGTGATACAGCCAATTCAATGGATAGCCACCTGGTGTCGCTCACTTTTGGTATTTTCAATGGAGCCTTAGGGAAATAGCAAAAAAATTTTACGTTGAAATTAAAATAAAATAAAATGTTTGAGAAAATACACTGTTGAGAACAACAACGAAACGAGAGACAACAAACACAAAAATATTGAAAAATAATAAAAACAAATACAATAATGATGTTAATAATTGAAATACAGACGGGCACATTAAAAATAAAATACTCACATTTAAGTACATAGGTTAAACATAAATTCAAGAACATATAACAGGGATATGGGCAAATTTTCACACAAACCTTGTCATCGTTAATGCATTTATAAATTTTACTGTACTCCATTTGCCGAGATGAACTTTTGCAAAACCAATTATATGTTTCGTAAATTAAAAACTCCAATTTCTCAGGCAAATGTTTTCTACAAACTTGGCTAACGGCAAGTTGCACAGAATGGCAGACACATTTAACCAAAATTAGCTGTGGAGCCTCCTTTTTCAATTCCGTGTAGACACTCCTGTTTGTGCCTACCATAACACTAGCATTATCGGTTCCAATACCAATTAGGTTTTTTATATCTAATTTGTATGACAATAATAAATTTTTCACACCATCAACAATGCAAGTAGCATTACCAAATTCTAGTTGTACCAGACTTAAAAAAGTGGAGACGAATTCACCACGAGGAATGGAAAAGTAGTTAATTACCAAACCTAAATAAGTATATATGTATGTACACACATGCAATACATTAAATTTAATATAACAAAATTAACATAAACAATTATTAAAATAAATACCTAAAAGTTTTGTGACGCTGATGTCCGTTGACTCATCGAGTAAAAGACTGAACTTGGAGTCTCCTATATCGGCGCACAAATCTTCATAAAAATGACGCGCCAAAACATTTTTTATAATGCTGGTGCATTTTGTGCGATGAAGCTTTATTCGCCCGGCCGTTGCACTATCAAAATAGCTGCTGCATAAGTTGCCCAAATGGTCCACTTGTGCCATAGCTGTGTGCTCTGCAATAAACAGACACAACGCTGCTTCCTGCTCGACAGTTTTTGTAGGCAAGCTACCAAAATCAATTTTATTTTTTTGCGCGAAGCCGCCCATCGCACTTGTGTGTTTTTTAGTGCTTGCATGAGCACGCAGATCGCTCAGCTTTGCAGTTATTGTAGTCTTACAATAGCTGCAATAGACCCTTTTTTCGTCCGTGTCATCCCTGCGAAGCCACGCCTTGAATTCTTCGCTCTTTATCCAAGAATCACGGCACTTTTGTTTATATTCTTTTGGCATGGCGAAATTTTACCGAAAAAATCACACTTAAGCGGCGCACTATTTATTGTGATTGTGATGACAGTTTGCGTAAAGTAGTGGTGGTGATATTCGCAAATATCGATATAAACGTATGATAGAGCTGCCACTCTTACACACATTTGGTATATTTCTACCAATACTGGTATACTTTTTTCACAGATTTATCGAAAATGGTATATTTTAATACCAAACTTTTTTTTTGCAAGTGGCAGCCGTGCTGTTTCATGAAATTGGTGGCAGCATCAAAAAAAGCGTAAAAAAGCCACACTGTTTTTAAAAAAGCCAGAATTCCCGCTTCCCGCAATTCACAAATCTTTCCCGCAATTGGGCTTTGGAAAAAGCCAGATTTGACGGGAAAAAAGCTAAGTTGGCAGCAATGATGGTAAGTACAACACTCTCTAACCGTAACCGTATGTAATACATTTAATATATATGTACAGACAAACCTGGATAGTGTGAACAAGAAAAAATTCAAAATTTTAAGTTGTGTTCACACAATCCAGTTTGTTCACACTATCCCGGTTTGCCTGTATATTTGAATTTTATCAAAACATTCAATTTTATTTTATAAAAATTATATTTTCAGATTCTTCTGAAGCACATTATTCATTAGATGTCCATCCGGAAATAGAAGAAACCCAAATCGACGATTCTGAGATATCTGAAGATTGTAATATAGTTTCATCAGATAGAGGAAATTTTGGTGACAGTCCAACTGAATGCGAACGAAAAATAATTTTTAAATTGGGTCCATTTAAACCACAAGGACCGTTTCCAAAAAATTCAGAAAGTAACCGAACTTCTTCGGTCTTTTATTATTCATATATGTACCAATAAGGCAGGCATAAAAATTCCAAGACCATGGTTATGTTATTCTAATGTTTTAAACAAACCATATTGCCACTTCTGTTGGTTATTAGCAGATCGTCAAAGGAAATCATACTCTTCTGCATGGGTTAACGGTGTTTCCATTAGAAGCAGTTTTACGCAAAATGTACTTGACCATGAAAAGTCACAGCAGCATATTAATGCATACCTATCTTATAATAATTGGATACAAGGAAATACCATCGATACTCTATTGCAAAGTGAAATCAATATTAAAACTACGTTCTGGAGAGATGTATTGCATCGTATAATTAATGTTATAATTACTTTAGCATCTTGTAATCTACCTTTAAGAGGCCATGATTCTGATTCTGGAAATTTTATGGCAATTTTACTTTTGCTATCTAATTATGATGCAACTTTAAAAGAACTTCTTCTAAAACCAAAAGGCAATATTAATTATTTAAGCCCTACGATTCAAAATGAAATTATTAATTTGCTTGGTACCGCAGTTAGGAACAATATTATCTCTTTTGTGAGAATTTTGTACCCTTCCTAAGGGCCCCCAAACATATTTTTATACGGGGCCCCGCCAAGTCACGCTACGCCACTGTCTCGTACAGCTTCAGTACAGTACTTACATTTTAGGTCTGCAGTTCTGTTAGCTACTGCTGGTACCAAAGACTATTTAACATAAAGATAGGTTTTAAGAATTGTTCAAGTTAACATGCTGTAAACCAAGTCGCAACCACGAAGCGGACAAATTAACGAGTAGAAAAGTCGGTTTCCCCTAACGACAACCAGCTGCGCTTGTTTTGATTATTGCTTTTTTGTTTACAATACACATGCCGCCCTGTTTTGTTTGGTTTGTTTTTGTTTTGCACTGCTGTCTTGTTGGTGTGCAGTGCTAGCTAGCTTGTTGCCTGGGCAACTAAGTCAATTCTTCTTTGCGTGTAATTTTGTGTGTATGCATGTGCGTGTGCCATTCGAGAATAGGCAAAATTCATTGACCTTTCTCTACGCAAACGCTAAACAGCCAATATTTAGACTAAATTTGGTGCATATTTGTATTTTGCCTACAAAAACCTTAGAAAAACAATACTTCCAAGGCATTTTTGGTGATGGTCGATAATTTGCTGATCAGGCGCACAACACAAAAAACAAGCGTCTTGTAAAATAGGCAGGCAAATATCAGTTTTGCATTGCTGGTCATACATACTCTTTCATGTTTTTAGCTCTATGACACTTTCTAACAATTTTGCCATCGCAACTACCATACAGCTATGCAGCGATGCGCACAAATGCTGAAAGTGTATTCAGCTGTTCACTTGTCCAAGGCATTTGCCGAAAACTCGGAAGGCCCAGCAAGAATGAAGCAAACGCACATGCATACGCATACTAACACATTTTTACCGTTCTTGCTTTCCGCTGGCCCGCCGCCTCTCCTTTAATGCACAAGCCGCTGAACGCAAAGCAGAACTCAAACAAAGCAAGCAACGCGCTGGCTTGTCGTAGATGAGACGCACAAACTGAACAAAGTAAAAATACCCCTTGTCGTAATTTTCAGTTATAGTCAATAATAACTCAAATATATTATTTTAATATATTGAAAGTTTATTTTCAATATATGAATACCAAATACGTTTACTTTAGTGTTAGTTAATTCATTTATATACAACTTGTTTTATAAGTTGTGAAAACCCAAACTCATTGCCAACATATAAATAAGCATACAAACCAGACAATATATTAAAGTATCTAACGTTTATCTATTCAATTGCACAAAGTTCATATAAAGTCTATACCACCCTTTCTTGTTGAGCAGCAGCAAGCCGAAAAAAGCAAAGTCTAAAATTGTCGATTTAAAATTTTGAGACAACAACAAGCGAAACGAAGTGCGGCAACACTTAATTATGCCTTGCGCTTCGCACACTTTGCAGTCACAACAAAAAGCTAAACAATGATGGCCGACTTCGCACCAGCTGACATTGTAGCGAGTGTAGAAGGTAAACAAATGATAAGAAATAGTGGCTTTTCGCTGTTTCCCCAGTTGTCCGCTTCGTGGTTGCGACTCTGTTAATTAACATAACATTCCAGCTCTTAAGACCCATCTTTATGTTAAATAGTCTTTGGCTGGTACGGTAGTGTTGAACAATGAAAATGTTAAAATGTTGTGTTCAAATGCTACGGGCAGTAAATAGCTTTCAGCAGCTATTTACGGTTGTAAAAAATGCAACAACATGTCGGGCAAGAGCCGGCTTATACATTTTTCGGATAATATTAACAAGGTTGACCTAATTCAGGTTCCAATAAAGCCATACTAATTGTTTTGGCAGTCAATGCTGCGCAAGAAGTATTGAATAAAAATATATTAATTAATTAATAAGATACAACTTAAGTAACATATAAACTGGATTGTACTGCCACTGATCTATTGCAGGGTATAGATCAGTAAGGTGAGTTTGCTTTAAGTCTTTTGAGTGGTTTCAGTTATGTTTAGCATAATCTTTGGTAATCTCAGCTCTGCCCATCAAATATGGGTGCACTAAAATGCAACCGCCAGAAGCAGGGCGTTAGCTGTACTCAAACACAAAAGTAGCGCGCGAATAATTATTTTGAAATCAAGTGTACAAAACACAGTTGCATTTCCGATTTATTTACAAAAAACAATTAGCCTACCGCCACAATATGTGAATTTTTCAACACTTGTCGTTACAGCCGTAAAACTCATGTATACTGTACGGGAGCTGTACGGTGCTCATGCGCAAGGCGTATTTAAATACGCCTTGCTCATGCGTACAGGCCTTAAGGGTATAAAATGAGATAGACAGCAAATTAAAAGAAAAATTACTCCGTAGTTTAAAAGTCTAGTATATTTTTATATAATACAATAAATATCATGAATTTAATAATCATTATAATTAATAAAATATTTTTGATCTTAATTACCATTTTAACATATTGAGTATAAGTGTTACTATTCCCGCACTATTTAAGTATGTAAATTGGCAATTTCACTTTATAAATTGCATAAGCAGTCACGTGCTTAAGTTAATGTATTACTCAAAGTACCTTTGAGTTGGGGCTGACGGTTTCTATATATCTTATTAATCATAGTGAAACTTTGGGCAGCGGTTACTTTCTATTGCTTGACTTTCGTTGGCATTGTGAATATCAATATATGAAACACTTATTGGTGCAAGTCTGCCCACAACCTTAGGTCTCGCAAATGGACAAGCTTTTTTAAGGATAATGTTTCGATGGATACTTATATGCTAAGTGATTTTTGCTAAATGTGCAAAAGATGTAATGGAAATGGAAATTATGACTAATACTTTGTAAAACTGTTACACGGTTTGTATTTTATTTAAAAAAGCTTGTGATATGCATGAGTTGGCTAAGCAGTGCTTGAGCATTGTGAACGCAAACTTTGCGTGCTGACCATAACTTAAGAATATAAAATAAAGATTAAGGAAAACTTTTCAAAGTGTAAGAAAAAACTTTAAAAATTGATTCGGTCAGCAATTTTCAAATTCTCAAAAATGGGAACTTTTATCCGTTGGGTTTATAAATTATTTTACGTTTGTTAACTTTAATTTGGAAGTTTTTTTATTTTATGAAGTCGTTAAATCGATTAAGAAACAAGAGGTCAACTATGTTACGAATGTGAGTTTATAATTGCAATTTAACAGCGGTCCCATTTTAAGATGGAGTTTTAGACAAACACGTGCAAGTATGAAAGTTGCGTTTGATTACTATGAGTAGGTGTTATCGTTGGCATTGTTCTCGGCTGGTGCTGATGATGGTGTCATACGGATGTCTCTGAATTGAGTTTTAATACAAATTTGTTGCTCTTGGGATCAACAACTTCTTCGGCAAGATTGAAGTTGGGCAACTTATGCACAGTTACCATAAGCGAGACATCGTTCTGAATAAGCTGGAACGTGCACTCATTGCTGATGGGCCGCGATACAATGTCATCGCAAATGAGTGACCAAGACTGCACCCACCGTCGCTCCTTTTCGCTTTGCATAACTGGCGATTCTATTAGATAGGGCTCAAGAAAGGCGCGCGGCGACAAGTCGTGTTTCAAGCAGTGCGCTAGATGCTTTAAAATGCTCTCAAATGTGTGACGTGGCTGCTGGCGGGTCACACGCAAATATTTCTGCAATGCTCGAGCCATGGACGGAAAGACCGCCTGCGCCGCCTCTTGTGGATCTAGGGGCAGCGCCGGTGCCGGCTCATTGTGTATGCGTTTTATGTGGGTAAATGCCTCCTCGGCGGCGGTGATAAGACGAGCTCGACGCTTTTTTACGCGACGCTCGTACTCGTGCTCCTCATAGAAGCGCTCGTTGTGGGAGGAGTCGCGTCTTCGTGCATTGGCTGCTAACACAGCGCGACTTTGGCTCTGCTGCTGGGAGTTGCTCACGCCATCAACATCATAGTACTTGAAGCTGTTCGAGACTTTGTTGCGCTGCGATTTAGATATGGAGATGGGAATACGTTCCAAATAAGGATTAAAGATGGGAAAATCCACGTAGTAGTGCTGCAGCACCCAGACAGCAGCACGCTGAATGCTTAGCTGGCCGAGCATATAGGAGCGTGAGATGCCGTCAGGAGAGCGTATGATCTTAATGTAGTAGCAGGGCTGCTGGTGGCGCATCTCAAGAAGAACCACTGCGACGTAGTGTATAAAGAGCAGCGTGTCTACAAAATTGGTGGCATAAGCAACTAGCGATTTATAGTCGACGGC
This sequence comes from Scaptomyza montana, assembly GCA_018904305.1. Taxonomy (NCBI): domain Eukaryota; kingdom Metazoa; phylum Arthropoda; class Insecta; order Diptera; family Drosophilidae; genus Scaptomyza; species Scaptomyza montana. The sequence continues at coordinate 413,869 of JAEIGR010000023.1, forward strand.
ATCGCCGCCAGTTTCTACCACAATCTTTGTGCCGTTAGTGACTTGCACAATGTAGAAGAGCCAATAGGCGAATGTGCAAACAGTGACTAGGAGAAGCACAATGGCGCGATACAAGAAAATGCGAGGCATACAAGCCGCTGTGCGACGCATGAAAACTGCCCATAATCCAATGGCCAACAGCAGCAGACGGGCAGACAGTGAGACAAGTTGGCCCTTGCACTGCTCGCTGCAAGTTAGCAGCTGTGTGCGCACCGTTTGCGTCAGTTCTGGATGGTCAAAGGCCGATGGAAAGAAGCCAATGTATGGCATGACGACCATTGCGACCGGCGAAAAGAACGCTGCACAGCCCAGCAGAGAGTAAAAGGTCGACTCTACATAGCGCCGGCAAGCAAAACCGAAGCCCTTATCGTTCTCGCGATGCCAGATGTTATTTATGTCCTCCATGGATATGCTCTGCTCTGATGTATTGCCTGTAACAGCTGTCGTATTCTCACCCCAGTTCTCATCCTGAGGCAGAATTTGCACTTCAATCACCTCCTGCCCTTCACGCGTCTCATCGCCTTAGACCGAGAATGTCTTAGTGCTGTCATTAAATAATGTAACATTTTTAGGCTTACCTGTCATGTTCACACTGGTCTGATAGGGCGCCATGTTGCCTTCCTTACTACCTGTCTTGGATAAGTGAGTGCTACGATGCGAGTGACGCGAACGATCTCTGTGGTACCCGTTGTTAACAGTGCCTCCACCAACACCACCACTACCACCACCTCCACTGCTGTTGTTATTGTGATTGCGAGAGCGTCGCGAGCGTCCACTGTGTCCAGATTTGAGAGATTCGTTTTCCATAGCAAACACGCAATTGAAAGTGCGCGAAGGCGTCGTCGCAGTTACCGCCAACTAAAAATTCGCTAATAGCTTTGTTTTTCAATATACTAATCGACCGTGTTGCTATTTTAGTGTTCAACTGTTGTTGCGGCCGACGGCCAGCAGGTTTTTCACATGTGCGTATGAGTGTGTATACCTTCATAGGTATTTAGTGAAGTCGGTGACGGAAACATATTGGTCTCAATGATATGCAATGTGTTACAAACTAATATTTTTGCCTTAAGAAAAAAGAAGATGACACTTTTACACAAATATATACATATAATGCTTTTATTAAATTTTTTCAGTACACATTCTACTGCTTTGATAACTCCACTTCATCCCCGATCAGAAAGAATGGTAACCAGTGTCACCACACTAAAATTGCGATTTTAACTAATGCTATGTTTACACTACAGTGAGTTTGATATCGATATCGTCATCGACGCAATAACTCAGAATTGGTGTTTACATTGGCTCATGATGAAATAAGTATAAGGTGGTCTCGTCGGCAAAAGCTGTCCCTTAGCGTATGCTAGCAATAAGTGCGAGTGAAACGCACACTTTACAGTGAGTGTGAATGAAACGGTAGGATATTGTGTTCATTAACCCTTAGCTGGTCCCTGGGGCTTAAAATAGCCCAATATAAAACAAAGCGGTGAAGTGAGTTTTTATAGTTTTATTTTTAATAATTTTGAATTAGCAATAAGTCGTTGTTTTTTCGCTGCACAACATATTTCGGTGCATGAATAAACTTCACACCCAGTACATGCTTGCGGCAAAAATTAAAGTAACTCATTTATTGTTTCTGCCTAAGGGTTAAGTGTTGAGAAAACATTCGTCCGCACACAACCTTCCGCCTCAACAAGCAAGCATGCACTGAAGCTAAGGGACAAAAACGAGCTTGCTTCGGCTGCCGACGAGACCACCTTATACTTATTTCATCATGCATTGGCTCAAAAGTGAGTTATTGCGTTAAGCGTCAACCGCTGTGTTTTGCTTAGAGTTTGTAAAAGCCGAAAAATTTAATTAAACAAATTTAAAAAGTAATGTGCACTAACAAATTATGTTTGATTTTATCTGCGATGGAGCAAAACAACGCAATGATGATTAGAGCAATGAATGAATGCGTTTGGACATCTTAATGCACAACAAAATGATCAGCCAGGGTTTGAGGTTTGGCTTGGCAATATGAATCCAAGTGCTGAAACAATTAGGCAAGCCCTAGCAATAAATTTCCTCAACAATAATTCGATTTAAATAAATAAATTAAATGTTTAAGATATGGAATTTATTTTTATGTATCACTGGCCCTCATTATTTCTAGCATTTCTTTTTGAAAATGTTCAGCTCGTTCTGCCATACGCTCCATGGCCGCCAACTTGCGCTCCTCTATTTCTATGAGCTTGTCAATTTTGTCTACTCGTCGTCGCTTTTTATGTGAAGGCGTCTCTGTTGTTATTCAGTGATAATTTGTATTTTTTCACTTGTGTAGTTGTATGTGGTGTTTTCACTAGCACCAGTGGTGACAATTCAAAAATGTAACCGATTATATACTTAAATGGGCAGCACTTATGAGTAAACCGAATGTATATCGAGTACAAGCAACTGCATCCAAACTTAACTCAACTTTTTGTCACCACTACTTTATGTATGGGAAAAAAGCTGCTTGTTGCCCTTAACGCAATTACTCAAATAAGCAGTGCTAGTGTAAACACCACATAACAGGCACATAATACACCACTTGGCGTTTTACAACACTAAACAAGCAACATTTGCTAAGCGTTTCTTCGACCTTTATAAAACCACCAAGTAAAAAATATTCTAGAGCAATCACTTCGTTTTTCGTGCACGCGGTCGGGTTTCGCTGTACATTTGCACGGCGGAACCCACAGAGCAGTTCGGCTCAAGGCGTATTTAACAAGGTGGCAGCGACGTCGACGTCGCCCTCTTTGCTGTTGCCTTACGCAAGGCACATTTAGCAGCAAAAAAGAAAAATGCATATGTGTGTGTGTATACATGTGCATGCGAGAACAAATTTCTTTTTCGTAAAGCAACTTTTCAACTCCTTTCAAACTAGAAACTTTGGTTAAGGTTTTGCTATGGACGGCCACCAGCAGATCAACAAAGCGCACACATGCATACGTATAAAATATATATATTCATGTGAACGCACACGGCGCATAAAAAACGAAATTTGTTCTTCTCTGCCATTTCCAAAATAACAAAACCAGTGCTTCAACACAAAATGCACGAAGTAAAAATACCCTTTGTACCAATATTGAATAAAAGCCAATTAAAACTCAAATATTTACTTTTTATATATATATAGTTTATTTTCGATATATAAATAAAAAATATGAACATAAATAATATTAAAGTATCTCACGTTTTGCTATCAAGTTTGACAAAGTTCATATTAAGTTTATACTACCCTACCAAGTTGGACTGCATAAAGCAGATTCAAGCAGAAGTCTGAAATTGTCGATTTTATATTTTGTGCGGCAGTTCTGTTTTGCTTCTTTTGTGAATACACACACACACACGCACACTAATAGACTTAAATAGCGAACATGTTGAATAAGAGTATGAGCAGACGAATGTTGAGTGTTGGATACTCTAATATAATATAAGTGCTATTGTTGATATGTAATTTAATAATATATTTGTTATAGGTTTATATTTTGATTATAGTAAGTTGGCACTAAGCTAACAATTGAGAAATTGCTAAAAATAGTCTAATAAAACTACATATATCAATGTTATTTACGCTTCGAGCGGCAAACTTGATAGTGTAGCAAATAAGCTTTTGTGGGCATACAAAAATGAATTCATAGATTTCTGGGTGTTTACAAATTTTTGTTGCTGCTTGTAAAAAATGCTTTATCTTACATGGATTGTTTTGATATGACTTAATTATATGTTAATAGAAAAGAAATTTGTTATGTAATCATCAATCATAGATATAATTAAATATATAAATAATATGGCAAAATTTTCAAATTATTTCATAAGTGCTTTTTAATAAATAAAGTAAGAAAGTCTTAAATATATACACCTGTAAAAAAATAAAAATTTCATAAAAACTGAGACAGGTTCTTGTACACTTGACTAGCATACAAATAAACATTAATGCATGCATGTGAACACACATTCAGTCAACGCTGTTCAATTTTCAGAGACCCACCCGAAAAATAACAAAACCCTACACGCAAATCAAATACGTAAATCAAATACGCATATAAACAGCAGAGCTGCGTGGACCGACCGTCTCAGTCGACTGCCTCTCTGCAATTAATCGCAAACTAAAATAATTCGAGAGCGCGCAGTCGGCTCAACAGCCGAACTGCTCTGTGGGTTCCGCCGTGCAAATGTACAGCGAAACCCGACCGCGTGCACGAAAAACGAAGTGATTGCTCTAGAATATTTTTTACTTGGTGATAAAACGGTATTTGGACCACCATCAGTATGCGCCTTCGATAGCTCAGTTGGTAGAGCGATGGACTGTAGAAATACGTGTAGACATCCACAGGTCGCTGGTTCGACTCCGGCTCGAAGGAGTTCATTTTTGACTATCTGATATAAAGAATACACATATTTTTTGATTTAACCCTTAACAGGTCAACACTAGCATGCAGTGATGTTTATTAGCAACTGCTTTGCTTCTTGATTGGTTGGATCCATGCGAATTGCGTATTGAATGAGCCTTAAAGAATGCGCCTTGTCCACAGGTTTTAGAGCACGACTGGCAAAAATGGCTGTTTCTGATTTTTCGCTAATAATTATAGAAATTAATCATTTAAATATTTATGCACATAATTATAAACAGGGACCGAACAGGGACAAGTATGACCAGCTATCTTTCTACCGAATTGTGTGCTTATAGATCTTTGCAGAATTCACCAGCTATCTTTCCATTTGGTGAGGTCAAAAACGTTGATAGATAAAGGCAATTTCTATTTTTTAAGGCGGGGTTGTGAAAGTCATCAGTTATATTTCCACTAAGGTGACTCTAATTCATAAATTTTGGGAAATATGTGTGTTTTATCACATTGCACTTCGATGTGTATCGACGAGTTACATATACAGATGTTTCTGGTTTTCAGGATCAACACTTTTATTAGGCGCACCTTTCGAATTGCTTGGATGGTATACGAGGAAGCTTAAGGTAACTTCCGTGCCAATTTTGATCAAAGTATTTTAATTTATTTTGATTTAAGAGGAGTTCGTGTGATTTCTGGGACTTACCGGTATAATAGACCTACCATTTAAAATGGTTAGATTCAAAATGATCTGAGAAACGGCTACTTAGGGCGTGAATCGATTATCAAAGGCACAAAATTATAACCAATCTCGTGTGCACTGAGCGGAGTAATACATAAACATATGACATTTAAATTTTCCAACGCGTCATTCACTAATATTTTTATGCACTAAGGCCCAATATCTCAATGTCCGGTTAAATTTTCGTTTAGCTAACTGCCGCATTATTTTGCTGGTCGAGTTAAAACAGTTTGGTTTTCTCAAAGCCAAAATAACCTTTCATCGATAAGTAACTATCGCCTTAACAGCGTTGCCACATATATACACAGCGTTGCCATTTATAGCGAGCGGCTCAGCTGTTTTTTGTTATTGTTTTGGTTGGTGACTGGCAAATTTTGCATATTTTAAATATATAAAATAAAAATGAACACGCCTGAATGCAAACGGTTCCGTGGGAAAAACTTTTCGATCTCTGAGGAGCATTTGTTGGTGGAATTAGTGGAGTCGCATCAGCATATTTTAGAGTGCAAGAAGAGCGACGCCGTTACGTGGAAGCAGAAGGACGAAGCCTGGCAGAAACCTATTACTATGGCAAGCCAATTGATCTACAATCCTTGCAAGAATGATTTTACATGTAGATTTTTTTAGCCTGAACCGCTGAACAAATTTGGCATCATCCAGATCAGTGAAATAGTTCACCCTATCCCTATAACTTCTCGAGTTATTAACTCTTGGCTCTGTTTCGTCAAATTGCGTCTCCATTGAATGAATATAAAAAACTCTGCTGTGCGATGCCATTTTTCTTTAATAACAAAATAAATATACAATTCAAGGGACAGCTGTTTGCTTTAGCGATGATTCTTATCGATATATCGTGACTTATACGCGCTTTAAATTTTAACCAAGACCCAGCCTTCTGGTTAGTTTGTTTCTCATATACTCCTAACCGAATATTGAGAGACTCAAATTCGACTAAACTTAGAATAAGTTGACTAACCGGACATTGAGATATTGGGCCTAATTCGCTTAGAAGCAGATATATGTATATATAAAATATATATATATATATATATATATATACAGGGTTGCCCATATTCGACGGACCCATCTGGCAACGCCATAACTTTTGACAGAGATGTCAGATCGCTTAATGACATACCGCGTTTGAAGCGTCAGTCCAAGCAAATTTTTACCATGGAACAATACACGCCACGCGAGCGCTCTGAAATAGTTGAAATTTACATTCAACAGAACAAGTCAATTGTGAAAACTCAAAGTGCTTTTAAAAAATTAAAAAATGTGAAAAGTGCGCCTTCTAAGAACACCATTAAGCGTTTATACGAAAAATTTTCGACTGGTGAGGCTCTTTCTAATCCGAAGAGGCCAAATAAAAGTAAATAAAAAAGCGTTCGCCCGATTTGACGCCACCTGACTTTTTCTTGTGGGGATATTTGAAGTCAAAGGTTTACGTTAACAAGCCAAGGACCGTAGAAGAGCTCAAGGACAACATTCGTGAAGAAATAGCCGCTATTCCGGCCGAAATGTTGGCGAAAACGATGGAAAATGCTGCAAAAAGGGCACAATACTCCATCAACGCCAGAGGCGGCCATTTGAGAGATATCATATTCAAAAATTGATGTAAACAAATTTACTTGGAAAAAATTAAATGATTAAGATTGCCAACCGCCAAATTTTTATTTTTTTCTTTGATTTTTAAAAAAAAAACATGGGTCCGTCGAATATGGGCAACCCTGTATATAGAAATATATTAGATTGTTTATTCGCAACTTTATTTTTTATGATTGTTTGGTCGAGCTTCAAACTTCATGATGGTGCACACACAATGTATGTATTTTTTTTTATTTTCATCAATCTGCTTGTGCGTCCGACTGGTGACAAAGCGAAGATATTTTGTTTTTGTTTGTTCGCTTGCGATCAGACCCTCAGCTTGTGAGTCAGCCTGGCACCAATTTCATAATGGAACGAACCCGGCAAGGCTCGCGAGCCCATAGGTTATGTCGAAGGTTAAATCGTTGACAAATGAAAAGGTAGTATAGTTGCAAGTACATACTTATGCTTTCAATATTTTCTTTACAATTGAAAATATAAAAACTTCCAACATAGGAGAAACAGAATACTCATTTTAACTAATATGTATGTCTGAGGGGTCGCTTTTTCTCCTAATGATGTTATGTGCAAATTTACACAAGCAAAAAGCCGACAATACAAAAAAAAAAAAACAAACTAAATTCACTTACTTGGCGTGGGTAAAAGAGAAGCGAAACACAAACGAAGCATGAGGACAGAGACAGACAAGCAATAACAAACAAGCGGCACTTAGAATGTACGGAAGAGCAACACTAATACAAGATTCTTTGAATGTATTTGAGCCTGTAGATGTTTTCACATCAAAATATGCAAGTTAATGAAAAACTTTCATTATGAAAATAATAACAAAAATTACAGATATTTCTGATTTGTTGGATTTAAATAACAATAATCATAAGCCGTTACGGTCCCTGATATAAAGTAAACATACCTGCTGCTCATACTGCAGTGTCCTATCTTAAGGGCAATCAAAGCCATATCAGATATGACACGCTGAGAGCACGCATCTTGAAAGTAGTCCAAAAGAAACTTGACAAAGATATTGCGTAGGGATTGAACATGAGGAAACATGCGCACTCGTTTTTGTAAATAATCAATAGCCTGACGTGAGCCCTCCTGTACAGTAGAAATTTGGAAGAAATATACATTAATAAATTCAATTTTTAAAGTTATATGTGCTATTCTGCTTACTTTAAATAAATTGTAATGAGCCATAAGATAACTGACATCTGCACAATACGTCTCATTCAAATTATATGAGTTGAGCTCCGATGTAATTGTCTGTATAAAATTGCTGTCTTGATGAAGCACACTCATGGCGCAAGCTGAAAACAAAGCCTGAATTGCCACACCTTTATGTTGTATGCTGAAAAAAAGAAACAAATGATTAGTTTTTGCCAATAACATGCTGTATTGTGTGAATACCATTGACTTAGTAATGTTTTGGTATCCGCTTCTCCCTGGTAGGCATAGAGCATTGAAGCCATTGCCACTAAAATGCTTGGTACTATATCATCGTTCTGACCGACAACGCTGTTGAGAACGGATTCATATATCGAATACGATTCTTGGAGCTGACCGGTTCGATAATAGGCCAAGGCTAAACCAACAATTGGCTTAAATGTAGCATGTGAAACTGTGTTTAGGGCACTAACCGCCTGTTCAGGCTGGCCAAGTTTTAAGTAAATATAGCCAAGGTTTGTGTAGAGTTGGTCCCGATTCTCACCCGGCTCGCAACGTTTGCAGGCGCGTGTAAATGCATTAATTGCCTGCTGATAAAGTTTTTGGCGAGCAAATAGAAATCCTTGAAGTGTAAGCGATGAAACGCAGGCCTCCGCCTCCTCATTTTGAACATACCTAATAAAAATATCATCAACGAACATATATTTCCAAATTGATCATTATTAATAACAAACCAATTGATGGCATCCAAGGCATAGATGTCCGAATGCATGTGTTCAATTGCCCGCTTATTATGCTGCTTATTAAGCAACGTTGGATCGGAGAGCACGTGGCAGACCCAATGCGCGAAGCCGAGTGCTGCCTCCGGATGATAGTCAAATTGTTGGCAATGGCGAAAGAGATCGAAAGCCTCCTCTTGATCACCAATTGTCTCGGCCACCATGGCCTGGCCAATCCACGCATTTGCATATATGGGGCAAGTTTGTTGGGCACGCTTGAAGGCCTCGTTGGCCAATCGAATATCGCGCAGCTTGATATACAGCACACCCAAGTTTGTCCACGCTGTGTATGACTTAAGGTCTAGCACTAGTGCTTGTATTAGACAATGCTGCGCCAAAGGCAGATTTTCGCTGGCCGGGTGCATGTGAATGACACCCAACAAATTCCAGTTTTGCCATCGATTACTGCGCACCTTGATGGCCATTTTGCATACCTTAGCAGCGGTCCTTACATAAGTCTGGGCATGCTCCGGCATGTAGACGGCGGTGTAATAGCTGCACATAGCTAATTCGTACCACAAAAACGTATTTTGCTGTAACTTCAGGGCGCATAGATAAAACTTTTGCGCCAGTTGCAAAAGATCGTTGCGTGACAAATAAGCAATGTCCTCCTCTCGTTTGGCTAAGCTACCGGCTACATCCAAGTTGGCCAATGATTGGGGCAGCTGCGCCGTCTGCATCAAGACGCTAGCCGTAATGCGCCACAGCCAAACCATGCCCTTAGACGAGGTCTGAAGAAAGACGCTGTAAGGAATCATAAAAAAAGACCAATGAGTCAGTTGAACTAATATACACCAAATTGCTACAACCATTGTAAATGTTCAAGTGCCTGCTGAAAATTATCCTTGGCGAGTCCGTAAAGGTTCTGTGCTTTCATGTTGAGTGCCAGGCCAATGTGCGCCTCCGCTGCGCCTCTCAAGGCTGGCACGTACTCTGAATGATGCTTAAGCAGCGCATTAAAGTCGTTTATTGCATCCGGATACATGCGAATGGTCTGCAACTCGTTATAATAAAGACATGATTTAAAGCAAAAAAAAAAAAAAAAAAGTACTTATATGTAGTAATTACCGTCTTAATAAGTGCTATTTGCAGTTGTGCATAGCAATTGACGGGCGAAAGTTCGAGTATTTTTTGAAAGACGCGTATGGCAGAGTTGAAGGAACCACGTGCCGCATAAGCATCGCCCAAAGATTCCCAGTAAACCATACATTTAAAATCGTGCTTCACAGCAAAGCGAAAGCATTGAATTGCCTACATTAAAAATGCATAAGCAATGTAGGTAAATATAAATATACAAAGATAATAAATATAGTTAACTAACATACGTTATCTATTTTCTTAACTTGTAGATAATGCAATCCAAGTTTATACTGTAAGAGAATAGCCTCATCGTTGTTCAAGTGACGCACAGTGTTTAGCAACAGTGCCTCATTGAGATCCTCCTCGCCTAGTTGCTGGTAAATGGAGCTCAATGCATCGATAGCTTGTTCTGCTAACGCATTGAGACTTACGCATTTTTCAAAGCATTTTCGCGCACGGAAAATGTCTCCGTTTGTCTGATACAAACGGCCAAGATGCTCAAAGCATTCGGTGATATGCGGTTTCAGTCGCGTTGCCTTTAACATGCAATTGAGTGCTTCAGCATTATTTTGCAGCGTCATATGCAACTTTCCACACAAAAGCAACGCTTCGAAGGATTCTTTGCCTTTCATTGCTTTAAGACCATCTGTGGGAGATCTATAAATGAAATTCAGACGTTTAAAATATTCATCTACTAATAAATACATACATATACAAGAGAGTTTAGCTTAAGAAAATGGAAGCTGAATTATTTACAGCAATTTAGTATAAATCCAAAAATAAAATACAAAGTGGAACAACTGATTACTTGCATTATAACAACAAGCATATCATCCAAAGAGTTTGCTATAACGGAAAGCTCTTTCGTCTCAGGCTTTGCTTTGGTTTTCAGTTGCACTTTGCGTTCAGTGGCTCATCTACTGAAGAACAGGCGGCGGGTGTCGAACGGTAAATATGGTATGGTATGGGTATGCGTAGCGTCCAAAGTTTTGATGAAGTTTTTTGGGGGTCGTCATGACCTATCTTAGCACCAAATTTGGCGGCTCTAGCTCAAAAGGTGTGGAAAATGTAGGCGTCCAACCCATAGCACCTCCAGCCCTAACCCCCCACCAATAAAAAACTGGTGTGCGTATATCTTTTGAGCTAGAGCCACCAAATTTGGTATGAAGATAACTGGTAATCCCCAAAGATCTTTATTAACAGTTTGGATGCCACGCCCAACCATACCACCCCAATCCTCCCTTTCTCTAACTTTTACAAACATTGAGCTAGATTCACCAAATATCGTATGAAGATAGCAATTGACATTCCACATAGATCTGATTCAAAAATTTTGATGCCACGCCCACCCATACCACCTCAGCCCCTTTTCCCTACCTTTTACAAACTTTGAGCTAGAGTCACAAAATTTGGGATGAAGATAGCAATTGAAATTCCACAAAGATCTGCATCAAAAATTTTGATGCCTCGCCCACCCATACCGCCCAAAGCCCTCCTTTCCCTACATTTTACAAACTTTGGGCTAGAGTCACCAAATTTGCAACGAAAACAATGGTGGCATCCCCATCTGCATCGGAGAATCTTTAAGGTAGCGTACACCCCTGCCGCATCCGTACCCCTTTGCAATCAGGCCTCCGCTACCGGTTTGAATACTAGCAACGAGTATATCGCAGTCGGTTGCGTCCGACTGCAACGTTTCCACTTGTTTTTAAAGGCGAGGGTAAAGGCGGCAGGGGTTGGCATTTATTGTTTTGATGCAGGTCTATTGTGGAAATCAACCAAATTTTGTAACTCTAGCTTATAAACTGTGGAAGTAACATGCAATCCCGTTTTTTAAAGGCAGAGGGCGGAGTTTGGAGTAGCTTTCAAATTACTAACGCAGCTATCTTCTTATCTTAATTTGGTGACTTTAGCTGCTAATAATTAGTGGGAAATACGTGTATTTTAACATTTGTATCATAGTTTGGGCATGGCATTTAAAATTGTAAATGCTCATAACTTTTAACGACTTATTCGATTTAAATTGTACACGAATTACAAATTTTATCACTCTATGTATGCTTGCATATCTCATGACCCCCAGTTCAACTACCAAAATTCTAATTATGCAGATTTCGTAGGATACCTTTCGATCGGTATGTAACTTAATCTTATCGGACTTTCGTAGTAAATTTTCCATTATTTCTGTATATATTGCCTTGCACCCATTTGCCGTCCACATTGATAAAAGTGTAAGTTCTGAATGACTGACAGATGGCTCAGTCAACCCACAGTCCAAAAACCTTGTGTAGAAAATGCATGTACCAGGATTTCTAAAATAGTTTATAAATGTAATCAATAAAGTAGAGGCAGATATGCTATCGGGTGAACTTCCCCTACTGGCACAGCCAAGGGACGAAATGAAAGCCGAACACATGTTCGGGCAAAAGTTTCAAGTTCACCTCTGTAACAAAAGGGAGTGGACATCTTTAGAAGAGTTCAACAACATGAAGCCACACACCATAAAATGGTACACCGATGGATCTCCAACGCAACAAGGCTCCGGTCTTGGTGTAGTAGGCCGTCGGCTAACTTACCACGAGCCCCTAGGTGTGCACACCAGCATATTCCAAGCTGAGGTATGTGCAATAGGGAGGTGTGTGAACTTTAATTTAAAGCGTAACTATCGGAATAGAGATATAGCCGTCTTATCCGATAGCCAAGCAGCAATATCACTTAGTAAGACCGAAATTAGGTCAAAGGTAGTTCGTGAGGTACGAACAAAGCTAGACACTCTGGGATCACAAAATAGGCTTGCCCTAAGATGGGTCCCGGGACATGTCGACATATCGGGGAACGAAGAGGCAGATAAGCAAGCAAGACTGGGGGCAGCGACACCCCTCATAGGACCCGAGCCGTACTGTGGTGTAGGAAGAAGCACAATACGGCAAGAGCTTAGCAATGAAGAGAGACTTCTGCAAAGAACGAGCTGGGCAAGGACACCAGGACTCAGACAAGCAAAGATTCTCTTGGGTAGCTATAACCACAAACGGTTTAGGCAAGTAATATCAATGGGTAAAAATAGACCCGGTCTTTTGGCAGGACATTTTAGACTAAGTGGTAGTCAGCAGTGAGATTTGGGGATTCTGTGAAATATAAGAAGAATCCTCCTTGCACATTATAGCAGAATGCGTAGCCTTAGTAAGAAAAAGAAGTAGTTTTCTAGGAAAAAATATTATGCAACTTAGCGATTTAGAAACCATCGACCCAACAAAGGTACTTGCTTTTATGCAACACCTTGGCCTAATGGAAGAGCTATAGGCCAAGAAGGGGGCACAATAGATCTGTTTGGTCGCAGTGCATTTACCCCCAATATAATAATAATAATCAATAAAGTTATAAGACTCACAGTAAATATTCAGCACGAGTTACCTCGTCCAATGGTAATGACTCCAAGAGCTGCGTTTTTCCTAGTGTATAATAACACCTGAAAATACAAATTTGTGTAAAAATCCTTGTATTACACGAGCAAAACTGAAGCTAATTACTAACCGTGCCAAAGCTTTTAAATCTGTTTCATTGTTGTTCTCTAGGAGGTTGACTGCTTCATGGAGCTTCGTAGCGTCCTTTTCGTATGACAGGCACTGCGCATATTCTTCATGCTGCTCCCCTAGATCTTGCCACAGCAGCAGAGCCATTCTGTAAGCCCCTAATTTCATATGGATGCGTGCCAACAATTGTAGAGTAACCCTGTAAGTTGGCTGGTGTTCAAGCGCTTGCAGCGCTAATTTGCGTGCCGCTATATATTGCTCCTGAACATACAAATCCAGAGCCTTAATAAGCAGTGCCAAATTTGATTGCGGGTTTAGCTCAAGCAGTTTTTCGGCATATTTATGAATGGACACATGCAGGTCCCGTTGCCAGGCTTCACTGTGCGCCTGTTGATAATTTTCACAATATACCTTGCATAGCCATTCGTAGCCGTAAGAATCCTGCGGATGCGAAACTGTCATGTTGCAGGCGTTCCTTACGCAGGACACCAAATCGCGTTGCTTGTACAGCCACCTAAGATATCGCTTATAAACCATACTCTTTAGATTTACATCACCTATCGTCAACAACTGTTCCATGCACATTTTGTACTATCAAATCAAGTTAAATTTTATAATGGAAGATTTATCAAAAGGAATATAGAAAACTTACCAGTTTATTATCAGCTGGTTTAATGTCAATTTCACTGGAAATCCAAATTCTGCCCAGATACTCTTGAATTTTATTGAGATTACTCTCGTTTGGGCTTACCGCCCTTCTTTTGAATATGTTTAAACAGGCGGACGACAGTGCAGCATCCATAGATAGAGCAAAGAGCTTCTCGTAGTAGTCCGTGCATTTTTCCCTATAATTATCAGAATGTTTTTTTAATTTTTTAATAAGTGCAGACAATTAATTTACGGTAGTAAATCCAAAAGCTGATCATAAATCTCGGGTAACTCCTCTGTTGGTGCACAATTTGCTAATCCCTGCAGGGCAACGGTTGCCGGTCCGTCCGTATACTCAATGGATTTACGTAGATAATTCGCCGCCTCGATCTTATCAATATTTTGGTAGGCGGCTCCGAGCAACAAGTAGCCCATATAATTCTTTGGGTCACTTTTTAATAGTTGCTGCAATAAACGTCAAATCAGCAAAAAAAATAAAAACAAACAACATTGTTTGCATTTGTAGTCACTTGGCACTTGTGGATGGCGTCTCCGTGCTTTGCCAGCTTGATAGCTTCGCGAATATCCTTGATAAGGGCTTTTGATTCCTTTGCACTCATAGTCGAAATTATTTGAACACTTCTTTTGGTAAATTTTACAAAAGTAAGAAGAAAAGTGTGTACCCAAAAAAAAAAATTTCTTGAACAACATAAGAAGAAATAAAGAACTAAATTGAAGAAAAAATAATTTCAAATGCTTGATAATTAATCCTTTAGTTAAATTGAAGCGATTTGATTCAAAATAAATTCGACATTTTTTGTAGACATGCACAAAATATATTTAAGGTGTATTAATTAATGTATGTACAGTTGAATAATAGGGCAACACTTTGTTTGTCATCAATAATGTGTTGGATGTTTCAAAAGCTATAAGAATGCGAAAGTACCAGCAACTGGCACTTCTAGTAATATCCTGCTTCAGCGTGGGCATTCTTTTTATGTACAAGACAGAAAACAATCGTCTTAAATATGTTTTAAAGTATGTCAACTTCTTTGGACGAAATGATGCTGCCGCCTTGCGACGTCTACAAAGCGGAACAGGATCTGAAAATGGACAGCACTTTTTCAAATCGGCGTTCTCTAAGCCCCTCCCTGTGTGGCAGCTTATTGGCGACTCCTTCCACGCTTACTCTGCCTACTGGTACGTTAAAAAATAACTTGTGAACCTTCATTTCGTTATAATTGTCGAGCATTGTTAGGAAACGGAACGAGCTGGTTGCTGGCGGAGAAGCGCACATTATCGTTGTGGGCAGGACAGGGGCTGTGGTCAACTTTCGCTGCAGCTTCGATATTGGCAGACAAAGTGTGAAAGGCAAGTTTCGATTTCAACGAGATGCCTCTGAGGGCGTGGTCGATGACAAGGGCACTACATTTACCAATTACCATTTTTTCTGTCAAGTTAGCAGAAATTTTGGCCAGCCGGAGCATGTGTCATTCAGCGATACAACATCGCCGACAATAGGGCAGGTCAAATTACAGCTTCACCATTTGAAACCTCCTCCTTCGACAACAGCAACAGTAAATTCAACTGTAAATCATGTGCCCGTGGTGGCAACTATCTGCGTTGATTTGGTTAGCTTTAACATGAGCTCCCGTTTTTCACGTAACAGGAATGCAATGTTGCAATTCTTCTTGTTTCACCAAGCGCAGGGTGTACATCATTTTTTAGTTTACAACTACGATGAGTTGCAGGAAGAGGTTGTACGCCTCTTAAAAAACACCAACATACATATATATGGACTTCCCTTTAATTTTCCGTTTATACAAACGAATACGACGGCTGCCCGCATTCGACAGCTGATACAGTCAGATTGCTTGTTGCGCAATGTAAATTATGCCAGCTTTACAATGCTGCTTACACCAAATGAGCTTGTGTTTCCGAATGCACGATTCGCTGGTAGCAAAGCTACAGGCTCGATGCAAGGGCAGTTGCACCATTACTCCACAGAGACTTCACGCTTCGAGCTAGGCACATTTGTTGTCTGCTTTGACGATCGGAAAAAGTTGCTAATTGACAACGTTCAGTATGATCCCGAAGTAAAGGCACCTCACAAATTGATTTTGTATCGTTTGGAGCTGCCGGTTGCGCAATTGTTACTACCCACGGCAACAAGTGTTATGCTACCATTGTCCAATGGATTTGCGCATCGCTATATAGAATGCCATTATGTTGGACAGGACGGTCTTCATGACTGGCGTGATGGAGTGCGTGAAGATCTGATGGATCATATTAATTTGTTGCGCAATGAGGTTGATTTAATTATTTAAATTTTACGAGTAGAGTAAGTAGACACTTGTTCGATTAAGTTGAATCTTTTGAGAATACTTGTCTGCCGCAAACAAAGCCATTATAGCCAGTTTTAGTTTGGTACACAATTCACCATTAATGGACACCATTGAATTCATTGTATGTAAATTTAATAAATAGACACATATTTGTCATCCTACTTTGCAATACAAGTAAATTTTGAATGCTGCTATTGAGTTGTCATTTGAATGCACCATATCCTTTGTAATTATATTTTGTGTTTTATATAAACTGAATGCTCCTTTCAAGTTGCGAACGATTATTTAAGGCGTTGCATTAGAGCAGAATTCTTGAGGCCAGCCTTTTCAATGGTTGAACTATCATCGTTTAGCTCGCGTGTTGGGAATGAAGATACCAGCACAAAGTTGCTATTCGAATACTGTGGACGTGCGCTGTAAGAGAAATATATTAATTTAATGAAAAGTTTATACATATCGTATATATAAAGTGAAATACGTTTGTATGTAACGACGTATGTCCGAGACTGTGTGTGTCAAATTAAATTGGGCCGCCAAGCGTGTGCCATCTGCCAAACGAATTTGGACTGTAGTTAAAGGAGCTTCAGCATTCAAATTCAAAGCTTCACGTGCATTAGCCTCCTGGTTTGCTATATCTTCAGGAGCGATGGCAGTAGCGGCGGCGGCTGGTGGTGTGTTGGTAACTACCTTGCCCACAGGACTGCCTAGTTTCTGTCCGGATCCTTTAAAGATTTGTGGCGCTGCCTGGCGCTTAAAGTCCTCATGTCTATGATCCTCAACGTCAACATTTACCATGCGTCCCATTTCCAACAATTCTTGTGGAATTTCACTTTAATAGCAAAGTTTAATACTTATTGATTTTGTTGCGTCAGTCAACCTCGCATTGCTTACCCGCGCATAACTGTTTCAAGGAACTCCTTATTTTGCGGATCATCATAGTGGCGCAGCTCGCCACCATCAATGGAGAATCCTTGGCTCCACAATTTAAGTACCACAACGGGTTTGTTTTCTGACAACTCTGCGCTTCGATGAGTACCAACAGCTGTGTGATCGTTGTCAGTCATGCCCAGACGCATGCCCTGGCCCCAAACACTGCCACCACTAGAAGTCGCTGTGCCGCTGGTTGACGGACCGGTACCCACCTCGGCAATGTTCTGCTCCTGAGCGGTGCGCATCATATCGGTAAGCTGTTCCCGAAAGTTCTTACGCTTTGCCGGACCCAAAACTTGCTGGCCGGAGCGATCTGAGCCACCGGCGTAGAATGCTTGATGCTCATCATCGCTCACCGGCTGCCTAGACATGTCGCTCAAAGTGGCAAACCTTAGGCCAAATAAGGTCAATGACGTTCTAATTCTACGAGCAATGTGTATTCTTACTTTGGTTTGGCAGTTGACGCCTTTGATGCAGCACTACTAGAAGCCGGTCCCGCTTTTGATTCTGGAGCAGCAGCACCCCCGGCGCCGGCACCAGTTGAAGTTATTGCCGGTGTTGGTGTTATATTGTTCGCTTGTCCCACTACGTTGGAAGCAGCGGCAACAGGCTCTGACTGTGTATTCCAGTAGTTGCCAAGTGATTGCTTTGCGTCGCAGGTACAATATCACGTTTTATATTTTGACCTTTGTTGATAAGTACATATATTTCATTTATATAAAATTTACCTCAATGTCCCAGTCGGAGCTGGTCAAGTAAAACTTGGCAGTGTTTTCATCAGTGCCAGTGATTTCAATAAATTGTGCAACCATATCGCCGCGAGCGGCCATTTTTTAAAGATATAAACGTTTTTCTTTCCCGAAAAGCAATGATTTACAAAGCTAAGCAAACGATAATGATAGACAAAAAATCAGTGCGGCTCTATATATTTTTTTTAAATAAATATCCTAAATATGCCAAGCACAAGGTCGAATATATCGATATTTTAAAACTCTTCCTATCGTTTGCGGCACTGCGCGACAAGTTTGAAATTTACAATCAAGTTTTCGTTTTTTACAATTTACATTTTATTAAATATTTACTAAATAACAAAAGCTATTTAAAAGCATAGTATCCAATAGCATTACATCACCCACCGATTTGCGAATATAAAGTATAAGGAACGCATGTTTTTATTTAGTTTGATTCTTTCTGAAAATATAATATGATTCAATGCATATATTAAACAATTAAATTAGGCATAAAAATGTATAAATGAAATGGTTTATTTTTGGTTAAAGGTCCGGTTCCAGTACAATAAAAAATTCCTGGCAGGAATTTGTGATATATTTTGGAAGCGTGGGCACAAGATTTTATAGTGTGACCATAGTCCACTAATTTGTGGTAAAAATATGGCATTTTGCCTTATATAGCTTAAGAGATACATGGTCACACTGAGGCATCAAATTTAAAAAGTAAACAAACCCACAAACACAAAATAAAAGATGAATAGTGCGAATATGCTTATTCCGTTGTTGGTATCATATGTTGTTGCAGTACCAATACCTTTAAACCCGTTTTTCAGTTTTCCTTTCCATTATTATTTATAACTTGTCGTTTTATAAATGTTGGTTGCTGGCCTGGGCACAAAAAGATATATGATTTGGTATTTCCTGCGCCCAGCGCCAGTGTGTACATATAAAATACATCGATACTATCGATAAGCAGTTTAGTATTTTTGCTACGTTACTGTGTACCTAGAACACACGCAGCCAAAAAAAAACAATTCCTGCTGCGACGATTTTGTATGGAAAATTATTTTTTTGCTGTACTGGAAACGGACCTAAATAATATACCTTAAAAATATACATATATCTTAAAGTACATATGAAAATCAATTCTTTTCTATCTTAATGCGATTGTATTTGCGGATCTTATTTTTTCACTTAATATACTCATATATTATTTAGTAAATTTTTACTTTTTTTTACATTTAAGGCAAAAAATTCCAAATGGATATAAGGAAGGTCAATTTATTCAATATAAACCATCAGTTTTTCGGCTTTTCCGCCGCCAAGATTTGAAGTGGATATGCAACTCGATGGCAAATTTTGAAAAATAAAACGGAAAAACTTAACAAAATGAAGACATCATCAGTTGCGTCCAGTCCACACTAAGAAATTACCCTCTTGTTTGTCACTCCCTTAGTCTGTCTGACTCCGAACCGTGCGACTGATAATTATCATCGGATGAAGCTTCATCAATAGCAAAGTTATAATTTTAATTTTAAATTAAGTAATGGAAAGCAATTAAAAGAAGGCATGGAACAGAAAAGGAAAAGAAGGGCAATTTTAAGAATCGATATCTGAAAGACAATAGAGTTATCGAAAACTTTTATATAATTTTTTTGACGACTTCCGTCGAGCTCCGTAAGAATCCACTTTCAAACTTTGACGCCGGAGAAACCGTACAAGCCCCCGTTCGCTATTGATGTTATTTGTTTTAACGCAACAGCTTGCTCTAAAGTAGTGGGCATAAGTTGTTAGTTAAAGTTAGGCGTATGATATATGTATGTATATTTCATTTGATATACATATGTGTGGTTAAAGAGTAGTCCCGGTAAAAATAAAATTGTGATAGGCATGTAAAATAATAACATTGATTAGTATGACACAATAATAAGCTCGCCATCGGCTGCAAAATATACCTTTCTTACCTGAAGATAATAGTTGACCAATATAGTCAGACCCACGCCAAGCCCAGCGGCAAAAATATGAGACAGATATATATTGGGAAGCGGGCGTCGTTTGCGCATTAGGAATGAAAGCAGCATGCTTTTGCGATCCGAATACGGCGGATAGCGTGCTCTGTTTTTATTGTAAAAAAAAAGTTATACGATTGAATTGACAGAAAAGCATATTTAAGAGTAGTACTTACGACGCCATCTTTTCGCCAATTAATGCCAGATTCTTGCCAAGGCACGACTTCTTGTGAGTAAATGTGTCGAAACCATATTTGCCATGATAACAGCCCATGCCACTCGTGCCGACGCCTCCAAATGGCAATGTATCAACTGTGAATAAAAATCACGAAATTTTACACACAAGTTGACTAAGTCATCAACTGCCAAATCAAAGTGTGGATATTAAGCTGCAAAAAAAATAAAAATAAAACACTGCGAAGGCACTTTTTCCCACAGGCCAAAAAACAAACATCTAAAGGTAAATTTGGTAAACATAACGATTTTTAACGAATTCATTAGTGGTGCACTTATTTCTTTCCAATTTTTTTCTATCACATTTCCAAAACACAAAAATAAATAAAAATTTTCCTACTTTCGTATCAATAAAAACTTAATGTATTTTAAGATGAGGGGAAATTTAAGCACTATATAAATTATATTTAATTGAAAAAAATTGCAGAACTAAATGTTTGTTTTTAAGCCTGTAAAAAAAAGGCTTCGCTGAGATATTTTTTCGTAGCATTTACGCAAAAGTAGTGTCTTTAAAAACTTTAAATTTAACTAAAGAGCGATAGAATTAGGTTGCACACAAGATTCGTTCGCGGAAATTTTATATTGTGCTACATCCATTTTTCTTTAAAATAAAACAACAATGGCTACTGTAACAATAAGGAATATTTTTTAATAAGTGTTTTTGAGAAAGGTAAAAAAATATGTAACAAAAATTTGGTCATCAGGTTAGCGCCCCCTGAGTTAAATTCAATATAATTAAGTTGATGACCAATAATGGTAGTTTGTAACACCTGTATATTAAATTTTTATAATTTTTAAGTAATATTAGTAGTGCGTAGTCCCGCATTTGCTTGAAATTACTTCAAAAATTCGATTAGGAATTGAATAATAAAGTTGTTCAATATAACTCAATGATATGGTTGACCAAGCGTGTTTGATACCTTGGATAAACTCTGTCTTTGTTCTTTACTGCTTTCCGGACTCATACACTTTTCTGACCAACCATCCCCAGACGTTTTTAATGATGTTAAGGTCGGGTGAGTATGGTGGCCACTCCATGAGATCAACTTTTTGGCTCTGAATCCATAAATTCAAGGATCGGGCGGTGTGAATTAGAGCATTATCGTGCAGGAAAGTCCACTGCAGGTCTTGAAAAGGTTTTGGAAATGCGGAAAAGATTTTAACACGGTGTTATAGTCCTGTGCGTTCATGCGATATGTCAAAAATTGAAACTCGCAAGTGCCGTTGTAAGATAGCTCACAACACCATGCCAAAATAAGCAAGATAACTAAAATTGCATTTGGCGGCGCTAATCTGATGACGAAAAATAAGTGCACGCATTCTTTGCGAAAATAAAGCAGAATAGAAAATAAAACATAACGGTTCTTCGCTCGCGCTTTATTTCATTATGAGAGAGATCTCATATAATGAAAAAAAAAATCAAAACAAAAACTAAACAGTTGCGTGCAATTGGCAAAGAGAAATTAGCAAAAGAAAATGAGTGTAAAGGGGGGCGCTAACCTGATGATGCGCAGTGTATTTATTGTGTTATATAAAGTTAATATTTTTGTTTGCAGACTAGTACCCAATTTTGTTAGTTAAATAGTCACTCATTATTGACCAATCGTTTAGCAGTTTTATTTTTAGCAAGCATTTTGTGAGCACATTTTAAGTAACATAAGAGCAACAAATTTAAAACCATTTAATTAATGTTTTGTGTACATACTAGTGTCTGTGGGAACTATGTATTTGTGTAACAGTGTGTGGTACTCAGTGTTTTGCACAAGTGCTTTAATATAAAAAAAAAATATTCGTTACATAATTTTGAGCTGGGTTTAATAAGCACGTAAATGTTTAAGTTACATCTTAACTGAACAAATTATATATTAAAAAATGCCTGTATCATTAACTATATAGCTTTATACATATATATACCTCCGCAGTGCATAATAGTCTCGTTGCTGCAGAATCCGCCGCTTGTTGTGTTACTCATAAATTGATTAACTAGCTTTTTTGAGTTTGAGAACACATATATTACAAGTGGTTTTTCTCTATTTATAGGATAGATAGGGAAGAAGTTTAAAGCAGTTGAGATAAAATATTTGCTACAAAGATTATTATCTGTTTAACAAATAACAAATATAATTCATAATTTCAACAACTAGTACTTTACGCAAAATGGAACAGACATGTTATGATTTTAGTGTAGAAGAAATTAAATGAAGGAGTGTAAATAATCAGGGATTGACATTGAGAGCTGCTGCTGTACACAACGCTTAATTGATTGAAGATAAATACAACCGTCACCAGATACAACAGTCACCAAATAACTGTTTACTTACAAGAACATACTAATTACTAATTATATATAACAAGCGTTGTCATCAAATCCGCGAGAGGGGTAAAGCAAAAGACGGGCAACCACAACCTTTATATACACAATGGCTATAGCAGACCTATTGTTCTTATAGGTTCAACACATTTAGTTGGAAAAGTTATGGGTCAAGAAATTTGCCACACAGCATATTATAATTATTATAAAGCGTTGCTAAAAATTGGAGTCGTACATAGCAATCAATAATTGATTGTTACATCTTTTTGATTGCTTACCAGCATAATGCATTATGGTGTCGTTTACGCACAATCCGCCGGATTGTGTGCCATTTACGAACAGATCTTGAACCTCTGTTTCCGATGTGAAAATATACAGTACAAGCGGATTTTCTCTAATTTTGTGTATAGCACGTTTTTGAACGGACGGATTTGAGAATATGTTTTTATATAATTATTTTTATTTTTGATTAGCATCTCAGCAGAAGTCCAAAATTTTTGCATGTAATAATGTTTATGTGAATGACGTATGCGCAAGACAAGTAAAAATACAAGTGAAAACGTTGCAACGAAATCAATAAAGACGATATTTATTAAAAGTTTGGCGCACTGATCAACTTACCTGGAATTAATAAATTTGATGGCATCGTAGGCATTCTCTACGGTAAAAATGGGCAAGATTGGCCCAAAGATTTCCTCGCCCATAATCGGATCGTCGGGCTTGACGTCGACTAAAACTGTTGGCTCAATGTAACGCTCGCTGGCATCGTATTTCCCACCAACAGCGATGCGGCCACTCTTCATAAGTCCCAGTAGTCGTCTGAAAGAATAGCAAAGATAGCTTTTACATGTATTTCTATGTAATTAAACTAAATAGTTCGTTACTGGAAATTGTTTTGGTTGATAATGCGACTTAAATCTGGGCTGCTTTGAATGTTATCGCCGTACCACTCCTTTAGCACATCCTTGGCCTCGGCTATAAATTTGTTCTGCATATCTTTTGAGCAGAGTACGTAGTCTGGTGCAATGCATGTCTGGCCACAGTTGATCAACTTGCCCCACAGAATGCGCTTAACGGCTGTGCGCAACTCGACAGACTTGTCAATATAGCAAGGACTGCAAAATATAAAATTTTAAAATAATCAATCCATACATATAAATCAACCGCATTGCATTTATCCTTATAGCTTGCCTCTTGCCACCCAGCTCTAGAGTTGTTGGAGTCAAATTCTTGTTTGCTGCCGCATGCACAATTTTACCGACACGCGGTGAACCAGTGTAGAATATATAATCAAAACGTTGATTTAACAGCTCAGTGGTTTCACTGGGTCCGCCGCAGACCACGGGATAACAATCCTGTTGGTTTGACGTTATATAATCAAAACACTTAATTTATCAGTTTTTCAGTTTTCTTACGTTATCCAGATACTTGGGTATTGTTTCTGCAATGAATTTTGCGCAATTGCCAGCGATTTCACTGGGCTTAAGCACCACACAATTGCCAGCAGCAATGGCTGCTGCAACGGGTACCAGGAGCAGTTGCAACGGATAATTCCAGGCGCCAATCACGAGCACAACGCCAAAGGGATCATTATAGATTTGCACATCGTCCAGCAAATTGACAAATGATTTGTCAGGCTAACAACAACAAAAGCAGACAGAAATAAGTGAAAATGTAGCAGTCGGACGCAACCGACTGCGGTATGCTCTGATGCCTGTATAAGACGCACATATTGAAGGACATTGCCAACTAACATTCCACAAAATTTGGTAGCTCTAGCATTAAAAATATGGAAAATTTGGGGATTACCGATTTAAAAGGCGGGTGGTAGGGGTGGAATGTCACCAGCTATCTTCCTACCAAAATTTGGTTACTCTAGGTTAAAAACTCAAAAAGATACAAGCATTTCCGTTTTTAACGAGGCGGTGGGCGGTATGGGTGGGCGTGGCATTTTGATGCAGTCTTTTGGGAGATTTCATCACCTATCTTGACACCGAATTCGGTGGCTATAGCTAAAAAACTGTGGAAGATATAGACGTTTCTGATTTCAAACGGCGGGGGAGCTGGGGGCGAAATGGGTGGCCGTGGCTTTAAAATTTGATGCAGTTTTTTGGGGGATGCCAGTAGCTATCTTCTTATTAAATTTGGTAGCTCTAACTGTAGGGGTGTGGCAAATATAAGGGTTTATAGATATTGAGCTTGCGAAAATATCGATTTGCCAGCCTCCCAGCTATCGTAGAACCCCAATCTTGACACTTTATCTCTCCCAGCCATAGAAAAATATATTTACAAAGTTTCCCCTTTACCCACCTTCAACAAACTTTGAGCTAGAGTCACCAAATTTGATATGAAGGTAGCAATTGACATTCCACATAGATCTGTAGCAAAAATTTTGATGCCACGCCCACCCATACCGCCTCCAGCCCCCCTTTTCCCCAATTTTTACAAACTTCGAGCTAGAGTCACCAAATTTGATATGAAGTTAGCAATTGACATTCCACAAAGATCTGCAGCAAAAATTTGGATGCCACGCCCACCCATACTACCCCCTTACCAAACAATATACAAACTTTGAGCTGGAGTCACCAAATTTGCAACGAAGACAGCTGGTGGCATCCTCATCTGCACCGGAGAATCTTTAAGGCATCGTACACCCCTGCCGCATCCGTACCCCTTTGCAATCAGGCCTCTTTTTACCGGTTTTAAAACTGGTAACGAGTATACCGCAGTCGGTTGCGTCCGACTGCAACGTTTCCAATTGTTGATTTTATAAATTTTCCAGTCCCCAGTAAGGGTAGCAACCCAATCTTGACACTTTATCTGTCCCGCATATAGAAAAAGATATTTGCAAAGTTTCAAGTCTTTAGCTTTACTTGTGTTGAAAGGAGTTGCGTTCATACCGACAGATACCACGACGGACATTGCACAAAACCAAAAAACTCTTTACCTACGGTATCAGAGCATAAAAATATTAATTGTTTAAAACTCAATACAGTGTTGGCAAACTCACCTTTTCAGGCTTAGCCCAATCGGACAGATGATAAAGTATGTGTTTAATATCATTTTTCATGAATTCCGTTTCCACAATCAAACTTTCCTGTTTTGGACGACGCAAATCAGCCTCCAACACGCTGATAATTTCATTTTCATGCTCCTCATAGCAGCGCAGCAAGTTTTCTAATTGTTTGCGTCTAGAAAAGGAAATTTCAAAGATTATTGCATGCGTGATTAAAATTGGATTCCAATCGATTTTATAGTGTGTTTTTGTTTATTTACACTAGCACCTTTTCGGTAATAAATTATATAGCGTTTGGTTTTGTAAATTATTTAACGTTTCCGTCTACATATATGTTTGACGAAATAGAGAGCCATTATCAGCTGCTCGCTTCCCAGTACACCTATGTAGTACATACAAACTAACAAATATGTACAAGCTACATATACCTTTTTATGAAATCTATTTGAATTAGAAATTAATTAAACTGCTCAGCAAAACGGTGCATTTTGTGGCCTGGTCGAATCATATTGAAATATCTCCAATACCCGTTTAGAGGTGAGCAACAAAACTTTGTTCTTTATATAATATAACAAGTAAGACAGCTGTATGCGACAAAGGTCGACTTGGAGATACCCTCATTGCTTGCATTGCTAGCTTTTATAGACATACGTCTGTATCAACTCGGCTGTTGATGCTGGTAAAAAGTATATGTTTATAATTTATAAGATCAGAGATTCTTCATTCTGTCTGTTACATACATTTGCACAAAACCATTATACCCTTTTCAACGATTTCAATCTACCAATATCACCATTTGAGACATTAAATAAATATAAAATATTTACCTAGCAAGCTTCTAGTTTAAGTTTAAGCAGAGTCAAGTTCAACTGCAATTAAACCACTAGTTTGCTCCGAATATGAATGAAGCAATTATAGTTATTAAGGCTGACGATGAATGATACGGCACAAAACTCTCGATGTTCAATATCAATATTTAGAAACGAAACGTTTTGGCTTCGGGCGACATTCATATTTATCTTTGCATGTATGTATGCACATACATATGTATGTACATATGTATGTATAAAATTAAGCTTAGATAGTTCAATGCGCTTTTATAAGAGAAGAAAATGAGGCAGCTGAGAATCCGAAATCAATCGCAATCTAGACACGTTTGTTGATTTGTCTATTTGAAAAAGAAAAATATCATGATATTAAATGGCTTCAGCCTTGAAGGAGGCCAAAAAGCGTCCGCACTTCCGTTTTACACCTTGAGCTAAAAGTATATATGCATACACATATGTACATAATACATACTTATATAGAGACATCTCGCTATTGTTTCTTAACATACATATTAATTTAACTCTTTTCTGGGTCCTCTTCGTCTATATAAATTTGAATTTTTTTCATGTGCTGTCAAAACTGTTAACTACGCTTTATGAAAACAATTATTGTAATTTAAATAGGTTGCTTGTTATTATTTTTAGCAGAGAAATTAGCTCATACAGCTCTGCACTCAAAGTACAAAAAACAGATCATAACCTGAAAAACATTTGACTCTATACATGCATATGTATGTATGTACTTACTTATGTACATAAATATAAAGAATAATCAAGATTGCATACAAATGCGCAAGTTGAGTAAAATACACATTTGGAAAAACTGAACACAAGCTTAGTGTTTTTTGTTATAGCAATAAAGACTTTTGTATTTCTATATTAAAGTACCTTTCACGTTCCTTATCAGAGCAACACTCGATCTACATATACATACATACATACATATGTATAAAAGACTCAAAGTTCAAGTTAAAAAGCTTTCAGTTTCTGTGCGTGCTTGTACTATGAACCAACAATGACTTAACAATATACCTGGGTTTATAAACATAAGTTTAGATATGAAAATGTGTGGAGTGAATTTTTGGACATTGTGCCATATATTATAATTTACTGTACATTAAAACATGAATGCAATCACGCAATATTACGACCTGTTTTCTACAATTTCCAAGAGCTTATTTTTTGCATTTAACTCAGTAACACTCACCGAAAGCTAATGTTCCTGGTCTTGCCATTGGCGAACGCGAGTCGGGCGCGCTGCAGTGTCTGCGAGTTGTTTATCGCAACAGTTGCAGTTGTTGTTGGTATTTCACATTCGCAATGATCAAGTCGTGTTGAGTGGAGTAACATGCAATGCGCATGTATACGTACATGCGAGTTATTTTATTCGATATGTAGTGTTTCAAAATAGGCAGAGGAAGAAAACATAAAACGAAGTAGAATAAATAGTATTATATCATACAAAAATAAGGCTACGCGCACAAGTGTTCGCTAATAACACGAGTCAACAAGGTATTTTGGAGGATATCGGAGTCGAACCCGTCGTATTTTTGCAGGATTTTCACGTCAGGATTTATGTGCACAAAAATATATGGGGATGACTCAGATATCTCATAAAAAATTGTATTTTGTAGACCTGTGCTAGTGTTAGTTGTTATTATTGTCGTTTGCAGAGCGCCGTGGTAAGGGAGGCTACCTTCCCGATAAGATATTAGGGGCGCCGTCAAATAATTGATTTTGCTTTTTTCAAAGCTAGGAAAGGATTTTATTATCTATAATTTTAATTTCAGGTATGAATTTTGATGTTGGAATTGTCTTATTCGTAATTAATTTCAGTTATAAGTTTTGATATGGATTTGTCTTTTTTGTAAAGTTTAAACTTTTGCATCATTTGATTAATTTAAATTTATAATATAAAACCGAAATTGTAGTTTTCTTACATTTTCAAAAGAATTATTCCTTGCTTAAAAATTATATGATTTTAGAGAAAGAAAATTTGAAGAGGGCGCCGCCTGACTCTTAACCCCGGGAGCAACTTTTTCTCGCCAAGGCGCTGCGTTTGCCCGCATTGAATTGCATGCGGCGTATAACTAATTTTCTTGAAATGCTTAAGGAATGTGAATGTTATTAATATAAACACTCACATCGTCGAAATTTGACATTGTGTCAGGCTGGTGTTACGGTTCGACGTTTTCGCTTTCTGTTTTTGCTCCTAGAGAATTCACGAGAGCACACACACAGCGACAAAAATATGTGACTTTGTATACTAAATCCGTTCTCTGGAGCTGACTTGCACATTCACTTTTTTATGTCTTTTGGCTAAATATACAACAATAATATTATTGTTAACTAAATATTTTAACAGAGGCTGTGGCAGGCGAATGGACTGATTGACAAACTTTACGCACAATGGACAAAATTCAGCACAACCGACGACGTTCACGACGACGAGATGATTGAAATTGAAAACGGCGAGCAGTTGACTGCTTAACAGTTTTCAATTCTTAAACCCGTTTCGGAATCGCAAACACCGCAAGTCAACCTTGCTTTACAACAAATCGGACTGCTGAACGAAGAACAGCTGTTTTGAGTAAATGATTTCAAAGCAAAAGTCGAAACCGAGTACGAGTACCGAGTATGAAGTGCGATATGGTCAGCTTGTTATCGTCTAATCGACTAATTGCGATAAATTGTAATGCTATTTCAAAACCATTATTTCACACAATTTATTTTTATTTCAATTGGGGTGTTCAACAGCTCCGTTTCATCGTTTAATGTTTCAAACTTGAAACAATTAACTCGTGAACGGCATTTTGGGTGTCAATGCGTTTCAAGTTTGTGCAGTCAGCTGTTGTTTGTTTACATTTCTTATTCTTCAATTTTTTGTCACTGTTGCTTTTTACCGCGGTTATACTTTATTTATAAAAAATGCTTTTTAAAATTGCTAAAGATATGCTATGCGATGCTTTTGCAAAGCAAGTTATTAGAGAAATAGAGGATATTGAAGGTGAGAAGAGCTCGTTGTTTGAATTAGTTGCTCAATTACATGCTTTTAACATTTGGCGGCCATTAATCATATGTGTTCATACTTTTTTGCACAAAAATACACCAAATATACTAAAAAGTACTGAACATCGATAGCAAATATCGACTAAATATCGTGCTCTTCTCATCTTTACTTTGTTGAAACTTGAAACACTTTTTGTATACATATGCTGGGGTGTTTCACCGTTTCAAGAAATTTTCTATGTATGTTGTTGTTGCGAGACGTTTCAAGTTTCAAAGTTGAAACGAGCTGTTGAACACCCCAAATGTTCATTTTATAATACAAACAAACTTTCATATCAGGAACTCCCATGTAAGCAATTTTCCTATAAAACGGATTAATTTGCAGAACATTGCAATTCGGTTCAATTTGCAGTGTGTTTTACTCTTCATATGTCGAAATTCATTCTTCACCCGTAGCTCGAATACTTTCGCGTTTTCGATCTCCCTATACATATATACATATATGTATGTACATACATATTTATTTTTTCTATTATAATGTACAAATGCATTCATAATGGAAAACGAGACATTAACAAATTTTTTGCATTTACCGTTTTGATTTCGTGCTCTTTGCTTAGTCTCTGATCAGTGAAATTTGTTGTTGATTACGTTTAAATCAGTACTTGAAGAAGATCCAGGGCGTTTTCAAGCATTACTTACTGTTTAAATTTTGTTCGGTGGGTTTACTTATATTTGTTTTTATCAAAAAAAAAAAAAATAAAAATACATGCGTTTTGTCGCCAGCAAGACGCACAAGTCGATTATTGCTAAAACAAACTACAGGCTGTGTATGTGCGCCTACAAATAAAGCTCGGCCACAAAATTATAAATAAACACAAGCCCTTAACAAATTCTATATTAAGAATTTGCTCTGCAGCGAAGTTTTTCTTTTTTTTTGTCACCTTTTGATTAGTTATGGGTATGGAACTTCGACTGTATATAAAATGAACTTTTATGAAAATCTATTAAATAATGGAGAATTACAATTAAGGACTAACGTTTAAAATGAAATGGTTGTCTGTAAAGTTGGTTTACAGACGATTGATGAAATGATTGCATACATTTATAAACAAAATTGAATTATTTTTATTGAATTACGAATTACTATTTTGTATGGATACAAAGAAGTAGTGAAATAAAATCTACAATTGAATTTTATTTTTATATATTTTTCTGTTATGTTCTTCTGTATCTTTCTGTATTTCTCTTAATATTTTTGTATTCCTCTTAATTTTCCTGTGTTTTTCTGTATTTCTCTGTATTTTTCTCTTTTTCAAGGTATTTTTGGTACATCGGTATATTGTGGTATTTTTTGTATTTCGGTATTTTTGAAACCATTGATATTTTTGGTATTTTTGTAACTATTGTTTTATTTTATTTTTGGTGTTTCTTTGGTATTTTAGGATTTCTGGTATTTTTTTGGTATTTCGGTATTTTGTGGTTTATTTTGGTGTTTTTGGAATTTTTGACTTCAAAAAGAAAAATGATTAAAAAACAACATTCAAAAATTTTTGATGCAGTGTTGAACCCGGGTCGTACAAAATAAAAAAAAAACAAGTGGAAACGTTGCAGTCGGACGTAACCGACTGCGGTATACTCGGTACCAGTTTTAAAACCGTTAGAAAGAGGCCTAATTGCAAAGGGGTACGGATGCGGCAGGGGTGTACGCTGCCTTAAAGATTCTCCGGTGCAGATTGGGATGCCATCAGCTGTCTTCCTTCCAAATTTGGTGACTCTTGCTCAAAGTTTATAAAAGGTTGG
The DNA here is from genome assembly GCA_018904305.1 of Scaptomyza montana. Taxonomy (NCBI): domain Eukaryota; kingdom Metazoa; phylum Arthropoda; class Insecta; order Diptera; family Drosophilidae; genus Scaptomyza; species Scaptomyza montana. Next base: position 445,038 of record JAEIGR010000023.1, read on the forward strand.
GAAAGGGGGGCCGGGGGTGGTATGGGTGGGCGCGGCACCCAAATTTTTGACGCAGATCTTTGTGGTATGTTAATTGCTACTTCATACCAAAGTTGGTGACTCTAGCTCAAAGTTTGTAAAAGTTGTTGGATGGGTGGCTGGGGGCCGTATGGGTGGGCTTGGCATCCAAATTTTTGCAGTAGATCTTTGTGGGATTTCAATTGCTATTTTCCTACCAAATTTGGTGACTCTAGCTTAAAGTTTGTAAAAGGTGGGGGAAGGGGGCTGGGGCTGGTATGGGTGAGCATGGCATCTAAAGTTTTTATGCAGAATTTGGTAGTTCTGGCTGTAAGGATGTGCAAAATATGTGGATTTATCAATTTTGAGTTATCGATCTTATCGATTTGCCAGCCCCCGATTTATCTTAGAACCCTAATCCTGATGCTCTGTCTGTGCCGGCCATAGATAAATATATTTGGAAAGTTTCAAGTCTCTAGCGTGAAGGCTGTAGAAAAAAATTGCGTTCATTCAGACGGACGGACAGACGGGCGGACATTGCACAAACCCAATATTCTCTTTACCTTCGGTAACGAGTATTAATATCGAATAAAAATTTAAGGAGTGGTAGTCCTTCCGTTTCCGCAAAATTAACATTATAAGATAATAGGTATTGTCTGAAAATTGTTGCCCTACGGTGCGTGCCATAACGCCCAAAGTGTCGTAGCGCCCGTGGGCGTTATGTCATTACCAATAAAATATGAATTTATTATTATTCAATCGCAATATTTATTTGGGAAAGGATGCTGGAAACAATTTTATTTCAAAAACTATTTATAACGTTAAGAAATATTGAAAATTTGTATACAAAAAAATCGCGCGATTTTTTTTACGCATTTGAAATATTCAATTTTAATTAGATTTAAATTTTTAGTAAAATAAACTACTTATAACGTTAACAAATAATGAAAATTAGTATACAAAAAATCGCGCGATTTTTTTGTATACTAATTTTCTACTGCGGCGCTAAAACTTACACAATTGAAATATTCAATTTAAATTAAATTTAAATATTTTTAAGAATTAATTAAAATTTGTATTCAAAAAATGGCGCGATTTTTTTGTTTACAAATTTTCGCTTGCAGCGCTAAGACTGACACAACTAGGAGCTGTGTAAAGCAAACTTTGGGTGCAATCTTGAAATACCGTCTTATTTCCCAATTATTACTATTTAATTTATATTAGGGTCATAAGGCCCACAAAAAAAGTGACATAAGGCCCTGCGGGCGCTATGACACTCTTGAAAGTGACGCCCACGGGCGTTATGACATGTACCCGTTGCCCTATTCGCGTGCACCAGCTTCCCTTTAGGACAGTAGAGTATAGTGCAAGATCTTAATTATGTTTTTTTCTGTTTGATTTAGCGAAATGTATAATGCAATGCACTATTTTAAGCCCGGTTAATTATTTTAATTCAGTACAGCAAACGTCTCCAATTGTTTCAGTATCACATGAAAGAGATGATGACAGTGTAATTGTAATATTCGGGTGTGAATGATTGGTTCGATTATTTTCTGTTTCGATATATCGTAACATCGCCAGATCGTTGCTCTGATCGTTTGAATAGATTACAGCACTCAAAAGAATTGATAGAAATCGTGGTTTCATTCTCCAGCCGTGTTTTTTCAATTAGTATAATATCGCAATTTCTTGTAACAAAGTCTTGGGATGCGTTCCAAAATATATCCAAATGCCTTCGATATTCTGGGAAACGAAATCCGTTTGATCGCGAATAACGTGGTATTTTGTTTTGGCAAAGTGATTTGTAGCATGTTTGACAAACAATAAAATGTTTAACATGTTCGGTTGGAAAAGAATTTTTCAGCAAACCTGCGCTGTTCAATGGAGCCTTGCGCATATCATTTTGAAACCAAATTATATGGCACACTGAACAGCTAGCACCAAATTTGCTTTGCGTAATAGTGAATTTGCACTGGCGCCGTAAGCAACGCCTTTAGCATTTCGCCTTAAGGTCTTCGGTATTTTTAGCCATTGCCATACAAAATGTGTCCGTTAAATTTGAATTTAGCGACTTTTTCTCGCGCCGCTAGAGCGCCGCTATTCTACCGGCTTAAATAAAGACCTTTTTTTTTTTACCGATGAATCGATATTTTTGGTCAAATTAGTGTTGGCGGCAACAGGAATCAGCTGATTAAAAATCAAAACAAATGTGCAAGTAAGTACAATATGATTTAAAATACTAAATATTATTATTATTTTTGCAATTAAACAATTTAATTTCTAGTGGAGGTCGGACAAAAAAGAAAGCGATGGCCATCTCTCAATAACAACCATTGCGCTCGAGCATCCAGACAATTCGCGTGCTAAAACAACATACTTATTTAGCGCAGCCGTTGCTGCTGCCGCTTTTTCATTTTCGCAATCAATAAAATTGCTTAAATTATGATCGTCATCATTTGCCGTATTAATAATGCTATCACCAATTTGCTCCATTTTTCAATTTTCTTCTTCTTTAGGAATCACAACCAAAATAAAACAAAAAACAGCTGATTATAAAGACTTTTTGCTAGTGTTAATGACTTTCGCCGCTAACCACTAAGGCTTTTTTAGCGGCGCCAGTGTAAATGCACTATAAACCGCTTAAGGAACTCATCATCAGCAACAACTGACTGTGTCATTCTACGTCATGCTGGTTGAACTGAAGTTTCTTCAAGCTCGTCTTATTTGTTATTAGCAAGACGCCTCTGTTTTTCTCGATAACGCCGAGCTGCCTCAGATCTTCGCAATCGTCTCTCATGGTGAGCAGCAACTGGATCAATGTTATTTATGTTATGAGGGTTTTTGTACCTGCAATTTAGTTTTCCGTTGCTTATATTATGCATTTTAATATGAAATAAACCATATATACCTGAGATTTCGTGTTCATATTATTCATGGTTTCAAAATAAACAAGTGGAAACGTTGCTGTCGGACGCAACCGACTGCGATATACTCGTTACCAGTATTAAAACCGGTAAAAGGAGGACTGATTGCAAAAGGGTACGGATGCGGCAGGGGTTTACGCTGCCTTAAATATTCTCCGATGCAGATGGGGATACCAGCTATCTTCCTTCCAAATTTGGTGACTCTTACTCAAAGTTTGTAAAAGGTGGGGGAAGGAGGTGGTATGGGTGGGCGTGGCATCTAAATTTTTGATGCAGATCTTTGTGGTATGTCAATTGCTATCTTCCTTCCAAATTTGGTGACTCTAGTTCAAAGTTTTTAAAAGGTGGGGGACTGGTGGCGGTATGGGTGGGCGTGGCATCCAAATTTTTGTTGCAGATCTTTGTGGTATATCAATGGCTATCTTCATTCCAAATTTGGTGACTGTTGCTCGAAGTTTGTAAAAGATGGTGATAGGGGGGCTGGGGGCGGTATGGGTGGGCTTGGCATCCAAATTTTTGATGCAGATTTTTGGGGGTCGTTGCCAGCTATATTCCTTTTTGATGAAGCGTTGGGGTGCACTATAGTCCAGCCGACCACTTATTTTTTGCCAAAACCTATTTTTAAAAAGTTAAAAAAATAAAGTACTTTAGATCATCCTAGATTAGAAAAAGAGTGACCAACACATCTGCTTACCGGAAATTCCCGCAGATCTCGCCACTTTCGCGAAATCAGCTGTTAAACCTGGCAGAAGTTTTTGTGAAAGCACGTGATTTGAAGTGTGCAAATTTAATAGCAATTTACAATATCTTGAAAGTGATAAAAAAAAATTGTTTAAAACCAAGTTTAGTTAGCTATGCAATCTTTTGGGGGTTTGTTCTTCGTGTTTTGTAATGTGTCTTGTTTGTATATGGTGTGGTGTCTTCGTAATTTTATGTTAAAGCGTGTCGTCTTACATGTGTCGATTTGTGATTAAATCCAAATTTTAAAAAGGTTGTAAAGAAGTGATTTAAGGCTGTGGTAGAAACTCAGTCCAGTCCAGAGTCATTTTACAATAAATTTATAAAATACCTTGGCTCAGAGAATATTTTGGCAACCCCTACTAAAACAGGCCCACGCACATCGAGAAGACGCTCGAGATGCGCAAAAAGGGAGACGGTAGAACACCGACAAGACCCTTCAATAACGCGCAGAGAAACCCCTCGTAACGCGTTATGCTGACTCTTGTGGTGCCCGAGCAATGCCGGATACACTCGGAACACGTTCTGCAGTCGTACGGCACGCCTTCACCCACCCTAGAGAAATAATACCATTAAAAGAAGTTGAAAGACACGTGCAAGATCTACTAAAACGCACAGAGAAACCCTCGGAATGCGCTTTGCCAATTCTTGCGGTGCCCGCGCGATGCCGGATAACCACAAAAACGTGCAGAGAACGCTCGGGACACGCTTCTATGGCCGTACGGCACGCCTTTGACCACTCTGGGGGAAACAATAACACTAAAAAAAAAAAACAATCCAAAACACTTGCAAGATTTTACAAAACGCACAAAGAAACCCTCGGAATGCGCGCTGTTAACCCTTGCAGTGCCCGAGCAATGCCGGACAGCCCCCAAACATGTGCAGAGAACGCTCGGAACACGTGAACGACACGCCGCTACTATAGAGGGGGGAGGGGAGCACTCTTGTGACACGCACCTCAATGAAAGTCACCTGGTTTTCTTCACTTCACTATCACCCTAACCACACCGCAACATAAAAAACTTGGACCCCGCCCATTCAATGCCCGTGGTACTTGAGACCAGCTTACCCCGATTCCATGTTTTCGCTATGGTGTGTGTTGTCTGTTGCCGCTGTTGTGTCGATGTATATTTCTCGCGTGGTTTTTTCTTAGGAATTGCCGCACTTATTACTAAACCAACCGTTTCGCTTCGCACCACGATTCTTACTCTTTGTCGCGCCGCTTTCGGTCTTTGCGGTCGCGATCGCTGTCGCTGTCAGTGATGCGCGTTACTGGCTTATAATTATATACCTATTTTAGGGCCCAGTTTTCCCCTCCTTAAGGCATCTACGCAGATGCTAGTACATCGCCCGAACCTTAGAAACTTCATATAAAATCAAGTGGAAACGTTGCAGTCGGACGCAACCGACTGCGGCATACTCGATACCAGTATTAAAACCGGTAAAAAAAAGGACTGATTGCGGAGGGGTACGGATGCGGCAGGGGTGTACGCTGCCTTAAAGATTTTCCGATGCAGATGGGGATGCCACAAGCTATCTTCCTTACAAATTTGGTGACTCTAGCTCATAGATTGTAAAATGTGGGGAAAGGGGGGCTGGGGGCGGTATGGGTGGGCGTGGCATCCAAATTTTTGATGCAGATCTTTGTGGAATGTCAATTGCTATATTCATACCAAATTTGGTGACTCTAGCTCAAAGTTTGTAAAAAGTGAGGAAAGGGGGGCTGGGGGCGGTATGGGTGGGCGTGGCATCCAAATTTTTGATGCAGATCTTTGTGGAATGTCAATTGTTATATTCATACCAAATTTGGTGACTCTAGCTCAAAGTTTGTAAAAGGTGGGGAAAGGGGGGCTGGGGGCGGTATGGGTAGGCGTGGCATCCAAACTTTTGATGCAGATCTTTGTGGAATGTCAATTGCTATCTTCATACCAAATTTGGTGACCCTAGCTCAAAGTTTGTAAAAGGTGTGGAAAGGGGGGGGGGCTGGGGGCGGTATGGGTGGGCGTGGCATCCAAATTTTTGATGCAGATCTTTGTGGAATGTCAATTGCTATCTTCATACCAAATTTGGTGACCCTAGCTCAAAGTTTGTAAAATGTGGGGAAAGGGGGGCTGGGGGCGGTATGGGTGGGCGTGGCATCCCAATTTGTGATGCAGATCTTTGTGGAATGTCAGTTGCTATATTCATACCAAATTTGGTGACTCTAGCTAAAAGTTTGTAAAAAGTGGAGAAAGGGGGGCGAAATGGGTGGGCGTGGCTTCAAAACTTTGATGCAGATTTTTGGGGGTCGTTGCCAGCTATCTTCTTACCAAATTTGGTGGCTCTAGCTCCACAACTCTGGAAGATACACGCATTCCCGTTTTTGACGAAGCGTTGGGGTGGATGGGGGCGGCTAGGGCAGTATTGGTGGGCGTGGCATCCAAACTTTTGATGCAGTTTTTCGGGGGTCATCATCACCTATCTTGGCACCAAATTTGGTGGCTCTAGCTCTTAAACTGAGGGAGATACAGCCATTTGTGATTTCAAAATGCTGGGGGCCTGGGGGCGGAGTGGGTGGGCATGGCTCCAAAACTTTGATGCAGTTTTTGGGGGGTCGTTACCAGCTATCTTCCTACCAAATTTGGAGGTTCTAGCTCCACAACTCTGGAAGATACACGCATTCCCGTTTTTGACGAAGCGTTGGGGTGGATGGGGGCGGCTAGGGCAGTATCGGTGGGCGTGGTATCCAAACTTTTGATGCAGTTTTTGGGGGTCATCATCACCTATCTTGGCACCAAATTTGGTGGGTCTAGCTCAAAAACTGAGGGAGATATAGGCTTTTTTGACTTTAAAATGCGGGGGGTTGGGGGCGGAAAGGGGGGGGCGTGGCTCCAAAATTTTTGATGCAGTTTTTTGGGGGTTGCTAATAGCTATCTTCTTACCAAATTTGGTAGTTCTAGCTGTAAGGATGTGTGAAATATGTGGATTTATCGGTTTTGAGTTATCGAATTTATCGATTTGCCAGCCCCCCAGTTATCGTAGAACCCCCATCTTGACACTTTAATTTACTATCCCATAGATAAAGAGAATTGGAAAGTTTCAAGTCTCTAGCTTGAAGGGTGTGGAAAAAAGTTGCGAACATACAGACGGGCAGACGGACAGACGGACAGACGGACGGACACCATGACGGACATTGCACAAACTCAATATACTCTTTACCTTCGGTATCGAGTATAAAAACAGTCTCGTACATCACCCGTACCGTATTACGAAACACTGGTCTGCAGCTCTGTTAGTCACTAGCAGTAGCTAAGTGTTGAACAATGAAAATGTTAAATAAAAGCTGTGCTGTTGTTACTGTTGGAATCAATGTTCAGCAATTCTTTACGGCCCTTAAAAGTGAAATAATATGTCGGCAAACAAAAGCAGATTCGAAAATTTTAATAGCGATTCGGAGAAAATTGCTCTAATAAAGGCTATGGAACGTCGGCTAGTCTTGTGGGACATTAAGAGTGTCAATGCTGGTGGCTTGTTCGCTGAGTGACCCACATATTGGGGATTCTTTTGAGTGGTTTCAGTTATATTTAGCATTATCTTTGGTAATCTCAGCGCTGCCCATCAAATATGGGTTCACTAAAATGCTTTTTGGTTTTGCAGCCTGCTTTTTATACCCTTAACCCATAAAATGGGTAAATAAGGGTATAATGGTTTTGTGCAAAAGTATGTAACAGGCAGAAGGAAGCATCTCCGACCCTATAAAGTATATATATTCTAGATCAGCATCAATAGCCGAGTCGATTTAGCCATGTCCGTCTGTCCATCCGTCTGTCCGTCTGTATGAACGCGTGGATCTCAGAGACTACAAGAGCTAGAGACTTCAGATTTGGGATATAAGTTCTCCTATACCATGAGCAGAACAAGTTTGCTTCAAATTACCGATAACTATTCTGGTTTCCGATATACACATGGAATCGATAACAAACAAATATCGAATTTGGAAAATAAAAAAATGAGGGTTAAAAGAATGAGTAACGATAGATCTTTTCTGAAAATTTCGTCCAAATCGGTTAAGAAACACCGGAGATATCGAGCTTAATCGATTGAAGTTAAGTCAATATACCAAAGTTTTATATAAATTTAATTTTTTTTTTGCACTTGGGTTCAGTGTATCTTCTAGTCGGGCTCTCCCGACTGGAGCCTTCTTACTTGTTTTTTTAACAGCCGCCAGCAGCAGAGCGTTAGTTGTACTCAAACACAACAGTAGCGCGCTTTGGTCATGAATCATTATTTTGAATTTAAGTATACAAAACACAGCTGCATTTCCGATTTATTAAAAGAAAGTTATCAACCAACCGCCACAATATGTGCATGTTTTAACACTGCTCGTTAAGGTCCGTAAAACTCATGTATACGGTACGGGAGCTGTACGAGGCTCATGCGTACAGGCCTTCAAATTTAAATGCACTATTGTAATACTAAATTAATTATAATTAATCATACCTTCGTGGTAACAATTTCTTTAACAATATGAAAATCTGTTGTGGGGGAGCTAGTTTGCTCCTTCACAAGGTATATAAAATGATTCTGACCTATTTCGGTCTTGCCACAAATTGCGTGTCGTAGATTAATAAATTACTGTTATAATGCATGTTTCAAGTTGATTTGGTTTCACTTGGTTCTCTTTTAATTTGCATTAATAGATCATAGCCTCAAATTCAGCAATTCGGAGTTGTTTTTTTTGTGGAGGTCAGAGAAAAAAAAAGCATCCAAGGAAAATGCCGTGGTCAGATTTATGAAATCAAAACTTTGTGGCGACATTTCAGATGAAATGACTAAAGCTGTGACAGATGCTTCAAGGAGATTTTCTTACCGTTTGGCAGATAAATGGAGGAAGTGCAAGTCACATGAACAGGGTTTTAGACGAAAATATATAGATTGGTTTAAGCCTTGTTGTCGCATACAACGGAAACCGAAACCGAATTCAGTATATTTGCAACTGAAACCGAAACTGAAACCGAAAATCGTAATTTTTCCGTTTCTAGCTACCGAAACCGAGTTCAGTACACTTGCAACCGAAAATGAAACAAGTACTTTTGACTTTATTCGGTTGCTGCCAACCGAATATGTAGAATGCAACTACCGAGTACAATTTTGTCGATTTTTTCAGGTGTTATTTGAATTGGTGTGAAGAAAATCCGAAAACTCGACGACATAATGCCAAATACATTTTCAGTTGTTCTTCTTGCACGGCAATGTCTATAGTTGTAGATGGCTTTTGTTTTATCGTGCAGCGACTGTGCTATTGGATATGGTTTCATCATGGAAGTGTTCAAAGCAAATGCTTCATTACCAAACATAACGTTTGGCAATTCAACGTTGGTTAATGGCAGAGCAGCAGGAGGTGGAATATTAAAACTCCCATTGTTGATCAATTTGCCCATTACACTTTTTAGGAAAATGCCTGTTGAAGATTTGCATTAAAAATCAATTTGACATTTTTTTGGAAATAAACATCGATTTTTTACCTGCGTCTCCTTCTCTTCCATATGAACCAACGTCTACTGCAATGAATTTATGTTGACATCAACGATTGCTAACAATACAGTTGAATGGAAGTCTTTATAATCAAAATAGGCTGAACCCGCTTTTGGCCGGACGTGCTTGCCGTCAATCAATTTGAGAATTCCACTTTGAGAAAAATTTTATTTTTTTATTTTAACAAATTAAATTTAAAACTTAATTCGAAATTTAATATAAGCTTAATGAGTGCTAGCTGATTAGGCCTTCGACTCGAGATATAATACATATGTATGATGAAGTGTTTTATAACTTTTATCAGAGCTGCAAACCGATCCGGAACCGAACCCTGTGGAACCGGTTCTCTGCGGGTTCTTTGGTATGTGGAACCGAACCCTGAACCGAACCCAAGCAATGTATTGGAACCGTGAACCGAACCGGTTCCATTTTTGTCCACCGGTTCCAAATACAAAGTACATGCATTTTGCATACAGGCTGTGCGCGCCCGGCATGAAGCCCGAAGCTCGCCCACAATTTCGTGGAAAAAGGTTATGCATGTACATTTGTTACCAAATGTGACGATCTGTTTCAGCTTGTGCGTCAGCCTGTCGCCACAAAAAATAAACCCGGCACGCTGTACAGAACTGAGTTAGCTATGAGTGCATACATTGAATGTATCACATACATATATATGAATGTGCATATATTTATGCACACTTTTCCAATGCGTTTTGATCTTATACTTATGTATATGTTGTTGTGGTTTGCTCGCAGTCGATGCATAAGTCGGCATTAAGGCGCCACAAAATTTGTCATCTACTGCGGCGACACCAGCGACGACACCGTTCGCGTTGTTCTATTGGTTGAAAATGAAAAAGCAACGGCATTTAAAAAATGTGCAAAGTGTGTTCTTTTTATGGTTGCCAAAAATCTTAAAATTTACTTGTTTTGTGTATCATTTGTATGGCTCAAATTTATATAAGAAAAACGTCATACGGTGGCAACTCTTCGAAAGGCACCCGTGACGTTGTAACGGAACGGCATGCGCAAGTCGCGATCTGCTTTGTATTATTTTTGGCATTAGAGAATCTAACGTTGTTTGACAATGACTTCAATACAAGAGTTTTTTGAGTATAACGCTCAGACCAAAATAATAATAATTTAATGAAAATGTTTTCATTAATAGTCAACAAATGTCTTTTAATTTTTTTTAATCGACGAACCCGGGTTTGGAACCGAAACCGAGGTTCCAAAATATTCAGAACCCGGTTTTGGAACCTCTGCGAATTTTCAACCTAGGGTTCGGAACCCGAACCGAACCCTTGCCGTTTTTTCAGGGGTTTGCAGCTCTGACTTTTATATAAAAAAGAAGTTTGATTTGTAGTAATAAGCGTATGTTGTTGCTCTAAATTTTAAGTTTTTCTGTATTTACAAAGTTGTACAATTTCTTTATGTTCGCTACAGAAGGATCTTTTAGGTGGGAAGAGGGGAGCTGGGAACCAAAGATTTGTACCCTTATTCTGTGTAGGTCCGGACATGCGTCAAGTAGGTGGTCCACATTCAGGTGTTCCCACAGAGATGGCAGGGTATTTATACAGGGTGGTCCCCTTTAGAAGGTGTTCATGGGTTTGTATTGTATGGCCAATCCGTAGGCGGGTGAATACGATGCCAGAGCGCCTTTGAACAGATACAGGCAGTGAAAATTTGCTGAGAGTTGGATTGATTACAGCGTATCTGTGATGGAAGCGAGTCCATTGTTCAAATTCCTCTATATTTGTGTGTGTCGTGATAAGCTTTTTTAAGTCCTTGGCGTTAGTTGGCTCAAACCGGAAAGTGGGTAAATTACACATTTGGTTAGCAGCTTTATCGGCGTTTTCATTTCCTGGGATTCCTTTGTGGCTAGGAGCCCAGAATAGCGTGATTTTTTTGTTGTTTTTGGAGGTGATTTTTTGGACTTCTCGGATTGTTGGGTCGCTGTGGTCCGGGTTGAGGGTAGCTAATAAAGCTGACAGGCTGTCCGTACAGATTACGAAGGCTTCTGTATTATTCATGGCAAAGTGACAGGCTTTAGATATGCCAAGTGCCTCGGCGGTAAAGATGGAGTTGAAGTTTGGAAACAGGCCTCCGGCAATCAGTTTATTATTTCTGTCAACTACGGCGAAAGAGGTAGATTCCACAGTTTTAGAACCATCCGTGTATAGCCAGCGTTTTTCGCCGAGCTTATCTTTTTCTTATAAGAACCGGGAATGGTATACGGAGCTTGATGTGGAGTTTTTGGAAGCATCATATAGTTTCATGTTGATGTTAGGATGGGGACGGGACCAGGGAGGGTCTAAGTTGAAGGGTTTTTTGTTGGGTATAGCTAAGCCAAGTTGTGTGCAGTACCCGGCACACCGCCGGAGGGTGGATTGGTACCTATATTTTCTTTTTTGTTTAAAGATAAAGTTAATTCGTTTGCAAGAACTCGATTGCTAGTAGTGAACAGCTTCGGGATAAGATTCATTGTATTTTTGAGTAGCCTATTCGAGATTGAAGGTAATCCGGATTCTGCTAAGATGCAGGGGATGGGCGACGAGGGGAAAACGTTGATTGAGCGTCTAACTGCAGCATGGTATGGGGATTGGAATTTTTTGATGTGAGACTTTGCGGCCCATCCAAAAATAGGAAGTCCGTAATCAATTTTAGATAGCTAAAGGGCACATGTGATATTTATGAGGGTGTTAGTATGTACATTGGAGTATTTGGAACTAAAGAAATTAATTAAATTTAATCGGTTTTCGAGTTGTTTTTTTAAATAGTGGCAATGTTCCTTAAATGTGATCTTCGAGTCAAATATTATACCTAATATTTTTAAGTAATTAACATTTTTTAAGCATATGTTCTTTTAGCTTATATCTGGGAATTTACATTTATGTTTGCGACAGATGTGAAGGCTTTGACATTTATCTATAGCTAAGGTTGCGCCAGAAATGGTGCCCCAGGTTTCTAAGTCTGCTAAAATCTTAGAAAATGTGTCTATCACCAAGTTTGTATTCTTAATTTTTGTGAGGATAATTGCGTCGTCTGCATAAATAGATACACTTATGTTTTTGTTTCTTTTATATTTATACCCTTCACATGTGAATCAGGGTATATTGACTTTGTCATAAATCTGTAACGCCTTAAAGGAATGATGGGAGACCCCATAAACTATATATCAAAATGATCAGGACGAGCTCAGGAATTGATTTCCGTCCGTCCGTCCGTCTGTCCGTCTGTCCGTCTGTCTGTTTCAACACGATTTCCGGCCAAACTGCTGAACCGATCTTGATAAAACTTTCACAGATTGCTTAGATCATGTCGGGTTTGTTCACTATGAAATTTCATCCCGATCGGAGCATTCTACGATATAGCCACCATATAAATTTACCATATCAACACGATTTCCGGCCAAACTGCTGAACCGATCTTGATGAAACTTTCACAGACTGCTTAGATCATGTCGGGTTTGTTCACTATGAAATTTCATTCCGATCGGAGCATTCTACGACATAGCCACCATACAAATTTACCATATCAACACGATTTCCGGCCAAACTGCTGAACCGATCTTGATGAAACTTTCACAGATTGCTTAGATCATGTCGGGTTTGTTCACTATGAAATTTCATTTCGATCGGAGCATTCTACGACATAGCCACCATACAAATTTACCATATCGTACTATCAATTGTTGTCTCTGTCGTGCACTTTCAAGTACCTACATGTCAAATTGTTGTTGTTGCACACGAACAAGGAAATGACGCTCAAGAGTAAAAATATTAGCGAAAAATTACCAACAACTGCACAGAAACATAAGAGGGGGGAGCATTGATTTGGCTGTGTGAAGGGTATCATAGTCTTGGCATAGCCAAAATTAACTATGCGCCACTATGTTTTGTTTATATCTTTGAACGCAATCATGAAAAGTATTACTGAGAGGGGTGAGCCCTGGGGTATGTTGATTAGTAGTTTGTGAGTTGATGATGTGATGTTGTTGACCCGGACCCTAAAGGTGCGATTAGTCAAAAAAGGCCTTTATAATGTTAAAAAACCTACGACCAATACCCCAGAGCTTGAGTTTTTTGAGAACTGCATGTGGCCCTATGCGATCAAACGCCTTTTCAAAATCGTTCGCCCATATGGTGACGTGATTTTTGGTCGAAATGGCATTAGACACGAAGTGTTGTATCCGCAATAAAGCGTCCATCGTGCTATGCTTTTGTTTAAATGCTACTTGGTTGTGGGAGACTAGGTTGTGTCATGTTATGTACCACATAAGCCTGCGTGCAATAATTATATTCGATACCGAAGGTAAAGAGTATATTGAGTTTGTGCAATGTCCGTCATGGTGTCCGTCCGTCTGTCCGTCCGTCCGTCCGTATGTTCGCAACTTTTTTCCACACCCTTCAAGCTAGAGACTCGAAACTTTCCAATTCTCTTTATCTATGGGATAGTAAATTAAAGTGTCAAGATGGGGGTTCTACGATAACTGTGGGGCTGGCAAATCGATAAATTCGATAACTCAAAACCGATAAATCCACATATTTCGCACATCCTTACAGCTAGAAGTACCAAATTTGGTAAGCAGATAGCTACTAGCAACCCCCAAAAAAATTTTGGAGCCACGCCCACCCTTTCCGCCCCCAGCCACCCCGCATTTTAAAGTCAAAAAAGCCTTTATCTCCCACAGTTTTTGAGCTATAGCCACCAAATTTAGTGCCAAGATAGGTGATGATGACCCCCCAAAAACTGCATCAAAAGTTTGGATGCCACGCCTACCAATACTGCCCGAGCTGCCCCCATCCGCCCCAACGCTTCGTCAAAAACGGGAATGCGTGTATCTTCCAGAGTTGTTTAGCTAGAGCCACCAAATTTGGTAGGAAGAAAGCTGGCAGCGTCCCCCAAAAATTTGCATCAAAGTTTTGGAGCCACGTCCACCCATTCCGCCCCCAGCCCCCCGCAATTTAAAGTAAAAAAAGCCTATATATATCTCCCACAGTTTTTGAGCTATAGCCACCAAATTTGGTGCCAAGATATGTGGTGATGACCCCCAAAAAACTGCATCAAAAGATTAGATGCCACGCCCACCAATACTGCCCTAAAGAATATATTGTCATTTAATGAAGCTAAGTACATGAAGTACAAATGAGAAGAAGTCGTTCTCACCCTTATATTATAATTTATTAGTTATTAAGAGTAATTAACAACTTGCCAAACATTAACATTACAATCATTCATTCTTTATCATATTATAGTTTACCATGTTACAATTACATTCATTAGCTTTTAATAACATTTCGGCTCAAGCAACTTAACAGAATATTCGAACGGCCAGATCGGCGAAAGATGATCGAAGGGTGCGTGCGCTCTCACGACCCACGATCCACAATCGCGACCCACGCGAAGTAGGAAGGCTTGCTCGGGCTGAGCACGCGACCGGCGAGTTAGTTAGAAATTCGGGTCAAAGGCGTGTAGACGTGTCAGCGGAATAATTGATTAGGGGCAAGAGTAAACGGTTGCCAAGTACAATTGACGAAAGCGAAAACGGAACGAAAGCGTAGGCATATAGGGAGATATATCAAGCGGACATATATATTACAGCCAAGAATAAAGTAAGCATAATATAGAACGTCTAAGGAAGGCATATCGAAATAAAGGTTCGAAAGACTGAAATACCCTAACCCCAAAACCTATTATTAGATTGAGTCGTTTCGATTCGCGTTATAAAGTGCTTCGCCAGCTGATGGCGTTCGCCTCAGCTTGGATAAAGAAGAGAAACCTGTGGACTTTGCGGTAGGAGTGCGGTGACAATCCACTCGCCAACCCAGATCACCCAGTAAGATCGGTGACGCGACCTTTTGCATTATGACGCTGACGAACTTTACCTCCAATTAGCAATTGTGTTTCAGCAAATATAAATATTTCTTGTAACGCGAGCCTTGGCCAGACTGAGATCTGTACCTCGGCTCAAAAATCACTACTTTACCAGTGGCGCCCGACAAGCCAAGTACAGCACGCATCAAATTATCAAAAGTGAAGTGGTTTTTTTTGGCAACGGCAAATAGCGAACAGTGGGACGAAAACAATCGGGAAAGCAAAACTGAACAGTGGGACAAGAGTGATGGGAAAATAAATGTGAGCAGTGGGATGAGTGCAACCGCGAAGTGGAATAAAAATTAAATAAATTAAAAAAAAAAAAACATTTTAAATAAATAATTAAAAAAAAAAAAAACAATAATAATAATAATACTAATAAAAATATATATAAATTAAAAAAAAAAACATTTTAATGAAATAATTAAAAAAAAAAAAAATAATAATAAAAATATATATAAATTAAAAAAAAAAAAAAAACGGTGGAAAATTAAATAAAGCTAAACGGAAAAAAGAGGGTCTTGACGAAATAATATCTAAATAAAACTAACAAAACCGAATTACAACCAGGAGCAAATAATATACCCGAACCAGCCATGAGTGAACACGAGAGCACAGAATTAGAGAACTGCAGTAACCCAGGCGTAGGCGTGCGATGGGTGTACCACTGCCGAAAGGAGGACTTGGAGAAGATTACGCACGAACTCGGCCTGGACAAACTCGGAAAGGTAGAAGAGTTGCGGAAACGGGTATGTACCTTTATAAAGGAAGGGACCCATAATTTGGGGACGCGGACACGTTTGACGGAATGGGAGTCGAGGTTTGCCAAGACCCAAGAATCGCTCGGCCTTTCCGCCGCAGAACCACAAACACGCCAAAAATCAGAATCTGACCTGCTGACACTGTCGGGGTCACCCGGGGGATTGTTTCCGCTGCACAGCCACACACAATATATGCCGCCCAGTGAGCAGAAGATAAGGATTGAACCCTCACCTGGTATACATGTGGTGCCACCTGTAAACTCCCCTGTGAATAGTACCCAGGTGGGGCAGGTGGACTACAGACCGAGTGTGGGAGCCGGCGACGCGGAGCTTGGCAGTCTTAGACAATATATGTTCGTCCCTGAGCTAGTTCGCAGGTGGGGAATCAAGTTTAACGGATGCACCGACCCACTCACATTTCTAGGAGCGAAGAAGAACGGCCGATATCCCACGAGGTTAGTCTAGATCGTGTGGCCGAGGTTATGAGCGAAGCATTGACAGATAAGGCGGCACTCTGGTTCACAACCAGTCGACTAAGAGATACGACGTGGGCCACTTTCAAGAAAGAATTCTTGGAATTTTTCTTGCCCCCAAGGTACTTCCAGAGGCTGGAAGACGAAATCAGAGCTCGTCGGCAGCGTAGTGGCGAAGGGTACAAAGACTATTTAATTGACCTTAGGGGACTTATGTATCACGCAGGATATATAGATAGCACAAAAGTTGTATAGAATTTATGAAAACCTAGCGCCGGAGTATAGATTATATATCCGCAGAAGAGATTTCGTGACGTTGGGGCAGCTAACGCAGATGGCCGCCGAATTCGAAAACGTCCGAAATCAGAGCCGCAGGGAAGCAGAGGGTAGTCAGGGGTAAGGCGTTAAAGATCATGGCGCGACAGGGGGGACAGGCATTCCCGTCACCCGAAGCAACCCGTTTAAAAATCCGACGCCTGTACAACAGACCAGTCCTGTAAGGGAGATTCCAAACGGTGGGATCGGTCACGAGCAGCGTAGACCCTACAACGGGAGACGCGTGTGCTATAAGTGTTCGCAGCGCGGGCATTTTGCTAGAGAATGCCCCAATCCGCGAGTACTGTTCTGCAGATCGTGTGGTACACAGGGGGTGAACAGCGCAGAGTGTTGTCAGAAACAGCCGGGAAACGAGGAGCGGCGGCATCCAGAGTGGGATCGGATGGGCGCCGGTGTGAGTCGTTCCCAAAATTAGAGTACCCACTGAGTGTCCAGGACAGTCGTATAGTCGCTACTATTAAGGCTGGAAGGTACGTAGCGAAGGCGACAGTTGAGACAGGGGCCACCAGGAGTTTTGTGAGCGAAGGGTTTTTTCGAAAGGTGGCAGACGAAGGCAGTTTACTAGCAGCGGATGGTTCAAGCATAACCATAGAAAAGATATTGCGGGTAAAGGTTGGATTAGCACGAGACGAGGCGACGATAGATATGCTCGTTATGCCGTCTATGTTGGACAACGTGATTTTAGGTATGGACTTTCTGTGCAGGATGGGTACGAAAATCCAATGCGGAAAAGCGAACCTTGTTCTCGAAGCGGTGGAGGAACCAACCCCGGGGGTTGGCAGTACCAACGTGGATGGGATAACAAGGAAGAAAGGCAAAATGGACGGCAGCGAAAGGAAAGAACAAAGAGATGTACCAGGGGCACCCAAGGTGGATGACGCCGTGAAAGCTAAGCGAGAGGAAAATCAGGAGATGGTGCCGGGCGCCAAGGAGTCTCTACTAGGTCGGCTGGAAGATCCAGGCAAAGAAAAGCTTAACCCAACGAGCCAGGTGCCCACAGCGCTTCCAATACAAAAAGAAAATCCGAGGAAAGGCGTAGAGCATCCCATGGGCAGGGCACATGTGGAGGGAGACGAGGATCCAAAGGCAGGATTATCTGGCACGGGGAAAGCGAAGTCAGGGATGCAACCGAGTGCATTAACAGAAGGAGGGTTGGAATGGCCAGCAGATCTGGAGCCGGCGTTACAGGAATTCTTGGAGACGGAGTTAGCACTTTTCGAAGGACTCAAAGGCGTGTCTAATATAGCCGAGCATCGGATTGTCATGAGGAATGATAAGCCAATAAAGCAGAGGTATTATCCCAAGAACCCAGCTATGCAGCGAGTTATCGACGATCAAGTGAACGAACTGATAGAAGCCGGTGCAATAGAGCCGTCCAGGAGTCCTCACAGTGCGCCTATAGTGCTCGTTCGTAAAAAGACAAATGAATGGCGAATGTGTATTGACTACTGCCAGCTCAACGCACATTCAATACCCGACGCGTACCCAGTGCCCAGAATAAACCATATCTTGGAAAGGCTGAGGCACGCACGTTACATATCTACGTTGGATTTAAAACACGGATATTGGTAAATTCCAATGGCAGCGGATAGTCGGGAATGCACGGCGTTTACGGTACCCGGCCGAGGATTGTTCCAGTGGCGTGTCATGCCGTTTGGTTTGCATTCGGTGGGTGCGACATTTCAAAGAGCATTGGACACAGTAATCGGCCCGGAGATGGAACCCCATGCGTTCGCCTACTTAGACGATATCATAGTGATCAGCGTGACGAAGGAGCAGCATACGGCAAACCTAAAGGAAGTTTTTCGTCGGCTGAGGGCAGCAAATTTGAAGCTGAACAGGAAGAAGTGTTCGTTCTTCCAGAGGAAGCTAGTGTATCTGGGACATTTAGTGAGTGACGAGGGAATCCAGACTGACCCGTCGAAGGTGGAAGCGATTAACAATTTGAAGGCCCCAGCAAACTTGAAGGAGGTCAGACGGTGCTTAGGCATGGCACCGTGGTATCGGCGATTCGTGCCTAACTTTACGACGGTAGTGCAGCCGATGACAAGTTTGTTGAAAAAATCCCGAAATAGGTCGTGGAACACGGAACGGCAGGCGGCATTAGACAATCTCAAACACTGTCTGACGACCGCTCCTGTCCTGGCATGTCCGGATTTCGCTGAGAAGTTCACACTACAAACGGATGCAAGCGATTACGGCCTCGGAGCAGTGCTAACGCAAACTATCGACCAGCAGGAGCGAGTCATAGCGTACGCGAGTCGTAAGTTGTCGAAAGCAGAAGAAAATTACTCGGCGACAGAAAAAGAGTGCCTGGCAATAGTGTGGTCGATCCGGAAGTTAAAATGTTATCTGGAGGGATATCGTTTCGATGTAATCACGGATCATATGGCGCTAAAGTGGTTGGATTCCATAGAGAGCCCGTCGGGAAGGATCGCGCGCTGGGCGTTAGAGCTCCAGCAATACCAGTTCGACGTACGGTATCGGAAAGGCAAACTCAACGTGGTGGCAGACGCGTTGTCTCGAGACCCGTTAGAGAAACTCCAGCAAGCCGTGGTTCAACAATTACCAGGAAAGTGGATTCAAGTAATGAAGGATAAAGTCGCCAAGGAATCAACCAAGTATGCGGACTACGTCGAGGAAAATGGACTCTTATACCGGCACTTAGGCTATCGCGCGGACGATGAGGATTACATCCCATGGAAGCTCTGTGTCGACGAAGAACAAAGGACGCGAGTGCTTAAAGAGTGCCACGACGCGCCGACGGCAGGTCACCAAGGAATTCGCAAGACGATTATGAGGTTATCACAGCGTTACTACTGGCCGGGAATGTTTCGTGATGCAGCCAGGTACGTTAAGTGCTGCGAGAGATGTCAGATATTCAAATCGGAGCAGAGGAAGCCAGCCGGACAAATGCTAGCCCGCCAGGTGGCAGAGCCGATGGCCATCCTGTGCGCGGACTTCGTGGGCCCTTTGCCACGCTCAAAACAGGGTAACACGATGCTTTTGGTGTTTCACGACGCATTCACGAAATGGGTGGAGCTGGTCCCCTTGAGACGAGCGACGGTAGCAACACTACAAAGAGCATTTCGCGAGCGAATCTTATGCCGTTTCGGAGTACCAAAGAGATTCGTGTGTGACAACGGAGTGCAGTTCACGAGTCGAAACTTCAAGGCATTTTTGAATTCGCTAGGCGTAGAGGTGGAATATACAGCCCGTACTGCCCACAGGAAAACCCGACAGAGAGAGCAAATAGGACGGTGAAAACTATGATAGCACATTTCCGGAAGTCAAAGTTCGTGGGATGAACTAATACCTGAAAACTCTTTAGCCGTCAACTCGAGCATTGCAGATTCAACAGGATTTTCCCCAGCGTTCTTGATGCAGGGAAGGGAACCTCGTCTGCCAGCAACGTTATACGATGAGAAAACGCCGGGTACGGGAAGTACAGCACAAAAACCGGAGGAAAAAGCAAATCGAATGCAAGAAGTATTCAAAATAGTATAAAGCAACCAACAATGGGCTTCGAAAGACCAAGGGAGGAACTATAACGTAAGGCGGAGGGAATGGCGACCAACCATCAACGATTTAGTCTTATTTAGAACACACCAGCTATCCAAGGCTAGCGACGGATTCACGGCAAAGTTAGCCCCGAAATACGACGGCCCGTTCCGCGTTAAAAATTTCGTATCTCCGAACGTCGTGCGTTTGGTAAAAGAGGGGCAACGGAAGAGCAGAATCGCTAGCATAGGGCAACTAAAACCATCCCATCGAGAAGACGAAAATCCCGAAGTGAGCCGCTCTCTAGTTTAAACAAACGGCCTGAAATTGAATCGGGAAACGAGTTTTTTTATATTTTTTTCTATCAAAAAAAAAAAATAATAACTAACAAACTAACCACTTTATATGAACACCGTTAATCACCGAACTAACAACAATTTATATTAAAGGTTAATTGCGAAGAATGGACAGCATCATCACCCTCAGCAGCGACGAGGACTCTGACACCACCATCCGACGAGAGTATGAAGACGGCGTCTACGGAAAATACGCGGAAGCTCATGTGGAAGACGCAGAAGATAGCGATCGCTCGGAGGTATCAGACCCAGATCCAAGATCGCAGCAGCAGTCGCGTGACCCACGGCGGAACCACCCCCGATATGAGCAAAAGGAAAGAGAGACGTCTCCTACATCGTTTAAACATACAATGTTTATAAGGAATAAATCTGCGGTGATCACAGTAGACGGCGAGCATCGAACAGACGGTGGAGATAACGACGGTGGTCATAGAGGCGCCAAATGCACGAGCACCACAACCATACGTCGAGGAGCCGGCCTCGCCTCCAAACCTTCAAGCATTGGAAGAAGGGGCACCCTACCGAACGAAGGCACTGAAGAGGGTAACAAAACGGAAGCACCTAGCAAGGCGTTGGAAACACCCACGCCACCGGAAAACGATATGGTCGAGCAAGGCAAAAAGCCAAAAACAACAGGCGACGCAAAGGATGAAAATTGGGAGGATCAGCAAAAGGAAGATGACCTGGAGGAAGCATTTACCGAGTTGGACAGCCCACAGACGTTTGAAGGGATTGATGGATGGGAAGAAGGACTAGACTCGGAGTTGGGCGAGGAGGACAACCACTCGGGATGTCAGCGGAACCCACCCGCACACAACCCGATGGTCTGGATGTCAATACCGTCGAGTTGGAACGTTTACCCTAACGATAGAATTCTGACACGGGCCGCCATTCCGGTCATTGATGCGGAGCTACGAAGCAGAGTCCCTAGGAGCCGACGCAGCCGTTTCACGATCAGGGTAGGAGTGGATACGTTCGCCGTGACACGACACCGCGACGGTAACGTCGCGATCACGAAGAAAGGGGGGTGTGTGAGGTAGGCCAACATTAGCCTCCCTCACAATTTATTATTAAAGAATATATTGTCATTTAATGAAGCTAAGTACATGAAGTACAAATGAGAAGAAGTCGTTCTCACCCTTATATTATAATTTATTAGTTATTAAGAGTAATTAACAACTTGCCAAACATTAACATTACAATCATTCATTCTTTATCATATTATAGTTTACCATGTTACAATTACATTCATTAGCTTTTAATAACATTTCGGCTCAAGCAACTTATCAGAATATTCGAACGGCCAGATCGGCGAAAGATGATCGAAGGGTGCGTGCGCTCTCACGACCCACGATCCACAATCGCGACCCACGCGAAGAAGGAAGGCGCGCTCGGGCTGAGCACGCGACCGGCGAGTTAGTTAGAAATTCGGGTCAAAGGCGTGTAGACGTGTCGGCGGAATAATTGATTAGGGGCAAGAGTAAACGGTTGCCAAGTACAATTGACGAAAGCGAAAACGGAACGAAAGCGTAGGCATATGGGGAGATATATCAAGCGGACATATATATTACAGCCAAGAATAAAGTAAGCATAATATAGAACGTCTAAGGAAGGCATATCGAAATAAAGGTTCGAAAGACTGAAATACCCTAACCCCAAAACCACGTGTGTCTATTATTAGATTGAGTCGTTTCGATTCGCGTTATAAAGTGCTTCGCCAGCTGATGGCGTTCGCCTCAGCTTGGATAAAGAAGATAAACCTGTGGACTTTGCGGTAGGGGTGCGGTGACAATCCACCCGCCAGCCCAAATCGCCCAGGCATTCCAGTAGCGCGTCTTAATGGTAGTTTACCAGCCTACGGTAATCACCTGGGCTTGGAAAGAGTAGTAACTGAGGCTTGTGGTAGGAGTGCGGTGACAATCCACTCGCCAACCCAGATCACCCAGTAAGATCGGTGACGCGACCTTTTGCATTATGACGCTGACGAACTTTACCTCCAATTAGCAATTGTGTTTCAGCAAATATAAATATTTCCTGTAACGCGAGCCTTAGCCAGACTGAGATCTGTACCTCGGCTCAAAAATCACTACTTTACAAGCTAGAGTCACCAAATTTGGTATGAAGGTAGCAATTGACATTCCACATAGATCTGCAGCAAAAATTTTGATGCCACTTCCACCCATACCACCCCCAGCCCCCCTTTCCCCACTTTTTACAATTTTCGAGCTAGAGTCACCAAATTTGGTATGAAGATAGCAATTGACATTCCACATAGATCTGCAGCAAAAATTTGGATGCCACGCCCACCCATACCGCTCCCAGCCCCCCTTTCCCCACATTTCACTAACTTTGAGCTAGAGTCACCAAATTTGGTATGAAGGTAGCAATTGACATTCCACAAAGATCTGCATCACAAATTTGCATACCACGCCCACCCATACCGCCCCCAGCACCCCTTTCCCTTTTTTTTTTACAATTTTCGAGCTAGAATCACCAAATTTGGTATGAAGATATCAATTGACATTTCACAAAAATCTGCATCAAAAATTTTGATGCCACAACTTTCCATACCGCCCCCAGTCCACCCTTTCCCCACCTTTTACAAACTTTGAGCTAGAGTCACCAAATTTGGTATGAAGATAGTTTGTGGCATCCCCATCTGCATCGGAAACTCTTTAAGGCAGCGTACACCCCTGCCGCGTCCGTACCCCTTTGCAATCAGGCCTCTTTTTACCGGTTTAATACTGGTATCGAGTATGCCGCAGTCGGTTGCGTCCGACTGCAACGTTTCCACTTGTTTTTTCAATAATTTTGCCAAGACAGGGTAGAAGAGATATTGGGCGGTAGCTGGTAATCTCATTTGTAGGCCTATTGGGCTTAGCAATGGGGATGATAATTGCTGAGCTCCATGTGTGTGGGTACGCCCCACTTTCCAGCATAAGGTTGTTAATCCTAAGTAGTTTTTTTTTAACGTTCGGGGTATGTTCTTGATAATAGGGTAGGTTATCCTGTCAGCGCCTGGGCTTTTGCCTTTTGACTTTTTTAGAGCTAACTCCATGTCGCTAAGCGTAAAGTTTTCTTTTAGGTGCCTAGCAGTAGCAGAGACATCGTTTGGGAGATAGAATTCTGAGATAGAAGTGCTTTTATGTTGTATGTATTCAACTGAGAAGTTAGCATCGGCGGAGTAGTCTGACCATGATTGGCCGAATTCCTCAGCGATTTCTCGGGAGTGGAATAGTGTACTGGAGGCGGACTTAATGAAATTAATTGGGGTGAGTTTTAAAAATATTGGATAATGATCACTACCGTGAAGGTTTTTGGAAATCGATCACTCGCATCTGTGCGCAATTATTGGGGAAATTAGTGAGATTTCGACGTTTGTGAAAGAGTTATGAGTGGAAAGGTGGGTGTGTGAGACATCATTTCGAACAATTAAGTTATGGGCGCTGATAGCCCGTTCTACTTTTTTGCCGCGGGAGTTTGCTTCATGAGATCCCCATAAGGTGCTCCAGGAGTTAAGATCACCTTGTAACATAAGTGGTTCGGAGACTTGGCTTATTATGTTTGATAAGGCACGACTTGAAAAGTTTTCGGAGGGAGGAATGTATGCGTTTATAATGTTTATTGGGTTATCTAGATTTAGTTGAAGTGTAGAGCAAAGTCTGTTTGCGTTAATGGTTTTGTGGGTGTGTGGGATGGTGCGCTTAATGAGTATACCTACACCTTGTTTGGCTGATGTATTATGAGGGTGATTGTAAAAATATCCAGCGTATGCTTTGGGGAAAATAAATATATTAAAGTTATGTGGTAGGTGAGTTTCTTGCAAACATAGAATATCTGGGGAGTGATCTCTTATGAGAAGTGAAAGTTCGTTATAGTTGTAAAATATACCGTTTATATTCCATTGTAAAATTTTATAGAACATGTATATTGAGTTTTATTGCATGTTATATGTTTGCAAAGAAATGAGTACTAAAGGGAATATTGATAACAAATCAAGAATCATTCATTGACTCGTCTGAGTAATCGGAATTGCTTGTAAGATCAGAGACATGAGGGTCTGCGGTGTGAGTTGAGTTATTTTTATACCCTTAACCCATAAAATGGGTAAATAAGGGTATAATGGTTTTGTGCAAAAGTATGTAACAGGCAGAAGGAAGCATCTCCGACCCCATAAAGTATATATATTCTTGATCAGCATCAACAGCCGAGTCGATATAGCCATGTCAGTCTGTCCGTCCGTCTGTCCGTATGTATGAACGCGTGGATCTCAGAGACTACAAGAGCTAGAGACTTCAGATTTTGTATAAAGTTCTCCTATACCATGAGCAGAACAAGTTTGCTTCAAATTATCGATAACTATTCTGGTTTCCGATTAACATATGGAATCAATAACAAAAAAATATCGAATTTGGAAAATGTAAAAATGGGGGTTGAAATAATGGGTAACGATAGAACTTTTCTGAAAATTTCCAAATCGGTTAAGAAACACCGGAGATATCGCATTTAATCGATTGAAGTTAAGTCAGTATACCAAATTCTTATATAAATTTAATTTATTTATTGCAACTGTGTATCTTCTAGTCGGGCTCTCCCGACTAGAGCCTTCTTAATTGTTTTTGTTTGGTTTTGTTTTCGTTGAGTGTTCTTGTGCTGATAAAAGAGCAGCAGAAGATGTGCGTGGTGATATTAAATTTGGGTTTGAGTGCACCAGCTCTACATTATGAGCGCTGGGGCGGAGAGCAGCTAAAACTGCTGATAAGGGGAAAGGGACAGGGGCATCGGGGGTGGCGGTGGTAAGAGAGTTTTTGTCGTTTCTTTTTGGTGTTTGTGTTGATGTAGTTGATCCATTTGCCGTGGGAGGCGATGTTGATAAATAAGCAGCGATCGCTGCAAATGTTGATGGTGCGTTGATTGTATTGTTGGGTATTTGTTGTTTTAATATTATTCTGGCTTCCCTCAAACTGCATTTCTTTGTGGTGCAATGCGAAGTATTTCTCTGTGATGTTGGTATTTCGGACATGATGGCGAAGAGGCGGCGTGGTTGCCGTTGCAGTTGGCGCAGTATGTACGGGTGCAGAGCTCGGGTGTATGTGGGGTGAGATTGCAGGTGACGCACATGGGGGGATTTTTGCAATGTTTTGCTGTGTTATTAGGCCACACAGCAAAACAGTTGGCAGTTTTTGCATCGCATCGGGTTAGGGAAGTACTCCCGCACTTTGACTGTGTGCCAGGCGATGTCCAACTTGTTCGGTAAGGTGTAACGATCAAAGGTTACTAAGATAACGCCCGTAGACTTAGCTGTGCCATCGATTAGCTTGGTGAACTTGTACGTTTTGGGGTGTAAGTTTGGCAATTATTTCCACTTCGGGGATGTTGATCAGGTATGGAGCGTAGATAGTACCTTTTACGAAGTTTAGAGAGTCGTGGAGGCTGCATTCAATCTCGCATATGCCCGGCAGTTTTTTGGTGTTAATGAATGTGTCTGCCGTTTACTTGTTTTTTACTAGCATCAGGAGATTACCATCTTGTAGTGGGTTGATTTTGATGACGTCTTTACTGATCATGTGGAGGGCGCGGTCTGTGGCAAAGCATGAGAAGTCTGCGATTTGCTTGTCAGTATTTTTGGAGGAAACTTTCATAAATTTCGGGTTTTGTTGTGCGGGCATTGGTAGATCTGGGTACTCTTCAGGAAGTTTACTGTATTGTCTTTATACCCTTCACACATGTGAAACAGGGTATATTGAGTTTGTCATGAATCTGTAACGCCTTAAAGGAATGATGGGAGACCCCATAAACTATATATCAGAATGATCAGGACGAGCTCAGGAATTAATTTCCGCGTGTCCGTCTGTCCGTCTGTTTCAACACGATTTCCGGCCAAACTGCTGAACCGATCTTGATGAAACTTTCACAGATTGCTTAGATCATGTAGAGGTTGTTCATCCCGATCGGAGCATTCTACGACATAGCCACCATACAAATTGACCATATCGTACTATCAATTGTGGTTGTTGTTGTCGCACACGAACAATAAAAATAAAAAAAAATGAATCCATGTGTGAAGGGTATCATAGTCATGGCATAGCCAAAATTAACTATGCGGCACTTGTTTTTTCTTGGTTTTGGGGCTACCGCTGAGATTTGCAAAGCGGTTATCCCCGAGATTAGGTGGCCCGGGGGCCATGGATTGTCAAGTAAATTGTATTAGCAAAGTTTTTTTTTTATTTTATTTATTATTTTTAATTTTGTGCGAGCGAAAAACTTAGTAAAGCGGAATAGAGTGAGATGACGGCTAGTGACTGTGATAAGACAACGTCTGTGCGCTGTGGATGCTAGTCGGTGACTGCTTTAAGTAAAAATCATCGACGATTGTTTGGAAATAAGCGGTCGTCGGTGTGGGGATAGATTTTTCGAGGAAATGCACAAAGAGGGAGTTTAGGCATTTCTCTACTATTCGCCCAATAGTGGTATGGTGCACACGGTATTGAAACGATAGGGATCGAAGTGTTTCGCCCGTTGCCAAATACCGCAAAGCAAGGCACAATTTATGCTGGGCGCTTATTGGATTGCGCACCCAAGTCGTTGGATTTTTTTCTAGATCTTGTTTTGACACATCTAACAATTTCCCAAATAAAAACGGGGTCACTCGAAAGTACTCGCGGAACTTTGTATCGTCGTCCATCAAATGACGTTCTATCAAAATGTTCACAGCCCCTTTTTCGGATCTTTCCCTGTAGATTTTGTGTGGGCTTTTCCTCTTATTAACTTTGTTGCCGAACAACATGAACAACATTAGAAAATCTTTTTCAAAACAATAATTTGCAGCAAGGAACGCTGCGATTCTTTTTGCTCCGATGAATAATTTTGCATTTTGTAAGTGATAAAACGCGATGCGGATGAAAATTAGCGAATGAAAAGAAAAAGAAATATTCCGTTCGGTTTCAATTTCAGTTATATGTTGCAACCCACGCAAAATCACCCACTAACCGAAACCGAAACCAAAAATCGGATTCGGTTTCAGTTTCCGTTGTATGCAACAACAAGGCTTTATTGCAGAAACATGTGTAAACGTCTCGAAAACCGTTAAGTCTGTAGGACGCCCTGCATTAGCATATCCTAAGAAAAATCGAAGATCACGGAGAAGGCAAGCTGCACATCTTGTCGCATCTAATGGAGGAAACCTCAATGTATTTATTCAAGCGGCAAGAATGGCCACCCGAAAACAAAACAAAATTTATCTCGCTTATGTTTTGAACCTCTTATATTTATGCTCAGCAAAGGCTAAAGTAATTCGTAAGGTAGTACAAAACTTAGTGAATAAGCCATAAGTCACTCCATTATCATTTAAGAAAAATTTAATAAAACAAGTGGAAACGTTGCAGTCGAACGCAACCGACTGCGGTATACTTGTTACCAGTATTAAAACCGGTAAAAAAAGGCCTGATTGCAAAGGGGTAGGGATGCGGCAGAGGTGTACGCTGCCTTAAAGATTCTCCGATGCAGATGGGGATGCCACCGGCTATCTTCATACCAAATTTGGTGACTCTAGCTCAAAGTTTGTAAAAGGTGGGGAAAGGGGGGGGGCTGGGGCAGTATGGGTAGTTGTGGCATCAAAAATTTTGTTGCAGATCTTTCTGAAATGTCAATTGCTATCTTCATACCAAATTTGGTGACTCTAGCTCAAAATTTGTAAGAGGTGGAGAAAGGGGGGGCAGGGGGCGGTTTGGGTGGGCGTGGCATCCAAATTTTTGATGCAGATCTTTGTGGAATGTCAATTGTTATCTTCATACCAAATTTGGTGACTCTAGCTCGAAGTTTGTAAAAGATGGGGAAAGGGGGCTGGGGCCGGTAAGGGTGGGCATGACATCCAAATTTGTGATGCAGATCTTTGTGGAATGTCAATTGCTATCTTCATACCAAATTTGGTGACTCTAGCTCGAAATTTGTAATAAGTGGGAAAGGGGGTCTGGGGGCGGTATGGGTGGGCGTGGCATCCAAATTTTTGATGCAGATCTTTGTAGAATGTCAATTGCTATCTTCATACCAAATTTGGTGACTCTAGCTCAAAGTTTGTAAAATGTGGGGAAAGGGGGGCTGGGGGCGGTATGGGTGGGTGTGGCATCCAAATTTTTGATGCAGATCTTTGTGGAATGTCAATTGCTATCTTCATACCAAATTTGGTGACTCTAGCTCGAAGTTTGAAAAGAGTATGGAAAGGGAGTTGAAATGGGTGGGCGTGTCTCCAAAACTTTGATCCAGATTTTTGGGGGTCGTTGCCAGCTATCTTCCTACCAAATTTGGTGGCTCTAGCTCCGCAACTCTGGAAGATACACGCATTCCCGTTTTTGACGAAGCGTTGGGGTGGATGGGGGTTTCTAGGGCAGCAATGGTGGGCGTGGCATCCAGTTTGATGCAGTTTTAGAGGGGTCATCTTCACCTTTCTTGGCACCAAATTTGGTGGCTATAGCTAAAAAACTGTTGGAGATATAGGCTTTTATGACTTTAAAATGCGGGGGGCTGGGGGCGTAATGGGGGAGCGTGGCTCCAAAACTATTGATGCAGTTTTTTGGGGGTTGCTAGTAGCTATCTGCCCACCAAATTTGGTAGTTCTAGCTGTAAGGATGTGTGAAATATGCGGATTTATTGTTTTTGAGTTATCGAATTTATCGATTTGCCAGCCCCCCAGTTATCGTAGTGCCCCAATCTTGACACTTTAATTTACTATCCCATAGATAAAGAGAATTAGAAAGTTTCAAGTCTCTAGCTTGAAGGGTGTGGAAAAAACTTGCACACATACGGACGGACAGACGGACAGACAGACAGACGGACAGACACCATGACGGACATTGCACAAAACCAATATACTCTTTACCTTCGGTAACGAGTATATAAATTGCTCAATACTATTAATTTTACCTTTACTCTGCGTCATTAAAATATAGGCTGTGACACACCCATATTTCTTGTAAATAAACTTCCTACATATTATATATAACGAATGCAAAGAACCATATCAAAATATCTTGCTTCGTTCACGAGTTATTGATTTTGGCCAAAAAAAGTGGTTGGCTGGACCATAGTGGGGTGGCTGGTGGTGGCTGTGGCGGCTGGTGTCGGCTGGGGGCGGCTAGGGCAATATTGGTGGGCGTGGCTCCAAAACTTTATGCAGTTCTTTGGGGGTCGTCATCACCTATCTTGGCAACAAATTATGTGGCTCTAGTTCAAAAACTGTGGGAGATATAGGCTTTTGAACTTCAAAATGCGAGGGGCTGGGGGCGGAATGAGTGGGCGTGGCTCCAAAATTTTTGATGCAGTTTTTTTTGGAGCTGCTAGTAGTTATCTTTTAACCAATTTTGGTAGTTCTAGCTGTAGGGATGTGTGAAATATGTAGATTGATCGATTTTGAGTTATCGAATTTATCGATTTGCCAGCCCCCCAGCTATCGTAGAACCCCAATCTTGACACTTTATCTGTCCCGGCCATAGATAAAGATATTTGGAAAGCTTCAAGTCTCTAGCTTGAAGGGTTTGGACAAAAATTGCGTTTACACAATCCGACGGACAGACACCATGACGGACATTGCACACCATGACGTTTCTTCGAAATAGCATTTTCTTGTGTTGCTGTTTGTGGGCATACAAATATGAATTCAAAGATTTCTGGCTAGTGACACATTTTTGTTGTTGCTTGTAAAATATGCTTTATTTTACATGGATTGTTTTGATGTGGCTTAATTAAATGTAAATATAAAAGAAATTTTAATGTAATTAATCATCAGTCAATATAATTGAATATATAGGTTAGGTTAGGTTTGACTGGCTGTCACTCCCAGGGGAGCGCCACACATAGACCGCTAAAAGGTCCTTAGTGAGGCCGGTGTTTGGAGGTGGTAAGGGCTATCCCGATGGACTATCTCTATGTGGTGTCCTGCAGGGTACGTGTGCTTCGGGCAAATGCCGGAAGCTTATTGGGTTCCCACTTGCTGGCTTCATCGAGTGAAGCTAGGAAGGGAACATGTAGGTAGCGTAGTCTTTGTGCTGCCAGTGCGGGGCAGCTGCAAAGGAGTTGCTCAAGCGTTTCCTTGACACCAAGAACCTTGCATTTCCGGCATTTGTCTTTGTCAGTTATGCCTAGCTTTTTCGCGTGTACTGCGATTAGGCAGTGGCCTGTGAGGAGGCCTACCAGTCTTCGGCAGTCATGCCTTTTTAGCTTTAGCACATATTTCGTTAGTTTTTCGTTGTAGGCTTTGCACATTATTTTTGAGATTTTGCAGTCGGTGGTGTTTGTCCACCTTCGTACTGCTGCGTCCCGTGACTGTGTCTCCATATAGGAGTGTAGCGTTCGCAGGGAGATCGGGACTGCCACAGTGTCACTGTTGAGTCCCGTTGCACCTTGCTTAGCCAGAATGTCTGCTGTTTTGTTGCCCTCGAAGCCCTGGTGGCTTGGAATCCAGTAGATGCGCACGTTTTTAACGGGTCCGAGTGCATCTAGGGTTTCCCTGCTCGCCACGACATTCCGAGAGCTTATGTGGTGGGCCTGTAGGGATTTGATTGCCGCCTGGCTATCTACGAATATATTCACCGTGTCCTGCGTTGTATTCGTTTTTAAGACTGCTTCCGCTGCTTTCCTGATTGCGAATATCTCCGCTTGGAATATGCTGCAGTGGTCCGGGAGTTTGTAAGACAGGCTCATGGGTGGTTCGGCGCAGTACACTGCTGCGCCAACTCCCTCCCTCATTTTTGAGCCGTCTGTATATATGTTGATGGCCATCTGCTCAGCTCCTGAGCGCCAATCATCTTTTCCTAGGAGCGTGGGCGTAAAGTTAGAGCTGTTTCTTGGGGTCATATAGTCTGTTTCGACTTGGATCCCTCTTCCAATTATACTATGCCCGCAGTAATGTTTCTTAATTTTGCCTATCGTGCAAAGACGTTGAGCAGTCTTTTTTGCTGATAGGCGTGCTGTATGTCCACGGGGTTGACATTTAGTATGGTCTGTAGTGCTTTGGTTGGTGTTGTCTTCAGCGCCCTTGTGATGCACGTAAGTGCATGTCGCTGAGTTTTTTCCATTCGTTTTACGAATGTGGATTTCTCTGTGGCCTCCCACCATACCAGTATTCCGTAGAGCAGTATGGGGCGCACAATCGAGATTAGAATCCAATGTGTCAGTCGTGGTGAGAGTCCCCAAGTGCTACCCAACATCTTTTGCGATGTGTAGAGTGCATTGCTGGCTTTCTTCACCCTTTAATCCACATTGAGCTTCCAACTCAGCTTGCTATCCATTACTATCCCTAGGTATTTGACACTCTCTTTTGGTATCAGTGTCTTGTCGTTTATTTTCGGTGGAGTCCAGCGAGGTACTTAGTCCGGCTTCCATGGCCCATTCTAGTATCTCTTTGAGTGTGTGGTCCATGACAGAGCTGATTGTCGATGGACACTTGCCCGTGATAATTATGCTTATGTCGTCTGCATAGGCAGTTATCTTCGGGGCTTTCCGTTTAAATTTTCTTAGACGTCCGTTTACCACCAAGTTCCACAGAAGGAGTGAGAGCACTCCTCTTTGGGGAGTGCCACACTTGGCTTCCCTGACTGCGGTAGTGGTTCCCCATTCCGCTAGTATTCTCCTGCTGCTCAGTAGGTTCTGAACCCAAGAGTATACTGCTTCTGCTGGGGTCACAGCTCTTAGGCTGTGCATTATTGCTTCAGTCGACACATTGTTAAATGCGCCTAGGGCGTACTCTTTGTGGTGTAGTGCTTTCTCTAGAGTAGCTACAAGGGAGTGTACCGCTGTTTCCACCGACTTGCCCTTTGTGTATGCGTGTTGGTTCTGCTTTAGAGTCATCTCTGTATTCTCTCAGATGTGGAGATCGATCAGCTTTTCTAGAGTTTTTAGTAGGAACGAAGTCAGGCTAATTGGTCTGTAGTCTTTCGGCAGCACGTGGCTACATTTTCCTGCTTTTGCCAGGAAAATGACCCGTGCCGTTCTCCAGACCACCGGCACATAGCCATACCTAAGGCAACCTCTAAAAATTTCCCACAGCTAAGGAGTGATCACATGTTTGACCTTCTGCATCATGGCCGGGAATATCCCGTCTGGACCTGGTTATTTGTAGCTCTCAAAGGAGTCTATTGCCCACATTATCCTTCGCGTTGTTGTGATACCTTCCGGAATTTCCACTGTTGTGGTTGAGGATATCGTTTGTATGTTTGCATTGACTTCGGTGCAGTTAGGAAAATTCGCCTCCAGGAGCACTGTAACGAACCTAAAGTTACGCGGTTTTTTAGCTGGGCTAACTCTCGCGGTGCTGAGGGTACGTGCCAACAAATTTGTATTTGTGGCGGCTGCGGCAATAAGAACACAATTTGGTTTGGTTTTAATACATATATTTTAAACTGCACTCTCTGCTAGTTTTCACGTTGGGTTTTACAATTGCTTTGCACTTAATGATATTTCTTATTAGAGTTTAGTAAATCGTACGGCTCTTGTGTCGTGGTTTTATTTGCAATGCTGGCGCTCTCGTTGCATCAAATATTCAGAGTCAATGTTTCGCCTACTAAACGAGGTTTTAGCTAGCAACGCCCGAATTCGCCAGGCTCTACTATGGCCTCCTTGTCACCACCAGGATTTCGCCAGTAGTGTCGCCTACTCTCCGGCTCTGACTTTAGCTTCACCTGTCCTTCGCCAGGCTCACTTATCTGATACTTGGTTTTAATTCGAGGTTGCTTTGCAAATGTAACGCGGCACAAGACTTGACAACTTTCGCGTATCGATTTCTCACACAATGTTTGTTAATTCGCTAAGGACACGATCTGCTTGTCCTTATTGCGATATGAATCCTTTTGATTCTTGGGTTATCCTTTCACGTAGGATTTCTTGCCCTCTGAGTCCTGTATTCACTTTATGTTCCGCGTTGACGTTCTACTTTGCACTCACACTAACTTTGTATTCGCTCTGACTTGTATTCGACTAACTTGCCGCTCTGCCCAAGGCGGCTCCTTTTATATTCTTCTGCTGTCTCGCTGGACCGGGGCCTGTCAACGCTGCCAATGTCGCGCCAAGGGCAAAGGTGGCGTGATCGTTCCAGTGAGATTGGCCTAGCAACAACGGTTCCTCGTTGCTGATCACGCCTGTCGTTGGTGTGACGGTGATCACTATATTTCGTGGATGCACCGCTCGCACACCAACGGCACTTTGCCACGACTTTTGCGGTACGTGTTTTGTGGCTCCCATGTGCCAAACACGTACCTTAGCGCTGACATCCTGTGTCAGAGCGAGACAGCATGCGAATTCGCCGCAGCTCAGGTCCGGCTGCGGCTATAAATACAATCGCTTTTTGTGAGGCGCTATAAGTAAATATGGCTCCCTCACACTCCCCTCTTTCTCCGGAAGTGGAAGCCTTCCACTTAATTTTGTGTCTTTTTCAAATCGCGCGCCTCCGTTTTGAACCTTGGCGTCCGTTAGCAGTGTTGCTGTAGCGATCAGCCGGCGGTCGTGTAACGCCATCTAGTGGTGCGTTGCGCCATAGCAGCCAGCTTTGCATCGCCCGGTGTTACTCGATACGGCCTGATCGATATTTGCGATGTGGCCAGATCGATATGGCCACACGCAACTATCCAACACTAACACATATTTTTGCGCCTTGCGCCATATCCACCATATCCTCAATCATGTTCTCTTTTTTCCAGGCCATGCCGTTTTGACGCCCGCGCTGGATCACACACACATTTTATGTGAGTATGCTTCCAGCAAACTTCACCCCCCCTCCTGCAGTTTTAATACACCTGTTTTCTTTATATTTTTTTTCAGGTTACGCGAAATAATATGCAAATACTATTTTTTTCTATTATTTTTTTTTATTGTGCAGTGTTAGTGTTTTTTTTTTTTTCCCTTTTATTCGGCCACAAAGGCCCGCGTGCCTCGGTTCGAAATTCGCACGCGGTATAGCTGCCCGTGCGCCCACACAATGCGCGACGTGCGCCTCTCGCTCCCTCCTGTTGTGGCTGCTAGTACTTCTGGTGGCCAGTCTGCCCGCGCCACCTCTCTCCATCCTGGAGTCCCCAACGGTGCGGACGATTGCCGTTGCAGTACCGGGCGAGCCGGCCGTTCCCCATATGGGCATGAAGCCTGCCGGCCGAAAGCTGGGCGTGCCGCATTGGGCGCCCATGTTGGTGGCGGAGGCGGTGTCCTGGGGCGAGGCGGCGTGCCCACCTGCATCGGTGTTGGCCACACCCACGGCGATGTCCTTGTTGCCGGACTGGTGGCCGCGTGGCTTGGTGCCGGTAGTGCGCGTGGTGGTGACGGCGTGCGCGGTCGTGGTGGTGGCGGCGTCGGTGTCCGTGTTCTTGGTGGCGGCGTCGGCGTCCGTGTTCGTGGTGGCGTTGGCGTCCGTGTTCGGGGTGGCGTTGGCGTACGCGGTCGTGGTGGTGTCATTTCTTTGATGAAACCCTCGCGGGGTGGTGCCACCTCCTCTGTCCATTCCAGGACAACTGTCGCGGTGTGGTGCCACCGCCCGTCTACGAACCGTTTCTCCCTATTAATGGTCGCCGTCGGTGGTGTCGACTCACCCGGATCGTTCGGCGGCAACTGCTCCTCTTCGTCGGACGATATATATATCACCTCGTCCTCATCCTCCTCATCCTCCGCAGCGTCCAGCCCACGTGGGAATGGCGACGGTGGCCTAGCGGGGCGCCAGTCTGGCGGTGGTGTTTCGGGTAGTGGTGGTGTGGCGAACCGCTCCGGGCTGGCTGGGCCCACATTCTCATCCTCTGGCGTCGGTGGTGCCTCGGGATGGCACATTCGTACCCATTCCGGGTTTACTTCAATGAAATCCCTTGGCGGCGGCGACTCCTCAACCTCGCCCACTGGACCAACGCTGGCATCCACCTCCCAGTCGCTACTATCCCAGTCGTCATCGTACGCCCGGCGCACCCACTCGCGCTCTTCTTCCAGCTCCTGGCGGCGACAACGCTCACGCTCGGCCGCCTCTCGCTCTTCCGGGGACTCTAAAATTGGTGAAGCCCGCAGCTCCAGCACATCTGGAGATGCCTCCCGTTGCGGCTCGACACGCGCATAGGGCTGTCCGGCCCAACGTCCTCGTCGCGCCACGTTTCTGCGCCCTCTGGCGCTGGCACCCATGGCCGCCGCGTCGACCACGCACGCATCCCCCGCTGGTGTGCGAGAGTGCGCACGTGGGTCACGGCTCGACGCATGGACTGCCCTCCTTCCCTCGGTGTTGCTGTTGCTTCCTTGCTCCATTTTAAACGGTGAGTACTTGTGAATTTCTGAATTTTCTCAAAGTGACCGACTGCATGGTGGTCGGCACCTTTTATACCCCTACTCCGTACGCATGTGCAACAGTGTAGGTGTGCAAGTTACGGTATCCTTCCCGCCTGCGATCGCCATGTTTTGTCAGCGCTCTCTTTGCGATATCGCTAACCTTTTTCATTAACCGTTTTCCTGACAGCGTTTGCTTCGCACACTTTTCGCCGCGTTCAGGTCCGGTTTTTGTAATGCCCTTGGTTGGGCCGTGGCTCTTATTATTATTTTTTTTTTCCTATTCTCCCCGCCCACACATTCGTTGTTGTCTGTTATTTTTAGTAAATATGTAATACCATACATATTTATTTTTATTATTTATATAATATGTAATACCTTACATATTTATTTTTGTTATTGTTTAATAAATATGTAATACCTTACATATTTATTTTTATTATTTATATATATGTAGTACCTTACATATTTATTTTTGTTATGCTTTAATAAATATGTAATACCTTACATATTTATTTTTATTATTTATATATATGTAATACCTTACATATTTATTTTTGTTATGCTTTAATAAATATGTAATACCTCACATATTTATTTTTATTGTTTATATATATGTAACACCTTACATATTTAATTTTGTTATGGTTTAATAAATATGTAATACCTTACATATTTATTTTTATTATTTATATCTGTTAAATGTGTTGAGTAGGGGCAATATTCAATATGTATTAATACATATTCACCCCCTTTTTTTTTTCCGAAAAAAAAACAAATTAACTAATTATTTTTTTTTTTTATTTGTAGGAGGTGATGGAGATTCAGGTGAGTAAATGAGATACGTCATTAACAAGGCCACTTATTAACCGCTCTTTTCTTTTCCAGATTTTCACCACAAAAAAAAAATTACTTTTTGTTCTAGGGTCTTAAAATAATTTGTGACCCCAAAATTTTTTTTCTCTCACCCGTTGTCCGTTCCGCCTCCGTGGGGTTTTATGTCGCCTATGTGCGCGGTCCGTTCTTTTTCCCCAGTTTTCCCCTGTAATTTACAGATTACAGGTGATACAAAATTCATTATTGTATATGGTCCGGAAAATTTAGGAGCAAGCTTCGCAGCGAAGCCTTCCGCTGCATTTGACAGGTGGTGTTGTTTCACCCACACCTTGTCTCCTACGGATGGTTTCCACTGCCGTCTCCGTAGGTTGTAATGCCTTGCTTGGTCCTGAGAGGCCTTCTCTAAACTCCTGCGCACCAATTCAAAAACTTCTCTAAGTTTTTGCGCATTGTCGCTGGGTGTTTGTGTCGGTTGCCCTGTGCCGAGTGTAACGTTGTCGTACAGTGCATTTGGCAGCCTTGGTTCCCGCCCTTGCGTGATAAACGCTGCACTGTAGCCTGTAGACGCCGATACGCTGGTATTAACGGCCAGTGACAATTCTGGCAAAAATTCATCCCAGCACCGCTGGTTATCTTTGGTAAATTGTGCAATCATCGTTTTTACCGTGCGGTTCGCACGTTCTGTAGGATTCTCTTGCGGAGTGTATGGTGCTGTAAATTGGTGTCGCACTCCTAATTCTTCGAGAAAGCGTTTGAAGGCTTTACTCGTAAATTGTGTTCCGTTGTCCGTTATGAGAACTTTTGGCACCCCAAATCGTGCCAAAATTCTCTCTCTGAATCCCTTTTGCAAAGTGGCTGTGGTTGCGCTCCTCAGCGGAACTAACTCAGTCCACTTAGAGAACCGGTCAAACATCACCAACAGCATTGTGTTGCCGTGTTTTGATCTTGGCAGTGGACCAACAAAATCAGCACACACGGTACTCCATGGCTCTTCAGGGATTTGTGTCAACATCTTTCCTGCCGCTGCCATTTGACTTGGCTTATATTGTTGACACGTTTCGCAGTTGTGCACATATGTGCGTACGTCCCTGTACAAGCCTGGCCAGTAGTAGCGTGTCGCTACTCTTGCTATCGTTTTCCGGCTTCCCAAATGACCGGCTGTGGCTGCGTCGTGGTTCTCCAATAACACCTCCTTCCTTTTACCTTTGGGTACACAAAGCTTCCAAGCTTCCACATCTCCGCCTCCAGCGCGGTGTGGGATGTGTCTGTACAGGTTGCCATTTTCCTCCATGTAATCCGGATATTTCCTTGCATTTTGTGCGATTTCCTTTTTTAATTTCTGAATCCATTTGCAATTTGCGTTGTCTGCCTCCATCCCTTCTGTGGCGATTTTCATTAGGCAGCATGTCTCCGGAAGTGGCTGTCTCGAAAGTGCATCGGCTACGACATTGAGGTTGCCTTTACGGTATTTGACTTCAAAGTCGTATTGTTGCAGTTCAAGCGCCCAACGCGCTATTCTGCCTGATGGACTCTCAATTGAGTTTAGCCACTTCAGCGCCATGTGGTCCGTTATGACCACAAAATGGTAGACTTCCAGGTATGGCCTTAGCTTTCTGATTCCCCACACTATGGCTAGACACTCTTTTTCAGTTGCCGAATAGTTCCGTTCGGCACCGTTTAGTGTCCTACTGGCGTACGATATTACCCTTTCACCTTGCTCCGAAGGTTGGCTCAATATCGCACCCAGGCCATAGTTACTTGCATCCGTCTGTAAGCAAAATGTTTTTGAAAAATCTGGGCATGCCAATACTGGGGACTGAGTCAGCTTCTCTTTGACCGTGTCAAAAGCTACTTGCCGCTCCTCAGTCCACTCCCATTTTGCGCCTTTCTTCATCAATGCGTTCAGAGGTGCTACTTTCGTCGCAAAATCTGGTACGAAGCGCCTGTACCATGATGCTACGCCCAGGTATTGTCGTAATTCCTTTACGTTGCTTGGCGGCTTCAATTCTGCGATTGCAGCAACTTTCTCTGAATCTGTGCGAATTCCTTCTTCTGTGACTCTGTGACCCAAATATTTCAATTCCTTTTTAAAGAAATCGCATTTGTCCACGTTTATACGCAAATTTGCTTCCCTCAGCCGCCGAAATACCTCTTTGAGATTTTCCATATGCTCTTCGCGCGTTCTTCCGATGACTATAATGTCATCTAAATATGCAAACGCGTGTGGCATCATTTCGGGTCCAATAACACGATCCAAAGCCCTCTGAAAAGTTGCCGGTGCCGAGTGTAACCCAAATGGCATTACTTTCCACTGGTATAATCCTTTGCCTGGGACTGTAAAAGCTGTCAGTGGTCGGCTCGCTTTCTCCATCGGGATCTGCCAGTA
The DNA here is from genome assembly GCA_018904305.1 of Scaptomyza montana. Taxonomy (NCBI): domain Eukaryota; kingdom Metazoa; phylum Arthropoda; class Insecta; order Diptera; family Drosophilidae; genus Scaptomyza; species Scaptomyza montana. The sequence goes on from JAEIGR010000023.1 coordinate 484,011, forward strand.
CCCATCTTTCAGATCCAAGCTAGTGATGAAGTGGGCTTCACGTAGCTGGTCTAAAATGTGGTGCACTCTTGGCAATGGATACGCGTCCTTAACGGATCGGCTATTAAGTTGCCTAAAATCCACACATAACCGCCATTTGCCATTCTTCTTTTTCACCATCACGATTGGTGCGCTGTGTGGGCTGTTGGATGGCTCTATGCAACCTTTCGCAAGTAGTTCCTCTACTTGCTGGTTAATTTCCGCTTGCATTTTTGGATTCTTCGGAAAATAACGCTGTTTTATAGGCCTGTCTTCGCTCATCACAATTTTGTGTTCCGTAATTTGTGATGTGCCCTTTAGGTGTTCGAAGGCTGCGACTTCCCGCAAAAGAAATTCATTAATTTCTTGATCCTCGTGTAGATTTTTGGTTTCAATAGCTGGGTTTCTGACATCGTGTATTGCTTCGTCTTGTTCGGTTACATTCTGGACAACTGCCACTGACAGTCTCTCCTCCAGCTTTCCAACCTTGTGCCGTCGTGCTGGGATGGTGACCACCAATCCCGCACACTGCAACACTGTGCCCATGCCAGTCAGAAAATCCCAGCCCAGCACCAAATCGTCTATCACACCAGGCATAATTAGCAACGCTACTTGCAAACTGCGATGCCCGAGTCTTATTTCGACTGTTATTTGTTCCGTTGTCCTGCTGTTATGTCCGTCTGCTAACTTCACCTGTCTACTTGCGACGCTTCTCCGGCCTACAGTGCTCAGTCTACAAGCAAGCTCTTCGCTAACAAAGCTGCTTGTAGCCCCGGTATCGACTGTAGCCTTATACTGACACTCACCGATCCCTACGGTGGCAGTCAACTGCGTCCCTTCGTCCTTCAAGTGACCGACTAGCGTCTCGGGGCGGACCTTGGCGGCTCCCGCTCGCCCCTCGCTGGCGGACGCCGCTGGCCGTTTCCCGACTGACAACATAGGGCTGTCCGCTGACCGATCCTGCCACAGACCCAGCAGAACTCCAACATTGGGTTTCGGCACTCTATCGCCCAGTGTCCCTCCTGTCCACACACGCGACATGCCCTTCCTGGGTTGTTTATGTGTGTCCTGGCAGGATTTTGCTGGGTCCTAGGTGTTGGGGTTGGCCGTTCGTCCATTCTTCCAGTGTGCTGGCTCTGCTCCTCCATGGCCATAAATCGGGTACGATTTCCACGACTCTGGTTGTGATCGCGTCTATTTTGCTGTGTATCTCGGTGTTGTTGAGGCTGTTGTTGTTGATGTTGGCTGAATTGTTGTTGGGCTGTAGCACTTTGTAGCCTCAGTTTCAGCCTATCTTTTTCTAACTCTTCGAATTCTTCTGCCAGTTGCATCAGCTGAGTCAAATTCGAGAACTGGTTTGACCGTGCGTATCCGCGCAAGTCAGGAAGGCTGTTGGTATAAATGGTGCGCACTTCCTTCTCTGTTGAGAGTCGTAGGGGTCTCATCAGAGTCTGCATCTCCACCATATAGACTTTAAAAGGCTCATCCGGAGCTTGCCGCCGTCTGCGTACTTCGTCGTACAAATTTTCAAAATAATCTCGAGGTAAAAAATATTCTTGAAAACTGTCGACAAAATCCACCCATGTCGTCCAATGCCTGTTGTTAGCTATGTACCACTTAAGTGCCATTCCTTTCAGCAACTCCGGCATCGCTCTTGGAATTAAATTTAAATTTAATCCATATGTGTCTGCCGACCATTCCACTTGCTCCAAGAATTCGAGAGGCTTCGATAGTCCATCGAATCGAAAGCTCCACTCTCGAACTTGTTTGGCTACTTTCTGGTATTCACTTGCCCTTGCATTGGTCTGATCATGTGTGTGGGTGTGGCTACGCTCTCCTGGCTGTTGGGTTGTATTCCAGGGCGATCGGCGAGATTCCTGTAAGTCTCGCGCCCTAGCCGCGCTGGTGCATGGGACGCTCAGCCTTGCTACGTCTATGCCGGCAAACTCCTTTTCCTCTTCGTATTCCCCTTCCTCGCGCATGAATTCTGGTTCTTTATTCAGCGACTGTCGGCTGTATATTTTCGCCAGTTCGCTAATGCGAACGCTGTGTGGAAGAGTATTTTCATTTTGACTTACCCAGTCTCCGAATTGTCTTCTCATATTTTCGACAGTGCCTTCAAGCTCCAGACCGAATTCCACTCCGCATTTCACTAGTGCATCCTTTTTTAGATTGTACACCCACGAACGAACCATATTGTCGATTATTTCTATGTATTTTATTAAAACAAACTATGTGATATTAGCCGTAGATCCACAGTTGGGCGCCAGTTGTAACGAACCTAAAGTTACGCGGTTTTTTAGCTGGGCTAACTCTCGCGGTGCTGAGGGTACGTGCCAACAAATTTGTATTTGTGGCGGCTGCGGCAATAAGAACACAATTTGGTTTGGTTTTAATACATATATTTTAAACTGCACTCTCTGCTAGTTTTCACGTTGGGTTTTACAATTGCTTTGCACTTAATGATATTTCTTATTAGAGTTTAGTAAATCGTACGGCTCTTGTGTCGTGGTTTTATTTGCAATGCTGGCGCTCTCGTTGCATCAAATATTCAGAGTCAATGTTTCGCCTACTAAACGAGGTTTTAGCTAGCAACGCCCGAATTCGCCAGGCTCTACTATGGCCTCCTTGTTACCACAAGGATTTCGCCAGTAGTGTCGCCTACTCTCCGGCTCTGACTTTAGCTTCACCTGTCCTTCGCCAGGCTCACTTATCTGATACTTGGTTTTAATTCGAGGTTGCTTTGCAAATGTAACGCGGCACAAGACTTGACAACTTTCGCGTATCGATTTCTCACACAATGTTTGTTAATTCGCTAAGGACACGATCTGCTTGTCCTTATTGCGATATGAATCCTTTTGATTCTTGGGTTATCCTTTCACGTAGGATTTCTTGCCCTCTGAGTCCTGTATTCACTTTATGTTCCGCGTTGACGTTCTACTTTGCACTCACACTAACTTTGTATTCGCTCTGACTTATATTCGACTAACTTGCCGCTCTGCCCAAGGCGGCTCCTTTTATATTCTTCTGCTGTCTCGCTGGACCGGGGCCTGTCAACGCTGCCAATGTCGCGCCAAGGGCAAAGGTGGCGTGATCGTTCCAGTGAGGTTTGCCTAGCAACAACGGTTCCTCGTTGCTGATCACGCCTGTCGTTGGTGTGACGGTGATCACTATATTTCGTGGATGCACCGCTCGCACACCAACGGCACTCTGCCACGACTTTTGCGGTACGTGTTTTGTGGCTCCCATGTGCCAAACACGTACCTTAGCGCTGACATCCTGTGTCAGAGCGAGACAGCATGCGAATTCGCCGCAGCTCAGGTCCGGCTGCGGCTATAAATACAATCGCTTTTTGTGAGGCGCTATAAGTAAATATGGCTCCTCACAGCACATTTGCCCCATCTTCACTGCATTCCGTGCGTCTGCCGTGTTCAGTTTTTAATTGGCTTTGTACAATCTGTTGACGAGCTAGCAGCTTCCTTAACCTTGCGGTGTCGGCTGTCTTCTCAATGCCTGAACAGAAGATTTGCCATGCGTGTCTTTTGGCTACTCGTACTATTTTCTTATTTTTGTATTCGATCCATACTAGCTCTTCTTCCGATTGTTTTGCGGGTTTGAAGAGTTCTAGTACGTCTTTTCTTTATTCCCTTGAGTTCTGGAGTCCACCACGGGGGTGTGTGTCTCTTCTTCCCTTGGGATGGTCTGCATATTTTATTAAAGGCTGCCACTAGATTTTTATTGAGTGTCTCTAGGGCCTTCTCTAATTTTTTTGTGGAGACTATATTGGGTGGTCGAGGAAGATTATCTTCGACCCTCTTTAACGAACTGCTCCCAGTCCGTGTTTCGCGGGTTTCTTAACACCTTCTTCTTCACTATTTGTTCAAAGTTCACACGGAATTGAATGTACCTGTGGTCCGAGAAGGAATGTCTACTTAGGACCAATCATGATCCACGGTATTCGTAACCGACGCAAGAGTTATATCTAAGACGTTAGATGAGGTAGGCCCAACATATGTTGGTTCTTCTCCCTCGTTTAATATCTTAAGATTAGTCTGTAGTATGAAATCAAGCAGTGACTCACCTCTGTCGTTGATGTCCCCGCTTCCCCATACTGTGTGATGAGCGTTGGCGTCTGCTCTGAAGGTGAGGGCCTGCTTCTTGAAGTCGGCCTCTGTCAGGAGGGGGCGCGTCGGTGTCGTGCGCCATGTAGCAGGATGCCATTAGGATTGGCTCGTCTCTGCCACCTTTTAGTGCGACCACAGTGGGGTCGTCAGTGCTGTAATTAGACAGAAAATAAACATAGATACCTTTCCTTACTAGGATTGCTGTCCTTGCTCTACTCACTGTTGTTGGGTAGAATGTGTTGTAGTTGGGGCTCCTCAGTCCAGAAACCTTGTTTGCCGAGGCTATCCAAGGCTCCTGGACTAAGGCGATGTCGGCGAGCCCTGTCTCCAGGGTTATCAGGAGCTCCGCTCCAACTTGATCTGATGGAGGTTGATCTGGATGACCCTCAGCTCCATTGTTGGCTGTGGCATCTTCCTCGGATGGGACTTCCACCACGGTTATGTCCGCATCTTGGTCGTCTTCTATTTCTAGGCTCTTGGTTGCGAGGGTGACCTCCGCCAGCTCGCTCTCCACCTCACCCACCTCCAACGTGTTAGTGTTTTTATCGTCCGTGTGGCGCTTTTTGAGACGCAGGTATACGCTATCCACGCCCCACGTCATCTTTCCGAACCTTTGGTATAGCAAGTCGTCGGCCTCCTTGTTGATTTGAATCACCATTTGCTGACCTTTGCTATCGGGCTTCGCCTCATGGATCACCTTCCAATCAACCGTCGGCACGTCCGGGTTTTGCCACCTCAGTAGCTGCAGTGTCTGGTCCGCAGGTACGACCCGCGGGAAAAGTACTTTTGCCTTCGGTAGGGACGGAATACATGTTCTTTCCACTACCGCCAGCTTGGCACCCTCCCACGGTGCGTCCAGAGTCGCCACGACACTGGTGACCCAGTGTGTGGTCATCCTTGCAGCTCAAGATCTTGTCGCCCGAGAGCCAGCCCGCTCCATCAAAAGAGATGGGGTGCGAGCCCGGTTGGGCCATCCGACTCAGAAGCGCATCGAACAGCAGCTCCTCCACCTTCTTCCACTGCTCTGGCTTCATTTTGCCGTTTGGGTCGCTCCGGTCGATGATCGCGAAGACTAGATGTCGCCTCGCCACATCGCTGGCCGTCGGTTTTGCATGCGACGCTCGCTCTTTGCAGGGCCGCTTGCTTGCTGGCGCCTCTGCTTTTGTGGTTTCAGTGGAGCGCTGGCGTTTGACAGCCAAGCTTTCCTCCACCTTGTTTGCAAAACGGACGATCTCAGACGCCATGTTCTTTTTTGTTCATAGTGGGCCCTGCCCTCTTCAATCCTTTCGTCGGCCCACTTCTGCTGGCGGGTCTCATCTGGAGTGAGAACTCGCTTGCAGTCAGCGAGCCGAGCCCGGATCTTTAAGGCGGCCTTATACTTCGCCTTGGCTTTCATACCTTCCTTTGACCTTTTGAGCTCAACACTACTGGGGGTGCTGGTACTCTCGAGTCTTCAAGGACTGCGGTATCGCGCCACATTTTGGGTTTGGTAGTGGCAGTAGCTTTCCAACCGTCCTGGCCTGCTCGAACCAATACGGAGGGTGGGTTGCTGGCGACACGCAGAGAGGATTTCTCCCCCCGTGCCCGACGGTGGTAGCACCCTATTCCACCGACGTTTGGGTTAACATCCCAACCCGTGTGCGACCTTTAGCCTCTATTTGACTTTTCTTTCTGGGGAGTCTACCCATAGCATTTTATCCTTATTGTCAAGGACCTCGAACCATGGTTTGCTCTGCGCCCTCCCAGTGCCGAAGCCGTTGAGTAGTGTAGAGCTCACCTTAGCAAGACATAGTACTACCTCTCCACAGGCGAGTAGATTCGCAGTACCTTCGTTTGTTTTATGGCAGGCCGACATCTGCTTCTGTTAGCTCCTCGCCTTGGCAGTGCCAAAGCCTTTGAATGGTTTGGGGTTCACTTTAGCTAGACGCCGTCCTGTCACTCCGCAAGGCAAATAGCACCAGGTACCCCTCGTTTGTCTTGAGGTAGAACGATGCCCATTGCCCAGCCGGCACCCTCGTGTAGGGTTCAGTAGAAGACTTTCACCAGTATACAAATAATTCATCAACAATTTTGGAGCCACGCCCACCCATTCCGCCCCCACCCCACGCATTTTGAAGGCAAAAAAGGCTTTAATTCCCACAGTTTTTGAGCTATAGCCACCAAATTTGGTGACAAGATAGGAGATGATGACCCCCTAAAAATTGCACCAGATCTGCCTCAAAAATTTGGATGCCACGCCCACCCATACCGCCCCCAGCCCACCGTTCCCCACCTTATACAAACTTTGAGCTGGAGTCACCAAATTTGGAAGGAAGATAGCTGGTGGCATCCCCATCTGCATCGGAGAATCTTTAACGCAGCGTACAACCCTGCCGCATCAGTACCTCTTTGCAATCAGGCCTGTTTTTACCGGTTTTAAGACTGGTAACGGGAATACCGCAGTTGGTTGTGTCCAACTGCAACATTTACACTTGTTTATTTTTGTGTTTGGCAAAAAGTGGTAAGAACATGCGAAAATGAAAATAGCATCACTAATGCAATCTACGTAAAAATTGTTATGCATACCAAATCTATCTTTATAAAAGTACCAGCTAACCGTTACCCCGCGTTGCTTGGCCTGATTCTGTAGAAAAACTTTAGCTCGTATTTTGATTACTGTTGTTATATGTAGATATAAAATTCTTTATTCATATTTATACCCTTCACATGTGAATCAGGGTATATTGACTTTGTCATGAATCTGTAACGCCTTAAAGGAATGATGGGAGACCCCATAAACTATATATCAAAATGATCAGGACCAGCTCACGATTTCCGGCCAAACTGCTGAACCGATCTTGATGAAACTTTCACAGATTGCTTAGATCATGTCGGGTTTGTTCACTATGAAATTTCATCCCGATCGGAGCATTCTACGATATAGCCACCATATAAATTTACCATATCAACACGATTTCCGGCCAAACTGCTGAACCGATCTTGATGAAACTTTCACAGATTGCTTAGATCATGTCGGGTTTGTTCACTATGAAATTTCATCCCGATCGGAGCATTCTACGACATAGCCACCATACAAATTTACCATATCAACACGATTTCCGGCCAAACTGCTGAACCGATCTTGATGAAACTTTCACAGATTGCTTAGATCATGTCGGGTTTGTTCACTATAAAATTTCATTTCGATCGGAGCATTCTACGACATAGCCACCATACAAATTTACCATATCGTACTATCAATTGTTGTCTCTGTCGTGCACTTTCAAGTACCTACATGTCAAATTGTTGTTGTTGCACACGAACAAGTAAATGACGCTCAAGAGTAAAAATATTAGCGAAAAATTACCAACAACTGCACAGAAACATAAGAGGGGGGAGCATTGATTTGGCTGTGTGAAATGTATCATAGTCTTGGCATAGCCAAAATTAACTATGCGCCACTATGTTTTTATTTAATATTTGCTTGTTTATTGCCAACTAAGATCAGCTGACAAAAAATCCAAATTAATTAATATTTAAATAGAATTAAAAATTTAAATAAAAAGTAAGAAAAATAAGATTATAAGTTAACGGTGGAGCATAGTGCTGACGCTGCACACAGATCAGCGACCCAGCGGAACCGCCGTTAACCAGACTGAAACGCGATATCTTGCACGAGGCGCAAGATCAGCAGTTTCGCATCTGGCGTAGCGGCAGCATACCGACAGCGCAGCGACAAGTTTGGGCTTTAAATGTAAGCAATTTGTATCTTAGAATTTAGTTCTTTATCGGCTCCATATCAAGACGCCTCGTCTGATGTGACAATAAATAATAATAAATAAAACACACATTGTATTATTCACTTTGAAACTTCGGCTGTCGTCCGTTAATATCACAAAGGTATTTGCAAAACTGTCGCCCACCGTGAAATACCCATCATACAACACACAAGTGTAACAAAGTAAAATAAAACAAGTAATAAGGCTCTAGTCGGGAGAGCCCGACTAGAAGATACCCTGAACCCAGTTGCAATAAATAAATTAAATTTATATAAGACTTTAGTATACTGACTTAGCTTTAATCGATTAAGCTCGATATCTCCGGTGTTTCTTAACCGATTTGGACGAAATTTTCAGAAAAGTTCTATCGTTACCTATTACTTTAAACCTCATTTTTAGATTTTCCAAATTCGATATTTTTTTGTTATCGATATTATGTGTATATCGGAAACCAGAATAGTTATCGATAATTTGAAGCAAACTTGTTCTGCTCATGGTATAGGATAACTTATATACAAAATCTGAAGTCTCTAGCTCTTGTAGTCTCTGAGATCCACGCGTTCATACAGACAGACAGACAGACAGACAGACAGACAGACAGACAGACAGACAGACAGACAGACAGACAGACAGACGGACAGACGGACATGGCTATATCGTCTCGGCTGTTGATGCTGATCAAGAATATATATTCTTTATGGGGTCGGAGATGCTTCCTTCTGCCTGTTACATACTTTTGCACAAAACCATTATACCCTTATTTACCCATTTTATGGGTTAAGGGTATAAATACTTGCATACTAAAAACACGTAAAAAAACTCAGTGCACCAGCAAAAAATAATTCACAGAATATTGACATATAAAAACCAAAACAACTTACGAACATCCGCAAGTGCAAACAAAACTCAGTGCGTGAACAAAACGAATATAATTCACAAAATATTAGCAAAAGAAAATAAAAAAGAACGCGAGAAAAAAGTACATGAAATAAGTGCATGAAATAAACAAATTGTAAACATCCGCAAATACAAACAAAAACTCAGTGCGTGAATAAAACGAAAATCATTCACAGAATATTAACAATTGAAAATAAAAAGAACGCAAAATAGTGCACAGAAGAAACAACACGGAAGGCGCAACAGCTAACTCAAAGGAAGGAGGATTCAATAGCAGCACCAGGATTGATTTAAAGATGACAAAAAACAAGAACAAAAAATAGGGGAAACGTTGCAGTCGAACGCAACCGACTGCGGTATACTCGTTACCAGTATTAAAACCGGTGAAAGGGGGGCTAGGCCGGAATGGGTGGGTGTGGCATCTAAATTTTTGATGCGATCTTTGTGGAATGTCAATTGCTATCTTCATACCAAATTTGGTGACTCTAGCTCAAAGTTTGTAAGAGGTGGGGAAAGGGGGGCTGGGCCGGAATGAGTGGGTGTGGCATCTAAATTTTTGATGCGATCTTTGTGGAATGTCAATTGCTATCTTCATACCAAATTTGGTGACTCTAGTTAAAAGTTTGTAAAAGGTGGTGGATGGGGGGCTGGGGACGGTATGGTTGTGCGTGGCATCCAAATTTTTTATGCAAATCTTTGTGGAATGTGAATAACTATCTTCATACCAAATTTGGTGACTCTAGCATCTAAACTTTTGATGCAGTTTTTGGGAAGTCATCATCACTTATCTTTGCACAAAATTTCGTGGCTATAGCTCAAAAACTGTGGGAGATATAGGCTTTTCTGAATTCAAAATGTGGGGGTTTGGGGGCGGACTGGATGGGCGTGGCTCCAAAACTTTGATGCAGATTTTTGGGGGTCGTTGCCAGCTATCTTCCTGCCAAATATGGTGGCTCTAGCTCCACAACTCTGGAAGATACACGCATAACCGTTTTTGACGAAGCGTTGGGGTGGATGGAGGTTGCTAGGGCAGTAATGGTGGGCGTGGCATCCAGTTTGATGCAGTTTTAGAGGAGTCATCATCACCTATCTTGGCACCAAATTTGGTGACTCTAGTTCAAAAACTGTGGGAGATATAGGCTTTTTGGACTTAAAAATCTGGGGGGCTTGGGGCGGAAAGGGTGGGCGTGGCTCCAAAATGTTTGATGCAGTTTTTGGAGGTTGCTAGTAGCTATCTGCTTATCAAATTTGGTAGTTCTAGCAGTAAGGATATGCGAAACATGTGGACATATCGGCTATGAGTTATCGAATTTGTCGATTTGCCAGCCCCCCAGTTATCGTAGAGCCCCAATCTTGACACTTTAATTTACTATCCCATAGATAAGGAGAATTGGAAAGTTTCAATTCTCTAGCTTGATGGGTGTGAAAAAACTTGCACACATACGTACGGACAGACGGTCAGACGGTCAGACGGACAGTCGAACAGACACTATGACACATTGTGGCAACCAAAAAATATCTTATTGCTTGCTATAAAAAACAAAAAAAGATTAAATAAGCAAAGTGTCGACAACGTCATATGTTTATAAATGACGATAGCGATTCAGACAGCATATCTGATTTATTGACTTTTTTTTTTTTTTTTAGATTGCTGGGTTTATTTATTGAATCTTTTCTAGTGAATTAGAAAACTAGCAATAAGTATACAAATCTTATTAATAAATCTTAGCTTACAGTACATTTTCTTTTTTTTACTGTATTCTGAGTGCGCGTCCCTAAAATTCATCGCTGGGTTGGTAAGTCGTTACGACGAAGACGGGATCGGCTGCGCAGCCTTGTGAGACCTCTCGCCAAATTGATTTGTGTGTGATGAGAGCTTGCTGAAATATTTTACTTTTTGTTCCGCTATTTCCTCCTTGACTGTTAAGATGTTTAAGTCTTTATGAATGTTTTCGTTCCGAACATACCACGGTGCCCCGGTGATGGTTCTCAAGATTTTTGACTGGGCTCTCTGGACAATGTCAATGCTGCTGTTGCGAGCGTTCCCCCATAACTGGGAACCATAGGTCCAGATTGGTTTTAGAACGGAGTTGTAAAGCAGGACCTTGTAGTCCAAACTAAGGGAAGTGCGAGCGTTGATGAGCCAATGGAGGCTATTGGCTTTCAGTTTGAGATGTGTTTTTTTAGCTTCAATGTGTCGCCGCCATGTAAGTTTTCTGTCTAAGTGTACGCCCAGATACGTTACATCGTTTGCTTTTGGAAGTGTGGTGTTGTTTAACCTGAGCGGTGGACAATCTTGCCTGTTAAGGGTGAAAGTTACTTGCTTACATTTTTGTTCGTTTACCTTAATTCGCCAATCTGATAACCATTTTTCCACGTTGACCAGATGAAGGGCTAGTTGCGCTGTTGCTTGTATTGGGCATCTGGAGCGGCTGAGAATAGCTGTATCATCAGCAAAGGTAGATGTTGTCAATCGGGATGTCTGCTGTGGGATGTCTGCTGTGGGATGTCTGCTGTGAATAGCACGTACAGTGTTGGTCCAAGTACGCTGCCCTGTGGAACACCAGCTTCAATACTGTGTTCGTCAGACATTGCAGTGTTACATCTTACTCCGAACTTCCTGTCGTCGAGGTACGGCTTAAGCAGCTTATGTGTGTTGTTTGGGATCATTGTTTTGATCTTATGCATCAGACCGTCCAACCAAACTTTGTCGAATGCCTGAGAAACATCCAGAAATATTGCAGTGCAGTATTCTCTATTTTCGAACGCGCTTCGTTTCTCTGATTTTATTCTGTTAACCTGCTCAATTGTTCCGTGCTTTTCACGAAAGCCAAATTGGTGTGATGGGATTATGTTATGAGAGTCTCGTTTAAGCTGTTGTTGCGATAAGACGTGTTTTTTTTCTTGTCCGCGACAAGCGCAGTAATTCTTACTAAGCTTTAAAGCTTATCTCTATTCTCTTTATTTTTTCTTTCTTTGCCCACGCGATTATCTAAGAAACAATCATTGAAGAAGAACTGTTGTTTAGCGAGCGGCTCAAGGCCGTATTTAATAATGCTGCGGAAAGCAATATAAATAAAAATATGAGAGTTGGAAACAATGAAAGCATTAGCCATAAAAGAAAAAATATGTGTGATAACGATCTCGCCATGCCTAAGGTAGGCAGAAAGAACTATTTCTCTATACTCGACGACGAGATAGACGAGTGTAATGTGGAATCTCTATCAAGCTTTGATAGCCACCTAAAACAGAATAATCTCCCAAAAATCAATGTTACGGATAAAGCAACAGATAACAAAAGCTCACCAAGGGCATCAACAAGTGCAGCTGCAAAAAGCGCTGTCGCTAAAGCTCCATCCGAGGCAGAATCTGACTTAGCAACAAATAACACAAAACGTAATAGCAACAAAAATATTCCACCCATTAACTTATATAATGCGGAGGCAAAAGAAGTCATCAACCTTATCAAAGACGGAATGAATATCAACAATTTTAAAATAAAAGAATTTAAACAAGGCAAGATAGGAATCTTCCTATCCACTTTGGAAGACTACAGAAAAGTGCGTGGATATCTGCAAAAAATCGACGCCAAATTTTATTCTTACACACCGAAGAGCTTAAAAACAAAAACATTTCTCCTTAAGGGTATAAGCGGTAACTCAGATCCAGCAGATATCATTGCTGACTTGAAATCTTATGACCTGGAAGATCTACATATTCTCAAGGTCGAAACATTCTCAACAAAGAAATCAAAAGAGAACAACATCAAATTGCCAATTTTCTTGGTGCAAATTAGTTCAGACAGCAATGTAAAACAATTAAAAGCCATAAAAGTGGTGCTTTATCACTGTATCAAATGGGAGCCTCTTCGCAAACCAGAAATCACACAGTGCCGTAATTGCCAAAGCTTTTTCCATAGCGCCGCCAATTGCAACTTGACTCCTAAATGTGTTAAGTGCGGCGACGACCATAACAGCAGAAACTGCCCATTAACGCAGTTGGAGGAAATCAGCAAAGAAAAGCTTTTCTGTGTAAATTGCAAAAAGTCAGGTCATCCGGCTTCATATAAAGGATGTGAACGTTTCCGAGAACTACAAAATAAACTTAAGAAGAAAAAAATAGACTTAACAGATAGAAATACGTTTAACAAATCGTTAGTAAACAATAAAATAAGTTACGCGAATGTTTGCAAAAATGATAAAGCTGAATTCTCCCCCATTCCAAATAACTCAGTTTTCGAAGATATTAAAAACACCATGTTATCTTTAAGTAAACAAATAGAAAATTTACAAAACCTTCTTAATCTTCAAACATCTCGCGTAGATGCTTTATTTCAAATTATTTCTAAAGTTTAATGTCCTTTAACTCATTAAATATAATCTCATTGAATGTAAACTCTCTCATTAATTTAAGTAGAAGAGTAGAACTAGAACATTTTTTAACGGTTCACGATCCTGATATTCTCATGCTTAATGAAACAAAATTAAACTCCAAGCACTCCATTAAGTTTAAAGGATATAACTTTGTTAGAAAAGACAGAAAAGGTGAAACTAGAGGAGGTGGGGTCGGCATTTTGATAAAATGTAAATTAAAATATCAAATATATTCAAATCACAAAATCGATTACTTGCCACACCTGGAAACCTGCATCGTGAAACTACAATTACTCGCCAACTGTAGCTTGTTCATCATATCCGCTTATTACCCTTCGGGTAACAACAACGACACTTTTTACGAGGAATTGAGTTCCATATTCGAAGAACTTGATCTTCAAAACCCAAATCACTTTTATATCCTAGCTGGTGACCTAAACAGCAAACATCCTTTATGGGGTAATGTTTCCAGTAATCCCAAAGGCAATTCCCTAAAAAACTGGTTGGCTATTAACGATCTAAGATTTAGATGCAAGCTTCTAGCCTCTGTTGTACCATCTTACGATAATGGAAACTCCTTTTTAGACATCTGCTTAATCGATTTCCGCTTGGACGTGCATAATAACACTGACTCAGTTAACTGTTTAAAATGTCTAATTTACGATAGTGATCATTCGGCAATCCAGTTATCTGTTTCCTTGCAAAATAATTCTCACATTCCGGATATGTTTGAACATCGTCATAATAGCTGCAGAACTAATTCGTTAAACTATTCAAAAACCAATTGGAAAAAACTCCAGAACTTCTGCGACAGAACCTTTCAAAACGTCCGTCCGATTTCAAACGAACGAAACCTAAGTAACACCGAAATTGACCAACATCTCTTGGAACTAAATGTTATTATAGACGAAGCTATAAAAAAAATGTTCCTAAATCAACTTATGAACCAATAAACAGTATTTTAACAATTTGTCCGAATATTCAAACTCTTCTAACCGAAAAAAGCAGAGTTCTTTCACTAATTAAAAGACATAACCGTCTTGAAAAGATCCTTCCACTGAGCGTTTTAAATTTGGCAAAAACCAAACTAAAGTTGTTAAAACGAATGATTAATGACAATATTCAAAATCAATTAAACGAACGTCTCCAAAAAGCTCTTCTCAAACTTCGTCCCAATAACCCCTCAAATCGAAAGCTTTCTGGATCACATCAAAATCCCATTCACTGATATAGACAAAATCTCGGGAGCAGGGATGAATCCAAACCTCCTTGATAAAGATCCTCTCACAAACAGTTTTGTAGTTAAGGAAGGAAATAAAATTGTAGAAATATTGGGCGTTCATTTCCAATCAGTTCATTCTGTTAAACAGAGTTTACCAGATAACCCTATTCATAAGGAGGTTGAATTTTGCTTCAATCAGTTTTTAGAATTAAAAACTAGATCAGAAAGCTTTAACCTCACTAAAACCATATTTAACTCTTCTAAACCTGCAAATGCTCTATCTAATAACGAAACCGAAAATTATTTTATAACCCTGGATGACCTTAACGATATATCAATTATATATATATATATATATATAGTATATATATATATATATATAAGTTGAGAAGTAAGGTATCTTCGGGAATAGATAGAGTTCCGAATATAGTACTCAAACACTTGCCGGAAAGCATAATATCGCAATATTGCACGCTGTTCAATATTATGTTAAATAATTCATATTTTCCTACTCAATGGAAAATAGCCAAACTCGTTGTCATACCAAAAAAGAGAACATTAAAAACAGCATCAACAACCTTCGGCCCATTAGTATGTTACCAAATATAAGCAAAATTTTTGAGGTGGTCATAAATAAAAACATAAATAAAAGTTTAGCTTTCTTGAATCTCAACAACCCCAAGCAATTTGGCTTCAAATTTGGCCACTCCACGGTACATGCTATTAACCTTTTAGTCTCAGAGATAAACTGGAACTGGCAAAAAAAATTCGCTACTGGTGCCTGCTTTATTGACTTGGAGAAAGCTTTTGATCAAGTCTGGATCCAAGGATTGATCGTTAAATTAATAAAATATCACATTCCCCTTAACTTATTCTGCTAATTTTTAACATGTTAAGTTCTAAGAAATTTATTGTGAATTTTAACTCCATCACTAGCAGAGAATACACAGTCAATAACGGTCTCCAACAGGGT
Source organism: Scaptomyza montana (assembly GCA_018904305.1). Lineage (NCBI taxonomy): Eukaryota > Metazoa > Arthropoda > Insecta > Diptera > Drosophilidae > Scaptomyza > Scaptomyza montana. The sequence continues at coordinate 499,376 of JAEIGR010000023.1, forward strand.
ACTGTTAACGCGCCTATCCTCTTCACGCTATATATTAACGATCTGTTATCTCAAATAGACAACGTTATTGCCTTTGCGGATGATATTGTTGTTTACCATTCAAACGACAATATAAAAATAATTAATGACAATCTACAACTAATGTTTGACACGATTGAGAAATATTCTACAGATTGGCATCTTAAGATCAATGTAAACAAATGTGAGAGTATTCTCTTCCGTCCCTCGGTTGCCAGTTGTACTCATAATGTTCGAAAAAACTGGAAAAAATTCCAGATAATTTCGCGATCTACGAATAACAGAATACCAGTATCAAACACCGTTAAATACTTAGGCATTTACTTAGATAGATTTCTGTACTTTAATACTCATATCAATCAACAAATTGCCAAAGCACAAAAGGCTTTTCATGCTTATAGAAAAATGTTCAGCAATAAACACATAGATAGTAGAGTTAAAGTTATAATGTACCAATCTCTTATAAGACCCATCCTCACATATGGATGTTCAATTTGGTTTAATATTTCTCCTTCATATATGGAACGATTAAGGCTGTGTGAAAGAAAATATCTACGATCTTGTCTACACATGTACAGATCTCCAAAAAGCAATTACTTGAAGTATCATTCTAATCTAGATTTATATAACGCTGCAAATATCATACGTATCGATAATCAAATAATTAACCTGACGAGGCATCATATAATAAGGTGTCTTAACACCATAGATAATTCGTTAATAAATACACCTTTCTACGAAAGCGACCTTTACTTTAATAACTGCCTTAACTCGGGTTATACGCCCCCAACAATATTTCCTTATTTAGACAAGAACGGATACATACAGAACAATAATGGACATCCAATCTTATATCATATACACAGAAGAGCAAATAAAAAGCAAATAGAAACAAACGTACTTACAAGTCAGAACAAAAGATTTGATATGTCTATATCTCGTAGAGATGAAGAAAAATCAATTTCTATTAAAAATATTTGCTTGTGGCTTACAAGTTAAATCAGTCTTCGTTCTCAACACGTATATTTGTAATAGTCATAAGTCCTTCTCTTTTATTTATAAATTTTGAAGCGATGTTTTTTTTTATTACTTTTCATCGCAGCCTAATTAAATATAATATTCCGAAATATAGCTAATGTTAAATATGTAATTCTGAAAAAGAACATTTAAGTTGAAACAAGTATAATTTAATGAGAGCTCGGCCCGACTAGAAGATACCCTGAACCCAGTTGCAACAAACAACGATTAAGCTCGAAATCTCCGGTGTTTTTTAACCAATTTGGATAAAAATTTTAAAAAAAAATTTTTTTTTTTTTTAAATCTCATTTTTACTTTTCCAAATTCGATATTTTTTGTTATCGATAATGTGTAACCAGAATTATTATATCCATATTCTTTTCTTATAAATACATACAGACGGACAGACGGACAGACGGACAGACGGACGGACAAAAGGACATACTGGCTATTGATGATGAAGATTCAGGAATATATATACTTTATAGGGTCGGAGAAGCTTCCTTCTCCTTTTAATATTGGAATACCCTTATCCGGGTCACCCATTTTATGGGTTAAGGGGATAAAAAAAAAATAATTTTACCTTTTTTTTTTTTTAAAAAAAAATAATATAAAAAAATTTTTTTTTTAAAAAAAAAAAAAAAAAAAAAAAAAAAAATAAAAAAAAAAAAAAAAAAAAAAAAAGAAGGAGCAAACATTTTTCAAAAAGTTTTGATAGACACGATTATAAGCTCATAGGTCTATACGACGTGGAAGCTGTGTGATCTTTTCCAGGGTTTGGTATCATAATGATGATTGACTTTTTCCATCTGTCTAGATAGTGGCCAAGTTTGGTGATAGTATTGAAGAGCTGGGCAATTATGCAGATCGCACAGTAAGGAAGCTCAATAATCATCTTTGGGGTTATTTGGTCACCTCCTGGAGATTTTTTTGGGTTCAATTGCTCTTTAATGATTCTAACGATTTCATTCGGGTGAAACTTGATTGGATCATGTTGAAGCTGAGAGCCGTTTGAAGCAGTCGGTAGTGCAAACGTATTTGTCGCAGGGTTAGGTTGGAACACTTTTTGAAGATGAGTAGCAAATGTGTTAGCTCTTTCTTCATCGCTGCGGGCCCAACCGCCTGCGAAGTTTCTTATAGGCATAACTGTTTCTGTTGGTGAGCTTAGAGTTGGGTGAGCTCTCCACAATGAGTTTTTCGTATGGTTACGTGTGGCGTCTTTTTGTTTTTGCTTTGCCGATGGGCGATCTGTTCGATTGCCAGTCACGTCGTAAGCGCCGCTTTTCAAGAACGAGCTGTTCAATTTGTAGATTTGTTATCCTTTGGTTGTGTATTGTATTTGGTGTTTGAGGCGACGAAGACCGTCTCCAGAGTGTTAACAAAACTATCAATGTCAGCTTCATCTACGAGACGTGGCTTAAGCTCAATGTGTGAGCTTAAATATTTTTTCTATCTGAGCCAGTTAATTTTATGTGAAGTTAGCTTACTGGGTCGATTTATGAATTCAGGGTGTCGTAGCAGATTAATTTGGACTGGCGAGTGATAAGATGAAAGATCCGAAAGGCACTCTGCACTTATCAGTCTACGCGAAATGTTTTTGGTAACTGCAAAGTCAATCAGATCGGGTAGTTTTTTGGGATCTGTCGGCCAGTATGTTGGTCTGCCAGGAGAAACGTGGTCGAGCTTGTTGTTAGCTTTTATAATTGCATTGTAGAGCTGCTCTCCTTTTTGATTCACGAGACGAGATCCCCAGTGTGTGTGCTTGGCATTGTAGTCTCCTGCTGATATAAAGCATTCTCTTAGTGAGTTAAAAAATTCCATAAATTGGTCTTCAGATATGGTATAACGCGGGGGGCAGTATACAGCGGCTAGAGTAAGTTGGTTCCCACTGTCCAAATGTATTTTTAGAGATGTGGCCTGTAGAAAGTTTTCAGCAAACTCTTTATAGTAGTGGTGCTTGAGGCGGCTTCTGATCAAAATACCAGTTCCACCGTGTGCCTTACCATCGGGATGATTTGTACCGTAGAATAAGTATCCACTTATGTTAAAGTAATATTTGTTTGTAAGGTGTGTTTCGGAAAGTAGCATTACGTCGATGTGCTTATCGAGTAAGAATTGAGCTAATTCAAGTTTATGCTGTGAGACGCCATTAGCGTTCCACGTAGATATTCGTATCGCAGCCATTGATATTTTGACTGTTGTGATACAAGCATTTGTATCAAGAGATTTTGATTACGCATTAGTTCTTGCATAGTTGTTTTCATGAATGACATAAACTCGTTCATGCTCTGCTGCAGGGTACATATGAGTGCTTCGAGGTTGCTTTGTTGCTGTTCCTGTGCAGCGTTTGTACTCGCTTGTTTTGGTTGTAAATACGGTGTGTTAGAGGCAAGAAGAGCCAGTACAGATCTTAGGGCGCTTGCATAAGTTGCGTTATTGGTTGAGAATTCGGGGCCAAGTGAGGATCTGGCTGCAGAGGAAAAGAAGACGTCTGGGTTGTGTTTCGATGGAGTGAAGGTAATCGGTGCGTGTTGCGAGCGTACAGTGGTAACGCGCTGATGGATACGGTTTTAAGTTCCTTGTAGACTTGGCAGCCTCTGTAGTTGGCTGTGTGCTTGCCTTCGCAGTTGTTGCAGAATTTTTTGTTAGAGTCTTCTTTACTTGCTGGGCAACTTGCGGAGTTATGCAATTCCCCACAGTATAGGCATACCGAGCGCAGTGGCAGTTCATACATTGTACCGGACCATTTCGTTTGTGCGGTTCTTCTACGGTGATTCTTCGGTGAAGTAAAAGCTGAAGTTTGTATATTGGGTGCACCTCGTTTTTTTTAAGCATCTTCGTTTCTGGTTCAAGTTCTATTTTAAAAAGTGGTTGCGGCATCCTGTTCCTGTTTAAGATGTTAATGACTGTTTTTTCTCGAAATCCTTTCTCCTGCAGCGCCTGTTTTATTTCTCCTGGTGTTACATCAGGTTCTATGCCTTTTATTACGACTTGCAGACCCTTGCAGCTTTTTAACTGATACGTATAATAATTAATTTTTTTTCGTTTAGATGCTTTATCAGAACTCTGTAATTATCTTCCGACTTTGTCTGGACTTTAATTTCTTGAATTTTACCCTGTACGAGAGGAACTATGAAGAAATTATCTTTGCCTATAAGCTCGATAACTTTGTTAACAAAAGCACTAGAGCTTTTCTCGCGTATATATATTGGGGGTGGCTTTGGCTTTTTCGTGACAACCCCAACGGCTTCAGAAGGCATATCATCAGTGTTTTCTGCCAAGATCTGAAATCTATTGCTATTGTATGTAGTAACATTCTAGGGTATATTTAAATTGCTACGGGTAATTTTTGGTTTATTCGTAGAATTTTGCGGACTTAGCTTTCTTTTGATATAAATGCAGCGATCCATACCAGTCTGCGTAGCCGGCGTAACATTTTTGCTGTTTGCAGTTTGATTTGCTGCCGGCGCAGCAGTCGTTGTGCTTGTTGAACGGGAAGTAGGTATCGGTGCAGTTGTTGTTGGGTTCGCTGTTGCGGTACCTAGAGAGGGCGCAGCACTTGCAGTCGTTGCTAAGAGAGACGGGGAGCACGAAAACTTTCGGTCGCGTGCTGTGTGCAAGACTTCATTTGTCGGGTTGGGTGTTGCTGACCGCGTGCGGTCGGATTGCGTTGACTCGATAGATAGCAGGGACGGAGACAGTGAGCAAGATCGTTCGCTGACACGCGCTGTGTAAGAGCGTTCGATTTGCGGGTTGGGGGTAATTGACCGCTCGGGCTGCGCTGAAACTACAGAGAAATACGCGTTGCTCTGCCGACGACGCTCGTCTTGCTCGCGTTGTCGCTGGCCACAATTCTCGCTTTGACTCATTGTCTTAAGCGAGGTGAAGAATTTGTTATTGCCTTTTGTTTTATATGTTATTATTTGTTAAAAGTCAATTGTTTTGTTTAAATTGCAGATTTTTAAAAAGCAATTTGTGCAGATACATTGCACTTAGCGTCTTTTCGCATAAAATATATATTTTATTAGCTTCTTTATCACTGCACTTTTGCGTTTGGGAATTAATTAACCGGACCACGATAAGAAAACACGTCTGCATTCGACGACAGTCATGCATGAATGATTTATTGACTGACTTAAAAAAACTCAAGTTAGCCAACAACATGTCGAACATAGACGCGCAGACTCTTTCAGACATTATAGGAGCAGCAGTAAGCGCTGCACTCGACGCACAGAGAAAAGAGTTTAACGAAACAGTTCAGCAACTCGCGAACAGCGTTAAACAGGTACCAGTAAGCGAGCCGGTTGTCATAACTTTTGAAGATGTAAGCTGTACAAATACAACAGGCAACGAACCACTCGACGCCGTAAAATCTCTACCCGAGTTTAACGGGATACAGGAAGACTACGTCTCCTGGCGTCAAGCAGACACAGCCGCTTCTAAGCTGTTCAAACATCACGAAGGTGGCACCAGCCATTATCAAGCGGTGATCATAATCAGAAACAAAATTAGAGGCGCGGCAAACCGTACACTTTCATCTTTCAACACCTAGCTTAATTTCGAAGCCATCATTGAAAGGCTAGACTTCACATATGCAGATAGACGCCCTGCACACCTCATTGAGCAAGAGTTAACAACTCTTAGGCAGTGTAACATGAGTCTTTTAGAGTATTATGATGAGATTGAGAAAAAGCTCGCTCTCCTCACAAATAAATCTATAATGTCATATGACATAATGATAGCTAATCATATGAATGAGAAGTATCGTGCAGACGCATTGCGTGTCTTTATATCGGGACTCAGAAAGAACCTTACCGATGTACTATTCTCAGCCCAACCAAAAAGTTTGCCAGCCGCCCTCGCTATGGCACAAGAAATTGAAGCCAACCACGAGAGGTACAACTTTGCAGCAAATTATGCAAGATGTCTCGAGGAGAGAGAAAAACGGCAACAAGCCGAGCCAAAAGATAGGGGGCCTAACAGAGGCCAGGGTAAAAACCCACACTTCAAAAGGGATGACCTCAACCAACCCCAAAACAAGCCTCGGGGAAACGACAGAATAGAACCAATGGAGGTAGACCCTTCATCATCCAAGTTTAGGCAACAGACAAACTTTCAGCGGCAAGGTCAAGGTCAAAACCAACAATCTGCCCGCACAAACCCCAACCATGCAAAACGGGCAAATAGAATAGAAAGGCAATCAGACCAAAGACGCCAAAGAGTCAACCACCTTGCGCAAAACGACTCGCAAGAGGCGGAACAAGCTTATGAAATCATAACCAACGCCGCAGTAGCTGACATCGAAGAATGTGCCCAAGACGATTACGTTTGCGACACAGTTCATTTTTTAGAGGACAGTCCCTGCTCGCGTTCATCGAACGCAACGTCGCAGGGCAAACATTAAAACTCTTGCTACCCTAGAGCTAGATCACAAGCTTCCTGTAAAAGAACTTTTCGATATCGGTACCATCCACGGGTCTAGCGATATCACGCATAAATACATTTTCAAAATTTTCGGACTTGAGAGTCAATTTTTTCTGCTACCAGGTCTCACAAACTTTGATGGCATTGTTGGCTTAGATTTTATACACGAAGCCGGTATACTGCTCGATTTCTCTCAGGGCAAAATTTTTAAGAAAGACGGTTCATACGAAGAGACCGTCAAATTTGTAAAATGTAAAAATGTGAACTTTACAGAAATTGGAGAGCTACAAGCTTCCGCACATGTCAGACAAGAATTTATTAAAATGCTAAAGAGCAATGTCAAAGCATTCGCAGAACCCAATGAGCTACTGCCAGTCAGTTGTCGGAACTATTCGGACTGAAGATAACGAACCGGTTTACTCCAAGCTGTACCCATTTCCAATGGGCGCAGCAGATTTTGTCAAAAGAGAAATAAAAGACCTCTTAAAAAACGGAATAATCCGCCCTTCTAAGTCACTCTATAATATTCCCATTTGGGTCGTTAGCAAAAAGGGAGTTGACGACTCAGGAGCCCGAAAAAAAAGATTGGTTATCGATTTTAAAAAGCTCAACCAAAAGACTATCGCCGATAGATACCCCATGCCAAGTATTGCTATGATATTAGCGAACTTAGCGAAGGCCAGATTTTTCACAACACTGGACCTCAAATCTGGTTATCACCAGATCACCTTAGCAGAACAAGACCGTGAAAAGACGTCGTTTTCTGTTAACGGGGGAAAATACGAGTTCTGCCGACTGCCGTTCGGCCTAAAGAACGCATGAAGTATTTTCCAGAGAGCAATTGATGACGTGCTACGAGAGCACATTGGCAAGACATGTTATGAAGTCATCATCTTCTCAAAAAACGAAAAAGACCACGTTCGAGACGTAGGCCAGATCTTAAGATGCTTTCACGACTCAAATATGAAAGTCTCAAAGGAAAAAGCACACTTCTTTAAAGAAAGTGTATAATACTTGGGATTCGTCGTGTCCAGTAGCGGCACAAAGACCAGTCCCGACAAAGTAAAGGCAATAAAAGAATTTGCTCAGCCGACAAATCTCTTCGCAGTTCGCTCATTTTTCGGATTGGCTAACTACTATAGGTGTTTCATCAAAGACTTTGCCTCAATCGCACGGCCGTTATCCGATATCCTAAAAGGGGAAAACGGGAAGGTTAGTAAACAAAATTCCAAAAAAATACGCATTGCCTTGAACGAAACACAATACCAGACCTTTGACAAGCTCAGAAATATTCTGGCTTCTGAAGAGATAATTCTTCACTACCCTGACTTTAAAAAACCCTTTGATCTTACAACGGACGCCTCGTCCTCAGGCATAGGAGTTGTATTGTCCCAAGGTGGGAGACCCATTACCATGTTCTCAAGGACCTTGAAAGATAGAGAAGCAAATTATGCAACAAACGAAAGAGAGTTACTAGCGATAGTATGGGCCTTAAACACCCTGCGCCACTACCTGTATGGGGTCAACAACCTTAACATTTACACAGACCACCAGCCCTTAACATTCGCGGTATCTGACAAAAATCCCAACGCAAAGCCCGGAAAAAAAAACCATGTGGCTGATGCCTTGTCCAGGCAAAACATACACGCTCTAGAAAATCCTCCTCAGTCAGACGCGGCCATAGTACATAGCGAGGAATCACTTACCCACACGATCGAGTCGACCGATAAGCCGGTCAACTGTTTCCGAAACCAAATTATTTTAGAGGAAGCTGACAACCCTTCCAAGAGGACCTTCATACTCTTCGGAGAAAATACTCGACATTTAATCAACTTCAGTAATTGGGATTCAATCATTGACACAGTAAAAGATGTAGTGAAACCCAATGTTGTAAACGCAATACATTGCGAGCTCCCCGTCCTTGGTCGCATACAACATGACATAGTTGAAACAACATTTTGGTTCTGCAAAAACAGAGTAATGGACGTATTTAACAAAGATGAGCAAAGAGAAGTTGTTACCATTGAACAGAACCGTGCTCACAGAGCAGAGCAAGAGAATGTAAAACAAATTTTGCGCGACTACTATTTCCCGAAAATGAACAAATTAGCTACCGAGGTAGCCACAGCATGCAGGATTGTTCGCGATCAAAATACGATCGGCACCCTAAAAAACAGGAACTCGGTGTCACACCGATCCCTTCCTATGCTCGAGAAACAATACATATAGATATTTACTCCACCGCAGGGAAACATTTTCTGACTGCGATTGATAAGTTTTCAAAATTCGCAATAGTGCAACCAATTGCTTCACGCACAATTCTGGACATAAAGAGCCCCCTTTACAAATTATAAATTTTTTCCCAAAAATCAAAACAATCTACTGCGATAATGAGGCAGCCTTTAACTCAGAAACAATCAAGTTCATGCTGAGAAATTTTTACAATATAGAAGTCGTATGTTGTCCGCCGCTACACAGCACATCAAATGGTGAAGTGGAGCGTTTCCACAGTACTTTGGGTGACATGGCAAAATGTCTTACCGAGGAAAGAGGTATCACCGATATAGTAGAATTAATTCTACAAACAACAATAGAGTATAACCGGTCAATCCACTCGGTAACGGACAAAACACCCATCAAGGTAATCCATTCGGCTCCCCCAGACTTAGAAGAGGACATAAGGAAAAGACTCAGTAAGGCACAAGAAACGCAGCTAGAAAGAAACAACCCCGCTAGGCAGAATAGAGTATTCGAGGTAGGAGAAAGGGTATTGGTAAAGACTAACAGAAGGATAGGGAACAAGATCACCCCCTTGTATGTAGAAGAACGAATACAAACTGATTTAGGGACAACTGTTCTCATTAACGGGAGGACGGTTCACAAGGATAACCTGCGAAAAGCCCAAACACCAATCCCCAAACATAAAATCAAAAAATCATACAAAAAAATAAACAAAATTTTTTATAAAAAAAGAGGTTTATTAAAAAAAACCACAAAAATATAAAATTAAACTAAGACCATTTTCATTTTTGCTCGATTAGGTATGTTTTCATTTTATTATGGGTTACAATGACGACCGCCAAACTAACAGACTACACGCAATCTAATTCCATACCGATACTTGACGGGACTGCTATACTCTGGAACGAGACAAACTACCTACGCCACTCGACGAACCTCACCAAATACGACAGACTAGTACGAGAGACTGCGGACATGACAAACTTATTTCCCCAATTCCACATGAGGAAGATACTCGACGCGTACATCGGACACTTGACAACACTACTATCGACGCTGGACGTGCATCACCGACATGCAAGAAGCTTAAATTTCTTAGGTTCTGCGCTAAAGGTGATAGCAGGGACACCGGACCTTGACGACTTACAAGAGACGCGACAAACAGAAGCAGAATTAATAAGAGAAAACAAAAACAGACAAATTGTTATTAACACAAAAACCCAAGAACAGATAAATAGTTTAACAGCTACAGTCAACGAAATTTTAAAGTTCACAAAAAAACTAGAAATCGACACGTCACATTTATACGAAACACTCTTAGCAAGGAATAGGATACTTACCTTACAACTAGAAAATTTAACTATCGCAATAGCACTGGCCGGCATAAACCTTACTAACCCCGCAATAATAAATAATGATGATTTGAAAATAATTCTGCGTGAAAGTTTCACGGGCGTTAATGTAGCCCAAATAATGAGCGTATCTAAAGTTAAGGTTTAAGTAGATAGTAATTCCATTCATTTTATCAATAAATATCCTAAACCTAAGTTAGTCTGTAATAAAATTATTGTTTACCCTGTCGCTCACCACGGGATAGTCCTACAACTACCAGAAAACGCAGTAGCGGAGCGCAACGACAAGATAGTGGCACTGCAATCCTGCAGCGCTTCAACAACAATGGCATTCTGCAGGGAAGCATCCGGTCTTACTTGCGCACAACAACTACACTCCGGTGGGACAGCGCACTGCAACACCCAACCGAACCACCTGACCCCAGTAGAGGCGATAAACGAAGGAGTCGTCATCATCAACGATAGCCCAGCCAGGGTAAGCCTCGATGAGGGACCAGAGATCAACATCAACGGTACTTACCTACTAACCTTCAACGAGGTGGCACACATGAAAGGAAGAAAGTTTACCAACTATAACGGCAACCCCAAAAAGATGCCCGGTTCAGCAGCTTCGCCAGCGCTCAACATAATTGAGCACCAAAACCTACTTAGCATGCCACTTCTCCATCAAATGAGCATCGAAAACCTGAGGCACATCGGCGTGCTACGGTCGCAGATGAAAACCAGGCCCATAGTAGCGTCTACAGTTGGTCTGATGCTGTGCGCCACGGCTTTCCTATATCATTATTTATCCGTTACAGGAGAAAGAGTCAACAAAAAGCAGCGATTCGTAACGTGATAAAAGATCTTAATGTGACCGAGGACGGTCCCAACTTGAAGGGGAGAGTAGTTAACGGTGGAGCATAGTGCTAACGCTGCACACAGGCCAGCGACCTAGCGGATCTGCCGTTCACCAGACTGAAACGCGATATCTTGCACGAGGCGCAAGATCAGCAGTTTCGCATCTGGCGTGGCGGCAGCATAACGGCAGCATAGCGACAGCGCAGCGACAAGTTAGGGCTTCAAATGTAAGACCCCTTTTACACGATGAAGTTTTTTCATGAAGTTTTTTTTCATTCTGCTTTAAAACTTCTTCGCAAATCTGGTTGCATTTACACGATGAAGTTTTTTCATGCAACATATTCTTTGTAAATGCAACTCTGATTCAAATTTATGGTCGATAAACATACACCTGCGCCATCGATTGTTTTATGTGTTAACATATAATTTATTTAAGAAGTTACAAGTAAATAAAACGGATTCAGTGAACATTTCTATTAATAATTTATTAACCAAAAAATGTATTTACAAGAGGCGCTAATATTTGCTTGTGCGATATTTCATATCGATAACATTATTATTCACATCAAACACTGTGCAACTCTGTGTTTACATGCAATCAGAATAAGGTGTAAGTGTAAGTGTATTAGGAAAAACCCAGAAAAACCCAATCAGACCAGCGTTAGATTAGTAGCTAGTGCTTACGATTAGGCCTCCAAGGTGACAAGAGAAAACAGCTTGTAATAGTCAGAGCATATAACACAAAATGGCTCATGAATTAAATAGTTGCTCGAGTAACGATCAAGGCTAAGGGGTAAAAAGTTACGCGAAAATCTAATTGGGACGTTAAATTTAATTCGACACAAAAGAACTGATGAGATTATTTCACCGTTAAGAAGATTAGTCGTAAATGATATTCCATGCATAATTCTACGGTTTAACACGGAGGGAAGATAAATTAAAAGAAGTCTACTTGAATACGGGGGTAAGTCAATTGCGGGAAACCAGTTAAAACTTATAAGGGCAAAAAAAAGAAATTTCTTCTGCACAGATTCAATTCTATCCTGGTGAATCGAGTATTGCGGGGACCACACACAGGATCCATACTCCAGGATGGGACGTACTAGGGATGTATATAGCGTTTTAGTGGTGTAGGGATCGTTGAACTTTTTCGACCACCGCTTGATGAAGCCAAAGACATTAATGGCCTTATTGACCATAGACGAAATATGAGAGTCAAACTTTAGCTTTGGATCAAGAATAATGCCTAAATCTTTAATTTCAAACACGAGGTCAAGTGGTTAAGCATCAAGCAAGTAGTGAGCAGTATGAGGGGTACTTCTACAAAAAGACATGACTTTACAATTTGAACAATTTACATTTAGTAAATTATAACGGCATCAGGCCGGCAATGCACCCAAAACCGACTGTAGTAAGTTACACAGCGAAACATCATTATAGGTGAAATATAGCTTCACATCATCAGCAAACATATATACAAAAAAGTTAGTAATAACAGATGGAAGATCGTTAATAAACAGATTAAATAGCAAAGACTCAAGATGGCTCCCCTGGGGAACACCAGAAGTAACATATATAGGTTTAGATACAGATGATTTAAAAACAACTTTTTGTGTTCGGCCACACAAGTACTCCGAAAGCCAAAATAAAAGTTTTGCTGCAAATCCAGTAATATTTAATTTTTGAAGCAACAGAGAATAGCTAACAGAATCAAATGCCTTACTTAAATCGGTGTAAGCAACGTCAGTTTGCATGTTTTCCTTAAACCCGTTGATAACAAGCGAAGTGAATTCAAGAAGGTTAGTGGTAGTAGATCTAAAATTGAACTACATATGTGTTGGAATTGAGAACATATAATTTTTTCAAAGACCTTAGACATTCCTGAGAGCCCCTATAATTTTTAACGTTAGACCTAGAAGAATTTTTATGGAGTGGAATGAAAAAATATTCCTTCCGTATAGCAGGAAAATCAGTTGAGTCAACCGATAAGTTAAAAAATTTATGTAAGTGTTTACAAAGTGAATCCGCACAGTATCTGAGTATACCCTCTGGCACTCCATCAGGACCGGGCAAGTAGCCGGATTTGACAGAGTTGAGGTCACTTAGGAGCGTACACTCAGTTATAACTGGGACATTTATGCAATTTGACGTTTGAACTTGAAAAGGATAGGAATTACTGCAGTTATATAAACTCGTTGCGAATACTGATTGAAAATACTCAGCAAATCGATCGGCCACTGCCTGATCAGAACTTGCTTTCGTATTATCGAGATAAACTGGGGAAGGTAAACCTGAAGATTTACGTTATGAGTTAATTAATAAAACTGTTTAAGATCACGGGAAAAGTTAAGTCTACAACGATTAATGCCCTGTCCTCATTAGGGCTGCATCTTGCATCTTCGCATCTTGAGCCAAGATGTTGAACATCTCCCATGCAAATTGTATGGGTGCTAGATATGGCAGATGCTGGCGTCTAGCCAAGATGTTAACAGTACTCGATAACAGTGTTAACAGTACTCGATACTCTAAAAAAATACCTGTTATGCTCGATAATTTCTTTTATCGGCATGGTGACACCACTAGTCAAATAATTACTGGAAAGTGAGACTCAAAATGGCAAACGGTAAAAATCAAATTAATTTTGTTTTTATTATATTATAACAAGTGGAAACGTTGCAGTCGGACGCAACCGACTGCGGCATACTCGATACCAGTATTAAAACCGGTAAAAAGAGGCCTGATTGCAGAGGGGTACGGATGCGGCAGGGGTGTACGCTGCCTTAAAGATTTTCCGACGCAGATGGGGATGCCACAAGCTATCTTCCTTACAAATTTGGTGACTCTAGCTCAAAGTTTGTAAAAGGTGGGGAAAAGGGGGGCTGGGGCGTTATGGGTAGTTGTGGCATCAAAATTTTTGATGCAGATCTTTGTGAAATGTCAATTGCTATCTTCAAACCAAATTTGGTGAATCTAGCTCGAAGTTTGTAAAAAGTGGGGAAAGGGGGGCTGGGGGCGGTATGGGTAGGCGTGGCATCCAAATTTGTGATGCAGATCTTTGTGGAATGTCAATTGCTATCTTCAAACCAAATTTGGTGAATCTAGCTCGAAGTTTGTAAAAAGTGGGGAAAGGGGGGCTGGGGGCGGTATGGGAAGGCGTGGCATCCAAATTTGTGATGCAGATCTTTGTGGAATGTCAAGTGCTATCTTCATACCAAATTTGGTGACTCTGGCTCAAAGTTTGTAAAAAGTAGGGAAAGGGGGGCTGGGGGCGGTATGGTGGGTGTGGCATCCAAATTTTTGATGCAGATCTTTGTGAAATGTCAATTGCTATCTTCATACGAAATTTGTTGACCCTAGCTCAAAGTTTGTAAAAAGTGGGGAAAGGGGTGGGCTGGGGGGCGTATGGGTGGGCGTGGCATCAAAATTTTTGATGCAGATCTTTGTGGAATGTCAGTTGCTATCTTCATACCAAATTTGGTGACTCTAGCTAAAATTTTGTAAAAGGTGGGGAAAGGGGGGCGAAATGGGTGGGCGTGGCTCCAAAACTTTGATGCAGATTTTTGGGGGTCGTTGCCAGCTATCTTCCTACCAAATTTGGTGGCTCTATCTCCACAACTCTGGAAGATACACGCATTCCCGTTTTTGACGAAGCGTTGGGGTGGATGGGGGCGGCTAGGGCAGTATCGGTGGGCGTGGCATCCAAACTTTTGATGCAGTTTTGAGGGGTCATCATCATCTATCTTGGCACCAAATTTGGTGGCTCTAGCTCAAAAACTGTGGGAGATAAAGCCATTTCTGATTTCAAAATGCGTGGGGGCTGGGGGCGGAATGGGTGGGCGTGGCTCCAAAATTTTGATGCAGTTTTTTGGGGGTCGTTACCAGCTAGCTTTCTACCAAACTTGGAGGCTCTAGCTCCACAACTCTGGTAGATACACGCATTCCCGTTTTTGACGAAGCGTTGGGGTGAATGGGGGCGGCTAGAGCAGTATCGGTGGGCGTGGCATCCAAACTTTTGATGCAGTTTTTGGGAGGTCATCATCACCTATCTTGGCACCAAATTTGGTGGCTATAGCTCAAAAACTGTGGAAGATATAGGCTTTTTTGATTTTAAAATGCGGGTGGGCTGGGGGCGGAATGGGGGCGTGGCTCCAAAATTTTGATGAAGTTTTTGGGGGTTGCTAGCAGCTATCTTCTTACCAAATTTGGTAGTTCTAGCTGAAAGGAAGTGAGAAATATGTGGATTTATCGGTTTTCAGTTATCGAATTTATCGATTTGCCAGCCCCCCAGTTATCGTAGAACCCCCATCATGACACTTTAATTTACTATCCCATAGATAAAGAGAATTGGAAAGTTTCAAGTCTCTAGCTTGAAGGGTGTGGAAAAAACTTGCATACATACGGATGGACAGACGGACAGACACCATGACGGACATTGCACAAAACCAATATACTCTTTACCTTCGGTATCGAGTATAAAAAATAATTCATTGCAACTGTTTTAGCAGATATTATTCGATTTGTATGGAGTGAAGAGGCCACACACGTATTGCTAGACCTCTGGGAAGAGAACATCAGTGGTCTCCGTGGCATGAGAAAAAACCAACACGTATACATGGTGTAGTGTATTCATATATGTTATTTCAAATATATATAAAACGTAACTTGTAACACTTTGTTGCAAGTATAAATTAACCTAAACACGCTCAGCATAAACATATATATGTATGCGCATACCAAAGCACATACATACATATGGTCTGCGCGTGTAAGTAATACGAAGCCTCTTTAGAAGGCCACGCAAGCGTGAGACCGTTGCCCTACGGGAAACGCCGCGCTTGCACTTTAGCCAAACGTATGAGTACAATCGCTCTCCCTCTCTTTGTAGCTGTTAACTGATAACAGCATAAGTTTATAAATGTTAACCATAAGCTAAGAATATATTTCCATTCCAATAAAGACATTCAATAAACGAACCTCAAAGTAACAAGATGTTACTTATTACATGGCGACCGTGACAGCGGTCTGCTGTCTAAAAACAAAAATATATAATATAAAAGAAATAAAACAACAAGAACAACAACATAGCGGAAGTGCAAGTGAACATTGACACAAAAAAAAAAAAGTGTAACGATTGTGATCTCAAATGCATCATAAAAAAAAAAAAAAAAAATTGAGAAAATAGTGAAAATAAAAATGATTGATAAAAAACTATGAAATCAGTATGACTTTTAAGTGGCCGCTCAAAGTGTTTAAATAAAATAAAAATAAAGTTATATGCCTGCGCAGCCAGCACCGGCAACTGAACGAGACAACGTGGGATAACCAAATTTCTAACAACGGAAACTCCGAAACCCACTTGGAAATCATAGCGAGCGAAACCGAAATAATGAGGACACCATGGAACAACAAAAACATTACCCCAACTTAAGAAGAGCTGCACCAAGGACTGCACGGGACCACTGGAATCCGTGTTCTGCGTATACACGTGTACAACCAAGGAGCAGCAAGTGCGAAAGGCAAGGACCGCCTTTTGTGCCAACGCTGGATCACAAGTACGAAAGGCAAAGGACCGCCTTTTGTGCCACCGCTGGAACATATAGAACAAAACATCAGCAAAGGATGACCCCCAAATGGAGCAGAATGCAGAAATAAATTAAATATATTAATACACATATACATAATATACACATATATATATAACATAAAAATATTGTTAAACTGGGCTTTAATTAGCACGGTAGCGTACGGCCCATAAAGCTGAACACAACTAGGTAGGAATCTGTAAATGATAGGAACTTCTCGCCACCTACGCGGTGTACTAGGATCGTGCATTTTAGATGCCGATATTCTTAAAATTAAAATACACAACTTATACACATATAACAAAAAAATTATTACCAAAAGTAACCATCTTGCGCATTGCGCTAGTTACGCCAGATATAAATAAATTAAATAAAACGAAAATATGAACAACGCATTTAAAAAAAAAAAAAAAAGAAAGAAAGTACATAAAAAAAAAAAAAAATAAAAAAAATAAAAATAAAATAAATTTATTTTTTATTATATAATGACTAATTTAACCTTTTAAAAAATAAATACCTATACTTAATTAAAAAAGAAAAAAAAAATTAATACAAAATATGCGGAATCATAATACATATATACATTATCTGACCGTTTTCAAACAAAAATGGCATAAAAGAGAATGCGTAGCTTGAGGTGTAAGCGCAAAAAGAAGCGTGTAACCTCCAAGTAATGGATTCTGACCATTCTTTAAAAACATAACTGACATACTCAAATTAAGTACCGACTATGACACTTAAAGCCCGAAGTAAATTTGCAAAATAGTTTTCGAGCCAAAAGATAGGTGCTTTAGTAAAAACTTACAATAAAGTTAATCTCCCGACAAACACCTTCCGTGTTTTCTATTCACTTTACACAATGAAATGTCCAGTTCGACAAATAAAATTGTATTAAATAAAATAATTGATTGCAATAAAACATTTATTATTTGTCCCAAATAAAGCCTCTCCAGGCACATCAAGTAGAAAACAAAATTTTGTGGCAGATGCCCATTCTAGGATATTGTTATCCTAATTATATCCAAATCAAAAGACTTACGAAATAAAGTCCTGAAGTCGCTACCAGGCACCACAGTAGACAAAATAATCATGCGCATGAATATAACAAGAATCTTTGCTTAGGCAAAATCTTGAAAAGCTTCTAAGCCCAACGTCATCACAAATGACGGAATAAGAAAAGTAGTGACCTTGCGTATAACAAACTCCAAATTGTTTATTAAAACAAGGAAATAAAGTTATCGCAAGAAGTTAGCGATTTGTATACTAATGGAGTTATCGACTTAGGTCAATTTTTCCAAAGGCTCGAAACGGGGGCCGGTATACTTACAATCAGCAAACTCAAGTGGCACCGAGCAGAAATATCATTGAATCAATTTCAATAGATAATTTCAAATATATGGGCAATAATGTATAAAAGACTAGCTACTCAAGCCGGTGATCCAAATAAATAAAAGTACAAGAAGCAATAATGTCTACAATTAATAAGTAATATTCCAACTAAAGGAATCCTTTATATTCTAGTTCAGTCCAATGAAGACGTTCATTATGGACAGTTGCAAAAAATAAATTAAATTTATATAAGACTTTGGTATACTGACTTAACTTCAATCGATTAAATTCGATATCTCCGGTGTTTCTTAACCGATTTGGACAAAATTTTCAGAAAAAATCTATCGTTACCCATTCTTTCAACCCTCATTTTTACATTTTCCAAGTTCGATATTTTTTGTTATCGATATTATGTGTATATCGGAAACCAGAATAGTTATCGATAATTTGAAGCAAACTTGTTCTGCTCATGGTATAGGAGAACTTATATCCCAAATCTGAAGTCTCTAGCTCTTGTAGTCTCTGAGATCCACGCGTTCATACAGACAGACAGACAGACAGACGGACAGACGGACAGACGGACAGACAGACGGACAGACGGACATGGCTAAATCGACTCGGCTATTGATGCTGATCAAGAATATATATACTTTATTGGGTCAGAGATGCTTCCTTCTGCCTGTTACATACTTTTGCACAAAACCATTATACCCTTATTTACCCATTTTATGGGTTAAGGGTATAAAAATTACACCTTGACTTACTCGTGCATAGATTGACAGTAAAACGTCTTCTACACACCCACCAGACAGAGAAAAAAAAAAAACATAGGAGAAAGAGATAACATCATAATCTCAAAATAAAAAAATAAATACATAAAAAAATAAAATGATAATATAAAAAAAAAAAAAAAATGAAAATATATTTCAAAAAAACAAAACGAAAATAATATAAAATAACAACTGAAATACTTTTACCATCTTTTTAATTAATAATCAAAAATATGTAGGGCAAAACGTACTAAACAACAATAAGTAAAATAAATAAAATAAATAAAAAAAAAAAAATATTAAAATAAATAAAAAAAAAAAAAAAAAAAAAAATATATATATATATATATATATTTTTATATAAAATTAGGATAATATATATATGTGTAATATAAAATTAATACATAAAAAAAAAAAAAAAATAATTTAAGAAAAAAATTATTTTAAAACGGTCTGATCAGCCGTATACATATAACATATAAAACTTATAAAAAAAAAGAAAAACAAATAAATCATTTAAAAAAAAAGCAGCTAATTTTAACACAAAATTTTTATACTTTTATAGTTTTATATTATTCAATTTTTATATTTCTAAAAATAACAATCATGTATACTATAAATAACTACATATTCATAATATTACGTTATTTTTTTAAAAAAGGGAGGTGTAGTGTATTCATATATGTTATTTCAAATATATATAAAACGTAACTTGTAACACTTTGTTGCAAGTATAAATTAACCTAAACACGCTCAGCATAAACATATATATGTATGCGCATACCAAAGCACATACATACATATGGTCTGCGCGTGTAAGTAATACGAAGCCTCTTTAGAAGGCCACGCAAGCGTGAGACCGTTGCCCTACGGGAAACGCCGCGCTTGCACTTTAGCCAAACGTATGAGTACAATCGCTCTCCCTCTCTTTGTAGCTGTTAACTGATAGCAGCATAAGTTTATAAATGTTAACCATAAGCTAAGAATATATTTCAATTCCAATAAAGACATTCAATAAACGAACCTCAAAGTAACAAGATGTTACTTATTACAATGGAGATGGCGGAAAAAATGAAAAAGTTTGGGCCTTCCGCGAAGGAAATTAAAACAAAGTTGGACAACATCCAAAGAAAATATAAGTAAGTTGAATTACATTAATGTCTTTTACAGCAGCTTGTTAACATTCGATTAATAATTTGCATACAGGATAGAGCTTGCGAAGGTTGGACCGTCTGGTGGAGCACCATCGGATTGGCCGTATTTCGATTGCGTGAAGGCTATACTAGGCGTATCGCAATCTGTAAACTTTAAAGATATGATGGTGGAGAGCACTAGTAAGAACATATCCATACAATAACATAAGCGAGCATTAAAATAAAAATTTTTAAAATTATTTCAGACTTCGAATCTTTGCCGGTGCTAACTCAGGAGACTGAAAAAGAACCAGAAGCAAAAAGTAGCGGCAAAAAGCGCAAAAGGGACGTTAGCCATGAGTTGCTGGAGATGGAAAAGGAAAAACTAGAAATAGAAAAAGAAAAATTACGCGTATTGAAGGAAGTGGCAGAAGAGAACAAAGCTTTTCACGAGAAAATATTAAAAATGTATGAGGTTTAAAAAATAAATCAACAGAATAGTTTTAAGAACTACATTATGTCTTTATTTAGTTATTATTATTAAAATACATTGCAAGAGCACTTCTTATGTTTTCCGCAACATTATTGGTGTCACCAAGTTGTGCAGCTTCATCAGGCTGCGGTCGGTCCACCGGCACATCCGTTTGCCAACTTTCTGGCACTTTACTCATGTGAGTGTTGAAAAAATTGTGCAAAATGCAGCAACAACTTATAATCTGTGCGTTATTTGTTTGGGAATTTTCCAATCCCTTTCCTATGCGACGAAAGTGCGCTTTTAGTTGGCCGAAAGCATTCTCCACAACTCGTCTCACTTTAGCGAGGTTGTAGTTAAAAGCACGTTGTTCCTCGGATGCCTCTAAATAAAAAGGGTACGGCTTCATTACTGATGTTGTGAACCTGAAAGCCGAGTCCCCCAAAATGAAAACGGGAATATTGGCTCCACAGATTTGTTTTGCATTCTCATTGAACAAATTCGACGCACTTAATAAACTCTTTAAAGAGGATTGTTCAAAAATCTGTGAGTCGTGAACTCGACCAGGTACACCAACATTAATGTATGTAAATCTGTAACTGTAAATTGCGTTAGCAACACTTGTTTATTTATATAATTATTTGCAAAAACTTACCGATAGTCGACCAGAGCAAACAGTACAGTTGAGTACCAACCCTTATAGTTACGGTAGTCAACTGCGTGCTCTGCCGGCGGTTTGATTTCAATATGGCAGCCGTCTGTAACCAGAAATAACATTGATACATATTATTAAATTCATGCTTTACATTTTGCGTTTTTTTTACCCATTGCTCCAAAGCATTGTGGGAATCCCAGATTTTCGAACCCCTTAACGCGGTCAACCAATTTTTCTTGCGTCAAGAAGTCCGGTGGCATGTACTCGTCTGCCAACTTGGAAATGACTTCCATACAAAAATCAATCAAAATCGAGCCAACCATCGTTTTTGAAATACCGAACAGTCTTCCAACTGTTCGGTACTCTGCCGACGAACCCAACGTGTACAGCGCAACTGCTATGCGCTTGTCGAGGGGGAATAGCCTGGCGAAATGTGGTGTCCTTCTTTGCCAGTCCAGGTAACTGAGCTACCAGCATTTCGAAAACTTTCCTCTCACACCGAAAACTTTCTTTGAAGAACTCGTCCGAGTTCCTCGGCACATCCCGCTCCCAAAAACTTCCAAACCGAGTCTATATTATAAAATGGCATTTCATAAAATAAAATGCATAATTTTGCAATATGGGATATTATACGTACATATTTCCATACGCTACGAACGCTCTGATCATGATTAAATGATGAGCTCGACGACCCAAAACAAATTTAACAAAAATTGCGCCTCCATCTTAGCGTCGTTCGCCAAAATAGATAATAAAACAGAATCCATATACGCACGTGTTAGCTCAATTTATAATTGTAAACTGTCAACAAGATGCAGATGCTGATGTTGTGTATGAGGACAGCTCTCCGTCTTGTTATCGATAATTGCTGTAAATGCTGATGTAAAGTGCTAGTGAGGAAAGGGCATAAGACAATTATTATAACAAGATGTGCTAACAGAAATAAAATTAGACTGCTATTAAATACGAAGACAAATCTAAAGTAGTTCCAGATTTTTAAATTTTTTATTAGATTTTGTCTTCACGTATTTCAATTTCGATCGTTCCCTCGTCAACCAAGGTTGTTTATTATCACTTGAAGAACAAGTGAGAGGAACACAAATATCATAAAACGAATTCAAGATCTTATAAAATATGGCAATGGCAGTTTCTATATCACTACAAGAATAAAGGGGAGACCAAATAGTATGTTGAAAAAGATAATTTAATTTAGTAAAGTTAGTTTTACGAAAACAAAGGGTTTTTAAAGAACTTTAAGATGGTGGATAAGGGCTAAGAATTTCAAAGGATAGTTCTAAGGTTGCATGGAAGGTATCTTCCGGAAGCACCAGAGGGGGTACCCTACAAACATTACTGGAATCCGTGTCCTACACAAATATTAAATCCAATATTCTACCACCATAATTATTATGCATTAATTATGCACTCTGCTAACTTGCGATAGGCCCAACTCCATAAGGCCATCGATAAAGTCATCAGAAGTGGCTGGTGATTGCGCCGAAGATGTGTCATTCACAGAGCATACAACATGTGGCAGATTAAAATCACCAACCACTATCAGATTATCCATATCTGTCAACAATGACGAAACAAGTTGCAGGGCACTAAGATGGGATGAGTAAATGTTAGTATCAGTAAATCAGTAACATAAAGTGAACGGCCGTTTAGTAATATTTAACGCGGAAGATCATGAGAATGAATCTGTTCAGAGGAAAAACAAGAGTCAACAGCAATGAGAATACCACCCCGCTTGCGGGAGGTGCGATCGCATTTGTACAAGTTAAACTTAGAAGAAAAAACGGAATAAACAGAAATATCGGGTTTTGACCAGGTTTTAATTTAGCAATTTTAGTGTTAAGGCCTCTAACATTTTGATAGGGTTAACAAAGTTGTCTTGTTAGTTTTTTGCCACCGAGGTGGAGGCAACCGGGTGGCTAACAGGCGGTGAACTACTAATCCTAATACCCTTATGATTGTGAACTCTCATGTTCACATACTCCTTTGCGACGAGCTGCGGCGGCCAAAACTTTTCCGAACAAATTGTCGAAAAAAGTTCAGGCGAAACGCTCAACTTGAAAGAAGATATGCTTCGGGCGGAAGATAAACTTCTGAACAATAATGAGAGGGTAATCAATTTTAATTTTAACATAAGCTGTATTATCATCCGATGAAGTATCGGATGCCAGCCTAGATACAAATATAAATTTATTAAGAGGCACAACAACAAGAGGCTTGGGAGCCCCAGATGTACCTACAGTAGGATTGACAGGCACACACATTGTTGAGCCGGGCTCATGAATAGGATCGGGGTTCCTTGCCGGTGAGATAAATAACATTAAAGGGCTTGCAATAGGACCCGTTGGGAGATTAATACTAGATATGAGAAGGGGCTTGGTGGGCAGGCCAGGTGGGACAGTAAGCGGATTAGGACCCGAAGTCTTTTTTCGCTTCGGTGATTCAGTCAACACCTTGCCATTTTTGAAATTTAACTCAAGCTCTGTAAAAGCTGCTTGCAGGTTATAAAATGCTACATGCAAAGCTTTGAAGGCAACATGGGTCTCTCTTAAGAATTTAGAAGATCTCCTTACAGGACTCACAGTACCATTTAAGGCCTGTGTCAGCAAGAAGGCAATCTTTAATTTTGGCAGTAAAACCAGCACATTTCATGTGGATCGTGTTGTCGCACAATTCTCAAACAATAAAATCTTGCTTGGTTGAGCCAACCATTTTGCAATTGCTGCTGCAGCAAACAAGCATTTTTCAATGATGTAAAATTTTATTTTTAGAAAATTGTTATGCAATAGCAAAACAATGTGGAGTGCAAGTAAGTAGGTATCAATGTGTCGATGCGTTGAGCACGATACAACAGTAAAAACTAAGAGAGAGAGCGTTGAGTGAGAGAGCGTGATCACGAAGGCAGATACAACCGCAAGTACGACGGATAAGACCGGACGAAAGCGGAAGAGGACTGATGCTGAAAAGCGAAATAATAAAATTGACAAGATGTTTGTTGTTAGTAGACACAGAATATGCAAATGCAAATATATGTATAAATGTATGTACGTATGTTTTCTTTATGTAAGGCACAGCAGCGTCAGTTCAACTGCAAATTAAAGTGAGTATAAACTTGGCAAAACTCTTTTTTGCAAACGTAAATATATACACGTATATTTGCAATCACTGCTAGAATTATTTATCAGATTAAACAGAGTAAAACACCTTTCACAAACACAAGATAACAATAAATAATTAAGAGCAAGCAAAAACACAACCGTCACCAAGGAAAGACAACTTATTATCAATATTAAATTCACTCCAACGCTTTCGGATGCACAATATTTCTAGTTATTCTATTTGGTGCATAAATGAACAAATCAGATGGCTTTCCAACTCGTGAGCATGCTAAATACAGTTAGCCATGTGAGAAGCAAGAATTTTCCAGATTTGATCCACAGATTTGTAGTGGTTGTCCTTGAGCTTTGTTGATGGTCATTGCGAAAGCGATTTGAATCGGAAACTGTTTTCGCTTAAATTGGAATGGCATATCAGTAGGTATCAATGGTATTCTTGGCAATAATACATCTTCTCCTTTGAATTTGCCATTCAAAATTGTCGCTTCAATCACATTATCCATAAACTTTTTCTAGTTCCGTTACAAAGGCGCGGTGGATTAATATTTCGGAGAAGAGTGATGGGCACTCCTATTTTCAGTTTCAATACATGTGGTGGTAATCCTGGCCAATCCAATGAGAAAATCAATCGGGTAATTCACTGCTTCCTTTTGCTCCATAACTGTATCAATTGAGTTTTATGTTGTAGCTTCGCCTGGTACATTGTATATTCATGTTAATGTCATTTACATTGATGTTTTTCGCAGCTAAAATTGCTCGTGCACTTAACACATCATGTTTTTTTTTCTCGATTAACTCTTACTTTGATGTAGTTAAATTGCAAAAATCTGGCGGGAAGGAAATGTAATTTGTGGTACTTTTCCATTTCCAAAATCCAATAATTGTTGCGAAAAATTTGTTGCAGATGGGCTATTTTGTAATTGCACTCGCATATTGGTAGTTAACGTTAACTTCTTCACTTGAGACCATAGATTCGATGCCTTCAGACATGCACTCAATTCATCAGTAGGTGTGGAACGTGGTATAACGGGCATAGTTTGACGGAAATCACCTGATAATAAAATAAGTGCTCCACCAAATGGTTGTTGATTACCTCGAAGATCTTGTAATTTTCGGCAATGCGCTTCAATTGATTTATTATGTGCCTTAGTACACTCATCCCATACAATAAGCTTGCATGTGCTGATTACTTCCAGAATTTTTGGTGATATTGCATGTTGGAGTTTCAGTGTATTGCAGATTCAATGGTAACTTGAATGCTGAATGTGCTGTTCTACCACCATCTGGTAGAGTTGCTGCAATTCCATATGATGCTACTGCAAGGGCAATATAATTTTCCGATCGTATTTTGGCCAATATTAATAATATGATAAATGTTTTGCCTTTACCACCTGCCATCATTATTGTATCGTATGCATTCTTTTGTTGAGCGAGCAATTTCGGCTGATTCGATTGCACAAACGTATTCAATTCATTCTTATCAAAACATTGCTCTCGTTGCAAATCGCGATCATATATATCATTGGGTGATCGATTTGATGCCACCATTCCCAATTGTATTAATAGTTTACTTACGATTGTCAAACATTGATCCTGGAGCGAAATCAACGCTTCATTGTAGATATCAGGTGTGAATTGCATTTCGTTATTTCCTTGCTGCTCGTAACCGATGTAGTATGTCGACTTTATGTTTTTCCCGTAGATCATTTAGGTAAGATGGAAAACATGTAGTCAATGTGCTTGCGACGATGTACAAATTTTATTTGGAGGGATGTTATTGATGCATCAATGTGCATCGTTTTCAAGTAAATACAATTTTTATTATCGGATGAAAATACATTCGCATGTCCTCCAATTGGTTGACCTTGCTTGCAACGTTGGAATTTTTTGGCCGATGCATCCCAAGTGAAATATGCTGGCACTTCAGAATAAAGCAATGTTTTTGCGATTGAATCATATTGACATAATGAAAAAAAAAATCAATGAGTGTTGGAACTCACGGGCGATGTGTTAACAGCTTTTTGTTGGTGTGTGTTGGGAGCAGGCTGGGTTTTTCTCTTGGTTGCTGTTGGTGTGGTGGTGGGTGCGACTGCGTCGCACTTGTAAAATAATAGAAAAATGATGGGAGTTCTTCCAAAACGAGTCTTCCTTCGTGGGGATGTTTATTCAGAATGATTAGCTACATGTTTCAAGAATAACTTAAAACTAGCCTTAATATTACATGTTTACAAAGTGTGGGGAGTTTATGATCACTGCAGAGAGGATAAGAAAAAAACGGCAGCTCCTTGTTCACTGCCTGCTTTTAGGCATGAACATACCGCCCCCCTTGCAGCGTCATGCAAAAAAAAAAAAAGAAAAAAAAAAATGAGGAACGGAACTGCGCTACGGAACCATGGTCTCTATTGGTGGGCGCATGAGCCGGACAACATCCAGCCAAATACAGTGTTTTGAGCCAAAGGACCTCCTTGACTCGGAATCACCCCCGGCAGGATGATGTCTGGGTATATATCCGACCCCAACACCAGGCTGGTCATGCTTGACCGGAACCAGCGGTCGTCTGCCAGCGTAACATTCGCCGTATTGGCGCAATTCTGCTCCGCTATGGCCTTGATGGGGGTGCGGATTTTGGTGGGCATCGCCTGGAGAATAACCTCTTTCTGGAACTCGGACGAGCGCGACTTGATCACGGCGGTGCACGCTCTGTCATTACCGACGCGGGTGACGGAAAGCCCGAGGGCCGTTGCCAAGGATGTGTCGATACGACTGAGCGGGCAGCACGGGTCGACTACTGCTCGCATGTCGAATGTTTTGGACCCCGTGTCAAGTCGCAGAACCACTGTTGGTAGCACCGTTGTCCGTTGCCGCTCCAGGATTGAGGAAAGCGACAACTGGCGTACCAACGGTAATGGAGGTGGTGCAACGGAAGGCTGAGGGGAACCTTGTCGAGCCTGAGATGCCGATCGTGTGGGTGCCGATGAGAGTGGCCGTCCCTCGTGCATGTGTAGGAGGGTGTGGTGGTCGCCCTGGCATACGTGGCACCGGTCTTCACGTCGGCACGTCACTCCCGAGTGCTGATGAGCAAGACATTTGGGGCAGTACTTGTTGATGAGTACTGCCCGTAATCTTTTCTCCGCCGTCAAGTGCATAAAACGCTGGCACTTCCGCAACGCGTGAATACCGCGGCACACGCGGCATCGGAACGATGCCGTTCCCTTTGGGGCCTTCTTGTTTTGCGCCTTCCGGGGTGCCATACTGCTGCGTAATAAAGGAAATGAGACGCAGATTAGACATTGTGGGATTCTATGATATTTTTCGACTGGTTTCCAGTCTCGGCGGGAAGCAGTATCAGCTTCGCGATTGGACGTTTTATGACGCCTCGGGCAGTCAAGACGTCGACCACTCGGACTTTGAGATCGACGCCAGGATATGTATTCTGGATGCGCCCTAGACGCCATTCATTCGATGGGACATTATCCTCCTTGATTATGACCAAATCATTTGGTTGGAGATCTCGGGATGGCGACCGCCATTTATTTCTTTTGTGGAGTTCTTTGAGGTATTCATCTTTCCACCTTCGACAGAAATGCTGGTGAAGGGACTTCAAACGCTGCCAGCGATTTAGAATAGATGCTGCGTCTTCACCAATTTCTGGCTCAGGGTTGGATAGGAGTGGACCACCGACAAGAAAGTGACCCAGGCTCAATGCTAGCAGGTCGGTTGGGTCTTCGGACATTGCCGAAATTGGACGCGAGTTCAAGCACGCCTCTACCTTGGAAAGAAGCGTTGACAACTCCTTGAAGGTATGCTTGAACGTGACCGTGGATTTGTAAAAGAGAGTTTTAAAACTCTTCACTCCAGCTTCCCATAAGCCACCCATGTGTGGAGCACTAGGAGGGTTGAAGTGCCAGAACAAGTTCCGGTAGCTGTATTTGGAGAGGACAAGGTTCCTTGTAGCTTCAAGAAAATCACGCGACAAGACCTTGGCAGCTCCGACAAATGTTTTTCCATTATCAGAGTGCATTGTCGCTGGACACCCACGCCTTGCTATGAACCTGGCAAATGCTGCTAAGAACTTTTCGGTCGTGAGGTCCGAAGTAGCTTCTAAGTGGATTGCTTTGGTGCTAAAACACACAAAGACGCACACGTACCCCTTGGTTATAAGACATGCTCGGCCTGTATAATTCTTAATATCGAAGGGGCCGGCAAAGTCAACACCGGTGTGTGTGAAAGGACGCGAAAAAGCAGTACGTTGAGCCGGTAGCTCCCCCATGAGTTGTGTCTGGAGCCGTTTGCGATGGATTATGCAAACCTTGCAGGAATTTATCGTGGATTTGACCAATACCTTGAGCTTTGGGATCCAGTATTTTGCTCGGATAAGGCGCATCATCAGCTGATTGCCCCCGTGCAACGAGATTTGATGAGTGAAGCGCACAAGAAGGCGAGAGTACAGACATGAATAGGGCAGTATGATGGGGTGACGCTCATCAAAACTGAGAGTCTCGCAGGATCGGATGCGCCCACAGGCCCGAATAACTCCGTGTTTGTCTAGGAACGGGTTAAGATTGAGAAGACTGCTGGAACGCGGGACTGATTTCCCTTGGAGAAATCCCTTATATTCTTCCGGATACTCAGTTCTTTGCGCGAGAATGACCAGTTTCTCTTGAGCTTTGGAGAGCTCCTCGTGATGCAAATCTGCTGAACATGGAACTGCGCTTCCCTTACAGCGCGTTATAAAACGTAGTACGTAGGAAAACACGCGTATAGCTTTTTCGAATTTGGAAAAACGTTCAAGAAAGCTGAATGAGGAACTAGCGGTCGCCACATTGACCTTGATCGGACGCTGTTCCAGTTCAGTGTCGAGAGGGAATTCTATGGAGACTGGCCACTGCTGTTGCGCAACTTGCAACCATTCTGGCCCGTGCCACCACAGTGAACTGTCAAGTAATTCAACTGCTGACACTCCTCTGCTAGCGAGATCAGCTGGATTGGACTCGGAGCGTACGTGGCGCCACTGCTTGGAGTCTGTGGCCTGAGTAATTCTGGTTACCCTGTTCGCCACAAAGGTTGACCACGCACATGGAGGCTTATTTAGCCATGCTAAAACTATCGTGGGATGGACACCGTTTTTGTGGGAGCGACTCTAGTTTTTGCGGTAAGGAGGTGGACAGAGATTTTGTCCCTTGTTTCCGTGCGAACATAAAGCGCAGCGCCATATGCACGCTGAGACGCATCACAGAACCCATGAATTTGTAGCCGGAGCTTTGGCCGCGTCTCTACCCATCGTGGTATGCGCACCTCCCCGAGGCTCGCAAAGTGGTCGAGGAATTCGTGCCACTTCGAAATAAGGTCATCTGGTAGCGGATCATCCCATCCTAGATCCCTGAGCCATGTTTCTTGCATGAATATCTTGGCTCGGACAATGACTGGCGCTAACCAACCAGCGGGATCGAAAAGCTTCGCAATCTGCGAGAGAACTTCTCGTTTCGAAATGAGTGATTTCGTGGGGAACTGGGCAGGTGAAAAGAAGAACTCATCAGAGTCTGCTTTCCGTCGAATACCGAGAGTTTTTGCAGCACTGGCTTCTTCTATCTCGAGGAAGTCGGATCTAAGGCGGTGCTGCTCTGGGATGACTCTGAGCAAGTCCTTTTTGTTGGAAGTCCACTTTCTTAGTGGAAATCCTGCGGATTCAAGTGCATTAGAAAGTTCGGATATGCATTGCACTGCACAACTCTTAGAGTGAGCGCCTGCTAGCACATCATCAACATACATATAATTGGATATAATGTCACTTGCTAGGGGGTAGCGACACTGCACATCTTTAGCTAGTTGCTGCAGTACTCTGATCGCTAGGAATGGGGCACAGTTTACTCCAAAGGTGACTGTGTTCAGCTCGAAATCTCGGAGCTCATTGTCCTTTGTTCGGAAAAGGATTCTTTGGTATGGAGTGTGTTTGGGATCCACCAGGATTTGTCTATACATTTTTGTAATGTCTGCGTTAAACGCGTACTCAAAGAATCGCCATTTTAGGATCTGCATAGTCAGATCCGATTGGAGTACGGGTCCCGGATTTAGGACGTCGTTGAGACTTTTGCCGTTTGTAGACGGACTGGAGGCGTTAAACACAACGCGAAGCTTAGTAGTGGCGCTATCTGGCTTATAGACAGCATGGTGCGGGAGATAGAAGTTGCCTGAACCGTTTGTAGGGGGGACTGGTCTCATATGACCAAGGTCCGAATACTCCTGAAGGACATTATCGTACTGCTCTTTGAGGGATGCGTTCTTGTTCAAACGATTCTCATTGCGAAGGAGCTGAGCCAGTGCGATAGATCTTGAATGACCTAAGTTGATGGATTCAGGATTTTTAAAAGGGAGGGTGACAACATATCTACCACTTTCGTTTCTGGAGATTGTTTGCTGAAACAACTTCTCACAAGCTGCATCGCAATCTTTAACCAGTTTTACTGGGATATCCTCCACCTCCCAAAATTTCGTGAGAAGCCTCTCTAATCTAACTTCTTGGCTATGCGAAACTCGAGTGGAGAACGAGGAAATGTTTTTGGCACCAGGGTTGGAAATAGGACCCGTGATAGTCCAGCCAAAAATCGTTTCCTGACCTAAAAGGGTACCACAGATATTTGTATAGGACCCCTTTAGCAATATGGAGGGAAGGATATCAGCTCCCAATAGGACATCTATTTGGGAACTCTTATGGAAATTTGGATCTGCTAGTTGTAGATCCGGAAGACCTTCCAAAGAACTTTGTGGAATTGTGTAGGAGGGCAGATTTCCTGCCAACTTTGGAAGGACGTAGGCCGAAGTTTCAATTTGAATTCTTGGCTTAATTGGAGAGCCAATATGGAAGTGGCATAAGCGTTGAGGTTGAGCGGAAACTGCTCCATTGAGCCCCGAAACTTGAGCGTCAACGGACTGATACTGAGGTCGTATCAATTTGAACAGCCGTTCAGAAATGAAGGTTGCTTCGGAACCAGAGTCTACCAATGCACGAGCTGTATATTTTGTTCCCAAAGAACATACTTGGATTATAGCCGTGCCGAGGAGAACGCTATGTGTGCTTGCCGAAAAGTAATTTTGGACCGTCGTTTGTGGGTGAGAAGTGGACTGTATATTGACTGGAGTGTCCAAAATTGTTCCAGAACCACCTGTTTGGCAATTCGTCGGACGATGAAGGAGAGTGTTGTGACGCCCCTTGCAAGTATGGCAATTATGCGCACTAGTGCAATCTTTGAGGTGGTGACCCCTGGCGAAGCAATTTAAACACAGCTTGTGCTGCTTTATAGTGTCGGACCGTTCCTGGACAGACATTTGTAAAAATTTAGGGCACATACGGATTGGATGGTTTTCTTTAGCGCAAAGTTTGCAAGTCTGAATCTTGGCAGTGACTTTGGCTTCAAATGAGTTCACTCTTTTGGAAGGGGGTTCTTTTCTAGTAGCCTTTACTGCCAGCTGAGGAGCTACATGGGGGCGTACATCTTCTATTGCTTCTAGGGTTCGGTACCGCTCTAAAAGGAAATTATTCAACTCACCCCAAGTCGGAATATCTGCCGTACTATGTAGAGACTGTTCCCACAGTGATAGTGTGAGTTTCGGAAGCTTTGAGGAACACATAAAAACGAGGAGACAATCCCAATTCTCAGTGGAAATATTTGAAAGTTCTAAAGCCGACAGGCACCCTTGGATGGTGCTCTGTAAATCCTTTAATGCGGCTGCAGACTCGTGAGAAATGGGTTGGATATTAAAGAGAATCCGAAGTTGACTGTTGATTAACAGTCTTTTGTTTTCAAATCTATTGACGAGTGCTTGCCACGCTGACGCAAAACCATCATTCGTCAGGGGGGATTTGGACACGATAGCCTTAGCATCGCCACTCGTCTTTGAATTTAAATGGAAAAGTTTTTCGACTGGGGTAAGACTTGGATTGTTGACATACACCGCTGTGAAAATGTCCCGGAACGTAGGCCATTTCAAATAGTCTCCGGAAAAGACTTCGGTGTCAACGGGCGGTAAGCGGCAGCCTCTCGGCTGATAGGCAACATTAGGACCCGGTATAGGAAGCGTAGCGTTCTCAATTTGCTCGCTAAGCCTTGATGCACAGCGCTCGTACGCCCCATAGCAGTGGTCATATTTCGCATGGAGGATTTCGGTATCGTTGACATTGCTGTGTCCCGCAGATTCGGAGAGCGCTCTTGAACAGCGCTCGAATTCTTGCTCGACCTTGTCCCACAAGGTTCGAATCTGTTCTTGTCTAACTTTGAGCGTGTGCAGTGACACATCGGAATTGGAAGCGAATTTTGACTCGAACTGGCTGAGACGATCGGTCACGGAAATGAACGTGGTCAAAGTAAACATACTTGGCATCTTAAGTTTTTGACTGACGGATCTAGTAATTAGCAGTGGGATTGGACAATCGGAAGATGTGGACGCGACGAATTTACTCGGATCGGAACTAGATCTTTTATGGACCCCGGACGGAACGGCAAGGAGATTATCTTTATCCTTGGCAATGTCACTTTGCATGCTAGGAGCTTATGCAGCCAGAATAAAATAACAATTTATTCTTTGCGGACAACGTACATATAAAATCAACAGATATAATAGTTTGGACGAGTGGAGTGGAGAGACCAAAGAATAAATAATTAATAGTAATTATTTAATACAAGGTCAGCAATGCACACAAAAAATATAAACTTTAATAATTGCGAACGATAAAAAAAAAAAAAAAAAAAAAGATCACGAAACGTGATGTGACGTGAACGTCGGATGCTGAACGCAGTTGCAATACTACTTGATAGTTTTCTGTGAGTGCTTAGATATCGATAAATGTATGTACATACATATGTAATAACAAAGAAACTTGCAATGCTTGTGTTATTATTATAAATAAGTGTGACAAAAAATAGTGTTTAAATTGTGTTAATTAGTTATGTGATTGTATTTATTATTGGCCGCCTTGTTGGAATAAATATATTCTTTATTAATCTCTTTGTGTTGTGGCGGCCAGAATTTTATTTGGTTATATATTGTTGTTGTTGTTTATGTGCATGTGCAAGCCCGGTGTTTATTGGAAATAAATTATAATGGACAAAATATTTAACATGTAGATGGAGTTTTATATGATGTGGTTAAATATAAATAAAGTCTGTCGGCATGCGCATTTAAATATATATTTGGTGGAGTACGCTTTGCTCTGGCCGACAGCTGTTTGTATTTGTGTATGTAAATTAATTTTGTGTGCATTAATATGTGCATATAAATATATGTCCAAAATGTGTACAACTTGTGGATTAGTTGTGTTTTGAATTTGAAAAACTATTTAATTCTTGTTTTTGGTTTCTGTGCATGTTTAATTAACATATGATTTGCATGTGTCGGTTTCTATGTATGTGCATATGTACGCTTGAGCTGCGCTCAAGTGCCGGCATATGCTTGTGGATATGTATATATGTACGTATGTTTGTAGTTTGCAATTTGTGTTGTTAAAAATGTTATTTTTCACTTTAGGCAATGGAGGCTGCACAATAAAATTATTAAAAATATTGTATAGAATTATGGATGTGTGGAAATTATTGTGGTAATGGAAAAAATTGCCGAAAACATATGTACGTAGAAACGAAGAATGGATTTATATAGGAGACACATGCACTAAGAAAATAAATAATTGAGATGCACCACGAAGCTACACTAAACTTGGCCTTTTATTTGGAATTTGTAACACTTTTCACTTTTCAGAGTACAAAAAAAAAACTTTTCACCAATATGCCGCCTTATGTAGAAGGCTATGTAATACTTTTATATGTGCATATGCAAAAGCAAATATGGCGGCTGAATTTTTTTCGGAGGCCGTGGAAGAAAATTGTATATGACTATAATTTATGGATTCGCCCTTCATGTGGGCATAAAATTGAACGGAGTGTTCTGATAGGTAAGTATCAGCACGATAAGTAGAATATTTTGCGGACAAGTTGCCACTTGGCAAAGTGCAAAAATGTGGAGAAAAAAATTACTTATCTGTGCTTTTGGGTTAAGAAAAATCCAACGATGCTTGTGGTTGATGTTTTAAAGATCCGGCTCGAAGGACCAAATGTTGGGAGCAGGCTGGGTTTTTCTCTTGGTTGCTGTTGGTGTGGTGGTGGGTGCGACTGCGTCGCACTTGTAAAATAATAGAAAAATGATGGGAGTTCTTCCAAAACGAGTCTTCCTTCGTGGGGATGTTTGTTCAGAATGATTAGCTACATGTTTCAAGAATAACTTAAAACTAGCCTTAATATTACATGTTTACAAAGTGTGGGGAGTTTATGATCACTGCAGAGAGGATAAGAAAAAAACGGCAGCTCCTTGTTCACTGCCTGCTTTTAGGCATGAACAGTGTGTTTGCACCTGTATTATTGCTATGAGCACGTTTTCTTGAACAACAATTAAGAAGGCTCTAGTCGGGAGAGCCCGACTAGAAGATACCCTGAACCCAGTTGTAGCAAATATATTAAATTTATATAAGACTTTGGTATACTGACTTAAATTCAATCGATTAAATTCGATATCTCCGGTGTTTCTTAACCAATTTGGACGAAATTTTCAGAAAAGTTCTATCGTTACCCATTATTTCAACCCTCATTTTTACATTTTCCAAATTCGATTTTTTTTGTTATCGATTCCATGTGTATATCGGAAACCAGAATAGTTATCGATAATTTGAATCAAACTTGTTCTGCTCATGGTATAGGAGAACTTGTATTCAAAATCTGAAGTCTCTAGCTCTTGTAGTCTCTGAGATCCACGCGTTCATACAGACGGACAGACGGTCAGACGGACAGACGGACGGACAGACGGACAGACGGACATGGCTATATCGACTCGGCTGTTGATGCTGATCAAGAATATATATACTTTATGGGGTCGGAGATGCTTCCTTCTGCTTGTTACATACTTTTGCACAAAACCATTATACCCTTATTTACCCATTTTATGGGTTAAGGGTATAAAAATAATATTTTATTGTATTTGGGTTTACTTTTTGAATTTGGGTTCATCATTCGTCAGTTCATTCTCTTATTAAAGAAGTCCGCTATGTTAGTCTGTAAGTTCGTGTGTGTGTGTATTTTGTAAAGTAGTGATTTTGGCCGCGGTATGAGACTCAGTCCGACCAAGATTCAACGTTACAAGAAATATTTGAATTTACCGAAACGTATTCGCGAGTTGGAGGCAAGTTATTTCACCGCTATACAGGTGTAAGAATTCCGCGACGGCTGGCGATTAGGGAGGTGTACGGAACAAACCGCAGTACAAGTACCACCGATAGCACAGGTTATGTTCCCTTGCCACCTTACCACCGATAGCACAGGTTATGTTCCCTTGCAAGTCGAGGTCGCGCGGATGTCAAAGCTCCGTTACCAAACCGACTGAATGATTTGGGAAGCGTACGGGACGAGCCACAGTACGTGTGCCACTGATCATTCAGATTCTAATACCACAATTCGAGATGCGCTTAACAACGTGCCGTCCGCATGTGCACAACGTATATATATCCGCGCGCGTATGCGTATATGTTTAGCGCCTCTCAGGGCGAAATAAAAATACAAGGGTTTTGGGAATGATTCCAATTTTTTATTTAGTGGCTTACGTTTCTTTATCCCACTTAGAGTTTTCTTCCAATCTCAAACTAGCTTCCAGGGGGGAATCTCATCCACGCCAATGTAAGTCTTTATTCTAGAAAAATGTCTTTGACACTGTACTTGCTTTCACGTTTCACACTCTTTTGCTATGCCACCCGCGGTCACGTCTGATCGCATTCACTTGTACTCGCCGATTAACCTCATCGTCTCGCGCTCGGCCTGAGCGTGCCCTTTTTCGCTTTTGAGGGCCGCGACATCTCGATCGTGGGTCGCGACATTTGGATCGTGTTAGAGCGCACACGACCCTCGCTCTTCTTGCACTGCTCTCTTACGCTACCTTACGCTATGCTTATTCTGTGCCCTTCACTGTACCATACTTATGTTAAACTTAAAGTCTGTTAACGTTGACATTGCATTTTACTTCATATATTTTTCGCATCTGTCTACCATAGCCGGTAATGATAAAAATAATAAAAATAAATCAAATAATTTGGCCTACCTCACATCCCCTTCCACCACCCCCCCCTCCTTTTTCTTCATGATCATGACCATGCCCTTCTGATGTTTGGTCACGGTGAACTGGTCCGTTCACACCGACACCATGAATCGGTCCCGCCGTCCTCTGCGCCCTTGTCTCTTTAACTGGTCCTCGATGGCCTTTATGGCTTTCGTCGTTAATATTGATTCGCTTGGGTGGGCTGTCCACAAACTAGGGATATCCCAGGGGTCCATGACCGTTGCCTGTACTTTTGTTCCCTGGCTGTCGGACGGGATGTCTTCTGCGCCCAAACCTGCCTCGAGGCCTTCTTCCCAACCCTCGATTCCCTTGAACTCCATCGTCTCTAATGCGCTTGGGGTGTTTGTTTGTGCCTCCTCGGGTTCTTTTTGGGTAATGTCTAACGGCAGTGGTGGTGTCTGCGGTGCCTCCTGTGTCGGTCCGTCCTCAGCGCTTCCTTCTTCCAAGGCTGGGAACGTAGGTGGTGAAGCCGGTTCTTCTACCCACGGCTGTGAAGCACTTGCGCGTGGCATTTCGACTACGATCGTGGTCACCTCCATTACCTTCCTGATAACCGCGCCGTCCACGACTGCCCTCGATTCCTCCGTGTGTCCAAACACAGTGTGTTTCCAAACACAGTGTGTTTGAATTTAGGGGGTGACGCCTCCCAGGTGTGCCGGTAGCGGGGGTGGTCCCGCCGTGGGTCCCGCGACCGATTGTGCGCTCCTTAATCGTCCCTGTCCTCCTCGGAGTCGTCGCTCCCCTCACTCTTCTGCGAGCTGGCTTCTTCCTCATCGTCACAATCGGGGCCGCTTCTTTCGCTCTCCTCGGGGATAGTGTCCTCCACATCGTCACAATCGGGGCCACTTCCTTCGTTCTCCTCGGGGATAGTGTCCTGCTGTTTGGTGGTGTGTTGTTGATAGTGGGTATAGTGGCTTGTTTGTTAGCGAAAGAGAGAGAGAGAGAGAAGAGAAAAAAAACCCGTTCGCGGACTTTATTCGTGGTTTCTTTGAAATGGCAAGCGTCTCTCGTTTGGCCTTACTTCCTGCCAGCGGCTTGTGCCGAGATCCTCATTTTCACGTTGGAATGGTTTTAGTTGCGATATGCTGGCGATCCAGCCCTTCCGTTCTCCTTCCTTTGTTAGGCGTACGACGTTTTAATTAATTAATTTTTATTTGAATATTCCTAGTGCTACAAGTCTTACACTTTTAAATTAATGCACTAGTCACTATCGGACCATGAAACAGTTAAACTTAACTTAAGAAATTATAAAATTTTAATTAAAACTTAAAATACTCAACAAATCACATTAAAAAGCAAATAATTTAAAACATTTAAAACATTTATTCTTATAAATAAATTTGGAATTTTGGTAATTAATACATGCCTATTAAAGTTTAGTTAGTGATATTTTGATTTTGATTTTGTAAATAACTCTTCAATTTATAGTTAAACAACGGTGCGCTACTAATAGTTTTCAAGTTATGTGGCAACTGATTCCAAAGTCGGACAGCCCAGATAAAGAAGTGTCTATTAGAACAAGAGAGTTTGACTCTAAAGCAAGCAATATTATTGGTCCTCTGCGACAAATTGAAACGCAGCTTCTCAAAAAGGTAATCAGGAGTCTTAGTAAAAATAATTTTGTGAAGCTGTATTAACATTTTATAATTCTTCTAGTTATTTATGTCCAAGTCAAATATTTTAGTAGCAAAACTAGTAACGTGGTCTGTACGACATAGTGAAAACACAAATCTAGCTATGCTATTAAAGGCTACTTTTATCTTTTGCTGGCTGGCGGCGTCATACTTACAAAAAATTTCTATACCGTACATTAAAACTGGAATAATTAATGCTTTTGCAACCGTCATTCTAATATTGATTGGTAAAAATGGTTGTGCCAAAGACAATTGGCGTAGGACACCGTATGTCTTTCCTACAGCTTTGTTTGTATGGTCTCTGCCTAAGTTATCTGCCTTATATACATAGCTGATTTCTGCATTGTCGATTACAAGTTTGCTTAAATTGTTTGTGTTCAGGAACTTTTTATAGATAACTATACATTTAGACTTAGACGGATTTAGACATAAACCATTGTTACTTGCCCACTTGGACACACAGGACAGATCATTATTGCTTAAACTAATACATTCATTTATTTGACTAACAGGACGACTTACATACATTTGCACATCATCAGCATACATATGGACATCACACATAGATAGGACGTTAGGCAGATCATCAACATACATTGTAAACAAAAGCGGGCCTAGTACTGATCCCTGAGGAACACCACGTGAATTGACTAGAACATTAGATCTCGACTTATTTGCAATTACTGCTTGTTTTCTATTAGTCAAGTAAGAGGACATCAATTTACTTGCAGTAGATGAAAAATTATATAATTTTATTAACTTGGTTATGAGGATCTCATGGTTAACCGTGTCAAAAGCCTTACTAAAGTCAAGTAGCGTTAAAAAGGTTACTTCACTATTGTCAATTTTTGTTCTAATGTCCTGAACTATTTTAATAATTGCTTCTACTTTTTCTGAATCCTGACTGCTTATTATTTAAAAGTTTATGTGTTTCTAGAAAAGTTGTTATTTGTTTCGCCATTATATTTTCGAATGTTTTGGAAAAATATGGGAGTAAATAGATTGGTCTATACTCATTATTCAACTTTGGTATTGGTACTATTTTTGCTTCTTTCCACTGATTTGGGAAGGTCGAAGAGGTTATTGCAGTATTGATGGCATGTGTAACATGCTGAATAATTATGGGTAGCAATAATTTGATAAATTTTGGGTCGATCTCGTCAAGCCCGATGGCGTTGGGTTCAATTTTGAACATGGCTTCTAAGACTTCACATTCAATCACACAAGTAAATTCAAACAAATTAACATTCATAGACGGGACAGAACTAATATACGGATTGCACGAGCTAACAGGAAAATTTAAATTTAAAAATTGCTGATTTAAAGCGTTAACATCAAGGTCAATAATTCTAGCAGTGATTGCAAATATACGTGTATATATTTACGTTTGCAAAAAAGAGTTTTGCCAAGTTTTTACTCACTTTAATTTGCAGTTGAGCTGACGCTGCTGTGCCTTACATAAAGAAAACATACGTACATACATTTATACAATTATTTGCATTTGCATATTCTGTGTCTACTAACAACAAACAGCTTGTCAATTTTATTATTTCGCTTTTCAGCATCAGTCCTCTCCCACTTTCGTCCGCTCTTATCCGACGTAATTGCGGTTCTATCTGCTCACGCTCTCTAGCTCTCTTTATTTTTTACCGTTTTAACGTACTCATTGCATTGAAACGTTAATACATACATATATACTTGCACTCTTCATTGTTTTGTTTTAGCACTTCGATTTGCTTATTTCATTGTTTACATTTTCAATATGTTTACCTGCTGCAGCAAGAATTGTAAAACGGTTGGTACAACCAACCAAAACTTTATTTTATGTAGATTGTGTGACATAGCGATCCACATGAAATGTGCTGGCTTTACTGCCAAAATAAGGGACTGCTTAGTTGCTGACTCTGGCCTAAAATGGTATTGTGAGTCCTGCAATGAGGTTGAGAAGGAAACTGCTCAATACATAAGGCAGACTCACCTAAGTTTTGTATCTATGAACAAAGCGTTTAATAATCTGCATACGGCTTTTAAAGAGCTTGAGACAAGATTATGACGAAATCTCCAAAGCGCAAAGAGACTTCGGGTCCTTTTCCACCTAGTGTCCCACCTGTCTTGCCAACCAAGCCACTACTGGTGCCAAGCAATAATCCCACAACGGGTCCTATTGCTGGCCCATTAATGGTTTTTAACTCGCCAGCTAGAAATCCTAGTAATAAATTAGCCACAGCTAACAATCCTTTACTAGTGCCCTCCGATTCGACAGCTTGTGTGCCTAGTAATCCTACTGTAGGTACAGCCGGCACTCCCAAGCCTCTTGTTGTTGTGCCTATCAATAAAGTTATCTTCGTGTCTAGGCTAGCATCCGATACTTCATCGGATGATGTTAGTGCCTACATTAAAAGTTATATCGAGTCCCCACATATTAGGGTGGAAAAATTTAAATTCAAACACGCCCGAAGCATATCTTCTTTTAAGTTGAGTGTTCCGCCAGAACTTTTCACGACGATTTGTTCTGAAAAGTTTTGGCCGCCACAGCTCGTTGTACAGGAGTATGTGAATAGGCGTAATGATAATTTTAATAATAATGGTATTAAGATTAGTAGTGCACAGCCTGTTAGCCACCCTGTTGCCTCCACGTCGGCGGCAAAAAACTATAAAATTTAATTAGCTTGGCCTATCAAAATGTTAGAGGCCTTAACACTAAACTTGCTTAATTATATGTTAACAGCCTATCTTTTGATTCACAAATAGTTGCACTTACAGAAACCTGGCTAAAACCCGATATTTCTGATTATTCCGTTTTTCCTTCTAAATATAGCTTGTACAGAAGCGATTGTGCCTCCCGTAAGAGGGGTGGTGTTCTCATTGCTGTTGACTCCTGTATTTCCTCTGAACAGATTCTTTCTCAGGATCTTCCGGATATACAGTTTTTATGTGTTAAAATATTACTAAACGGCCGTTCACTTTATGTTACTTGCTCTTATATTCCTCCTCATTCTGATATTAACATTTACTCATCCCATCTTAGTGCCCTGTAACTTGTTTCGTCATTTTTGACAGATATGGATAATCTGATAGTGGTTGGTGATTTTAATCTGCCTCATGTTGTATGGTCTGTGATTGACACATCTTCGGCGCAATTACCAGCCGCTTCTGATGATTTTATAGATGGCTTACTGGAGTTAGGCCTATCGCAAGTTAACAGGGTGCATAACTTTAGTGGTAGAATGTTGGACTTAATATTTGTTTCTGACTCAGATTACAGTAATGCTAGTAGAATACCCCCTCTAGTGCTTCCAGAAGATACCTACCATCCAACCTTAGAACTATCCATCGAAATTCTTAACCCTAGTTCAATATCTAATAATACATTAAAAACCCGTTGCTTTCGTAAAACTAATTTTACTAAATTAAATTATCTTCTTCAACATACTAATTGGTCTCGCCTTTATAATTGTAGTGATATAGAAACTGCCATTGCCATATTTTATAGGACCTTGAATTCGCTTTTGGATATTTGAGTTCCCCTCTTTTGTTCTGCAAGTGATAATAAACCACCTTGGCTTACGAGGAAACTATCGAAATTGAAATACGTGAAGACAAAATCTAATAAAAAATTTAAAAATCGGGAACGACTTTAGATTTATATTCGTATTTAGTAGCAAAATCTAGTTTTCTTTCTGTTAACACATCTTATTATAATAATTATCTTAATCGTTGTAGACTAAACCTTTCACGTGACCCTAAACAGTTTTATAATTTTGTTAGCTCTAAGCGTAAGTCTTCTTGCTTGCCATCCTCATTATGCCTTGATAATACAAAAGCAAGTTCTGATCAGGCAGTAGCCGATCTATTTGCTGAGTATTTTCAATCTGTATACTCATAGAATTTATATAGTTGCAGTAATTCCTATCCTTTTCAAGTTCAAACGTCAAATTGCATATATGTCCCAGTAATTACTGAGTCCACGCTCCTGAGTGAATTTAACTCTATCAAACCCGCCTACTTGCCTGGTCCTGATTGAGTGCCAGGTTGTTTTCTTAGATACTGCTCGGATTCGTTTTGTAAGCCCTTAAATAAATTATTTAACTTGTCTGTTGACTCAACTGTGTTTTCTGATATATGGAAGAAATCCTTTATAATTCCACTCCATAAAAATTCTTCAAAGTCAATCGTTTAAAATTGTATGGTTATATCCAAGTTGTCTGCCATTCCTAAAGTCTTTGAAAAAATTATATGTTCTCAACTGCAACACACATGTAGTTCAATTATATCGCCTTATCAACACGGTTTTGTTAGGCGTAGATCAACTACCACTAACCTTCCTGAATTCACTTCGCTTGTTATCAAAGGGTTTCAGGGAAAATGCAAACTGACGTTGTTTACACCGATTTTAGTTAGGCATTTGATTCTGTTAGTCATTCTCTGTTGCTTCAAAAATTAAATATTATTGGATTTCCAGCAAAACTTCTATTGTGGCTTTCGGAGTACTTGTGTTATCGAACACTAAAGTGGTTTTTAAATCGTCTGTCACATTGGAGTTTTGCTATTTAATTTGTTTATTAACGATCTTCCAGCTGTTATTACTAACTTTTTTGTATATATGTTTGCTGATGATGTAAAACTATGTTTCACC
Source organism: Scaptomyza montana (assembly GCA_018904305.1). Taxonomy (NCBI): domain Eukaryota; kingdom Metazoa; phylum Arthropoda; class Insecta; order Diptera; family Drosophilidae; genus Scaptomyza; species Scaptomyza montana. The sequence continues at coordinate 541,754 of JAEIGR010000023.1, forward strand.
CACAATGATGCTTCTCTGTGTAACTTACCACAGTCGGATTTGTGTGCCCTGTCGGCCTGGTGTCGTTTTAACTTACTCAACTTAAATTGTTCAAAATGTAAAGTCATGACTTTTTGTAGAACTACCCCTCTTACTGCTCACTACTTGCTTGATGCTTCACCACTTGACCGCGTGTTTGAAATTAAAGATTTGGGCATTATTCTTGATCCTAAATTAAAATTTGACTCCCATATTTCGTCGATGGTCAATAAGGCCATTAGTGTCATTGGCTTCATCAAGCGGTGGTCGAAAGAGTTTAACGATCCTTACACCACTAAAACGCTTTATACGTCCCTAGTTCGTCCTATCCTGGAGTATGGATCTTGTGTGTGGTCTCCACAATACTCTATTCACCAGAATAGAATTGAATCTGTGCAGAAGAAATTTCTTCTATTTGCCCTTAGAAGTTTTAACTGGGTTCCTGGAGTAGACTTAGCCCCGTATTCAAGTAGACTCCTTTTGATTAATCTTCCCTCCCTGTTGATCCGTAGAACTATGCATGGAGTATTGTTTATTACTAACCTACTTAATGGTGAAATCGACTCATCAGTTCTTTTAAGTCGAATTAAATTAACTGTTCCGACTAGAGCTACTCGTAACTTTTTACCCATTAGCCTTGATCGTTGCTCGAGCAACTATTTAGTACATGAGCCATTCCGTGTTATATGTTCTGACTATAACAAACTTTATTCTCTTATATCCTTGGAGTCCTCAATTCCAGTACTAAAAAGATCGATCCTTTTTGCTTTATCTAATCTTAACCACTAACTACTAATCTAACGCTGGTCTGATTGTGTTTTTCCGGGTTTTTCCCAATCCACGCAACAAATGTTGAACTACTAATTTTATTGTTGAATTTCCCAGAGCTTTAACGTTAACTTTATAAATTCTTTACCTAAAATTACTTTCAGATTTATATATAATTTTAATTTACATAACTATAATTTCAATCATTAATTTTTTTTACATTTTAATTTATTTGGATTTTATGTCAGCTGATAATAGTCGACAATAAATAAATAAATAAAATAAATAAATAACAGATTTAGTTTTGCCTATCCCTAAGGTATTTAAAGTTTTCCAAGTTTGTCTTATGTTTATTGCACTTTTGAATTTATAACCGTAATAGTTTCTCTTGGCATTTGATATCAAAGTATTTACTCTACGTCGGGCTGCTTTAAAAATTATATTACAACTTTCCGTTTTATAGTGTTTCCACTTGTCGTAAGCCTCATTTCTCTTTTTAATTGCACTTCTTATTTGACTACTAAACCAAGTCGCGATTACCGGCTTTGCAGTGCTAGTTTTAAATGGTACAAATTTATTGTACAGATAGCCAATATTTGAATTCATTAAATTTAGTCAACCATCGGGAGGGAATATATAGTGTTCCAATCACAGAGACGACAATCTTCAATTAAACTAGTGTAGTCAATGTTTTTAAAGTCTCTGTATTGGAAGGTCTGTATGTTGCTGTCAATTTGCATATCATATGTTAAAAATAAGAGATCATGTTTTGAAAAAGCAGGTACTGAGACTTGGTCATATAGCAGAATTTTTTCTGGTTTGTTGACAAAAATTACATCTAATAAAGTGTTAGTGGTCTTCGAAAAATGCGTCGGTAAGATTATGTTTACAGGGCTCAGTCCTATGGACTCCATTTCATTTAGTAGATGTTGGTCTATTAGTATGTTACTATTTAGGTCACCTGTTAGTATAATGTCCGTGTACGTCAGTGTTAGGTTAGTTATTAAATCAGTCAGGTTAGAGTAATCAATATTCTTATGTGGTCTGTATATTCACCCGACTAGCATTTTAATATCAGAGTCAAAATAAGCTCTAAAAATATATATTCCACTCGGCTGTCAGATGGTTGCTTAAATATTATTTTGCATTTCCGTCTTTTATTTACGAATATTGCCACTACCCCTGCATGACCAATACGATCTGAACGGAAAACATTATAACCATCACATAGAATATATGAATCATTCAAATTTGGGACAAACCACGTTTCGGACACACAAACAACATCTATCTTTGAGTTGACATACATATAACGAAACTCTTCTACCCTATTTACTAAGCTTTGTGCATTGATATGACACATTTTAAGACCAATTTTCTGCTTGCTCAGAATCCTAACCATTGCATGGCTGCTCGCATTGGTTGAACTTAAGTTACCTACCATTAAAAAAAAAATATATGAGAAAATTCATTAGTTGCGCACTTAATTTACAAAAGGTTATTACTAAGAGAACAATTACACTTAAGAGACATGTATTACAAATAACATAAATTAATACTATATATTTGATAGTGAAACTATCCAGCTGTTGACTCCGAAGCGCTCCCGACGACCCGTGCGCTCTGCAGTTGTGAAAGCTTTTGAAAGCTGTCAACGCAGATCACCTCTCCTCTCTCACTCTGCTTTACATATACCTCTGCGCGACGGCAGAATACTGCTGTTAGAAGCTTTTGTTTTTATAATTTTATTGCCTCTCTAAATATAGCATACCCCTCTCTCGTAAGCTGCTCATTTAAGTATATTTGAGCAGTTGATTCAAAGCCTAGCAACTGTAGGCTTAGTTGTTGTTTTGTCGCCCGCCTAAACCCGCCTGCCGCTCGAACGAGAGTTAGTTTATCCGTTGTGTTATTAAATTTAATTATTATTGTAGGGTCAGCGATGGTGTGAGCTGATTTGGCTTGTCTGACCCTGAAAATATCATATAATTCCGGGGCTGGTGCTATCCCCAAGGCAAAGCACAGTGAGTTAAACAACGTTTTTAGCGATTCACCTTCCGTGACCGGCACGCCGTGTAGCCGAAGATCGTTAGCTACACTAGCACGTTTGGCGATGCGAATTTCTTAACGAGGAATGGTCCGTCGTATTTTGGGGCTAATTTTGCTGCAAATCCATCACTCGCTTTGGATAGCTGGTGTGCTCGCAGCAGGACCCTTTAGTTAATTTTGAGGCACCATTCTCTTCGCCTTAGGTTGTAATTCCGATCAGCTTTCTCTTCCGGCGTTTGCAGAATACTTCCTGTACCTGGCGTCTTTTCATCGAACAGAGTCGCTGGCAAATGGGGTTCCCTTCCCTGGATAAGGAACGCTGGGGATAATCCTGTTGAATCTGCGATGCTAGAGTTGATGGCCAACGAGATTTCGGGTATCAGCTCGTCCCACGAACTTTGGCTTCCAGAAATATATTGCGCTATCATCGTCTTCACAGTCCGATTTGTTCTTTCCGTTGGATTCCCTTGTGGGCAGTACTGGGCTGTGTGTTACATCTATACGCCTAGTGAATTCAGGAATGCCTTGAAATTCCGACTCGTGAATCGCAATCCGTTGTTGCATATGAATCTCTTGGGTACTCCAAACCGGCATAAGATTCGTTCACAGAAGGCCTTCTGTAGCGTTGCTGCCGTTGCTCGTCTTAGGGGGACAAGTTTCACCCATTTAGTAAATGCACCATGGAACACCAACAACATTGAATTGCCCTGCTTTGAACGTGGTAAGGGGCCTACAAAGTCCGCGCACAGGATGGCCATCGGCTCTGCCACCTGGCGGGTCTGCATATGTCCGGCTGGCTTCCTTTGCTCCGTCTTGAACATCTGACATTTTCCGCAACACTTAACGTATTTGGCTGCGTCTCGGAACATACCCGGCCAATAGTAGCGCTGTGACAACCTCATGATTGTTTTGCGGATCCCTTGATGTTCTGCCGTCGGCGCATCGTGGCATTCTTGTAGCACTCGCTTTCTTTGATCCTCGTCGACGCAGAGCTTCCATGGGATGTTATCCTTATCATCTGCTCGGTGGCCTAGGTGGCGATACAACTGCCCGTTCTCCTCGACGTAATCTGCGTATCTGGTCGGTTCTTTGTCGATTTTATTCCTAATTCCTTGAATCCACTTCCCGGGTGATTGTTGAAATACGGCTTGCTGGAGTTTCTCCAACGGGTCTCGCGATATCGCGTCTGCCAACACGTTGAGCTTTCCTCTCCTATATCGCACGTCGAATTGATATTGTTGGAGCTCCAACGCCCAGCGTGCGATCCTCCCCTACGGGCTTTCTATGGAACTTAACCACTTCAACGCCATATGATCCGTGACAACATCGAAGCGATATCCCTTCAGATAACACTTTAGCTACCGGATCGACCACACTATCGCCAGGCACTGCTTTTCTGTCGCCGAGTAATTCTCCTCCGCCTTGGTTAACTTTCGACTCACGGAAGCTATCACCCTCTCCTGCTGGTCGATAGTTTGGGTCAGCACTGCTCCGAGGCCATAATCGCTTGCATCCGTCTGTAGTGTGAATCTCTCCGAGAAGTCCGGACATGCCAAGACTGGGGCAGACGTAAGATAGTGTTAGAGACTGTCCAACGCCGCCTGCTGTTCTGCGCTCCATGACCACTTCCTGGCTTTCTTTAACAAGGCTGTCATCGGCTGTACCACAGTCGTAAAATTGGATACGAATCGCCGGTACCACGATGCCATCCCTAGGCAACGTCTGAGCTCTTTGATGTTCGTCGGGGATTTCAGATTGCTTATCGCGTCCACCTTCGTTGGATCCGTCTGGATTCCTTTGTCACTCACTAGGTGTCCCAGGTAAACTAGCTGCCTCTCGAAGAACGAAAACTTTTTCTTGTTCAGCCTCAGATTCGCTGCCCTCAGCCGGTGGAAAACCTCCCCCAGGTTCGCGCTGTGCTGTTCCTTTGTTGCGCTTATCACGATGATGTCGTCCAGATAGGCGAGCGCGTGGGGCTCCATCTCCGGACCGATCACTTTTTCCAAGGCTCTTTGAAATGTCGCACCAGCCAAGTGCAATCTAAACGGCATAACTTTCCAGTGGAACAATCCTCGACCGGGCACCGTGAATGCCGTGCACTCCCGACTGTCCACCGCAATGGGGATTTGCCAATATCCGTGTTTCGAATCCAGCGTTGATATATAGCATGCGTGCCTCAGTCTTTCCAAAATGTGATTTATTCGGGGCAATGGGTACGCGTCTAGTATAGAATGCGTGTTGAGCTGCCTATAGTCCACGCACATTCTCCATTAGTTTGTTTTCTTCCGAACAAGTACGATCGGGGCGCTGTGCGGGCTCCGAGACGGTTCAATGGCTCCTGCCTCTATCAGCTCATTTATTTGCTGGTCGATCACGCGTTGCATCGCAGGGTTCTTGGGGTAATACCTCTGCTTTATTGGTTTGTTGTCCTTCATGACGATCCGGTTTTCGGCTACATTGGACACGCCCTGTAGTCCCTCAAAGAGTTGCAGCTCCACTTTTAAAAACTCCTGCATGGCTGGCTCCAAATCCGCTGGCCATTCTAGATTTTCTTCTTTGCTAACTTCTAATCTCGAGCCTGATTTGGGGTCTCCTACCTGATGTGCTTCCACTCCCGCATTCCCTAGTTGACCCAATGATGGCTCCTTGGCGACTGTAACTGCGTCTTCATACGCCCCTCGCTTGGCTATCGCGACTTCTTTAACGTGGGATGTCCCCGGAACATTGCCTCGTTGTGCGCTCTCTGAGCCGCACGCCTCAGGTTTTTCCTCTCTCGCAGGGTCCACTTCGACTTTATCCACTTCCTCGTTCGGCGCTTCGGCGCTCTGTAGCATCAGCGTCGCTTCGCCGCACAGCATGGTCGTCCCCATCTTACATAGAAAGTCCATCCCCACGATTAAACTACCTAGCATGGATGGCTTGACGAACAGATCTAACGCTATCTTCTTATTAACGAGGCTCACCTTCGTTCGTAGCACCTTTTTTATGGATATCGTCGAACGGTCCGAAAGGTGTGTGTTCGCGGTCGCTGAAAACACTTCCCGTTTTGACTCCATCCTATCAAAAAACTCCTCGCTCACAAAACTCCTCGTTGCCCCCATTTCGACCGTCGCCTTCGCCAGTAGGTCCCCGACCCTTACCGTGCGGTTTCTCTTGACCTTAAGAGGGTATTCTAACTCCGGGACATACTCGCGTCGGCGCCCATCCGATCCCACCCCGGATGACACCGCTGCTCGTTTCCCGCTTTTTTTCCACAACATACTCCACTACTCAAGCCCCGATTGCCTGAATGCAAAACAACACCCTTGCGAGCAGTTATAGCATACCCTGCTGACTTCGTGTGGCCTACGCTGTTCGTGTCCTATCATTCCGTTCGAAATTTCCTCATTTCTATTGGTTCGGGGAGCATTAGGCTCGTTCCTCGTCAACGTCGGCTGGGTTGGCGGACTCCGAAATGGATTAGTTTGCTTGGCGGGAGCGTCCACGCTTCCTATCCTATTTGGGTGCTCGACCCTATTGACTGACTTGGAAGGTTCTCAAATTCCGCGGCCATTTCAGTCAAGCTGGCCAAAGTCGAGAAGTCTCTTCTCCGTATATACAGTCGGTATTCCCGCATCAGATTGTCAAGTCGACAAGGAACTCTTTATATCCCTCACCAGCACATTGTCGACGGGCAAGTGGGGGTAAGAAAAATTCCAATAAATTTTTCTTAAAATCCACCCACGTAGCGTCCCTTAGCCCACTTGTCGAGAACCAACACGCCACCATGTCGGTCAGCGCCTCGCTCATTGCCCTAGGTATTCGGTCCAGGTCTATTTCATTCGTCACCGCGCGTTCCTCGAGTGTTTCTAAAAAAACTTTCGGGTCAGTATATCCGTCAAACCGGATTCCCTACTTGCTGACCTGCTTCGGGGCGACCATGTAGTGCCTCCCGCTGTTGACTCCCCCGTATTCGTAAGATGCGCGACCCGCCTGCCCCACCTGGGTACTGTTCACAGGTGAGCATACAGGTGGCAACACATGCATTACCGGTTAAGTTTCCCTTTTAGCGCTTTGCCTCTGAGCGGCAAATGTCGTGCGTGGCTGAGTGGTGGAAAAAGCCCCCCAGCGACCCGACAACGTCAATAGGTCAGACTCGGATTTCTGACGCTACCGTGAGCCTGAGGTAAAAACGTTTAGCGGAGCGGGTGGCTCTGGCCACTTGGCGAACTGCGCCTACTATTCTGCCAGCCGTGTCCACACTTCCGTGCGATGGTCCCCCTCTTTTATAAACGTACATACCCTTTTCCGTAGCTCATCCACCTTTCCCACTCGATCTTGGCCCAAATCATTCGCAATACGTTCCATTTCTTTTTTCCGGATGTGGTGGCACACCCACTCCGTGTTTGGCACGATCCTCCGGAAACGCGTCGGTGGGCCCGTCCATCGTTGGCTTAACTTTTTCTCGTGGAGATCCTTGTTTTCCGCTAGATTTCAATTAATTAATTTTATTCACTCTTTTCTATGAAATTTTATTAGATTTGGGTCCTATCCTCAAAGTTTTTATTAAAATCTAATTAAGTTAAATTATTATATTTTCGAAAAGAAATTTTATTAAAATTTTGTTGAACTCTTATTTAATTATAATTATATCTTTGTTTACTGTCACTGCACTTTTATTAAATTTTTATTAAGTTTCGTTATTATATTGTTATTATTGCTTTGCATTTGTACCAATGTGAACTCTTGGTCACCACGCCATAACCAAATTCGTTTTTGGTTAGCGGCGCGTGCTGCTTTATTTATTTATATGTTAATAGCGATAATTATACTTACAACTTACAAAGCTAGCCTTCGGCTATCGGCGCGTGCTGTACTTTTGCAGGGACATTACTCAAGATCTATACTCCAGGATGGGACGTACTAGGGATGTATAAAGCGTTTTAGTGGTGTAGGGTTCATTAAACTCATTCGACCACCGCTTGATGAAGCCAATGACACTAATGGCCTTATTGACCATCGACGAAATATGGGAGTCAAACTTAAATTTAGGATCAAGAATAATGCCTAAGCATCAAGCAAGTAGTGAGCAGTAAGAGGGGTAGTTCTACAAAAAGTCATGACTTTACATTTTGAACAATTTAAGTTGAGTAAGTTAAAACGACACCAGGCCGACAGGGCACACAAATCCGACTGTAGTAAGTTACACAGGGAAGTATCATTATAGGTGAAACATAGCTTCACGTCATCAGCAAACACATACACACGAGAGCTAGCAATAACAGATAGTAGGTAGTAAATAAACAGATTCAATAGCAAAGGTCAAGATGACTCCGATAACAAGCGAAGTGAATGCAAGAAGGTAAGTGGTAGTTGATCTACGCCTAACAAAACAGTGTTGATAAGGCGATATAATTGAACTACATATGTGTTGCAATTGAGAACATATATATTTTTCAAATACTTTAGGAATGGCAGACAACTTGGATATACCCCTATTATTTTTAATTTTAGATTTAGAACAATAAAATTTAATTAAAATAAATTAAATTTAATAAGTAAATAAATATAGCGGGAAACACAGTTGAGCCATCAGACAAGTTAAATAGTTTATTTAACACTTCGATGAGTGACAATTCTGAACTTCATGGCCGTGTAACAAGGTCCGTAGGGACCTTTTTTTGAAAATTATGTTTTATTCATGAAGTTTTTTTTATATATATTTATATGTGTTTTTATTGTTTATAACTAAATACATACTAAAATAAAATTTTTTAATGTATATTTTTTCCTCCATTTTTCTAAATTTTACTAGGAAAAGCTTAAAAACTATTGTTGTTGAGCGTGTTCCGCTTGTCCCCCGCCCTGTGCGCAAGTGTTGCACGATGTGCTGTGTTCTCCACAAACAGCGTTGCCGCAGCCGAAGCAGTAGGCCCTCGATTTCCGCTGCCGCCCGTACTCAGTACGGCAAAGGCGACATGACGGTCTATTCGCCTTAGCCGCAAACGACGGTGCATCGGCTTCTACCGGTCTTGATATCTTCTTGACATCAAATGCATCTATCGCATTGCGTATCCTTGGATATGCGGTTATATGGTTATTCAGGGCACGTTCCTCGATATTTGGTGTGGCCAATTGTTTAGTGAGAAGCAACAGGAAAGACCGCCGACTGTCACTACATTTTATCGGCTTCATCTCATTATAAATTGTAAAAGCAGCCAATGCAGCGACGTCCAGCATATTATAGAACTTGGCCAGTGGCCAGCGTTTCGTTGATCGCTTGCATGTGTACATGCCAAGCATCTGGTCCATTGTATGAACGCCGCATTTGTTGGCGTTGTAGTCCAATATGGCAAACAGCTTCCGCCTCTCACTTTTCTCGTTGACACGGCAAGTGTAGTGCATTGTAGACAGCACGTTTACAACTTTATTTTTCGCAGGTACATATGAGCACAACTCTATGTCCGCTTCGTTGAACCCGAACAATATGCTGTTGATGGGGCGCTTCAGGTTCTTCAATTCCCGTGGAACAAAAGTTTTGTTATAGTGCACTGTACCAACATATCCGGTCTTCCCCCTCATCAAAATACGTGCCAAATCCAAAGTAGTGAAGAAATTATCCGCGTACATTGTGCGGCCTGCATTCAAATATTTTTTTGCAAGTTCAAGCACTACGTTCTGCCCTTGATTTACTTCGCGTTTTTGGTTAGACAATTTGCCGGAATATATCATTCCCTTCACGGGACTTCACGAGACTTCAAGTCGCATAACCACCATACTTATAGACCATACTTAGCCGGCTTTGACGGAATGTATTCCGTGAAGCGGGTGCGGCCTCTGTAAGGGCCAAGTTATGCTGCAACATTTGCCAAATATCATCGATATCCGCAGTGTTGATAAGTCGCTGTTGTCGAGTATTTTCATTGTCGAATCGAATGAATTGCTTTATGCACATGAAGCGATCGTACGACATCGCAGCTTTGTAAATTGGACAACGCGTCGCGCCCCATAATTCCGTAGCAGGTTCACGATTCGATTTTGTGAATCCAGCTTACAAAAAGATAGCTAGAAAGGCGTCAAACTCTTTCACAGTCACTGGCTTCCACTCCTTTTCCTTCCTGGGATTCGTCAAATTCCATGCAGCTGTAATATTATTATAATATATTATTTCCTCGCTGATGATTGAACGATATATAGTGTTGGGGTTATGAACAGTTCCTGATGGTAGTAAGTAGTAAGACCTCAATAGCTCCTAAACTAATGGTCGGATCGCCTTGATTTTTTGGAATGCATGGTAACTTTATGGGGGGCTGTAGTGGCTGAAATAGAAGTAATATCAGTTTGAAAATGCAAAAATGTCCCTAGGGACCTTCTCACTCATTGAAGGGTTAAGGGTTTACAAAGTGAATCCGAGAAGTATCTAAGAATACAGCCTGGCACTCCATCAGAACCAGGCAAGTACCCAGGCTTGATAGAGTTAAGGTCACTTAGGAGCGTACACTCAGTTATAGCTGGGACATTTATGAAATTTGACGTTTGAACTTGAGGACATTAGAGTTGACAAATTTATTGAACTGTTTAGGATCACGTTAAAAGCTTAATCTACAACGACTTTGATTATTCTTATAACAAAATTTGTTAACAGAAATAAAATTCGACTTTGCAATTCTATACGAAGATAAATCTATATTAGTCCCGATTTTTTTTAAGTTTTTATAAAATCTTGTCTTCACGTTTTTTAATTTCGATAGTTCCCTCGTCAACCAAGGTTGTTTATTATCACTTGAAGAACAAGTGAGAGGAACACAGATATCCAAAAGCGAATTCAAGGTCCTATAAAATATGACAATGGCAGTTTCTATATCACTACAAGAATAAAGGCGAGACCAATTAGTATGTTGAAAAAGATAATTTAATTTAGTAAAGTTAGTTTAACGAAAACAACGGGCTTTTGAAGAACTTTTAGATGATGGACAAGGGCTAAGAATTTCAAATGAAAATTCTAAGGTTGGATGGTAGGTATCTTCCGGAAGCACTAGAGGGGGTATTCTACAAGCATTACTGCAATCTGAGTCCGAAACAAATACCAAGTCTAATATCCTACCACTACATTTATGCACCCTGTTAAATTGCGATAGGCCTAACTCCAGTAGGCCATCGATGAAATCATCAGAAGTGACTGGTAATGCCGCCGAAGATGTTTCATTAGCATAGCATACAGCATGTGGCAGATTAAAATCACCAACCACTATCAGATAATCCATATCTGTCAACAATGATGAAACAAGTTGCAGGGCACTAAGATGGGATGAGTAAATGTTAGTATCAGAATGAGGAGGAATATAAGAGCAAGTAACATAAAGTGAAAGGCCGTTTAATAATATTTTAACGCATAAAAGCTCTATGTCCGGAAGATCATGAGAATGAATCTGTTCAGAGGAAATACAGGAGTCAACAGCAATGAGAACACCACCCCCCTTGCGGGAGGCACGATCGCATCTCTACAAGTTATATTTTGAAGGAATAACGGAATAATCAGAAATATCGGGTTTTAACCAGGTTTCTGTAAGTGCAACTATTTGTGAATCAAAGGATAGGCTGTTAGCATATAATTAAGCAAGTTTAGTGTTAAAGCCTCTAACATTTTAATAGGCCAAACTAAGTAGTCTTGTTAGTTTTTTGCCGCCGACGTGGAGGCAACAGGGTGGCTAACAGGCTGTGCACTACTAATCCTAATACCATTATTATTATAATTATCATTACACCTATTCACATACTCCTTTACAACGAGCTGTGGCGGCCAAAACTTTTTAGAACAAATCGAGAAAAGTTCGGGCGGAACACTCAACTTGAAGGAAGATATGCTTCGGGAATGTTTAAATTTTAATAAATAAATAAATTTAAAATAAGAAAGTCACTTCAATATAAACACCTGTTACAATATAATTATATCATTCAAACTGAGGTAGGTTCTTGTACACTCGATGCATACAAATAAGCTTTAATGCATGCATGTGAACACCCATTCACGCAACGCTGTTAAATTTTCAGAGACCCTCCCCAAAAATAACAAAACCCTACACACAAATCAAACACGTACACTAAATACGCATATAAACAGCAGAGCTGCGTGGATCGACTGTCTCAGTCGCCTGCCTCTCTGCATCTTATCGCAAACAAAAATAATGCGAGAGCGCGCATTCGGCTCAACAGCCGAACTGCTCTGTGGGTTCCGCCGTGCAAAAGAACAGCAAAAGCACGAAGTATGAAGTGATTGCTCCAGAATCTTTATACTCGGTGGTATAAGCTTTTATTGATACGATAGTTGAAACATTTTTTATACTCGTTACCGAAGGTAAAGAGTTCATTGGGTTTGTACAATGTCCGTCATGGTGTATGTCCGTCTATCCGTCTGACCGTCTGTCCGTCCGTATGTTCCCAATTTTTTTCCACACCCTTCACTTGAAATTTTCCAATTATCTTTATCTATGGCCGGGACAGATTCAGTGTCAAGATTGGGGTTCTACGATAATTGGGAGGCTGGCAAATCGATAAACTCCATAACTCAAACCGATAAATCTACATATTTCGCACATCCTTACAGCTAGAACTACCAAATTTGGTAAGAAGATAGCTACCAGCATTCCCCAAAAAACTGCATCAAAAATTTTGGAGCCACGCCCACCCATTCCACCCCCAGCCCCCCAGATTTTGAAGGCAAAAAAGGCTTTAATTCCCACAGTTTTTGAGATATAGCCACCAAATTTGGTGCCAAGATAGGTGATGACGGCCCCCCAAAAATTGCACCAAAACTTTGGATGCCACGCCCACCCATACCATCTTAGTCGCCCCGCATTTTATGTCAAAAAGCCTATATCTACGACAAATATTGAGTTAGTCACCAAATTTGGTGTGAAGATAACTGGTAACGACCCCAAAGATCTGCAACAAAAATTTTGATGCCACGCCCACCCATACCGTTCCCAACCTCCCGTTCCCCACCTTTGACAAACTTTGAGCTGGAGTCACCAAATTTGGAAGGAAGATAGCTGGTGGCATCCCCATCTGCATCGGAGAATCATTAAGGCAGCGTACAACCCTGCCGCATCAGTACCCCTTTGCAATCAGGCCTGTTTTTACCGGTTTTAAGACTGGAGACGGGTATACCGCAGTTGCTTGTGTCCAACTGCAACGTTTTCACTTGTTTATTTTTGTGTTTGGAAAAAAGTGTTAAGAACATGCGAAAATGAAAATAGCATCACTAATGTAATCATTGTAAAAATTGTTATGCATACCAAATCTTTATAAAAGTACCAGCTACCCGTTACCCCGCGTTGCTCGGCCTGATTCTGCAAAAAAACTTTAGCTCGTATTTTGATTACTGTTGTTATATCTAAGTATATATATAAAAGAGTTTGTCCTTACTAGAATGGAAGAGCCACAGCCTAAACGAAAAGAGCTAGAAGGCTGAAATTTTCAAACAATTTTCCATGCAGGTAAGAGGTGAGCACTAAGAAGGGAATTTTTATTTGGACAACTCCTTCAAGTACCTCCCATACGATTTGAAGCACTTTTTACCCATTTTAAAAAACAAATTACAATTACAACAAGTACCCATTCCACTACTGTCGCCTGATTGTCGCACTCTGCGGCCTCTGTAAGGGCCAAGTTATGCTGCAACATTTGCCAAATATCATCGATATCCGCAGTGTTGATAAGTCGCTGTTGTCGAGTATTTTCATTGTCGAATCGAATGAATTGCTTTATGCACATGAAGCGATCGTACGACATCGCAGCTTTGTAAATTGGACAACGCGTCGCGCCCCATAATTCCGTAGCAGGTTCACGATTCGATTTTGTGAATCCAGCTTACAAAAAAGATAGCTAGAAAGGCGTCAAACTCTTTCACAGTCACTGGCTTCCACTCCTTTTCCTTCCTGGGATTCGTCAAATTCCATGCAGCTGTAATATTATTATAATATATTATTTCCTCGCTGATGATTGAACGATATATAGTGTTGGGGTTATGAACAGTTCCTGATGGTAGTAAGTAGTAAGACCTCAATAGCTCCTAAACTAATGGTCGGATCGCCTTGATTTTTTTGGAATGCATGGTAACTTTATGGGGGGCTGTAGTGGCTGAAATAGAAGTAATATCAGTTTGAAAATGCAAAAATGTCCCTAGGGACCTTCTCACTCATTGAAGGGTTAAGGGTTTACAAAGTGAATCCGAGAAGTATCTAAGAATACAGCCTGGCACTCCATCAGAACCAGGCAAGTACCCAGGCTTGATAGAGTTAAGGTCACTTAGGAGCGTACACTCAGTTATAGCTGGGACATTTATGAAATTTGACGTTTGAACTTGAGGACATTAGAGTTGACAAATTTATTGAACTGTTTAGGATCACGTTAAAAGCTTAATCTACAACGACTTTGATTATTCTTATAACAAAATTTGTTAACAGAAATAAAATTCGACTTTGCAATTCTATACGAAGATAAATCTATATTAGTCCCGATTTTTTTTTAAGTTTTTATAAAATCTTGTCTTCACGTTTTTTAATTTCGATAGTTCCCTCGTCAACCAAGGTTGTTTATTATCACTTGAAGAACAAGTGAGAGGAACACAGATATCCAAAAGCGAATTCAAGGTCCTATAAAATATGACAATGGCAGTTTCTATATCACTACAAGAATAAAGGCGAGACCAATTAGTATGTTGAAAAAGATAATTTAATTTAGTAAAGTTAGTTTAACGAAAACAACGGGCTTTTGAAGAACTTTTAGATGATGGACAAGGGCTAAGAATTTCAAATGAAAATTCTAAGGTTGGATGGTAGGTATCTTCCGGAAGCACTAGAGGGGGTATTCTACAAGCATTACTGCAATCTGAGTCCGAAACAAATACCAAGTCTAATATCCTACCACTACATTTATGCACCCTGTTAAATTGCGATAGGCCTAACTCCAGTAGGCCATCGATGAAATCATCAGAAGTGACTGGTAATGCCGCCGAAGATGTTTCATTAGCATAGCATACAGCATGTGGCAGATTAAAATCACCAACCACTATCAGATAATCCATATCTGTCAACAATGATGAAACAAGTTGCAGGGCACTAAGATGGGATGAGTAAATGTTAGTATCAGAATGAGGAGGAATATAAGAGCAAGTAACATAAAGTGAAAGGCCGTTTAATAATATTTTAACGCATAAAAGCTCTATGTCCGGAAGATCATGAGAATGAATCTGTTCAGAGGAAATACAGGAGTCAACAGCAATGAGAACACCACCCCCTTGCGGGAGGCACGATCGCATCTCTACAAGTTATATTTTGAAGGAATAACGGAATAATCAGAAATATCGGGTTTTAACCAGGTTTCTGTAAGTGCAACTATTTGTGAATCAAAGGATAGGCTGTTAGCATATAATTAAGCAAGTTTAGTGTTAAAGCCTCTAACATTTTAATAGGCCAAACTAAGTAGTCTTGTTAGTTTTTTGCCGCCGACGTGGAGGCAACAGGGTGGCTAACAGGCTGTGCACTACTAATCCTAATACCATTATTATTATAATTATCATTACACCTATTCACATACTCCTTTACAACGAGCTGTGGCGGCCAAAACTTTTTAGAACAAATCGAGAAAAGTTCGGGCGGAACACTCAACTTGAAGGAAGATATGCTTCGGGAATGTTTAAATTTTAATAAATAAATAAATTTAAAATAAGAAAGTCACTTCAATATAAACACCTGTTACAATATAATTATATCATTCAAACTGAGGTAGGTTCTTGTACACTCGATGCATACAAATAAGCTTTAATGCATGCATGTGAACACCCATTCACGCAACGCTGTTAAATTTTCAGAGACCCTCCCCAAAAATAACAAAACCCTACACACAAATCAAACACGTACACTAAATACGCATATAAACAGCAGAGCTGCGTGGATCGACTGTCTCAGTCGCCTGCCTCTCTGCATCTTATCGCAAAAAAAATAATGCGAGCGCGCATTCGGCTCAACAGCCGAACTGCTCTGTGGGTTCCGCCGTGCAAAAAGAACAGCAAAAGCACGAAGTATGAAGTGATTGCTCCAGAATCTTTATACTCGGTGGTATAAGCTTTTATTGATACGATAGTTGAAACATTTTTTATACTCGTTACCGAAGGTAAAGAGTTCATTGGGTTTGTACAATGTCCGTCATGGTGTATGTCCGTCTATCCGTCTGACCGTCTGTCCGTCCGTATGTTCCCAATTTTTTTCCACACCCTTCACTTGAAATTTTCCAATTATCTTTATCTATGGCCGGGACAGATTCAGTGTCAAGATTGGGGTTCTACGATAATTGGGAGGCTGGCAAATCGATAAACTCCATAACTCAAACCGATAAATCTACATATTTCGCACATCCTTACAGCTAGAACTACCAAATTTGGTAAGAAGATAGCTACCAGCATTCCCCAAAAAACTGCATCAAAAATTTTGGAGCCACGCCCACCCATTCCACCCCCAGCCCCCCAGATTTTGAAGGCAAAAAAGGCTTTAATTCCCACAGTTTTTGAGATATAGCCACCAAATTTGGTGCCAAGATAGGTGATGACGGCCCCCCAAAAATTGCACCAAAACTTTGGATGCCACGCCCACCCATACCATCTTAGTCGCCCCGCATTTTTATGTCAAAAAAGCCTATATCTACGACAAATATTGAGTTAGTCACCAAATTTGGTGTGAAGATAACTGGTAACGACCCCAAAGATCTGCAACAAAAATTTTGATGCCACGCCCACCCATACCGTTCCCAACCTCCCGTTCCCCACCTTTGACAAACTTTGAGCTGGAGTCACCAAATTTGGAAGGAAGATAGCTGGTGGCATCCCCATCTGCATCGGAGAATCATTAAGGCAGCGTACAACCCTGCCGCATCAGTACCCCTTTGCAATCAGGCCTGTTTTTACCGGTTTTAAGACTGGAGACGGGTATACCGCAGTTGCTTGTGTCCAACTGCAACGTTTTCACTTGTTTATTTTTGTGTTTGGAAAAAAGTGTTAAGAACATGCGAAAATGAAAATAGCATCACTAATGTAATCATTGTAAAAATTGTTATGCATACCAAATCTTTATAAAAGTACCAGCTACCCGTTACCCCGCGTTGCTCGGCCTGATTCTGCAAAAAAACTTTAGCTCGTATTTTGATTACTGTTGTTATATCTAAGTATATATATAAAAGAGTTTGTCCTTACTAGAATGGAAGAGCCACAGCCTAAACGAAAAGAGCTAGAAGGCTGAAATTTTCAAACAATTTTCCATGCAGGTAGGAGGTGAGCACTAAGAAGGGAATTTTTATTTGGACAACTCCTTCAAGTACCTCCCATACGATTTGAAGCACTTTTTACCCATTTTAAAAAACAAATTACAATTACAACAAGTACCCATTCCACTACTGTCGCCTGATTGTCGCACAAGCTGAGGGTTTGATCGCGAGCGAGAATACAAAAACAAAACAAATGCGCAGTGACGCCTTCGCGTCGCACAAGCAAAGTCATAAAAAAAGGTTCTTACACTTGCAAAAAAGAAACGGATTTCCGCTTCTTAATGAATAAGTGCATACACAATTAAGTGAACAATGCGCTTGAAAATAATTTTCATCATTTTATGTACATGTATCACTTCGCACAGTGCATATTTTTATACTCGATACCGAAGGTAAAGAGTATATTGAGTTTGTGCAATGTCCGTCATGGTGTCCGTCCGTCTGTCCGTCTGTATGTTCGCAACTTTTTTCCACACCCTTCAAGCTAGAGACTTGAAACTTTCCAATTCTCTTTATCTATGGGATAGTAAATTAAAGTGTCAAGATGGGGGTTCTACGATAACTGGGGGGCTGGCAAATCGATAAATTCGATAACTCAAAACCGATAAATCCACATATTTCGCACATCCTTACAGCTAGAACTACCAAATTTGGTAAGAAGATAGCTACTAGCAACCTCCAAAAAACTGCATCAAAAATTTTGGAGCCACGCCCCCCATTCCGCCCCCAGCCCCCCCGCATTTTGAAATCAGAAAAGCCTATATCTCCCACAGTTTTTGAGCTATAGCCACCAAATTTGGTGCCAAGATAGGTGATGATGACCCCCAAAAACTGCATCAAAAGTTTGGATGCCACGCCCACCGATACTGCCCTAGCCGCCCCCATCCACCCCAACGCTTCGTCAAAAACGGGAATGCGTGTATCTTCGAGAGTAGTTGAGCTAGAACCACCAAATTTGGTAGGAAGATAGCTGGCAACGACCCCCAAAAATCTGCATCAAAGTTTTGGAGCCACGCCCCCCTTTCCCAACCTTTTACAAACTTTGAGCTAGCGTCACCAAATTTGGTATGAAAATAGCAATTGACATTCCACAAAGATCTGCATCAAAATTTGGATGCCATGCCCACCCATACCACCCCCAGCTCCCCTTCCCCACTTTTTACAAACTTTGAGCTAGGGTCACCAAATTTGGTATGAAGATAGCAATTGACATTCCACAAACATCTGCATCAAAAATTTGGATGCCACGTCCACCCATACCACCCCCAGCCCCCCTTCCCCACTTTTTACAAACTTTGAGCTACGTCACCAAATTTGGTATGAAGATAGCAATTGACATTCCACAAACATCTGCATCAAAAATTTGGATGCCACGTCCACCCATACCACCCCCAGCCCCCCTTTCCCCACTTTTTACAAACTTCGAGCTAGATTCACCAAATTTGGGTTGAAGATAGCAATTGACATATCACAAAGATCTGCATCAAAAATTTTGATGCCACAACTACCCATACTGCCCCCAGCCCCCCTTTCCCCACCTTTTACAAACTTTGAGCTAGTCACCAAATTTGCAACGAAGACAGCTTGTGGCATCCCCATCTGCATAGGAAAATCTTTAAGGCAGCGTACACCCCTGCCGCATCCGTACCCCCTCTGCAATCAGGCCTCTTTTTACCGGTTTAATACTGGTATCGAGTATGCCGCAGTCGGTTGCGTCCGACTGCAACGTATCCACTTGTTTTTTTTCAAATTTGTGTGCCTTTGACAATTGATTTACGACCCAAGTAGCGTTTGTTGTTGTTGTCAGTTTTGTTGTTGGGCCCGCACTGCTACTTTTTGTTGGTGTCATTGATTTTAAAAAAACAACAGCAACATAACAAAACTTGGTGCGTCTAGAAAAATTTCCCACACCAGAATATGTTTTGGGGGTGGATTCGCCTACTTGCTGCTTATATAACTTAGACGAAACGTAACACACTAACATTTATTGATATATTATTGATATACAATTTTGAATAAGCAAAGGGCGTTCACATAAGCGCGTGTGTTGCTCTTATGATAATCAGATAATTTGAAATCTCGCTCCGATCATGCTCCTTTGTTGTTGCTCATTTACGTTCACTCTCTATTTTATGTGCGCGCTTTGCATGTCAATCATAAGGTTTAATAACCCTACCTCCTCCGCACACACTAAACTAAAGCTAAAGGCAATATGCAATTCACTTAACTGCAGCCTCTTAGATATGTTTTGCGTTGATTCAGTGCGTGCGAAGAAGGTAGCGATACTACGCTCTTTGTCTAACTTGCAGAGCGCGCGCATACATAAGAGAGTTAGCCGAAATAGCCAACAACGAAGGCGCATGATCGGAGCGAGATTTAAAAATAATTTGTCATCTAGCGCCGAACATGAAGAGCGATGCGTGAGCGTGTTCAAGTTTAAAGCTGCCTCTTTGGGTTTGGGACCAGCAGCGCTCAACTCATGATGCAGGTGTTGAATTGCCGACTGTCAGCACAACACGAGAATGAGCGAATCTGAAAACAAGTAAGAAGGCTTAAGTCGAGAAATCCCGACTAAAAGATACCCTGAACCCGTGAATTAAAATTACTTGCAGAAGTCTCCTGTGTTTCTTAATCGATTTGGATTATTAATTTTCACAGAATTTATAAAGTTATCCATTGTTTTAACTCCTATTTTTACATTTTCTAAATAACAGACATGTGGACTCGGCTGTTGAAGCTGATTTATGTGGTCGGAGATGCTTCTTTCTGCCTGTTACATACTTTTGCACAAATCAATTATACCCTTTTTTACCCATTTTATGGGTTCAGGGTATAAAAATAAAGTAATATTTTAGGCATGCTTTCAAAACAAAGTTTTCTTATATTTTGTAGCCACAGATAACAGAGAGAAGAACAAAGAAGAAGAAATATAACTGTAAATGGTACTCACTGCAAGCAGCATGCACAGCTGAGCGAATATATGCTGCAACACAAAGAGCGGGTTAAAGCTTGATCAGCGCGCGCGTCTCTCTTATGACTGCCGCTAGATATAACATAATTTGAATGCAATCATGCTCCTTTGATGTTGCTCATTTACGTTCACTCTCTATTTTATGTGCGCGCTTCGCATGTCAATCATAAAGTTTAATATCCCTATCTCCTCCGCACTCACTAAGTTAAGCTAACCATAACTAAGAGGCTGCAGTTAAGGGAATTGCATTGCCTAATTTACACCACCCATACATAGCTTTTAAGTGCAAGCGTTGTATGTATGAGCTCGGGATCTGCTGCTTAGAGGAATAACTGTAATGCTCTTTCCAACATTATGGTTTTACATACAATGGTAAGGGAATTGGTTATGCATTTTAGTTCATATTTAATGTGAACAAAGAAAGCTACTTTTCGTTTCAGTGAATTTTTTAATATTGTTTATATTAAGGATACGGATAATAACAACGAAAGTTTCTTTTTGGATCAGTGAGTTTGTTAATATTCTGATTTTCGTATTATATATATGTATGTACATTCATTTCAAATACGTATGTATATACGTTCATTTAAAATTCGTATATAATGATAAGTTATAAAACATATTTAATTGCTATTATTTAAATATTTAAATAACGATCAACGTATTTAAATTTCTTTTGTTGTTTTTTAAACACAAAAAAGTTAAGTTGATTTTCGATTTAATAATTGAAGCAACATTATTTATAGTTGTCTTCTATTTTGCATATTATATAATAGTTATATAGACGCTGCTTTAGTGCATTTAAAAATCAAATAAAACTAAGCAGTCTGAATATTCTATTAAATTAATATAAGTTGTTATATTCAATTTTATTGAATTCTATACTTTGTATAGACGCTGTAACGTTGTACAGTGAAGTCAATTTTTGACTTATTTTGAAGTATTTATAATACTTACTTTAAATTAAGTTGTTAATTTGTTTTGTTGTTTTTTTTTTTAACAAAATTAATAAGTCGATTTTAGACTTAATAATTGAAGCAACATTATATATAGTTGTCTTCTATTTTGCATATTATATAATAGTTATATAGACGCTGCTTTAGTGCATTTAAAAATCAAATAAAACTAAGCAGTCTTAATATTCTATTAAATTAATATAAGTTGGTATATTCAATTTTATTGAATTCTATACTTACGTATAGACACTGTAACGTTGTAACAATCGTTTTACAGTGAAGTCAATTGACTCACAGCCAAATTAAAATATGTCTATTGAAGCTTTAGATATTAGTGGTGTTTTGGTGCCGCATTCAGTTGTTGCCATAGTTGGTGATGGAGCCTGTCTTTTTAGATCTATTTCCTACCTTTTATTTGGTAGGCAAGGCTTCCATGGCACCATACGCCAAAATATTGTTGAACATGTTGTAACCAACTGGCAAACTTTTGCTTGCTTTAGCATAAACTTAAATGGAGAGTGTTATAGCTCTTCTGAACAATATGAGTGCGCTATGTCATACTCATATACTTATGGTACTGCATGTGAGCTTCAAGCAGCAGCAGAAATTTTTGCTGTAAATTTTCAAGTTTTTCAAAATGGAAATTTATTACAAGCATTCGGAAATAATATGCATCCTGTAAAAAGATTGCGTTTTACCGGTTCATTAATGAATGGACATTTTGATGTTTATATTCCTTTAGAGGAAGTATTTGTTGAAAATAATTAGTATTTTAATAGCAACACAAAAATGTATTATTTCAGTCTAACAATCTGGTAACACTTTTAAGTTCGATAACTATCATGTTTGTATGAAACGAATAATGTGGTGTTTACACTAGCACTGCTTATTTGAGTTATTGCGTTAAGGGCAACAAGCAGCTTTTTTCCCATACATAAAGTAGTGGTGACAAAAAGTTGAGTTAAGTTTGGATGCAGTTGCTTGTACTCGATATACATTCGGTTTACTCATAAGTGCTGCCCATTTAAGTATATAATCGGTTACATTTTTGAATTGTCACCACTGGTGCTAGTGTAAACACCACATACAACTACACAAGTGAAAAAATACAAATTATCACTGAATAACAACAGAGACGCCTTCACATAAAAAGCGACGACGAGTAGACAAAATTGACAAGCTCATAGAAATAGAGGAGCGCAAGTTGGCGGCCATGGAGCGTATGGCAGAACGGGCTGAACATTTTCAAAAAGAAATGCTAGAAATAATGAGGGCCAGTGATACATAAAAATAAATTCTATATTTTAAAAATTTAATTTATTTATTTAAATCGAATTATTGTTGAGGAAATTTATTGCTAGGGCTTGCCTAATTGTTTCAGCACTTGGATTCATATTGCCAAGCCAAACCTCAAACCCTGGCTGATCATTTTGTTGTGCATTAAGATGTCCAAACGCATTCATTCATTGCTCTAATCATCATTGCGTTGTTTTGCTCCATCGCAGATAAAATCAAACATAATTTGTTAGTGCAAATTACTTTTTAAATTTGTTTAATTAAATTTTTCGGCTTTTACAAACTCTAAGCAAAACACAGCGGTTGACGCTTAACGCAATAACTCACTTTTGAGCCAATGTAAACACCAATTCTGAGTTATTGCGTCGATGACGATATCGATAGCAAACTCACTGTAGTGTAAACATAGCATAAGTCTCTAAGAAAACTCCGAAGAGTGAATATGTTTTTATTTTAATAAAGTTACGCGCATATTATCCCAACAAAGGTTATGGGCCCAGGCAGCTTATAACTAGGAAATTAAAAATAAAAAAAAAAGGTCGGAGAGACTCGTCGGTGTGTCCGAGATATTAATTCGTGTGTCGATTAATATAAAAACTTAAAATGGCGAACAATTTGTATTCGATTGAGAAATTAGACGACAAGAACTACGACATTTGGTGTATCCAAATGCGCAGTATTTTAGTACATGCGAAGTCGTGTAGTATTGTGAGTGGTGCAGTGGAAAAAACTGAAGCAAACAGTGCCACCTGGCAAAAGATAGATGAAAAGGCGTTGGCTACAATAACGTTGTCAGTGAAACCAACACAGTTAAATTACATTAAAAACTGTAACACCGCAGGGGAAGCATGGCAAAAATTAAAGGAGGTGCACGAGCCAAAAGGGCCGGCTCGGAAAGTGTCGCTGTATAAAGCTCTATTAAGTCTATCATTGTCTGAAGATAAGAGTGTAATAGAATACATAAACGAATTTGAAAGCGTGATCGGCAAATTAAGTGAAGTGGGCATAACTCTAGGTGAAGAGATTACCGTAATAATATTGTTGTCCAGTTTGCCAAGATCATATGAACATTTTGTAGTGGCAATGGAGATCAGAGATGAATTACCCAGATTTGATGTGCTGCGTAATAAACTTCTAGAAGAAGCAGAACGTAAAAATCAAAGCAGAAACGAAAATAGTGTACAGCAAGCATATATAGCGAAAGAACAGAAAAGAAGCAACGGTAAATGTTTCGAGTGCGGTAAGCGTGGTCATTTCGCCGCAGTGTGTCGTCAGCGGAAGGCTAAAGGCAAAGAAAGCGAAAAAGACAAGCAAAAACAAGAAAAGAAACAAAGTGAACGATCGTTTGTGTGTGTGTCGCCGAGCGTCGCGTTTTTTTCGAGCGAAAACATTTTGAGTCGTAACGATTGGTGTGTGGACAGTGGTGCCACCTCGCATATGTGTAACAATCGAGAACTATTTATCGACTATCGTGTGTCACAACAAAAAGTGTTAGTGGCGGGCAATAAATCACTTGAGAAGATAGGTATTGGAACAGTGCGCATAAAAACAAATAAATCAAAATTTAAGTTAAAGGATGTTTTGTACGTACCTGAGTTGCAAATCAATTTTTTCTCAGTTGCAAAGGGCACAGAAAATGGTTTAAAGATTAATTTTGATGAAATATGTGCAACAGTAAAAATATCGGACATAAACGAAACTATCGCAGTTCACAAATAAATTTGAATCAGTTTATGTTTCGTGTGTCGAAAACATAGTAAAGTGGCATAATCGTCTAGGCCACATTAATATACAAAGCCTTTGTAAAATGTCAACAAATGGAATAGTTAATGGCATTGAAAAGCTAAGTCCGGCGGTAAACGTTACGTGTGTGCCATGTATGAAAAGCAAAATTTGCTCAAAGCCTTTTGCAGAGGCAGATTACCGTGCCGAACAATTATTAGAAACAATCCATTCAGACGTGTGCGGGCCGTTTAATGTTGACTAAATCGGTGGATCGTGATATTTGTGACATTCATAGACGATAGATCCAGATACGCAGTGGTTATGTTTATGAAAAACAAGAGTGAGGTATACGAACATTTTAAAACATACCAGTCGTTAGTCGAAAAGCAAACGGGGCTTAAAGTAAAAACATTGAGAAGCGACAACGGCGGCGAGTATAAAAACAATGTGTTCGATACATATCTCCGTAAACAGGGTATAGCGCGGCAGTTTACGGTGGCTCATACGCCGCAACAGAATGGCGTTGCAGAGCGCTATAATCGTACCATAGTCGAGATGGCACGAGCGATGTTGGTTCATTCGGGTCTCGAGGAGCGTTTTTGGGCGGAAGCATGCTCGAGTGCAGCATATATCAAAAATCGCATGCCTACAAGAGCGCTTGAGGATACTACTCCGTATGAGATGTGGTTCAAGAGAAAGCCTTTTGTTAAATATTTCAAGACATTTGGGTGTCTTGCTATAGGTCTGGATAAGACGCAGAGGCGCAAATTCGTTGCAAAAGGCAAAGAATTTATATTCGTCGGATATAGCACAGAAACTAAAGGTTACAGGCTATATGATCCGGAGCTTAATAAGGTCGTCATAAAACGAGATGTTTGCTTCGATGAGAATGTGTTGATGGGGCAAGACAGTAGCACAGATTTTTCTAGTGTGGCTCAGAGAAACGTTAGTCAAGGCAGCGGAAAAGATATAGATCTTGAAATGCATGAGAACATTTCACAGGGTGCTAAGGAGGCACAACCGTTATCACCGATATCAGACTATGAAGATGCTACTAGCGATGTGGATCAACAGGATAGCCTCTCTGCCGAGAGCGATGATGAAGAAGTCACTCCCATGTATGGACCCGGAAGACCTCGTATTGTGCGCACAGGTGCGCCAGGTAGACCATCGAAGCAGAAAAATAGATTAAACGTCATGCAGGCAAAAGAAGAGGTTGTAATTCCCGATAACCTGAAAATGGCAATGAGCGGTGATTTTTCAGATGAATGGAGGGCAGCCATGCAGCTAGAGTATGACTCGCTGATGGCACACAAAACTTGGTCATTAGTTGACCTGCCTCCTGGCAAGAAAGCTATCGGATGTAAATGGGTGTACAACGTGAAGACGGTGCCTGATGGCAGTACTAACCGGTTTAAGGCGCGATTGGTTGCAAAAGGTTGTAGTCAGCAGTACGGCATAAACTATGAAGAAACCTATTCGCCAGTAGTACGATATGCAACGATTCGTATGGTAATGGCACTGGCAGCGGAACTCGAATTGCATTTGCACCAAATGGATGTGTGCACAGCATATTTGAATGGCACCCTGAGTGACGAAGTCTACATGAAGCAGCCTGAGATGTTCGTCAGTGAGAGGTATCCAAATCGTGTGGCTAAACTAAAGAGGGCCATTTACGGTTTGAAGCAATCTGGAAGAGAATGGAATGCTTTGTTAGATGGTGTTCTGCAAAGCTATGGATTTGTTCCATGCAGCAGCGAGCCCTGCTTGTATGTTATGTACATTAATAATCGTATAAATCTCGTTGCAGTATACGTAGATGACATTCTTATAGCAAGCAAGAGCAAAGATGATATGTATGCAATAAAGCGATACATTGGAGAGCAGTTCAAGTCAGTCGACAACGGGAAAGTAAAGAGCTTTCTTGGTTTTGAGGTTGAGCGTACCGAAGAAACTGGAAATTTGTTTGTGAGTCAAACAAAATATATCGAGACACTGCTGCAACAGTACGATATGAAGAACTGCAGGACAGCTGCAACGCCACTTGATGCGGGGTACCAGATAAAACCTTCGGAAGACTCAAAGCTGGTCGATGCATCGAAATATCAAGCTCTCATAGGCAGTTTGATGTATTTGGCCGTTTCTACACGGCCTGACATTTTGCATTCTGTGTGCAAATTTTCGCAGATGAACAGGAAGCCAACGGTCGAGCACGACACAGGGGCAAAGCATATCCTGCGATATTTGGCTGGTACAAAGGAGCGGAAACTGCGGTACATAAAATCAGGTGCTCCTATAGTAGGATACACTGGTGCAGACTGGGGAGGCAACATACCAGACAGAGAGTCGTTCACTGGATACATGTTCTTTCTGGGTGGTGCGGTATTTTCTTGGGAGTCGCACAAACAAGCTACTGTGGCACTTAGTAGCACCGAGGCGGAATACATGGCGCTGGCGGCAGCTTCTAAAGAGGCTGTGTATCTGAGACGGCTCATCAAGGAGATTGGCTGTTTTCCGAGCGATATGCCATTGTGTATCTATGGCGATAACTTAAGCGCACAGCACTTAGCGAAAAACCACATGTACCACGCAAGAAGCAAACATATAGACATAAGGTATAATTTTATCAGAGAACTAGTAGATAAAAATGAAATTATTTTGAAATATGTTGATACAGCAAATATGATTGCAGATGTTTGCACAAAGAATTTGAATAAGCACAAACATGTAAAATTTTTAGACATGATGGGCTTGACATAAAATAAGGAATAATTTTGTATTGAGAAGAGGTGTTGAAAATAATTAGTATTTTAATAGCAACACAAAAATGTATTATTTCAGTCTAACAATCTGGTAACACTTTTAAGTTCGATAACTATCATGTTTGTATGAAACGAATAAGTCTCTAAGAAAACTCCGAAGAGTGAACATGTTTTTATTTTAATAAAGTTACGCGCATATTATCCCAACAGTATTAACTCAAGATTCTGATACGTCAAGTGAATGTATAACTGAAAATGTTAAAAATCCTGTTAAAAGACGTAGTCGGTTCACCGGCAAAACAGAAAAAAGGTAAAAAAACGTTAATTTGAAAAAAATAGTGATATCAATAGGGGTTAGCGCATAGAAACATCAAAAAAATATCGTGTTAATAATCCTGATGTTATTAGAGTTGTAGTGAGAAGACATCAGGCTAATAATCCTGAAGCTCATCGAGTTGCAGTGAGAAGACATCAAGCTAATAATCCTGATGCACGTCAAGAAAGGCGTTTGCGTGCATGGAGTGTTAAAGCCACGTCTGGCTTAAACTATGATTTTGAAATAGCTTACAAGTCAGATAAAATTTCTCAACTTGGTAGTATGAATATGATATGCAAACATTGTAATGCTTTAAAATGGAAAAATGAGCCTTTGGGTATCTGTTGCAAGGCAGGAAAAGTTAAACTTTCACAAAATGAAAGTTTGCCTGATCCACTTAAAAGCTTAATAATTGGTGGACATCCAAAGCATGATCATTTCATTGATCGTATAAGAAAGTATAACAGCTGCTTTCAAATGACCTCTTTTGGAAGTACAAAAATTATAAATGAAAGTTGGTCAACCTTTAAAGTCTAAGGACAAGTGTATAACCTAATTGGTAGTGTCCGACCTTTGCCAAATGAAGAAATGCAATTTCTTCAAATTTATTTTGTTGGTGATGATGAAAAGGAAGCTCAATTACGTTGCAAAAATATTTCAAATGTTGATTTAAGCGGAGTAAAGCATCTTCAATGTATGTTTCAGCAGCATAATCGTTATGTTAAAGATCTAAAAATGGCTCTCAATAAAATAAATAAAATAACAACAAGATCTAAAAATGGCTCTCAATAAAATAACAACAAGTACTAAAGACTATAAATTGATTATACATGCTGATCGAACACCCGCTGGTGCTCACAAAGGGCTTTACAATGCACCTCAATCAAGCGAAGTAGCTTTAGTTATTGTTGGTCAGCAATTTGAAAAGCGCGATATTATTATTGAAAGCCATAATAATAAATTACATCGTATAAGTGAGGTGCATCGATCATACGATGCCTTACAGTACCCTTTGCTATTTCCTTATGGCGAAGATGGCTATTCAGTGGATATACCACAATGGAATCCATTATTAAAAAAAGAAGAACCAATAAAAAAAAGATATCTGCGTTAAGCTTTTACAGTTATAAAATAATGATTCGTCAATCTGAGTTAAATCATTTAATTTATTGTCGTTCCCTTTATAGTCAACTTTTAGTTGATATGTATGCTAAAATTTAAACACAAAGGTTAATTATATTCGCTACAATAAAGCGAAACTCAGAGCAGATAGCTATATACATCTACAAGATGCAATAGGCCAACAAGATGTTGACGCAGCTCAACTTGGTCAGATGGTAATTTTACCGTCTTCTTTTACAAGCTCTGCACGATATATGCATGAAAAAACTCAAGATGCTATGACATATGTTCGCCATTATGAGCGACCAGATCTTTGCATAACATTCACATGCAATCCACAATGGAATGACATCAAAAGTGTTTTAATACCGGGTCAAAAACCGCATGATCGTCACGATATTATAGCTCGAGTTTTTCATTTAAAAGTTAAAGCTTTAATGCCACTATTGACAAAGGTTCTTTGTTTGGAAGCGTGCAATGTTTCATGTACTCTGTGGAATGGCAAAAGCGGGGCTTATCACATATACATAACCTACTTTAGTTAGAAAATAAAATAAGACCAGATAAAATCGATAAAATTATCTGTGCCGAAACACCAAACGCAGATGAGGATCCTTTGTTATTTAACATTGTTAAGTCAAATATGATTCATGGTCCTTGCAGTGCATTTAACAATAAATCGCCATGCATGAAAAATGGAAAATGTACCAAAAGGTTTCCTCGACAATTACTTAAAGAAACTGTGACGGGAAAAGATAGTTACCCGCTATATCGTAGAAGATCGATAGAAGATGGTGGTAATGCAATTAATATAAATGGTAATTGCATAGATAATCGTTGGGTTGTGCCTTATAACTGTGTACTATTGAGAACATTTGAAGCTCACATAAATGTTGAGTAATGTAGTTCTGTAAAGTCTATTAAATACATTTGTAAATATGTTAACAAGGGCAGTGATCAAGCATCATTTACTCTTGAAGACCAACGTAATGAAATTAATATGTACGAAAGTGGCCGTTAAATAAGTAGCTCAGAAGCGGTATGAAGAATCCTTGCATTTCCCATACATAAACGTTTTCCGGCTATTACACACTTAGCTGTTCATTTAGAAAATGGTCAACGGATATATTTTAACCCCAATAATCCGCAACAATTACTTGACAGATTAAGCACTACACCCAAAACCACTTTGCTAGCCTTCTTCGAGCTATGCACACGTGATGAGTTTGCAAGAACGCGTCTATATTGTGAAGTTCCATCGTATTTTACATGGAACAATAAAGAATTTCAAAGAAGAAAACGAGGGCATGATGTGCCAAATTTTCCTAGCGTTAAATGGTATAGCATACGTATCATTTCAATTGGCGTGTAAAGCTCTAGGATTACTAGAAGATGATAAGCACAGGGATTCAACTATAGCCGAACCTGTCATATGTCAAAATCCTACAAAACTGAGAGAACTTTTTGCAATAATGTTAGTATTTTGTCAAATTTCAGATGCTCTTAAACTTTGGAATGCTTATAAAGAGAGTTTCTCAGAAGATATTCTAAGAGCCTTTCATTTTTCACAATACAGAAATATTGATGAACGTATTGTGAATAATGTATTAAATAAATGTCTTATTTACATTGAACTTCAATGATTGAAGATATTGTACTGTCTATTGGTGGTCAAAACTAGACTTACTATGGACTTCCACTACCAATTAGATCCGAGGAAATTGTTCCAAATATTGAATATCATAGAGAAACAAATAATGAAAATTGCGATAATTTTGTTGTTAATAATGAGCTACTCCTTACTCCTGAGCAAAAACAAGTATACGAAAAGATACTATATAGCGTTGAAGCAGAAAAAGGAGAAATCTATTTTTTAGATGCACCTGGTGGAACAGGTAAAACGTATCTTTTTAATCTATTATTGGCAAAGGTACGGCAAAGTAAAAAAATTGCATTGGCCGTTGCTTCTTCCGGTATCGCAGCCACTTTACTAAATGGTGGCCGCACAGCGCATTCTACACTTAAGATTCCATTTAATTTGATTCATTTAGAAACACCACATTGCTCAAATCAAAGCAATCTAATATTGCTGCTGTGCTCAAAGATTGCAAGCCTATTGTTTGGGATGAGTGTACTATGGCCCATAAAGGTGCTTTTGAAGCTGTAGATCGATCTTTGAAAGACATTCGAGATAGTGAATACTTAATGGGTGGCATAACTGTTCTCTTAGCTGGTGATTTTCGACAAACTCTCCCAGTGATCCTCAGAGGAACAAGAGCAGATGAAATAAATGCGTGCTTAAAGTCTTAAATTTTGTGGCCCAAAATACAGAAAATTGCATTAACGAAGAATATGCGAGTGCACTTAAAAGGTGATAGCATAGCTGGTGAATTTGCAGAAATGCTTCTTCAAATAGGAAATGGATTATTTCCAACCCATGATGGCAAAATAACTTTACCATCCACTTTGTGTCATGTTGTGAAAAGTATTGAAGAGCTAACTCTAAAAATATTTCCGGATATTACAAATATCTCTCAAAAATCACTCGAATGGTTTTCAGAACATGCTGTTTTGACGGCGAGAAATGAAAATGCATTGGAAATAAACGAGTTTTTATTAAAATCATTTCAAAGTGAAGAAATGACATATAACTCTATTGATTCTGTGACTGAAATCGAAGATGCAGTTCATTACCCCGTCGATTTTCTTAATTCATTAAATCCGGCTGGCCTGCCTCAACATAAATTAACTTTAAAGATTGGTTCACCTGTAATGTTGATTCGCTACTTGAAACCGCCAATACTGTGCAATGGTACAAGATTGCAAGTTAAAGTTCTTCATACGAATGTTGTCGAAGCAATTATCTTTACTGGCAATGGTATAGGGGAAACGGTTTTTATACCGAGAATTCCATTAATACCTTCTGATTCTGAATTGCCAATTCAATTTAAAAGATTGCAATTTCCTTTAAAAGTTTGCTTTGCCTTAACAATTAATAAACCACAGGGACAAACTCTTAAATTAGCCGGACTAGACTTAAGACACGATTGTTTTTCTCATGGCAAATTTTATGTAGCTGCTCAAGATTCAGTTCACCAAAAAGTTTATTTGTATTAGCACCTGACGGAAAAACAACCAATGTCGTTTATAAAGAAGCTCTTAAAGTTGTTAATAATTGCAAATTAAATTCAATAAGTGGATAAGGCCTACTGGGGAAACCACAATATGTGTGGAAAAGAGAATACTAAATACTTTGCTGAAATATTTTGTGAAATATTTTCTAATTTATTCATTTTGTATCTATCTTCTGTTGCTAAAATTTATATAAACTATCCGCGCAGCGAAGTAAGCGGGCCACTTACTAGTGTAGATATAAAATTCTTTATTCATATTTTTATTTATTTATTTGCTTGTTTATTGCCAACTAAGATCAGCTGACAAAAATCCAAATTAATTAAAATTTAAATAAAATAAAAAAATTTAAATAAAAAATAAGAAAAATAAGATTATATACATATCTGAAGTAAATTAAGGTAAACAAGTGGATACGTTGCAGTCGGACGCAACCGACTGCGGCATACTCGATACCAGTATTAAACCGGTAAAAAGAGGCCTGATTGCAGAGGGGTACGGATGCGGCAGGGGTGTACGCTGCCTTAAAGATTTTCTTATGCAGATGGGGATGCCACAAGCTGTCTTCGTTGCAAATTTGGTGACTAGCTCAAAGTTTGTAAAAGGTGGGGAAAGGGGGGCTGGGGGCAGTATGGGTAGTTGTGGCATCAAAATTTTCGATGCAGATCTTTGTGAAATGTCAATTGCTATCTTCTTACCAAATTTGTTGACTCTAGCTCAAAGTTTGTAAAAAGTGGGGAAAGGGGGGCTGGGGGTGGTATGGGTGGACGTGGCATCCAAATTTTTGATGCAGATGTTTGTGGAATGTCAATTGCTATCTTCATACCAAATTTGGTGACCCTAGCTCAAAGTTTGTAAAAAGTGGGGAAGGGGGGGCTGGGGGTGGTATGGGTGGACGTGGCATCCAAATTTTTGATGCAGATGTTTGTGGAATGTCAATTGCTATCTTCATACCAAATTTGGTGACCCTAGCTCAAAGTTTGTAAAAAGTGGGGAAGGGGAGCTGGGGGTGGTATGGGTGGGCATGGCATCCAAATTTTTGATGCAGATCTTTGTGGAATGTCAATTGCTATCTTCATACCAAATTTGGTGACGTAGCTCAAAGTTTGTAAAAGGTAGGGAAAGGGGGGCGTGGCTCCAAAACTTTGATGCAGATTTTTGGGGGTCGTTGCCAGCTATCTTCCTACCAAATTTGGTGGTTCTAGCTCCACTACTCTCGAAGATACACGCATTCCCGTTTTTGACGAAGCGTTAGGGTGGATGGGGGCGGCTAGGGCAGTATCGGTGGGCGTGGCATCCAAACTTTTGATGCAGTTTTTGGGGGGTCATCATCACCTATCTTGGCACCAAATTTGGTGGCTATAGCTCAAAAACTGTGGGAGATATAGGCTTTTCTGATTTCAAAATGCGGGGGGGGCTGGGGGCGGAATGGGGGGCGTGGCTCCAAAATTTTTGATGCAGTTTTTTTGGGGTTGCTAGTAGCTATCTTCTTACCAAATTTGGTAGATCTAGCTGTAAGGATGTGCGAAATATGTGGATTTATCGGTTTTGAGTTATCGAATTTATCGATTTGCCAGCCCCCCAGTTATCGTAGAACCCCCCATCTTGACACTTTAATTTACTATCCCATAGATAAAGAGAATTGGAAAGTTTCAAGTCTCTAGCTTGAAGGGTGTGGAAAAAAGTTGCGAAC
Source organism: Scaptomyza montana (assembly GCA_018904305.1). NCBI lineage: Eukaryota > Metazoa > Arthropoda > Insecta > Diptera > Drosophilidae > Scaptomyza > Scaptomyza montana. The sequence continues at coordinate 574,854 of JAEIGR010000023.1, forward strand.
ATACAGACGGACAGACGGACGGACACCATGACGGACATTGCACAAACTCAATATACTCTTTACCTTCGGTATCGAGTATAAAAATTTAAAAAGTTAACGATAAAGCACTGGGAAATCCAATAAGAAAATTAGTGGTCTAGCAAATGTTGCGTGGATTGGGAAAAAACCCAGAAAGACCCAATCAGAACAGCGTTAGATTAGTAGCTAGTGATTACGATTAGATAATGCGGAAAAGATCGATCTTTTTAGTACTGGAATTGAGGCCTCCAAGGTGACAAGAGAAAAAAGCTTGTAATATTCAGAGCTTATTACACGAAATGGCTCATGAATTAAATAGTTGCTCGAGTAACGATCAAGGCTAATGGGTAAAAAGTTACGCGAAGAGCTAATTGGGACATTAAATTTAATTCGACACAAAAGAACTGATGAGAATATTTCACCGTTAAGAAGATTTGTCATAAATAATATTCCATGCATAGTTCTACGTTTTAACAGGGAGGGAAGATTTATTAAAAGGAGTCTACTTGAATACGGGGGTAAGTCAATTGCGGGAAACCAGTTAAAACTTTTAAGGGCAAAAAAAAGAAATTTCTTCTGCACAGATTCAATTCTATCCTGGTGAATAGAGTATTGTGGAGACCACACACAGGATCCATACTCCAGGATAGGACGAACTAGGGATGTATAAAGCGTTTTAGTGGTGTAGGGATCGTTGAACTCTTTCGACCACCGCTTGATGAAGCCAATGACACTAATGGCCTTATTGACCATCGACGAAATATGGGAGTCAAACTTAAATTTAGGATCAAGAATAATGCCTAAGTCTTTAGTTTCAAACACGCGGTCAAGTGGTGAGCATCAAGCAAGTAGTGAGCAGTAAGAGGGGTAGTTCTACAAAAAGTCATGACTTTACATTTTGAACAATTTAAGTTGAGTAAGTTAAAACGACACCAGGCCGACAGGGCACACAAATCCGACTGTAGTAAGTTACACAGAGAAGATCATTGTAGGCGAAACATAGTTTTACAACATCAGCAAACATATATACAAAAGAGTTAGTAATAACAGCTGGAAGATCGTTAATAAACAAATTAAAAAGCAAAGGTCCAAGGTGACTACCCTGGGGAACAACAGAGGTAACTGTTTATGCCACCCAAATCAGTATTTTGCTTTCTCTCATCTTCCTGTCATAGCATAAGTTATGCTTTACACATATTTACTATTAGGGTGTTCACTTTGTGTTGCAAAAGTGCAAAAGTGTAAAAGTGCAAGCCATCCCAACAACAATTTGTACAGAATCGAGTTTACACATTTTGCTAGACCCCTGCCTATGACTAAAATATCGTTGTACTTTTACAACGATTTCAGTGTTTAAAAATGATACAAAAGTGAAAACCTGTTGCACAATACAAGCAATTTTCTGGTCATTTTTTGGTGTAATAATGTGCTTTAGGTGCTTAATCAAAACAAACAGCGGTTCATTGTGGAAAGGCGCTAAAAGTAAATTAGGGTTGATTTGCTAATTTTCTTAAATAAACCAGTTTATGGGAAGCTGTCCGTTCTAGGAGTGATGCTTTCACGCTTTTAAAGGGCAATTTTAAATTAATTTATTTATTGCAAGCAGTAAATTAAGTATCACAAATGGCAAACTCAGCTCAAACGATAGCGAACAGCTGATTGTGTAAAGTTATCAGACTTGTTTTGTTCAATTGGGTGTTCACGACAGCGGTGTTGCAAAGTTACACTTTTGCACATTTGCAACACAAAGTGAACACCCTATATGTAAAAAGCCGCTGAGCAAGCTCAGCGCCTACATAGTTTTAGTACCGATTCGCCAATAAATCGAAGAAGTCACACCAAAAAACGCGTTCTTATTTCACCCCGTTTCCCGAATATCGACCAAAGTAATTGTACTTTTTTAATAGCGTCGATCGCGAGTGCATTTTTGGAAAGTTCCACCCCTCTGCAATTTCATGGTCCATCGAGCCGGATAATTAGGATTAATTATCACCACTCGCCCCAGCAAGCTACGGTGGAATATCCATACACACGCACACACACACACACACATCTACACAAGAGAGAGACACAGAGTTGAAGTTTCCAAGTGCGGTCGCGTTTTTATTCGCTCTGGTCCGGCGTCAATTTGCAGCGTATTACCTGGTCCGAAAATAGCAAACAGTCAGTGTGGTGTTGTGAGCGATTGGGTAGCTTACCTGGGTACTCGCTTTTATCACCGCCTGGTGCGAACCCGGTTGTTTTTGACGGTTGCGTCCCGCGGAGTCTCTATCCGCGGTGGTTGGTGGTTTAGGTTGTCTGCGTGACCTTTTGCGGGTGTGTGTTGCAGTTGCAGCGTCACATTTGCACTTTCTTTGCAGTGTGCTGTTGGTGTTTTTTCGCCTTAACACACTCTCAGCTGTGCTATTTGCGCTTTTCGGGTGCCCACATTCTCAGCTGATCCCAGGGCTGTCTAGCTAAATCGCTTGGCAAGCCGCGCCAAACAGCAGCTCTCATCAGCAACAGGTGGCGCCACTTGTGTTCGGTTCGTGTATCGACTAAACGAGCGGTCTACACTAGCAGTTGCATACCTTCGCGGGCAGCAAATTAGTGTAGCATAACGTACAGGCGTGTTCTTTGCTAAAGAAACTCCTAGCAACTAGGTGCAAAAGGCCACGGAACTGGTTATAACCAACCCTGCCCCGCTGCGGCGGTGCACTTTGAGGGGGCTCTGGTGACCGAAACGGGGCGGTATAACCCCCACCGGTTAAACCGAAGGGAAATCTTTGGTCACCGGGGGATTGCTATCAGAGTTCGTAGCAAGGTAATAGCATCAACTCTAGGATGGCAGACGAATCGTCGCCATTCTTCCGAAGGCCGGCGTTGGCGCGATCTCCACCATCGCTGCAGCCTAGACTGGGCTTGTCTCTGCCCCACGTAGAGGCTGTGTCTCCGGCAATGGTGGCAATGGAGGCATCTTCACCGACGCCTTTGGTAGCGGCTGTTGAGCGGCCAACGACACAGGGAGCTGGTATCACGGTGACAACAGCACACCCACCCAGGTTACCCGTTAACCTAAGGAGCATTCTATCGCAGATGGGGGTCTGCATAGACGGAATAAGTGCCCGGTTTGACACCAAGAGGCACATCAATAATCTGGAGCGCGAGGAGCTGGCAAGGTTAGTGGACTTGCAAAGGCAAGCTATGAGCTGCCTGAATTCTGCAACAACTGAGAAGGCCGTCCAGACAACGCCAACTGCTGAGGGCCGTTCCAATAGAATTGCTAGGAGCACGCATGGTTCGGTGGTACAAGCTAAGGGTACACCGAAACGCTTGCGCGAGGTCTCGACGTCTCACCGCACTACACCCCCAAAACGGAGCAAGGTGACAGCGACTGCGTCTGCAAGCACGCAGAATCCTGAGCCCCCCCGTGTACCATCCCTGCCTAAGGTTAATCCCTGGTCGAAGGTGGTTGGCCGCAAAAGCAAAGCAGCTCGTACAAGGGCTGATGCAGTCACCGTGTCTGGTCTGGGCGACTGCAGCTATGCAGACATCTTAAAAGTGGTTAGGAGCGAGCCATCACTTGCGCATCTGCGTGAGGATGTTAGCACAATCCGCAAGACGGCTAAAGGCGATCTGCTTATTAGGCTAAGTAAACAGCCGGTACACAGTGCAAACGAGTTGCAGCTCGCTGTTGGTAAGGTACTGGTTGGACGGGCTACGGCGAAAACCTTATCGGAATCCAATCAGGTGGAAATCTGCGATCTGGACGAGCTGGCGACCAAGGAGGAGGTCCTGGATGCTGTTAGGTCTGCCCTTGTAGACCCAACGCTGGATGGCAACGTCGTCAAGTCGCTGCGGCACACGAGGGCTGGCCTGCAAACTGCAACCCTGGGCTTACCGACGGCTTTGGCAGTCAAGCTGGTTGAAAGGGCGAAAATCCGCATCGGATGGGCGATATGCCGCATTAGGCCCTTGATGCAGCCAAGGCGTTGTTTCAAATGCTTGGAATATGGCCACATCGCTGCCCATTGCAAGTGCACGGCTGACCTGAGTAAGACTTGTTACAAGTGTGGAACCCTAGGTCACATCGCGAGAGCGTGCAATCAGCCGCCAAAATGTGCCCTATGCACAAGAAAAGGTGAAAAGACGACTGACCATGCGACAGGCAGTTATAGGTGTCCTGCCTACCGAGAAGCTGTTAAGCACGCCAAATGGTGAAAGTCCTGCAACTAAACCTTAACCACTGCGAAGCTGCACAAGCTTTGCTGGAGCAACTCATTCTTGATGAGAACATCGATGTCGCCATGCTTAGTGAACCCCATCACCGGGCGTCAACTAACCGCGGGCTGTGGGCTTCAGACAGCTCTGGAAAGGCTGCTTTGTGGAACTGTGGCGATCAGCAGTCCCCCTTCACTCACACCCTAGTCTCTGACAGCTTTGTTCGAGCTAAGGTAGGCGATTTGTGGCTCTACAGTTGTTACTTGGCGCCCAGCCTTACGATCGAAGCCTCCGAGGCGGTGACGTTGGAAATTGCAGAGGACGCAAGGGCCCGTAGCAACGTCATAGTTGCTGGCGACTTCAACGCGTGGTCTACGGAGTGGGGCAGCTCGTCGACGAATACTAGAGGAACCATCCTCGTTGAGTCGATGGCAAATTTGGACTTGGTTCTTCTCAACACTGGGACAAGAAACACGTTCAATAGGGGAAGTGCTGGATCAATCATCGACCTAACATACGTTAGCAGTGCACTCGCCCGCACGGCCCAGTGGCGTATAAGCGACTGCTACACTGGAAGCGACCATGAGGCCATCGTCTTCGCAGTAGGTGAAACCCTGCGGTCGCCGGCAAGGCAACCCTCTCGAAAAGCGTTCCGTGTTGAGTCCCTTAACACAGACATCTTCGTCGAATCCATCTCACGTATGGCAGTAGGCGGACCGGCGCTGGTTATGGTGGAACAGATAGCTGAGCAATTAGGCGATGCTTGCGCTGCAAGCATGCCCTTGCGCAAGGCCTATAAACGCCATCATACCAGCATGTTCTGGTGGAATGAGAACATCGCTGAGGCCAGACGGGAATGCCTGAGGGCGAGAAGGTGCTATCAGCGTGCAGCGCGTAGGGACTCGAGCTCAACACGCTCACTGCAGTTGGAGTATAAGTCAGCAAGGGCAGTTCTTAAAAACTCAATCAGGGCCAGCAAAAGGAATGCTTTCTCATGTTATGCGACTCGGCGGACAACGATCCCTGGGGCAGAGCCTACAGGATTGTGGTCAAGCGCATTGGCAGAGGCAGAAGCGAAGCGCCAATGGAGTTCGCCCGAGTGAGGGACATAGTGGAAACACTTTTTCCTCAAAGAATTAGTCCACTACCACCTGTTCATGGACCGTCCACATTTGAGGGCTTCATTCCGGTCACCGTGGAGGAGATGGAGACTGCTGCACGCAAGCTCATCGCCAACAAGGCCCCGGGTCCAGACGGTGTGCCAAACCGCTGCCTGAGGATAGCAATCACCTTGCAGCCCGGTCTGTTCGCAGAGTTGTACTCTAAGTGCCTGCGCGAGGGTACTTTTCCGGACAGGTGGAAGGTACAGCAACTGGTGCTCCTACCCAAGCCCGACAAGCCCCCTGATGACCCCTCGGCATATAGACCCATCTGCCTCATCGATAACGGTGGCAAGGTCCTGGAGATGCTGATCTGTGCTAGGCTGGACGCTGCCGTACGGAACGCTGGTGATCTATCGCCTTTCCAGTATGGTTTCAGAAAGGCAAGGTCAACCACTGACGCCATTAAAACGGTTGTCAGTATAGCGGCTGAGGCTATCGCCGGCACCCGCTGGCGCTTCGGCAGTAAGCACTTCTGTCTTGTCGTGACCATCGACGTGAAGAATGCTTTCAACACCGCCAACTGGAGCTGCATCCTAGATGCCTTGGTACTACTTCGGGTTCCAAATTACCTAGTAGCGATCGTGAGGAGCTATTTTGATAACCGAATCCTTCGGTATCAAACGGACGAGGGTGAAAAGGAGCACGCTGTCTCTGCAGGAGTTCCTCAAGGATCTGTTTTAGGTCCTCTCCTATGGAACATCATGTATGATGGCATACTTCGAATTCAGCTACCAGAGGGGGCTACCGCAGTTGGCTACGCTGATGAAGTCGCCTTAGTAATGGTGGCTAAGGATTTACGGCGAGTCACAGAGCTTTGTAATTGGTGCATAGATGCCGTGACTCAATGGTTGTCATCCGTGGGACTTCAGTTGGCTGCTCATAAGACGGAGGCGGTGCTCATCAGCAGCAGAAAAAAGGTGGAATATGTTGACTTCACGGTGGAAGGCGTCACGCTGAGGTCTAAGGACTGGATCCGCTACCTAGGCGTGATCATTGACAGGCGCCTCAGCTTCGGAGAGCATCTTGCGTTTGTCCACAGGAAGGCGGCGGTTACCGGGCGCGCATTGGCGAGGATGATGCCAAACACGCGAGGTCCAAGGCAGCATACGAGGTTGCTTCTAATGCACGTCATGAAGTCGGTCATCCTGTACGCAGCACCAATCTGGATCGGCGCTACATCGGTAGCCAGCTACATGAGGGGCATAGAGTCAATTTATCGGCTCTCTGCCCTGCGTGTATGCTGTGCCTTCCGCACTGTGTCCTCGGAGGCAGCGCTTGTGATTGCTGGGATGACTCCAATCCGTATCTCTGCCTTGGAAGCCGTGGCAGTTCTCGAAGCTGGTCCTTCGGAGAGAAGAGCTGTTCGGGCGGCTGCCCACGAACGGAGCCTTGAGTCCCGGCAGCAGCAGTGGGACTCATCCAATAAAGGGCGTTGGACGTATCTTCTGATCCCAAGTATACGGCGATGGGTGGAGAGAAAGCACGGGATGGTTACTTTCTACCTCACCCAGTTCCTCACAGGCCATGGTTGTTTCAGGAGCTACCTGAAGCGCTTTCAGCATGACTCCTCTGCTACGTGCAACTGGTGCGACGACGGCAGGGAGGAGGACGCCCAACACGTCTTCTTTGACTGCGGGCGATTCGCCCAGCAGCGACTTGTGGTGGAAAACGTGGCGGGCCAGCCCCTAACTCCAACCACCCTGGTGGCCCTAATGATAGAGAAACAGGATGTTTGGCATGCGGTCTGCGCGTTTGCAGCCTCTACGATGGCAGAGCTACGACGGCTGGAAAGGGAAAGGGCGACCTCATCACGGCGGTCCCGCAGAAGCTGGCAACGGCTGCGAATGTTCACGTTTACATATAGCATAATTTTACACTAGGTTTAAATTTTTTATTGAAAAAAAAAAAAAAAAAACACATCTACACAACCTGACACACACAAATACACAGGAGAGTGTTCAAGTGTTCAAGTGCAGACGCGTTTCGAATCGCTCCGTCCAGCTGTCGTTTTGCGGTGTCATACCTGTGCAAAATCAAAACAAAGGCAGCTAGAACCGTTCGGTGATAGTGCCGGGTCACTTACCTCTGCGTCTGTTTGCTGCCGCCACGCGCGTTCTTTGGCAATTCTCGTAGCCGTCTACAGTAGCCTCCTCCAGCGGCAGATCGCCTGCGCGTATTTTCTATTCAGTTCGGTAGTGTGCGTACGTAAAGGCACACAGTGCAACACATCTTCTTTGTGGTGTGCTGTTTGTGTTTTTTAGACTAACACACTGCCAGCTGATCGCGCGGCTCGCCAGGGCTTCCGAGCAACCAGCGCTCACCGGTTTTTCCTGATTCGCAACAGATGGCGCTTTTGGCTGTTGGTTCAGGTCTTACTGGAGGTGTCTCCGGTGCGGGCGGTTTGTGTACCGGGAAGACTATAAAACTTTGCATATACAAAAGGGCCCACGCAAAGTGTAGTATACCAAACAGGCGCGCTTCTCTTTTTGTTGTTCAAGTAGGAGTCTTCAAGCAGAGTATAGCAAAAGCCACGGATCAGGCGATTACCAACCCCTTCCGTTGCGACGGTGCTCAGTGGGGCTCTGGTGACCGATTCGGGGCGGTATAACCCTCAGCGGTTCATACCAAAGCTAAATCTTTGGTCAACGTGGGACTGCTTGGAGGTGTACTTGAGCCCGTTCGATGTCGAATGGAATTGTGCGCCGCTCGGCACTGCCGAGATCCCCTCCCCAGGTGTGCGTTCCACCCTCTGTGCAGAGCGAGGCTTCATCGCAGAGTACCCCACCGTCGTTGCATTTGCCGCAACCGGTCGTCTGGCCTTTGCCGACCACTCCGAGGCCATCGGAAACGCTGCAGAGCTCGCTCATTAAAATGGGTGAGGCTCTTTCGGGCTTATCTGAGCTTTTTAATGGTCAACGTCATATTAACGCGCTGATGCGCGAAGAGTTGACAAAAATTGTCAGGCTGCATGAGGCAGCTCTTAGGTTGAGCAAGCCACAAGTTGCAGTGGGTGTTACACAAACATCACCACCCAATGCTGTGCGCACCCTTGATAGGGACAGGCAGCAAGTAGCTCACCATACGGGAGTCGCCCGCCGCATAGCTAGCAGGTCAACTCCTAAGCGCCCTAGGGATCTGCAGGAGTTAAGAGGCACACCGCCCAAAAAACAGAAGCAATTCTTCTCCAACGCCCCTCTAGAGAGGACTGCATCACAGGCAGCACCAAAGATGGCACTTCAGACTGCTCCCCAGGCTGCACCAAGAACGTCCTGGACAAAAGTGAAGCCGAGAATATCGTCTCACAGTCGTATTCGAGCGGATGCTATTGCAATATCGGGTGTTGACGGCTGCAGCTACGCCGACATGCTGCGTGTGGTCAAAACCGACCCTGCCTTACGTCAATACTGCGAGGAAGTGCAGAATATTAGGCGAGCAGCAAACGGGGATCTGCTTCTTCGCCTAAATAAAAATCCAGTGCACAGCTCAGAGGAGCTTCAATCAGCCATGGGGAAAGCCCTAGGAGACAGAGCGACGGTCAAGACGCTCGTTGACGTCCAACGCGTCGAGGTACGGGACTTGGATGAGCTGACCACGAAGGAGGAATTGATCGATGCGATCCACAAAGCCATAGATGCTCCCATGGAATGGAAGTAGTCCGCTCATTGCGAGCCCTACGCAGCGGATCATCGTCGGCAACGTTGGTTCTCCCTAAGCCTTTATCCACCCAGTTACTTGACCTGGCTAAGATCAGAGTTGGCTGGGTGGTCTGTCGTATACGGCCTATTGTGCAGCCACTGCGCTGTTACAAATGCCTTGCGTTTGGGCATATCGCTGCGAAATGCACCAGCGAAGATGATCGCAGGGGTACGTGCTATAGGTGTGGCGAGGCTGGTCACGAGGCTGGGTCCTGCAGCAAACCGCCATCGTGCTGGCTGTGCTCTAAACAGGGGTCAGGTAACGCGGGTCATACCACGGGCAGCTTCAACTGTCCTGCCTATAAAGTAGCTGTCGGACAGATGAAATGTTAAAGTTTCTTCAGCTAAACCTTAACCACTGCATGGCTGCTCAATCACTTCTGGAGCAGACAACAAGGGAGCTTGGCATTGACATATGCATGCTGAGTGAACCGCACCGAGTACCGATTGCTCCATCATGCATCTGGGCGACGGACACTAGCAAGAAGGCCGCGTTGTGGGTGTGTGGTGCAGCTCAACAGCTTACCGATGTGCAGCAGTTCGAAGGATTTGTGAGAGCAAGACTTGGCAGTCTGTGCATCTATAGCTGTTACCTTGCGCCCAGCTTGCCACTCACCGCTTTCTCCGCGATTCTGGAGCAGCTAGTAGACGATGCTAGGGGTCGTGGCAGAATTATTCTCGCGGGCGACTTCAATGCATGGGCTCTGGAGTGGGGCAGCGTTTCAACAAACACCAGAGGCAGAGTGCTCTTGGAGACGCTTGCTGCACTGGATCTGGCACTTTTAAACAGCGGCAACGAACATACTTTTTCAAGAGCTGGGGCAGGCTCAGTAATTGACCTTACGTTTGTCAGCCCCTCCTTATTCAACGCAGCTCAGTGGGTGATCAGCGACATCTACACAGCCAGTGACCACAATGCCGCGATCGGCGCACTATGCACACTTGCTGGCCAGCAAGATCGTAGTGTGCATAGTGCGCCGATCGCGAAACGCTACCGCCAGGAAACATTTGACGCCGCGGTGTTTTGCAGAGCAATCGCGCAGCTATCCACATCGGGCTCAGCTGAATCTCGTGCAGCACAACTGGCTGCGCAAATTTCCTCGGCATGTGACAGCAGCATGGCACTGCTTCGTCCCTACAGGCGTCCCCACATCCCCACGTATTGGTGGAACGCGGAGATTGGCATGGCACGCCACGCCTGCATTAGAGCCAGAAGGCTATGCCAACGCGCAGTCAACAGGCCTCATTTTGCAGCAAGACGTGAGGATTACAGGCGGGCTAGAGGTTCGCTTAAGAGGGCGATTAAGGCGAGTAAGCGTGAATGCTACCTGCAGCTGTGCGACTCTGCTGAGCAGGATCCCTGGGGGAAAGCGTACAAAACGATGGTGAAGCGCATATATGCTGGAAATCACCACCTCCCTTCCATGGAGCCAGTTAGGATGCAGACCATTGTGGAGTGCCTGTTTCCTCACGGGAGATCGCAGGCCCAGCGCGTAGAGTCATCGCCATGACAACATAGTACCAGCGGTCATCACACCAGAGTAGGTACTTGGTGTAGCCAAAAACATCGCGGCGAACAAATCACCAGGTCCGGATGGTATATCAAACCAAGCGCTGAAGCTAGCAATGTCATTACAAGCCGTACAATTTGCCGCTGTTTTCAATGCATGCTTGCACGAAAGGACCTTTCCAATCGTTTGGAAAGTGCAGAACCTGTTGCTTTTGCCGAAGCCAGACAAACCGCCGGGGGAGCCTTCATCCTACAGACCAATCTGTCTGTTAAATAACACTGGCAAAGTTTTTGAAAAGCTGCTGGGGGTAAGGCTTAGCAATGCGATTGACATAGCCGGCGGGCTGTCCCCTAACCAGTTTGGGTTTCGCAAAGCGAGGTCAACCATCGACGCCCTAAGCAAGGTGGTCGAGATAGCAACCAGCGCTATTCAAGGCTCCAGATGGGCAGGAGGAGGGAAAGAGTATTGCCTCATAGTCACGCTGGACATTAAAAATGCGTTTAACTCCGCCAACTGGGATGTCATCCTCAACGCCCTAGAGAATCTGCAGGTCCCCTCATATCTGCGTGACACAGTTAGGAGCTACTTTGACGGACGGGTGCTGCACTACCGGACCACTGAAGGCATCAAAGTGCACAATATTTCTGCAGGAGTTCCACAGGGATCGGTTATTGGGCCACTGCTGTGGAACATTATGTACGATGGAGTCTTAAGGCTTAATCTTCCGGATGAGGATTGGATTGGATTTGCTGACGATGTTGCTATCGTCGTCGTGCGCAAGGAGCTGGAGCATGCTGAGGCCGCGTGCAATACATGCATTGCCCGTGTGCAGGACTGGCTTAACCAGGCGGGATTGGAGCTGGCTGCGCACAAGACGGAGGCGGTGCTTGTGAGCAGCCGCAAGACGGTGGAAACAGCAAAAATAGTTGTTGGCCGGACTACGATTCTGTCCAAACGGGCAATCAAATACCTCGGCGTTATGCTGGATACGAGGCTGTCCTTTAAGGAGCATACCGCCTTTGCGCGATCAGAGTGTGCTGTGCTTTCCGGACGATTTCTGATGAGGCCGCCCTGGTCATCGCTGGCATGGTTCCCATCGAGGAGCTTGCCATTGAGTCGGGAGAGTTGGCTAGCCGGTCGGCCGCTACTACAGCACGCGCGAGCCGACTGGCAGTAAGATTCAGCACTTTGGAGAGGTGGCAAGCACGCTGGAACTCTTCAGAGAAGGGGCGATGGACATTCGCCTTGATCCCACGGCTCTCACCATGGCTCAACCGTGGTCATGGTGAAGTTAATTTTTACCTGACCCAGCTGCTGTCTGGACATGGGTGCTTCCGGAATTATTTAAAGCGGTTTGGCCACGAGCAAAGCGATGAGTGCCTATGGTGCGGAGAAGGCTTACAGGAGGACGCACACCACGTACTGTTCACCTGCGGGCGGTTCGCGAACCAACGCACCACGCTTGAGCTCGCCTTGGGTGGTCCCATCACGATGGACAATCTAGTGCCAAGTATGCTCGAGTCTCCGGCAAAATGGGAAGCTGTCAGCGCATATGCGGCAGAGGTGATGAAGGAGCTGAGGCGAGTGGAACGACTTAGAAGGACCACTCCAATATAGGTGGTGATTGTTGTATGCGAAGCAATTCCTAACGGACATACCGCATACTGTTATCGCTCCTATACACAAAGCCACATGTATTATATTCTACTCATTAAGTATTATTTATTGTTATAGTTTAATAAAGAATTTAAAAAAATAACATCTACACAACCTACTAGAGAGACCACAGATAAGTAATGATTTGCATTTTTGTTACATTATTTGTCCGTGTGCATCTGTTTTATCAATATTAAGCGCAGTCCGTTTAATATTCTCCGAACAAATTAGTACTTGCACTTTTTCCGTTGAGTCTGGTCCAACTGCATATACATGCATGTACATACACTCCACTGCAATTCCGTTTTGTCGCATACATATGTACGTATGTTCCCTTATGAACGTTTCATATTTATGTGCGTTTAATTCTGAGAAAGTTCAATGTACATTTATGTAAAAGAAACTAACAAGTGTTCCGTGTCCGCAATCTGCTCCCACTTGTGAATCATCCGACGACATAATTACACATTTTGTGCTATACCATATATATAACACTAGTAAGTGGCCCGCTTACATCGCTGCGCGGATAGTTTATATAAATTTTAGCAATAGAAGAAAGATATTAAATAAATAAATTAGAAAATATTTAACAACAAATTAAAACAAAGTATTTAATATTCTCTTTTCCACGCCACCATTGAGGTAGAGAATCAGGCGCGTTATTATACTCGATACCGAAGGTAAAGAGTATATTGGTTTTGTGCAATGTCCGTCATGGTGTCTGTCCGTCTGTACGTCCGTATGGTTGCAAGTTTTTTCCACACCCTTCAAGCTAGGGACTTGAAACTTTCCAATTCTCTTTATCTATGGGATAGTAAATTAAAGTGTCATGATGGGGGTTCTACGATAACTGGGGGGCTGGCAAATCGATAAATTCGATAACTCAAAACCGATAAATCCACATATTTCGCACATCCTTACAGCTAGAACTACCAAATTTGGTAAAAAGATAGCTACTAGCAACCCTCAAAAAACTGCATCAATTTTGGAGCCACGCCCCCCCATTCCACCCCCAGCCCCACCGCATTTTGAAATAAAAAAAGCCTATATCTCCCAAAGTTTTTGAGCTATAGCCACCAAATTTGGTGCCAAGATAGGTGATGATGACCCTCTTAAAACTGCATCTAAAGTTTGGATAGCACGCCCACCGATACTGCCCTAGCCGCCCCCATCCAATCCAACGCTTCGTCAAAAACGGGAATGCGTGTATCTTCCAGAGTTGTGGAGCTAGAGCCTCCAAATTTGGTGCGAAGATAGCTGATAACGACCCCAGAAAAACTGCAGTTTTGGAGCCACGCCCACCCATTCTTCCCCCCTTTCCCCACTTTTTACAATTTTCGAGCTAGAGGTACCAAATTTGGTATGAAGATAGCAATTGACATCCCACAAAGATCTGCATCACAAATTTGGATGCCACAAGTACCCATACCGCCCCCAGCCCCCCCCCCCCCCACTTTCCCACCCTTTCCCCACCTTTTACAAACTTTGAGCTAGAGTCACCAAATTTGGAAGGAATATAGCTGGTGGCATCCCCATCTGCATCGGAGAATTTTTAAGGCAGCGTACACACCTGCCGCATCCGTACACCTTTGCAATCAGGCCTGTTTTTACCGGTTTTAATACTGGTAACGAGTATACCGCAGTCGGTTGCGTCCGACTGCAACGTTTCCACTTGTTTTTTTATTGTGGTTTCCCCAGTAGGCCTTATCCGCTTGTTGAATTTAATTTGCAATTATTAACAACTGTTAAGAGCTTCTTTATAAACGACATTGGTTGTTTTTCCGTCAGGTGCTTATACAAATAAACTTTTTGGTGAACTGAATCTTGAGCAGGCTACATAAAATTGGCCATGAGAAAAACAATCGTGTCTTAAGTCTAGTCCGGCTAATTTAAGAGTTTGTCCCTGTGATTTATTAATTGTTAAGGCAAAGCAAACTTTTAAAGGAAATTGCAATCTTTTAAATTGAATTGGCAATTCAGAATCAGAAGGTATTAATGGAATTCTCGGTATAAAAACCGTTTCCCCTATACCATTGCCAGTAAAGATAATTGCTTCGACAACATTCGTATGAAGAACTTTAACTTGCAATCTTGTACCATTGCACAGTATTGGCGGTTTCAAGTTGCGAATCAACATTACAGGTGAACCAATCTTTAAAGTTAATTTATGTTGAGGCAGGCCAGCCGGATTTAATGAATTAAGAAACTCGACGGGGTAATGAACTGCATCTTCGATTTCAGTCACAGAATCAATAGAGTTATATGTCATTTCTTCACTTTGAAATGATTTTAATAAAAACTCGTTTATTTCCAATGCATTGTCATTTCTCGCAGTCAAAATAGCACGTTCTGAAAACCATTCGAGTGATTTTTGAGAGATATTTGTAATATCCGGAAATATTTTTAGAGTTAGCTCTTCAATACTTTTCACAACATGACACAAAGTGGATGGTAAAGTTATTTTGCCATCATGGGTTGGAAATAATCCATTTCCTATTTGAAGAAGCATTTCTGCAAATTCACCAGCTATGCTATCACCTTTTAAGTGCACTCGCATATTCTTCGTTAATGCAATTTTCTGTATTTTGGGCCACAAAATTTAAGACTTTAAGCACGCATTTATTTCATCTGCTCTTGTTCCTCTGGGGATCACTGGAAGAGTTTGTCGAAAATCACCAGCTAAGAGAACAGTTATGCCACCCATTAAGTATTCACTATCTCGAATGTCTTTCAAAGATCGATCTACAGCTTCAAAAGCACCTTTATGGGCCATAGTACACTCATCCCAAACAATAGGTTTGCAATCTTTGAGCACAGCAGCAATATTAGATTGCTTTGATTTGAGCAATGTGGTGTTTCTAAATGAATCAAATTAAATGGAATCTTAAGTGTAGAATGCGCTGTGCGGCCACTATTTAGTAAAGTGGCTGCGATACCGGAAGAAGCAACGGCCAATGAAATTTTTATACTCGTTACCGATGGTCAAGAGTATATTGGGTTTGTGCAATGTCCGTCATGGTGTCCGTCCGTCCGTCCGTCCGTCCGTCCGTCCGTCCGTCCGTCCGTCTGTCTGTATGTTCGCAACTTTTTTCCACACCCTTCAAGCTAGAGACTTGAAACTTTCCAATTCTCTTTATCTATGAGATAGTAAATTAAAGTGTCAAAATGGGGGTTCTACGATAACTGGGGGCTGGCAAATCGATAAATTCGATAACTCAAAACCGATAAATCCACATATTTCGCACACCCTTACAGCTAGAAGTACCAAATTTGGTAAGAAGATAGCTACTAGCAACCCCCAAAAAACTGCATCAAAAATTTTGGAGCCACGCCCCCCCATTCCGTCCCCAGCCTCCCGGCAAATTAAAGTAAAAAGAGCCTATATCTTCCACAGTTTTTGAGCTTTAGCCACCAAATTTGTTGCCAAGATAGGTGATGATGACCCCCCAAAAACTGCATCAAAAGTTTGGATGCCACGCCCACCAATAGTGCCCTAGCCGCCCCCATCCGCCCCAACGCTTCGTCAAAAACGGCAATGCGTGTATCTTCCAGAGTTGTGGAGCTAGAGCCACTAAATTCGGTAGGAAGATAGCTGGTAGCGACCCCAAAAATCTGCATCAAAGTTTTGGAGCCAAGCCCTCCCATTCCGCCCCCAGCCCCCACATTTGAAATCAGAAAAGCCTATATCTTCCACAGTTTTTGAGCTTTAGCCACCAAATTTGTTGCCAAGATAAGTGATGATGACCCCCAAAAACTGCATCAAAAGTTTGGATGCCACGCCCACCAATAATGCCCTAGCCGCCCCCATCCGCCCCAACGCTTCGTCAAAAACGGTAATGCGTGTATCTTCCATAGTTGTGGAGATAGAGCCACCAAACTTGGTAGGAAGATAGCTGGCAACTACCCCCAAAAATCTGCATCAAAGTTTTGGAGCCACGCCCACCCATTTCGCCCCCCTTTCCCCACTTGTTACAAATTTCGAGCTAGAGTCACCAAATTTGGTATGAAGATAACAATTGACATTTCACATAGATCTGCATCAAAAACTTGGATGCCTCGTCCACCCATACCACCCCAGCCCCCCTTTCCCCACCTTTTACAAACTTTGAGCTAGAGTCATCAAATTTGGAATGAAGATAGCAATTGACATTGCACAAAGATCTGCAGCAAATATTTGGATGCCACACCCACCCAATCCGCCCCCAGCCCCCCTTTCCCCACTTTTACATACTTTGAGCTAGAGTCATCAAATTTGGAAGGAAGATAGCTGGTGGCATCCCATCTGCATCGGAGAATCTTTAAGGTACAGCGTACACCCCTGCCGCATCCGTACACCTTTGCAATCAGGCCTGTTTTTACCGGTTTTAATACTGGTAACGAGTATACCGCAGTCGGTTGCGTCCGACTGCAACGTTTCCACTTGTTTTACTTTGCCGTACCTTTGCCAATAATAAATTTAAAAGATACGTTTTACCTGTTCCACCAGGTGCATCTCAAAAATAGATTTCTCCTTTTTCTGCTTCAACGCTATATAGTATCTTTTCGTATACTTGTTTTTGCTCAGCAGTAAGGAGTAGCTCATTATTAACAACAAAATTATCGCAATTTTCATTATTTGTTTCTCTATGATATTCAATATTTGGAACAATTTCCTCGGATCTAATTGGTAGTGGAAGTCCATAGTAAGTCTAGTTTTGACCACCAATAGACAGTACAATATCTTCAATCATTGAAGTTCAATGTAAATAAGACATTTATTTAATACATTATTCACAATACTTTCATCAATATTTCTGTATTGTGAAAAATGAAAGGCTCTTAGAATATCTTCTGAGAAACTCTCTTTATAAGTATTCCAAAGTTTAAGAGCATCTGAAATTTGACAAAATGTTAACATTATTGCAAAAAGTTCTCTCAGTTTTGTAGGATTTTGACATATGACAGCTTCGGCTATAGTTGAATCCCAGTGCTTATCATCTTCTAGTAATCCTAGAGCTTTACACGCCAATTGAAATGATGCGTATGCTATACTATTTAACTCTAGGAAAATTTGGCACATCATGCCCTCGTTTTCTTCTTTGAAATTCTTTATTGTTCCATGTAAAATACGATGGATCTTCACAATATAGAAGCGTTCTTGCAAACTCATCACGTGTGCATAGCTCAAAGAAGGCTAGCAAAGTGGTTTTGGGTGTAGTGCTTAATCTGTCAAGTAATTGTTGCGGATTATTGGGGTTAAAATATATCCGTTGACCATTTTCTAAATGAACAGCTAAGAGTGTAATAGCCGGAAAACGTTCATGTATAGGAAATGCAAGGATTCTTCATACCGCTTCTGAGCTACTTATTTAACGGCCACTTTCGTACATATTAATTTCATTGCGTTGGTCTTCAAGAGTAAATGATGCTTATTCACTGCCCTTGTTAACATATTTACAAATGTATTTAATAGACTTTACAGAACTACAATACTCAACATTTATGTGAGCTTCAAATGTTCTCAATAGTACACAGTTGTAAGGCACAACCCAACGATTACCTATGCAATTATCATTTATATTAATTGCATTACCACCATCTTCTATCGCTCTTCTACGATCACACAGTCACAGTTTCTTTAAGTAATTGTCGAGGAAACCTTTTGGTACATTTTCCATTTTTCATGCATGGCGATTTATTGTTAAATGCACTGCAAGGACCATGAATCATATTTGACTTAACAATGTTAAATAACAAAGGATCCTCATCTGCGTTTGGTGTTTCGGCACAGATAATTTTATCGATTTTATCTGGTCTTATTTTATTTTCTAACTAAAGTAGGTTATGTATATGTGATAAGCCCCGCTTTTGCCATTCCACAGAGTACATGAAACATTACACGCTTCCAAACAAAGAACCTTTTATCAATAGTGACATTAAAGCTTTAACTTTTAAATGAAAAACTCGAGCTATAATATCGTGACGATCATGCGGTTTTTGACCCGGTAATAAAACACTTTTGATGTCATTCCATTGTGGATTGCATGTGAATGTTATGAAAAGATCTGGTCGCCCATAATCGCGAACATATGTCATAGCATCTTGAGTTTTTTCATGCATATATCGTGCAGAGCTTGTAAAAGAAGATGGTAAAATTACCATCTGACCAAGTTGAGCTGCGACAACATCTTGTTGGGCTATTGCATCTTGTAGATGTATATAGCTATCTGCTCTGAGTTTCGCTTGATTGTAGCGAATATAATTTAACCTTTCTGTTTCAATTTTAGCATACATATCAACCAAAAACTGACTATAAAGGGAACGACAATATATTAAATGATTTATCTCAGATTGACGAATCATTATTTTATAGCTGTAAAAGCTTAACGCAGATATCTTTTTTTTGATTCCTCTTTTTTTAATAATGGATTCCATTGTGGTATATCCACTGAATAGCCATCTTCGCCATAAGGAAATAGCAAAGGGTACTGTAAGGCATCGTATGATCGATGCACCTCACTTATACGATGTAATTTATTATTATGGCTTTCAATAATAATATCGCGCTTTTCAAATTGCTAACCAACAATAACTAAAGCTACTTCGCTGGATTGAGGTGCATTTGTGAGCACCAGCGGGTGTTCGATCAGCATGTATAATCAATTTAAAGTCTTTGGTACTTGTTTGTATTTTATTGAGAGCCATTTTTAGATATTTAACATAACGATTATGATGATGAAACATACATTGAAGATCCTTTACTACGCTTAAATCAACATTTGAAATATTTTTGCAACGTAGTTGAGCTTCCTTTTCATCATCACCAACAAAATAAATTTGAAGAAACTGCATTTCTTCATTTGGCAAAGGTCGGACACTACCAATTAGGTGATACACTTGTCCTTGGACTTTAAAGGTTGACCAACTTTCATTTATAATTTTTGTACTTCCAAAAGAAGTCATTTGAAAGCAGCTGTTATACTTTCTTATACGATCAATGAAATGATCATGCTTTGGATGTCCACCAATTATTAAGCTTTTAAGTGGATCAGGCAAACTTTCATTTTGTGAAAGTTTAACTTTTCCTGCCTTGCAACAGATACCCAAAGGCTCATTTTTCCATTTTAAAGCATTACAATGTTTGCATATCATATTCATACTACCAAGTTGAGAAATTTTATCTGACTTGTAAGCTATTTCAAAATCATAGTTTAAGCCAGACGTGGCTTTAACACTCCATGCACGCAAACGCATTTCTTGACGTGCATCAGGATTATTAGCTTGATGTCTTCTCACTGCAACTCGATGAGCTTCAGGATTATTAGCCTGATGTCTTCTCACTACAACTCTAATAACATCAGGATTATTAACACGATATTTTTTTGATGCTTCTATGCGCTTACCCCTATTGATATCACTATTTTTGAACGTTTATTTCACCTTTTTTTCTGTTTTGCCGGTGAACCGACTACGTCTTTTAACAGGATTTTTAACATTTTCAGTTATACATTCACTTGACGTATCAGAATCTTGAGTTAATACTTCCTCTAAAGGAATATAAACATCAAAATGTCCATTCATTAATGGACCGGTAAAACGCAATCTTTTTACAGGATGCATATTATTTCCGAATGCTTGTAATAAATTTCCATTTTGAAAAACTTGAAAATTTACAGCAAAAATTTCTGCTGCTGCTTGAAGCTCACATGCAGTACCATAAGTATATGAGTATGACATAGCGCACTCATATTGTTCAGAAGAGCTATAACACTCTCCATTTAAGTTTATGCTAAAGCAAGCAAAAGTTTGCCAGTTGGTTACAACATGTTCAACAATATTTTGGCGTATGGTGCCATGGAAGCCTTGCCTACCAAATAAAAGGTAGGAAATAGATCTAAAAAGACAGGCTCCATCACCAACTATGGCAACAACTGAATGCGGCACCAAAACACCACTCATATCTAAAGCTTCAATAGACATATTTTAATTTGGCTGTGAGTCAATTGACTTCACTGTAAAACGATTGTTACAACGTTACAGTGTCTATACGTAAGTATAGAATTCAATAAAATTGAATATTACAACTTATATTAATTTAATAGAATATTCAGACTGCTTAGTTTTATTTGATTTTTAAATGCACTAAAGCAGCGTCTATACTACTACAGTCGAACTTCCATATTACGAACTTCCATATAACGTAGTTTTCCATATAACGAATTAATTTCGCGAACACTGCTTTTTGGTTCAACTTTCAGTGTGTTTTGTTCTCCATATAACGAATTTCCCTATAGCGAATATTTCTTTATTACGAATTTATTTTTAGGACGTAGCTCGTGCGCTCATGCGTTTTCTGTTCCCTATAACGAATTTTTTCGTTCTTGTTTTATTTTATGTACGAATTACGTTGAGAATGCGAAAACAAAACCATAACACATTTTTGCATATACCGTTTTGTTTTCGTGCTATGTTTTGCTTATTCTCTGATCTTCGCTGCACAGTTTTTGACGTGATAACGTTTTATAAATCGATAAAGCAGGCTGCTCGCACGAAAAAACATGACTCATTTTCCGTTACGTTGCTCATGTTTCGTTACCTCTCTCTGACATGACGTATGTGTCGTTACCAAATTTATAAGGCATACTTTAAGGATGATACATAAAATCAGGAATATAATTATCAGAAAAATAGCAAACTCTGTGTTTACAAGCAATCGGAATAAGGCAAAGCAATGAAGAATTGAATGAAGAATTTTATGAAAATTTTTATTCAATTGTTTCGAACGACGATTTATTTTGCAAAACCGCTTACAATCCCACCATGGAAAACCAAACTAGAAGTCAACAACACGCGCAACAACAATCTACCACTACTGCAGATCAACCTGATGAGCGTGTCAATCTCACAAATGAGCTACTCTTTCCTGCAATTCCTGTTCCCATGGAGGTTCAAGAAGCAGTTGCATCTACCTCTGCGACGCTATTTGCAAAACCAACAACTGCTGCTCCAAAACCAAGGGCACAAATACAACGTGAGTACAGACAGCGGATTGCTGCATCCAAAACCCCTGCACAGGCAGCAGCTGCAAGAGAAGCACGTAATGTAAGAAATCGAAACAACAGATTACGCCAAGCTGCTAACTTGGTTATTGCCAGTGGTTCTCTAGAAGCGACAACTACATCCTCATCTCGTTCAGGGGAAGAGTCGAACAATGTCCAAACTAGAAGTCAACGACAACACGCGCAACAACAATCTACCACCACTGCAGATCAACCTGATGAGCGTGTCGCACTATTTCCGTATGTTTATAACAGCCAGTATGTACATCCCATCATGGAAGTGGATACCGATATACCAATTCTTCTTTGTGGCGACTTCAACACAAATGTGAAAAATTACGAAACATTCATAAAATTCATGAAAGACATGTTTAATGTCGCTTGTGCATCAGACGTTAATAACTCAACAACACTAGGAGGCACCACCATCGATTTGACTATTTCAAGACACTGTGAGGAGCCATATTTACTTATAGCGCCTCACAAAAAGCGATTGTATTTATAGCCGCAGCCGGACCTGAGCTGCGGCGAATTCGCATGCTGTCTCGCTCTGACACAGGATGTCAGCGCTAAGGTACGTGTTTGGCACATGGGAGCCACAAAACACGTACCGCAAAAGTCGTGGCAAAGTGCCGTTGGTGTGCGAGCGGTGCATCCACGAAATATAGTGATCACCGTCACACCAACGACAGGCGTGATCAGCAACGAGGAACCGTTGTTGCTAGGCAAACCTCACTGGAACGATCACGCCACCTTTGCCCTTGGCGCGACATTGGCAGCGTTGACAGGCCCCGGTCCAGCGAGACAGCAGAAGAATATAAAAGGATCCGCCTTGGGCAGAGCGGCAAGTTAGTCGAATACAAGTCAGAGCGAATACAAAGTTAGTGTGAGTGCAAAGTGGAAAGTCAACGCGGAACATAAAGTGAACACAGGACTCAGAGGGCAAGAAATCCTACGTGAAAGGATAACCTAAGAATCAAAAGGATTCATATCGCAATAAGGACAAGCAGATCGTGTCCTTAGCGAATTAACAAACATTGTGTGAGAAATCGATACGCGAAAGTTGTCAAGTCTTGTGCCGCGTTACATTTGCAAAGCAACCTCGAATTAAAACCAAGTATCAGATAAGTGAGCCTGGCGAAGGACAGGTGAAGCTAAAGTCAGAGCCGGAGAGTAGGCGACACTACTGGCGAAATCCTGGTGGTGACAAGGAGGCCATAGTAGAGCCTGGCGAATTCGGGCGTTGCTAGCTAAAACCTCGTTTAGTAGGCGAAACATTGACTCTGAATATTTGGTGCAACGAGAGCGCCAGCATTGCAAATAAAACCACGACACAAGAGCCGTACGATTTACTAAACTCTAATAAGAAATATCATTAAGTGCAAAGCAATTGTAAAACCCAACGTGAAAACTAGCAGAGAGTGCAGTTTAAAATATATGTATTAAAACCAAACCAAATTGTGTTCTTATTGCCGCAGCCGCCACAAATACAAATTTGTTGGCACGTACCCTCAGCACCGCGAGAGTTAGCCCAGCTAAAAAAACCGCGTAACTTTAGGTTCGTTACAACTGGCGCCCAACTGTGGATCTACGGCTAATATCACATAGGTTGTTTTAATAAAATACATAGAAATAATCGACAATATGGTTCGTTCGTGGGTGTACAATCTAAAAAAGGATGCACTAGTGAAATGCGGAGTGGAATTCGGTCTGGAGCTTGAAGGCACTGTCGAAAATATGAGAAGACAATTCGGAGACTGGGTAAGTCAAAATGAAAATACTCTTCCACACAGCGTTCGCATTAGCGAACTGGCGAAAATATACAGCCGACAGTCGCCGAATAAAGAACCAGAATTCATGCGCGAGGAAGGGGAATACGAAGAGGAAAAGGAGCTTGCCGGCATAGACGTAGCAAGGCTGAGCGTCCCATGCACCAGCGCGGCGGCTAGGGCGCGAGACTTACAGGAATCTCGCCGATCGCCCTGGAGTACAACCCAACAGCCAGGAGAGCGTAGCCACACCCACACACATGATCAGACCAATGCAAGGGCAAGTGAATACCAGAAAGTAGCCAAACAAGTTCGAGAGTGGAGCTTTCGATTCGATGGACTATCGAAGCCTCTCGAATTCTTGGAGCAAGTGGAATGGTCGGCAGACACATATGGATTAAATTTAAATTTAATTCCAAGAGCGATGCCGGAGTTGCTGAAAGGAATGGCACTTAAGTGGTACATAGCTAACAACAGGCATTGGACGACATGGGTGGATTTTGTCGACAGTTTTCAAGAATATTTTTTACCTCGAGATTATTTTGAAAATTTGTACGACGAAGTACGCAGACGGCGGCAAGCTCTGGATGAGCCTTTTAAAGTCTATATGGTGGAGATGCAGACTCTGATGAGACCCCTACGACTCTCAACAGAGAAGGAAGTGCGCACTATTTACACCAACAGCCTTCCTGACTTGCGCGGATACGCACGGCCAAACCAGTTCTCGAATTTGACCCAGCTGATGCAACTGGCAGAAGAATTCGAAGAGTTAGAAAAAGATAGGTTGAAACTGAGGCTACAAAGTGCTACAGCCCAACAACAATTCAGCCAACATCAACAACAACAGCCTCAACAACACCGAGATACACAGCAAAATGGACGCGATCACAACCAGAGTCGTGGAAATCGTACCCGATTTATGGCCATGGAGGAGCAGAGCCAACACACTGGAAGAATGGACGAACGGCCAACCCCAACACCTAGGACCCAGCAAAATCCTGCCAGGACACACATAAACAACCCAGGAAGGGCATGTCGCGTGTGTGGACAGGAGGGACACTGGGCGATAGAGTGCCGAAACCCAATGTTGGAGTTCTGCTGGGTCTGTGGCAGGATCGGTCAGCGGACAGCCCTATGTTGTCAGTCGGGAAACGGCCAGCGGCGTCCGCCAGCGAGGGGCGAGCGGGAGCCGCCAAGGTCCGCCCCGAGACGCTAGTCGGTCACTTGAAGGACGAAGGGACGCAGTTGACTGCCACCGTAGGGATCGGTGAGTGTCAGTATAAGGCTACAGTCGATACCGGGGCTACAAGCAGCTTTGTTAGCGAAGAGCTTGCTTGTAGACTGAGCACTGTAGGCTGGAGAAGCGTCGCAAGTAGACAGGTGAAGTTAGCAGACGGACATAACAGCAGGACAACGGAACAAATAACAGTCGAAATAAGACTCGGGCATCGCAGTTTGCAAGTAGCGTTGCTAATTATGCCTGGTGTGATAGACGATTTGGTGCTGGGCTGGGATTTTCTGACTGGCATGGGCATAGTGTTGCAGTGTGCGGGATTGGTGGTCACCATCCCAGCACGACGGCACAAGGTTGGAAAGCTGGAGGAGAGACTGTCAGTGGCAGTTGTCCAGAATGTAACCGAACAAGACGAAGCAATACACGATGTCAGAAACCCAGCTATTGAAACCAAAAATCTACACGAGGATCAAGAAATTAATGAATTTCTTTTGCGGGAAGTCGCAGCCTTCGAACACCTAAAGGGCACATCACAAATTACGGAACACAAAATTGTGATGAGCGATGACAGGCCTATAAAACAGCGTTATTTTCCGAAGAATCCAAAAATGCAAGCGGAAATTAACCAGCAAGTAGAGGAACTACTTGCGAAAGGTTGCATAGAGCCATCCAACAGCCCACACAGCGCACCAATCGTGATGGTGAAAAAGAAGAATGGCAAATGGCGGTTATGTGTGGATTTTAGGCAACTTAATAGCCGATCCGTTAAGGACGCGTATCCACTGCCAAGAGTACACCACATTTTAGACCAGCTACGTGAAGCCCACTTCATCACTAGCTTGGATCTGAAAGATGGGTACTGGCAGATCCCGATGGAGAAAGCGAGCCGACCACTGACAGCTTTTACAGTCCCAGGCAAAGGATTATACCAGTGGAAAGTAATGCCATTTGGGTTACACTCGGCACCGGCAACTTTTCAGAGGGCTTTGGATCGTGTTATTGGACCCGAAATGATGCCACACGCGTTTGCATATTTAGATGACATTATAGTCATCGGAAGAACGCGCGAAGAGCATATGGAAAATCTCAAAGAGGTATTTCGGCGGCTGAGGGAAGCAAATTTGCGTATAAACGTGGACAAATGCGATTTCTTTAAAAAGGAATTGAAATATTTGGGCCACAGAGTCACAGAAGAAGGAATTCGCACAGATTCAGAGAAAGTTGCTGCAATCGCAGAATTGAAGCCGCCAAGCAACGTAAAGGAATTACGACAATACCTGGGCGTAGCATCATGGTACAGGCGCTTCGTACCAGATTTTGCGACGAAAGTAGCACCTCTGAACGCATTGATGAAGAAAGGCGCAAAATGGGAGTGGACTGAGGAGCGGCAAGTAGCTTTTGACACGGTCAAAGAGAAGCTGACTCAGTCCCCAGTATTGGCATGCCCAGATTTTTCAAAAACATTTTGCTTGCAGACGGATGCAAGTAACTATGGCCTGGGTGCGATATTGACCCAACCTTCGGAGCAAGGTGAAAGGGTAATATCGTACGCCAGTAGGACACTAAACGGTGCCGAACGGAACTATTCGGCAACTGAAAAAGAGTGTCTAGCCATAGTGTGGGGAATCAGAAAGCTAAGGCCATACCTGGAAGGCTACCATTTTGTGGTCATAACGGACCACATGGCGCTGAAGTGGCTAAACTCAATTGAGAGTCCATCAGGCAGAATAGCGCGTTGGGCGCTTGAACTGCAACAATACGACTTTGAAGTCAAATACCGTAAAGGCAACCTCAATGTCGTAGCCGATGCACTTTCGAGACAGCCACTTCCGGAGACATGCTGCCTAATGAAAATCGCCACAGAAGGGATGGAGGCAGACAACGCAAATTGCAAATGGATTCAGAAATTAAAAAAGGAAATCGCACAAAATGCAAGGAAATATCCGGATTACATGGAGGAAAATGGCAACCTGTACAGACACATCCCACACCGCGCTGGAGGCGGAGATGTGGAAGCTTGGAAGCTTTGTGTACCCAAAGGTAAAAGGAAGGAGGTGTTATTGGAGAACCACGACGCAGCCACAGCCGGTCATTTGGGAAGCCGGAAAACGATAGCAAGAGTAGCGACACGCTACTACTGGCCAGGCTTGTACAGGGACGTACGCACATATGTGCACAACTGCGAAACGTGTCAACAATATAAGCCAAGTCAAATGGCAGCGGCAGGAAAGATGTTGACACAAATCCCTGAAGAGCCATGGAGTACCGTGTGTGCTGATTTTGTTGGTTGATTTTGTTTGTTTGGTCCACTGCCAAGATCAAAACACGGCAACACAATGCTGTTGGTGATGTTTGACCGGTTCTCTAAGTGGACTGAGTTAGTTCCGCTGAGGAGCGCAACCACAGCCACTTTGCAAAAGGGATTCAGAGAGAGAATTTTGGCACGATTTGGGGTGCCAAAAGTTCTCATAACGGACAACGGAACACAATTTACGAGTAAAGCCTTTAAACGCTTTCTCGAAGAATTAGGAATGCGACACCAATTTACGGCACCATACACTCCGCAAGAGAATCCTACAGAACGTGCGAACCGCACGGTAAAAACGATGATTGCACAATTTACCAAAGATAACCAGCGGTGCTGGGATGAATTTTTGCCAGAATTGTCACTGGCCGTTAATACCAGCGTATCGGCGTCTACAGGCTACAGTGCAGCGTTTATCACGCAAGGGCGGGAACCAAGGCTGCCAAATGCACTGTACGACAACGTTACACTCGGCACAGGGCAACCGACACAAACACCCAGCGACAATGCGCAAAAACTTAGAGAAGTTTTTGAATTGGTGCGCAGGAGTTTAGAGAAGGCCACTCAGGACCAAGCAAGGCATTACAACCTACGGAGACGGCAGTGGAAACCATCCGTAGGAGACAAGGTGTGGGTGAAACAACACCACCTGTCAAATGCAGCGGAAGGCTTCGCTGCGAAGCTTGCTCCTAAATTTTCCGGACCATATACAATAATGAATTTTGTATCACCTGTAATCTGTAAATTACAGGGGAAAACTGGGGAAAAAGAACGGACCGCGCACATAGGCGACATAAAACCCCACGGAGGCGGAACGGACAACGGGTGAGAGAAAAAATTTTGGGGTCACAAATTATTTTAAGACCCTAGAACAAAAAGTAATTTTTTTTTGTGGTGAAAATCTGGAAAAGAAAAGAGCGGTTAATAAGTGGCCTTGTTAATGACGTATCTCATTTACTCACCTGAATCTCCATCACCTCCTACAAATAAAAAAAAAATATAATTAGTTAATTTGTTTTTTTTTTTTCGGAAAAAAAAGGGGTGAATATGTATTAATACATATTGAATATTGCCCCTACTCAACACATTTAACAAAATTAAATATGTAAGGTATTACATATATATAAATAATAAAAATAAATATGTAAGGTATTACATATTTATTAAACCATAACAAAATTAAATATGTAAGGTATTACATATATATAAATAATAAAAATAAATATGTAAGGTATTACATATTTATTAAAGCATAACAAAAATAAATATATAAGGTATTACATATATATAAATAATAAAAATAAATATGTAAGGTATTACATATTTATTAAAGCATAACAAAAATAAATATGTAAGGTATTACATATATATAAATAATAAAAATAAATATGTAAGGTATTACATATTTATTAAACCATAACAAAAATAAATATGTAAGGTATTACATATATATATAAATAATAAAAATAAATATGTAAGGTATTACATATTTACTAAAAATAACAGACAACAACGAATGTGAGGGCGGAGAGAGAAAAAAAAAAAAAAAAATAATAATAATAAGAGCCACGGCCCAACCAAGGGCATTACAAAAACCGGACCTGAACGCGGCGAAAAGTGTGCGAAGCAAACGCTGTCAGGAAAACGGTTAATGAAAAAGGTTAGCGATATCGCAAAGAGAGCGCTGACAAAACATGGCGATCGCAGGCGGGAAGGATACCGTAACTTGCACACCTACACTGTTGCACATGCGTACGGAGTAGGGGTATAAAAGGTGCCGACCACCATGCAGTCGGTCACTTTGAGAAAATTCAGAAATTCACAAGTACTCACCGTTTAAAATGGAGCAAGGAAGCAACAGCAACACCGAGGGAAGGAGGGCAGTCCATGCGTCGAGCCGTGACCCACGTGCGCACTCTCGCACACCAGCGGGGGATGCGTGCGTGGTCGACGCGGCGGCCATGGGTGCCAGCGCCAGAGGGCGCAGAAACGTGGCGCGACGAGGACGTTGGGCCGGACAGCCCTATGCGCGTGCCGAGCCGCAACGGGAGGCATCTCCAGATGTGCTGGAGCTGCGGGCTTCACCAATTTTAGAGTCCCCGGAAGAGCGAGAGGCGGCCGAGCGTGAGCGTTGTCGCCGCCAGGAGCTGGAAGAAGAGCGCGAGTGGGTGCGCCGGGCGTACGATGACGACTGGGATAGTAGCGACTGGGAGGTGGATGCCAGCGTTGGTCCAGTGGGCGAGGTTGAGGAGTCGCCGCCGCCAAGGGATTTCATTGAAGTAAACCCGGAATGGGTACGAATGTGCCATCCCGAGGCACCACCGACGCCAGAGGATGAGAATGTGGGCCCAGCCAGCCCGGAGCGGTTCGCCACACCACCACTACCCGAAACACCACCGCCAGACTGGCGCCCCGCTAGGCCACCGTCGCCATTCCCACGTGGGCTGGACGCTGCGGAGGATGAGGAGGATGAGGACGAGGTGATATATATATCGTCCGACGAAGAGGAGCAGTTGCCGCCGAACGATCCGGGTGAGTCGACACCACCGACGGCGACCATTAATAGGGAGAAACGGTTCGTAGACGGGCGGTGGCACCACACCGCGACAGTTGTCCTGGAATGGACAGAGGAGGTGGCACCGCCCCGCGAGGGTTTCATCAAAGAAATGACACCACCACGACCGCGTACGCCAACGCCACCCCGAACACGGACGCCAACGCCACCACGAACACGGACGCCGACGCCGCCGCCAAGAACACGGACACCGACGCCGCCACCACCACGACCGCGCACGCCGTCACCACCACGCGCACTACCGGCACCAAGCCACGCGGCCACCAGTCCGGCAACAAGGACATCGCCGTGGGTGTGGCCAACACCGATGCAGGTGGGCACGCCGCCTCGCCCCAGGACACCGCCTCCGCCACCAACATGGGCGCTCAATGCGGCACGCCCAGCTTTCGGCCGGCAGGCTTCATGCCCATATGGGGAACGGCCGGCTCGCCCGGTACTGCAACGGCAATCGTCCGCACCGTTGGGGACTCCAGGATGGAGAGAGGTGGCGCGGGCAGACTGGCCACCAGAAGTACTAGCAGCCACAACAGGAGGGAGCGAGAGGCGCACGTCGCGCATTGTGTGGGCGCACGGGCAGCGATACCGCGTGCGAATTTCGAACCGAGGCACGCGGGCCTTTGTGGCCGAATAAAAGGGAAAAAAAAAAACACTAACACTGCACAATAAAAAAAATAATAGGAAAAAATAGTATTTGCATATTATTTCGCATAACCTGAAAAAAATATAAAGAAAACAGGTGTTTTAAAACTGCAGGAGGGGGGGTGAAGTTTGCTGGAAGCATACTCACATAAAATGTGTGTGTGATCCAGCGCGGGCGTCAAAACGGCATGGCCTGGAAAAAAGAGAACATGATTGAGGATATGGTGGATATGGCGCAAGGCGCAAAAATATGTTACTTACTTTTGCTTTTTAGATTCTTTTCAGCAACAACAAAACAATTGCAAACTGCAAATTGTGTGTCATGGCCGATTAGTGTTGGATAGTTGCGTGTGGCCATATCGATCTGGCCACATCGCAAATATCGATCAGGCCGTATCGAGTAACACCGGGCGATGCAAAGCTGGCTGCTATGGCGCAACGCACCACTAGATGGCGTTACACGACCGCCGGCTGATCGCTACAGCAACACTGCTAACGGACGCCAAGGTTCAAAACGGAGGCGCGCGATTTGAAAAAGACACAAAATTAAGTGGAAGGCTTCCACTTCCGGAGAAAGAGGGGAGTGTGAGGAGCCATATTTACTTATAGCGCCTCACAAAAAGCGATTGTATTTATAGCCGCAGCCGGACCTGAGCTGCGGCGAATTCGCATGCTGTCTCGCTCTGACACAGGATGTCAGCGCTAAGGTACGTGTTTGGCACATGGGAGCCACAAAACACGTACCGCAAAAGTCGTGGCAAAGTGCCGTTGGTGTGCGAGCAGTGCATCCACGAAATATAGTGATCACCGTCACACCAACGACAGGCGTGATCAGCAACGAGGAACCGTTGTTGCTAGGCAAACCTCACTGGAACGATCACGCCACCTTTGCCCTTGGCGCGACATTGGCAGCGTTGACAGGCCCCGGTCCAGCGAGACAGCAGAAGAATATAAAAGGATCCGCCTTGGGCAGAGCGGCAAGTTAGTCGAATACAAGTCAGAGCGAATACAAAGTTAGTGTGAGTGCAAAGTGGAACGTCAACGCGGAACATAAAGTGAACACAGGACTCAGAGGGCAAGAAATCCTACGTGAAAGGATAACCTAAGAATCAAAAGGATTCATATCGCAATAAGGACAAGCAGATCGTGTCCTTAGCGAATTAACAAACATTGTGTGAGAAATCGATACGCGAAAGTTGTCAAGTCTTGTGCCGCGTTACATTTGCAAAGCAACCTCGAATTAAAACCAAGTATCAGATAAGTGAGCCTGGCGAAGGACAGGTGAAGCTAAAGTCAGAGCCGGAGAGTAGGCGACACTACTGGCGAAATCCTTGTGGTGACAAGAAGGCCATAGTAGAGCCTGGCGAATTCGGGCGTTGCTAGCTAAAACCTCGTTTAGTAGGCGAAACATTGACTCTGAATATTTGGTGCAACGAGAGCGCCAGCATTGCAAATAAAACCACGACACAAGAGCCGTACGATTTACTAAACTCTAATAAGAAATATCATTAAGTGCAAAGCAATTGTAAAACCCAACGTGAAAACTAGCAGAGAGTGCAGTTTAAAATATATGTATTAAAACCAAACCAAATTGTGTTCTTATTGCCGCAGCCGCCACAAATACAAATTTGTTGGCACGTACCCTCAGCACCGCGAGAGTTAGCCCAGCTAAAAAAACCGCGTAACTTTAGGTTCGTTACAACACATTAAACTCGAAACACTCCCTTTCATTTCCTACTTTTCCTATCATCGTCCTATTCTCAACAGAATAACACAGATTATATGAAATTAAATATTACACATGTTTAAAAGTTGTAAAATAATTGCTCATTTATACTTGTAAAAACTATTAAATTGTAAAAAATAAAAACTATTAAATTGTAAAAAAAAAAAATTGACATAATTGTATTTATGCGTACAAATAAATCTAACTTGATCAATTTCATTGTGATTTCCAATTACCTCCTTCTCTATATACATACAAATCTATTAAGCAAATGAAATTAAAATTTTCTTTTGAAAAATGCTACCATTCCATCAGTATTTTCTTAAGACGTTGTCACGTTCAACAATCGTCAGTAAACCGACTTTACAGACAACCAGAATGTTAAATAACAAAGGATCCTCATCTGCGTTTGGTATTTCGGCACAGATAATTTTATCGATTTTATCTGGTCTTATTTTATTTTCTAACTAAAGTAGGTTATGTATATGTGATAAGCCCCGCTTTTGCCATTCCACAGAGTACATGAAACATTGCACGCTTCCAAACAAAGAACCTTTTATCAATAGTGACATTAAAGCTTTAACTTTTAAATGAAAAACTCGAGCTATAATATCGTGACGATCATGCGGTTTTTGACCCGGTAATAAAACACTTTTGATGTCATTCCATTGTGGATTGCATGTGAATGTTATGAAAAGATCTGGTCGCCCATAATGGCGAACATATGTCATAGCATCTTGAGTCTTTTCATGCATATATCGTGCAGAGCTTGTAAAAGAAGATGGTAAAATTACCATCTGACCAAGTTGAGCTGCGACAACATCTTGTTGGGCTATTGCATCTTGTAGATGTATATAGCTATCTGCTCTGAGTTTCGCTTGATTGTAGCGAATATAATTTAACCTTTCTGTTTCAATTTTAGCATACATATCAACCAAAAACTGACTATAAAGGGAACGACAATATATTAAATGATTTATCTCAGATTGACGAATCATTATTTTATAGCTGTAAAAGCTTAACGCAGATATCTTTTTTTTTTGATTCCTCTTTTTTTAATAATGGATTCCATTGTGGTATATCCACTGAATAGCCATCTTCGCCATAAGGAAATAGCAAAGGGTACTGTAAGGCATCGTATGATCGATGCACCTCACTTATACGATGTAATTTATTATTATGGCTTTCAATAATAATATCGCGCTTTTCAAATTGCTAACCAACAATAACTAAAGCTACTTCGCTGGATTGAGGTGCATTTGTGAGCACCAGCGGGTGTTCGATCAGCATGTATAATCAATTTAAAGTCTTTGGTACTTGTTTGTATTTTATTGAGAGCCATTTTTAGATATTTAACATAACGATTATGATGATGAAACATACATTGAAGATGCTTTACTACGCTTAAATCAACATTTGAAATATTTTTGCAACGTAGTTGAGCTTCCTTTTCATCATCACCAACAAAATAAATTTGAAGAAACTGCATTTCTTCATTTGGCAAAGGTCGGACACTACCAATTAGGTGATACACTTGTCCTTGGACTTTAAAGGTTGACCAACTTTCATTTATAATTTTTGTACTTCCAAAAGAAGTCATTTGAAAGCAGCTGTTATACTTTCTTATACGATCAATGAAATGATCATGCTTTGGATGTCCACCAATTATTAAGCTTTTAAGTGGATCAGGCAAACTTTCATTTTGTGAAAGTTTAACTTTTCCTGCCTTGCAACAGATACCCAAAGGCTCATTTTTCCATTTTAAAGCATTACAATGTTTGCATATCATATTCATACTACCAAGTTGAGAAATTTTATCTGACTTGTAAGCTATTTCAAAACAAGTGGAAACGTTGCAGTCGGACGCAACCGTCTGCGGTATACTCGATACCAGTATTAAAACCGGTAAAAAGAGGCCTGATTGCAAAGGGGAACGGATGCGGCAGGCGTGTACGCACCCTTACAGATTCTCCGATGCAGATGGGGATGCCACCAGCTATCTTCCTTACAAATTTGGTGACTCTAGCTCAAAGTTTGTAAAAGGTGGGAAAGGGGGGGGGCTGGGGGCGGTATGGGTAGTTGTGGCATCCAAATTTTTGATGCAGATCTTTGTGGAATGTCAATTGCTATCTTCATACCAAATTTGGTGACTCTAGCTCGAGCTGTGTAAAAAATGGGGAAAGGGGGGCTGGGGCGGTATGGTTGGGCGTGGCATCCAAATTTTGATGCAGATCTTTGTTGAATGTCAATTGCTATATTCATACCTAATTTGGTGACTCTAGCTCGAAATTTGTAAAAAGTTGGGAAAGGGGGGGCTGGAGGCGGTATGGGTGGGCGTGGCATCCAAATTTTTGCTGCAGATCTTTGTGGAATGTCAATTGCTATATTCATACCAAATTTGGTGACTCTAGCTCGAAAATTGTAACAAATGGGGAAAGGGGGGCTGGGGGCGGTATGGGTGGGCGTGGCATCCAAATTTTTGCTGAAGATCTTTGTGGAATGTCAATCGCTATATTCATACCAAATTTGGTGACTCTAGCCAAAGGTTTGTAAAAGGTGGGGAAAGGGGGGTGAAATGGGTGGGCGTGGCTCCAAAACTTTGATGCAGATTTTTGGGGGTCGTTTTCAGCTATCTTCCTTCCAAATTTGGTGGCTCTAGCTCCACAACTCCCCCAGTTATCGTAGAACCCCCATCATGACACTTTAATTTACTATCCCATAGATAAAGAGAATTGGAAAGTTTCAAGTCTCTAGCTTGAAGGGTGTGGCAAATCGATAAATTCGATAACTCAAAACCGATAAATCCACATATTTCGCACATCCTTTCAGCTAGAACTACCAAATTTGGTAAGAAGATAGCTGCTAGCAACCCCCAAAAAACTGCATCAAAGTTTTGGAGCCACGCCCACCCATTCCGCCCCCCTTTCCCCACCTTTTACAAAATTTTAGCTAGAGTCACCAAATTTGGTATGAAGATAGCAACTGACATTCCACAAAGATCTGCATCAAAAATTTGGATGCCACGCCCACCCATACCGCCCCCAGCCCACCCCTTTCCCCACTTTTTACAAACTTTGAGCTAGGGTCAACAAATCTCGTATGAAGATAGCAATTGACATTTCACAAAGATCTGCATCAAAAATTTGGATGCCACACCCACCCATACCGCCCCCAGCCCCCCTTTCCCTACTTTTTACAAACTTTGAGCCAGAGTCACCAAATTTGGTATGAAGATAGCAATTGACATTCCACAAAGATCTGCATCACAAATTTGGATGCCACGCCTACCCATACCGCCCCCAGCCCCCCCTTTCCCCACTTTTTACAAACTTCGAGCTAGATTCACCAAATTTGGTTTGAAGATAGCAATTGACATTCCACAAAGATCTGCATCACAAATTTGGATGCCACGCCTACCCATACCGCCCCCAGCCCCCCCTTTCCCCACTTTTTACAAACTTCGAGCTAGATTCACCAAATTTGGTTTGAAGATAGCAATTGACATTTCACAAAGATCTGCATCAAAAATTTTGATGCCACAACTACCCATACCGCCCCCAGCCCCCCTTTTCCCCACCTTTTACAAACTTTGAGCTAGAGTCACCAAATTTGTAAGGAAGATAGCTTGTGGCATCCCCATCTGCGTCGGAAAATCTTTAAGGCAGCGTACACCCCTGCCGCATCCGTACCCCTCTGCAATCAGGCCTCTTTTTACCGGTTTTAATACTGGTATCGAGTATGCCGCAGTCGGTTGCGTCCGACTGCAACGTTTCCACTTGTTTTAATAATGGATTCCATTGTGGTATATCCACTGAATAGCCATCTTCGCCATAAGGAAATAGCAAAGGGTACTGTAAGGCATCGTATGATCGATGCACCTCACTTATACGATGTAATTTATTATTATGGCTTTCAATAATAATATCGCGCTTTTCAAATTGCTGACCAACAATAACTAAAGCTACTTCGCTTGATTGAGGTGCATTGTAAAGCCCTTTGTGAGCACCAGCGGGTGTTCGATCAGCATGTATAATCAATTTATAGTCTTTAGTACTTGTTGTTATTTTATTGAGAGCCATTTTTAGATCTTGTTGTTATTTTATTTATTTTATTGAGAGCCATTTTTAGATCTTTAACATAACGATTATGCTGCTGAAACATACATTGAAGATGCTTTACTCCGCTTAAATCAACATTTGAAATATTTTTGCAACGTAATTGAGCTTCCTTTTCATCATCACCAACAAAATAAATTTGAAGAAATTGCATTTCTTCATTTGGCAAAGGTCGGACACTACCAATTAGGTTATACACTTGTCCTTGGACTTTAAAGGTTGACCAACTTTCATTTATAATTTTTGTACTTCCAAAATAAGTCATTTGAAAGCAGCTGTTATACTTTCTTATACGATCAATGAAATGATCATGCTTTGGATGTCCACCAATTATTAAGCTTTTAAGTGGATCAGGCAAACTTTCATTTTGTGAAAGTTTAACTTTTCCTGCCTTGCAACAGATACCCAAAGGCTCATTTTTCCATTTTAAAGCATTACAATGTTTGCATATCATATTCATACTACCAAGTTGAGAAATTTTATCTGACTTGTAAGCTATTTCAAAATCATAGTTTAAGCCAGACATGGCTTTAACACTCCATGCACGCAAACGCCTTTCTTGACGTGCATCAGGATTATTAGCTTGATGTCTTCTCACTGCAACTCTATGAGCTTCAGGATTATAAGTCTGATCTCTTCTCACTACAACTCTAATAACATCAGGATTATTAACACGATATCTTTTTGATGCTTCTATGCGCTTACCCCTATTGATATCACTATTTTTTTCTAATGAACGTTTTTTTACCTTTTTTTCTGTTTTGCCGGTGAACCGACTACGTCTTTTAACAGGATTTTTAACATTTTCAGTTATACATTCGCTTGACGTATCAGAATCTTGAGTTAATACTTCCTCTAAAGGAATATAAACATCAAAATGTCCATTCATTAATGGACCGGTAAAACGCAATCTTTTTACAGGATGCATATTATTTCCGAATGCTTGTAATAAATTTCCATTTTGAAAAACTTGGAAATTTACAGCAAAAATTTCTGCTGCTGCTTCAAGCTCACATGCAGTACCATACGTATATGAATTTGACATAGCGCACTCATATTGTTCAGAAGAGCTATAACACTCTCCATTTAAGTTTACGCTGAAGCAAGCAAAAGTTTCCAGTTTGTTGCAACATAGGCAACAATATGTTAGCGTATGGTGCCATGGAAGCCTTGCCTACCATATAAAAGGTAGAAAATAAATATATACAAAATTTTTCAGCCTGTGTTAGATCACACGGGCGAATAGGTTAACCGTAGAATACGTCTGTCCTTCTGCAACAAAAATTATGAAAGTAAACATAGTATTTATATGATTTGAAATTTAAATATATTATAAACTCAAAAAATATATGTAGAAACATAAGTGATTACTTTTATTTTAAATGATTATTTTTCTGGTTCGTCGCAATTGCGTGCGTTTGCCATAAGGTTAACCGGAAAGGAGAGAGCATGATGGAATAACATAAGGTGGTCCCGTCGGCAACAGATATCCACTTATTGTACGCTTGTAATAAGTGCGTGTGAAAAGAACATAGTATACTGAGTGTCGCATTGAGTGTGAGTGAGGCGGCAATGTGGTTGTTGATTAACCCTTAGCATGTCCGTAGGGTTTGAATATGCCATTTATAATAAAACTAGTAAGTGGCCCGCTTACTTCGCTGCGCGGATAGTTTATATAAATTTTAGCAATAGAAGATAGATACAAAATAAATAAATTAGAAAATATTTCACAAAATATTTAAGATTCTCTTTTCCACGCCACCATAGAGGTAGAGAATATTGTGGTTTCCCCAGTAGGCCTTATCCACTTACTGAATTTAATTTGCAATTATTAACAACTTTTAAGAGCTTCTTTATAAACGACATTGGTTGTTTTTCCGTCAGGTGCTAATACAAATAAACTTTTTGGTGAACTGAATCTTGAGCAGGCTACATAAAATTGGCCATGAGAAAAACAATCGTGTCTTAAGTCTAGTCCGGCTAATTTAAGAGTTTGTCCCTGTGATTTATTAATTGTTAAGGCAAAGCAAACTTTTAAAGGAAATTGCAATCTTTTAAATTGAATTGGCAATTCAGAATCAGAAGGTATTAATGGAATTCTCGGTATAAAAACCGTTTCCCCTATACCATTGCCAGTAAAGATAATTGCTTCGACAACATTCGTATGAAGAACTTTAACTTGCAATCTTGTACCATTGCACAGTATTGGCGGTTTCAAGTTGCGAATCAACATTACAGGTGAACCAATCTTTAAAGTTAATTTATGTTGAGGCAGGCCAGCCGGATTTAATGAATTAAGAAACTCGACGGGGTAATGAACTGCATCTTCGATTTCAGTCACAGAATCAATAGAGTTATATGTCATTTCTTCACTTTGAAATGATTTTAATAAAAACTCGTTTATTTCCAATGCATTTTCATTTCTCGCCGTCAAAACAGCATGTTCTGAAAACCATTCGAGTGATTTTTGAGAGATATTTTTAATATCCGGAAATATTTTTAGAGTTAGCTCTTCAATACTTTTCACAACATGACACAAAGTGGATAGTAAAGTTATTTTGCCATCATGGGTTGGAAATAATCCATTTCCTATTTGAAGAAGCATTTCTGCAAATTCACCAGCTATGCTATCACCTTTTAAGTGCACCCGCATATTCTTCGTTAATGCAATTTTCTGTATTTTGGGCCACAAAATTTAAGACTTTAAGCACGCATTTATTTCATCTGCTCTTGTTCCTCTGGGGATCACTGTAAGAGTTTGTCGAAAATCACCAGCTAAGAGAACAGTTATGCCACCCATTAAGTATTAACTATCTCGAATGTCTTTCGAAGATCGATCTACAGCTTCAAAAGCACCTTTATGGGCCATAGTACACTCATCCCAAACAATAAACTTGCAGTCTTTGAGCACAGCAGCAATATTAGATTGCTTTGAAATTGAGCAATGTGCTGTTTCTAAATGAATCAAATTAAATGGAATCTTAAGTGTAGAATGCGCTGTGCGGCCACCATTTAGTAAAGTGGCTGCGATACCGGAAGAAGCAACGGCCAATGCAATTTTTTTACTTTGCCGTACCTTTGCCAATAATAAATTTAAAAGATACGTTTTACCTGTTCCACCAGGTGCATCTAAAAAATAGATTTCTCCATTTCTGCTTCAACGCTATATAGTATCTTTTCGTATACTTGTTTTTGCTCAGCAGTAAGGAGTAGCTCATTATTAACAACAAAATTATCGCAATTTTCATTATTTGTTTCTCTATGATATTCAATATTTGGAACAATTTCCTCGGATCTAATTGGTAGTGGAAGTCCATAGTAAGTCTAGTTTTGACCACCAATAGACAGTACAATATCTTCAATCATTGAAGTTCAATGTAAATAAGACATTTATTTAATACATTATTCACAATACTTTCATCAATATTTCTGTATTGTGAAAAATGAAAGGCTCTTAGAATATCTTCTGAGAAACTCTCTTTATAAGTATTCCAAAGTTTAAGAGCATCTGAAATTTGACAAAATGTTAACATTATTGCAAAAAGTTCTCTCAGTTTTGTAGGATTTTGACATATGACAGCTTCGGCTATAGTTGAATCCCAATGCTTATCATCTTCTAGAAATCCTAGAGCTTTACACGCCAATTGAAATGATGCGTATGCTATACTATTTAACTCTAGGAAAATTTGGCACATCATGCCCTCGTTTTCTTCTTTGAAATTCTTTATTGTTCCATGTAAAATACGATGGAACTTCACAATATAGACGCGTTCTTGCAAACTCATCACGTGTGCATAGCTCAAAGAAGGCTAGCAAAGTGGTTTTGGGTGTAGTGCTTAATCTGTCAAGTAATTGTTGCGGATTATTGGGGTTAAAATATATCCGTTGACCATTTTCTAAATGAACAGCTAAGAGTGTAATAGCCGGAAAACGTTCATGTATAGGAAATGCAAGGATTCTTCATACCGCTTCTGAGCTACTTATTTAACGGCCACTTTCGTACATATTAATTTCATTGCGTTGGTCTTCAAGAGTAAATGATGCTTATTCACTGCCCTTGTTAACATATTTACAAATGTATTTAATAGACTTTACAGAACTACAATACTCAACATTTATGTGAGCTTCAAATGTTCTCAATAGTACACAGTTGTAAGGCACAACCCAACGATTATCTATGCAATTACCATTTATATTAATTGCATTACCACCATCTTCTATCGATCTTCTACGATATAGCGGGTAACTATCTTTTCCCGTCACAGTTTCTTTAAGTAATTGTCGAGGAAACCTTTTGGTACATTTACCATTTTTCAAGCATGGCGATTTATTATTAAATGCACTGCAAGGACCATGAATCATATTTGACTTAACAATGTTAAATAACAAAGGATCCTCATCTGCGTTTGGTATTTCGGCACAGATAATCTTATCGATTTTATCTGGTCTTATTTTATTTTCTAACTAAAGTAGGTTATGTATATGTGATAAGCCCCGCTTTTGCCATTCCACAGAGTACATGAAACATTGCACGCTTCCAAACAAAGAACCTTTTATCAATAGTGACATTAAAGCTTTAACTTTTAAATGAAAAACTCGAGCTATAATATCGTGACGATCATGCGGTTTTTGACCCGGTAATAAAACACTTTTGATGTCATTCCATTGTGGATTGCATGTGAATGTTATGAAAAGATCTGGTCGCCCATAATGGCGAACATATGTCATAGCATCTTGAGTCTTTTCATGCATATATCGTGCAGAGCTTGTAAAAGAAGATGGTAAAATTACCATCTGACCAAGTTGAGCTGCGACAACATCTTGTTGGGCTATTGCATCTTGTAGATGTATATAGCTATCTGCTCTGAGTTTCGCTTGATTGTAGCGAATATAATTTAACCTTTCTGTTTCAATTTTAGCATACATATCAACCAAAAACTGACTATAAAGGGAACAACAATAAATTAAATGATTTATCTCAGATTGACGAATCATTATTTTATAGCTGTAAAAGCTTAACGCAGATATCTTTTTTTTTTTTGGTTCGTCTTTTTATACTCGATACCGAAGGTAAAGAGTATATTGGTTTTGTGCAATGTCCGTCATGGTGTCTGTCCGTCTGTCCATCCGTATGTATGCAAGTTTTTTCCACACCCTTCAAGCTAGAGACTTGAAACTTTCCAATTCTCTTTATCTATGGGATAGTAAATTAAAGTGTCATGATGGGGGTTCTACGATAACTGGGGGGCTGGCAAATCGATAAATTCGATAACTCAAAACCGATAAATCCACATATTTCACACATCCTTTCAGCTAGAACTACCAAATTTGGTAAGAAGATAGCTGCTAGCAACCCCCAAAAAACTTCATCAAAATTTTGGAGTCACGCCCCCCATTCCGCCCCCAGCCCCCCCGCATTTTAAAATCAAAAAAGCCTATATCTTCCACAGTTTTTGAGCTATAGCCACCAAATTTGGTGCCAAGATAGGTGATGATGACCTCCCAAAAACTGCATCAAAAGTTTGGATGCCACGCCCACCGATACTGCTCTAGCCGCCCCCATTCACCCCAACGCTTCGTCAAAAACGGGAATGCGTGTATCTACCAGAGTTGTGGAGCTAGAGCCTCCAAGTTTGGTAGAAAGCTAGCTGGTAACGACCCCCAAAAAACTGCATCAAAATTTTGGAGCCACGCCCACCCATTCCGCCCCCAGCCCCCACGCATTTTGAAATCAGAAATGGCTTTATCTCCCACAGTTTTTGAGCTAGAGCCACCAAATTTGGTGCCAAGATAGATGATGATGACCCCTCAAAACTGCATCAAAAGTT
This sequence comes from Scaptomyza montana, assembly GCA_018904305.1. Taxonomy (NCBI): domain Eukaryota; kingdom Metazoa; phylum Arthropoda; class Insecta; order Diptera; family Drosophilidae; genus Scaptomyza; species Scaptomyza montana. The sequence goes on from JAEIGR010000023.1 coordinate 616,326, forward strand.
TGGATGCCACGCCCACCGATACTGCCCTAGCCGCCCCCATCCACCCCAACGCTTCGTCAAAAACGGGAATGCGTGTATCTTCCAGAGTTGTGGAGATAGAGCCACCAAATTTGGTAGGAAGATAGCTGGCAACGACCCCCAAAAATCTGCATCAAAGTTTTGGAGCCACGCCCACCCATTTCGCCCCCCTTTCCCCACCTTTTACAAAATTTTAGCTAGAGTCACCAAATTTGGTATGAAGATAGCAACTGACATTCCACAAAGATCTGCATCAAAAATTTTGATGCCACGCCCACCCATACGCCCCGCAGCCCACCCCTTTCCCCACTTTTTTACAAACTTTGAGCTAGGGTCAACAAATTTCGTATGAAGATAGCAATTGACATTTCACAAAGATCTGCATCAAAAATTTGGATGCCACACCCACCATACCGCCCCCAGCCCCCCTTTCCCTACTTTTTACAAACTTTGAGCCAGAGTCACCAAATTTGGTATGAAGATAGCACTTGACATTCCACAAAGATCTGCATCACAAATTTGGATGCCACGCCTTCCCATACCGCCCCCAGCCCCCCCTTTCAACACTTTTTACAAACTTCGAGCTAGATTCACCAAATTTGGTTTGAAGATAGCAATTGACATTCCACAAATATCTGCATCACAAATTTGGATGCCACGCCTACCCATACCGCCCCCAGCCCCCCCTTTCCCCACTTTTTACAAACTTCGAGCTAGATTCACCAAATTTGGTTTGAAGATAGCAATTGACATTTCACAAAGATCTGCATCAAAAATTTTGATGCCACAACTACCCATAACGCCCCAGCCCCCTTTTCCCCACCTTTACAAACTTTGAGCTAGAGTCACCAAATTTGTAAGGAAGATAGCTTGTGGCATCCCCATCTGCGTCGGAAAATCTTTAAGGCAGCGTACACCCCTGCCGCATCCGTACCCTCTTTTTACCGGTTTTAATACTGGTATCGAGTATGCCGCAGTCGGTTGCGTCCGACTGCAACGTTTCCACTTGTTTTAATAATGGATTCCATTGTGGTATATCCACTGAATAGCCATCTTCGCCATAAGGAAATAGCAAAGGGTACTGTAAGGCATCGTATGATCGATGCACCTCACTTATACGATGTAATTTATTATTATGGCTTTCAATAATAATATCGCGCTTTTCAAATTGCTGACCAACAATAACTAAAGCTACTTCGCTGGATTGAGGTGCATTGTAAAGCCCTTTGTGAGCACCAGCGGGTGTTCGATCAGCATGTACAATCAATTTATAGTCTTTGGTACTTGTTTGTATTTTATTGAGAGCCATTTTTAGATCTTTAACATAACGATTATGATGATGAAACATACATTGAAGATGCTTTACTCCGCTTAAATCAACATTTGAAATATTTTTGCAACGTAATTGAGCTTCCTTTTCATCATCACCAACAAAATAAATTTGAAGAAACTGCATTTCTTCATTTGGCAAAGGTCGGACACTACCAATTAGGTGATACACTTGTCCTTGGACTTTAAAGGTTGACCAACTTTCATTTATAATTTTTGTACTTCCAAAATAAGTCATTTGAAAGCAGCTGTTATACTTTCTTATACGATCAATGAAATGATCATGCTTTGGATGTCCACCAATTATTAAGCTTTTAAGTGGATCAGGCAAACTTTCATTTTGTGAAAGTTTAACTTTTCCTGCCTTGCAACAGATACCCAAAGGCTCATTTTTCCATTTTAAAGCATTACAATGTTTGCATATCATATTCATACTACCAAGTTGAGAAATTTTATCTGACTTGTAAGCTATTTCAAAATCATAGTTTAAGCCAGACATGGCTTTAACACTCCATGCACGCAAACGCCTTTCTTGACGTGCATCAGGATTATTAGCTTGATGTCTTCTCACTGCAACTCTATGAGCTTCAGGATTATAAGTCTGATCTCTTCTCACTACAACTCTAATAACATCAGGATTATTAACACGATATCTTTTTGATGCTTCTATGCGCTTACCCCTATTGATATCACTATTTTTTTCTAATGAACGTTTTTTTACCTTTTTTTCTGTTTTGCCGGTGAACCGACTACGTCTTTTAACAGGATTTTTAACATTTTCAGTTATACATTCACTTGACGTATCAGAATCTTGAGCTAATACTGCCTCTAAAGGAATATAAACATCAAAATGTCCATTCATTAATGGACCGGTAAAACGCAATCTTTTTACAGGATGCATATTATTTCCGAATGCTTGTAATAAATTTCCATTTTGAAAAACTTGGAAATTTACAGCAAAAATTTCTGCTGCTGCTTGAAGCTCACATGCAGTACCATAAGTATATGAGAATGACATAGCGCACTCATATTGTTCAGAAGAGCTATAACACTCTCCATTTAAGTTTATGCTAAAGCAAGCAAAAGTTTCCAGTTGGTTGCAAAATAGGCAACAATATGTTAGCGTATGGTGCCATGGAAGCCTTGCCTACCATATAAAAGGTAGAAAATAAATCTATAAAAAATTTTTCAGCCTGTGTTATATCACACGGGCGCATAGGTTAACCGTAGAATACGTCTGTCCTTCTGCAACAAAAACAAGTGGATACGTTGCAGTCGGACGCAACCGACTGCGGCATACTCGATACCAGTATTAAAACCGGTAAAAAGAGGCCTGATTGCAGAGGGGTACGGATGCGGCAGGGGTGTACGCTGCCTTAAAGATTTTCCTATGCAGATGGGGATGCCACAAGCTGTCTTCGTTGCAAATTTGGTGACTAGCTCAAAGTTTGTAAAAGGTGGGGAAAGGGGGGCTGGGGGCAGTATGGGTAGTTGTGGCATCAAAATTTTTGATGCAGATCTTTGTGAAATGTCAATTGCTATCTTCATACCAAATTTGTTGACTCTAGCTCAAAGTTTGTAAAAAGTGGGGAAAGGGGGGCTGGGGGTGGTATGGGTGGACGTGGCATCCAAATTTTTGATGCAGATGTTTGTGGAATGTCAATTGCTATCTTCATACAAAATTTGGTGACCCTAGCTCAAAGTTTGTAAAAAGTGGGGAAGGGGGGCTGGGGGTGGTATGGGTGGACGTGGCATCCAAATTTTTGATGCATATGTTTGTGGAATGTCAATTGCTATCTTCATACCAAATTTGGTGACCCTAGCTCAAAGTTTGTAAAAAAGTGGGGAAGGGGAGCTGGGGGTGGTATGGGTGGGCATGGCATCCAAATTTTTAATGCAGATCTTTGTGGAATGTCAATTGCTATTTTCATACCAAATTTGGTGACTCTAGCTCAAAGTTTGTAAAAGGTGGGGAAAGGGGGGCGTGGCTCCAAAACTTTGATGCAGATTTTTGGGGGTCGTTGCCAGCTATCTTCCTACCAAATTTGGTGGTTCTAGCTCCACTACTCTCGAAGATACACGCATTCCCGTTTTTGACGAAGCGTTGGGGTGGATGGGGGCGGCTAGGGCAGTATCGGTGGGCGTGGCATCCAAACTTTTGATGCAGTTTTGGGGGGTCATCATCACCTATCTTGGCACCAAATTTGGTGGCTATAGCTCAAAAACTGTGGGAGATATAGGCTTTTCTGATTTCAAAATGCGGGGGGCTGGGGGCGGAATGGGGGGCGTGGCTCCAAAATTTTTGATGCAGTTTTTTGGGGTTGCTAGTAGCTATCTTCTTACCAAATTTGGTAGTTCTAGCTGTAAGGATGTGCGAAATATGTGGATTTATCGGTTTTGAGTTATCGAATTTATCGATTTGCCAGCCCCCCAGTTATCGTAGAACCCCCATCTTGACACTTTAATTTACTATCCCATAGATAAAGAGAATTGGAAAGTTTCAAGTCTCTAGCTTGAAGGGTGTGGAAAAAAGTTGCGAACATACAGACGGACAGACGGACAGACGGACGGACACCATGACGGACATTGCACAAACTCAATATAATCTTTACCTTCGGTATCGAGTATAATTATGAAAGTAAACAAAGTATTTATATGATTTGAAATTTAAATATATTATAAACTCAAAAAATATATGTAGAAACATAAGTGATTACTTTTATTTTAAATGATTATTTTTCTGGTTCGTCGCAATTGCGTGCGTTTGCCATAAGGTTAACCGGAAAGGAGAGAGCATGATGGAATAACATAAGGTGGTCCCGTCGGCAACAGATATCCACTTATTGTACGCTTGTAATAAGTGCGTGTGAAAAGAACATAGCGGCAATGTGGTTGTTGATTAACCCTTAGCATGTCCGTAGGGTTTGAATATGCCATTTATAATAAAACTAGTAAGTGGCCCGCTTACTTCGCTGCGCGGATAGTTTATATAAATTTTAGCAATAGAAGATAGATACAAAATAAATAAATTAGAAAATATTTCACAAAATATTTAAGCAAAGTATTTAATATTCTCTTTTCCACGCCACCATTGAGGTAGAGAATATTGTGGTTTCCCCAGTAGGCCTTATCCACTTACTGAATTTAATTTGCAATTATTAACAACTTTTAAGAGCTTCTTTATAAACGACATTGGTTGTTTTTCCGTCAGGTGCTAATACAAATAAACTTTTTGGTGAACTGAATCTTGAGCAGGCTACATAAAATTGGCCATGAGAAAAACAATCGTGTCTTAAGTCTAGTCCGGCTAATTTAAGAGTTTGTCCCTGTGATTTATTAATTGTTAAGGCAAAGCAAACTTTTAAAGGAAATTGCAATCTTTTAAATTGAATTGGCAATTCAGAATCAGAAGGTATTAATGGAATTCTCGGTATAAAAACCGTTTCCCCTATACCATTGCCAGTAAAGATAATTGCTTCGACAACATTCGTATGAAGAACTTTAACTTGCAATCTTGTACCATTGCACAGTATTGGCGGTTTCAAGTTGCGAATCAACATTACAGGTGAACCAATCTTTAAAGTTAATTTATGTTGAGGCAGGCCAGCCGGATTTAATGAATTAAGAAACTCGACGGGGTAATGAACTGCATCTTCGATTTCAGTCACAGAATCAATAGAGTTATATGTCATTTCTTCACTTTGAAATGATTTTAATAAAAACTCGTTTATTTCCAATGCATTTTCATTTCTCGCCGTCAAAACAGCATGTTCTGAAAACCATTCGAGTGATTTTTGAGAGATATTTGTAATATCCGGAAATATTTTTAGAGTTAGCTCTTCAATACTTTTCACAACATGACACAAAGTGGATGGTAAAGTTATTTTGCCATCATGGGTTGGAAATAATCCATTTCCTATTTGAAGAAGCATTTCTGCAAATTCACCAGCTATGCTATCACCTTTTAAGTGCACCCGCATATTCTTCGTTAATGCAATTTTCTGTATTTTGGGCCACAAAATTTAAGACTTTAAGCACGCATTTATTTCATCTGCTCTTGTTCCTCTGGGGATCACTGGGAGAGTTTGTCGAAAATCACCAGCTAAGAGAACAGTTATGCCACCCATTAAGTATTCACTATCTCGAATGTCTTTCAAAGATCGATCTACAGCTTCAAAAGCACCTTTATGGGCCATAGTACACTCATCCCAAACAATAGGTTTGCAATCTTTGAGCACAGCAGCAATATTAGATTGCTTTGAAATTGCGCAATGTGGTGTTTCTAAATGAATCAAATTAAATGGAATCTTAAGTGTAGAATGCGCTGTGCGGCCACCATTTAGTAAAGTGGCTGCGATACCGGAAGAAGCAACGGCCAATGCAATTTTTTTACTTTGCCGTACCTTTGCCAATAATAAATTTAAAAGATACGTTTTACCTGTTCCACCAGGTGCATCTAAAAAATAGATTTCTCCATTTCTGCTTCAACGCTATATAGTATCTTTTCGTATACTTGTTTTTGCTCAGCAGTAAGGAGTAGCTCATTATTAACAACAAAATTATCGCAATTTTCATTATTTGTTTCTCTATGATATTCAATATTTGGAACAATTTCCTCGGATCTAATTGGTAGTGGAAGTCCATAGTAAGTCTAGTTTTGACCACCAATAGACAGTACAATATCTTCAATCATTGAAGTTCAATGTAAATAAGACATTTATTTAATACATTATTCACAATACTTTCATCAATATTTCTGTATTGTGAAAAATGAAAGGCTCTTAAAATATCTTCTGAGAAACTCTATAAGTATTCCAAAGCTAAAGAGCAGCTGAAATTTGACAAAATACTAACATTATTGCAAAAAGTTCTCTCAGTTTTGTAGGATTTTGACATATGACAGCTTCGGCTATAGTTGAATCCCAATGCTTATCATCTTCTAGAAATCCTAGAGCTTTACACGCCAATTGAAATGATGCGTATGCTATACTATTTAACTCTAGGAAAATTTGGCACATCATGCCCTCGTTTTCTTCTTTGAAATTCTTTATTGTTCCATGTAAAATACGATGGAACTTCACAATATAGACGCGTTCTTGCAAACTCATCACGTGTGCATAGCTCGAAGAAGGCTAGCAAAGTGGTTTTGGGTGTAGTGCTTAATCTGTCAAGTAATTGTTGCGGATTATTGGGGTTAAAATATATCCGTTGACCATTTTCTAAATGAACAGCTAAGTGTGTAATAGCCGGAAAACGTTTATGTATGGGAAATGCAAGGATTCTTCATACCGCTTCTGAGCTACTTATTTAACGGCCACTTTCGTACATATTAATTTCATTACGTTGGTCTTCAAGAGTAAATGATGCTTGATCACTGCCCTTGTTAACATATTTACAAATGTATTTAATAGACTTTACAGAACTACATTACTCAACATTTATGTGAGCTTCAAATGTTCTCAATAGTACACAGTTATAAGGCACAACCCAACGATTATCTATGCAATTACCATTTATATTAATTGCATTACCACCATCTTCTATCGATCTTCTACGATATAGCGGGTAACTATCTTTTCCCGTCACAGTTTCTTTAAGTAATTGTCGAGGAAACCTTTTGGTACATTTTCCATTTTTCATGCATGGCGATTTATTATTAAATACACCGCAAGGACCATGAATCATATTTGACTTAACAATGTTAAATAACAAGGGATCCTCATCTGCGTTTGGTATTTCGGCACAGATAATCTTATCGATTTTATCTGGTCTTATTTTATTTTCTAACCAAAGTAGAATATGTACATATACATATGTGGTAAATCCCGCTTTTGCCATTCCACAGAGTACATGAAACATTGCACGCTTCCAAACAAAGAACCTTTTGTCAATAGTGGCATTAAAGCTTTAACTTTTAAATGAAAAACTCGAGCTATAATATCGTGACGATCATGCGGTTTTTGACCCGGTATTAAAACACTTTTGATGTCATTCCATTATGGATTGCATGTGAATGTTATGCAAAGATCTGGTCGCTCATAATGGCGAACATATGTCATAGCATCTTGAGTTTTTTCATGCATATATCGTGCAGAGCTTGTAAAAGAAGACGGTAAAATTACCAAATAAAAGGTAGGAAATAGATCTAAAAAGACAGGCTCCATCACCAATTATGGCAACAACTGAATGCGGCACCAAAACACCACTAATATCTAAAGCAGTGTTGTCCAAAGTTTGAAAAGGCAGCCACGCGTGGTTGGCAAGAAAAATTCTGCCGGCGTAGCAGCCGACACATGTATAGGGAGAGAGAATATGTGTGTTCTATAAATAGAACGCTCGGCAGCTTGTTCTCTTACGATGCGCGTGTCATTCGCTATGCTGCATTGCAAAAAAATGTTTCACGTTGCCTTCGTGTTTCGCTGCTTCGCACACGCAACGCTTTCATTGTGTGAGTTTGGACACCACTGATCTAAAGCTTCAATAGACATATTTTAATTTGGCTGTGAGTCAATTGACTTCACTGTAAAACGATTGTTACAACGTTACAGTGTCTATACGTAAGTATAGAATTCAATAAAATTTAATATACCAACTTATATTAATTTAATAGAATATTCAGACTGCTTAGTTTTATTTGATTTTTAAATGCACTAAAGCAGCGTCTATATAACTATTATATAATATGCAAAATAGAAGACAACAATAAATAATGTTGCATCAATTATTAAATCGAAAATCAACTTAACTTTTTTGTGTTTAAAAAACAACAAAAGAAATTTAAATACGTTGATCGTTATTTAAATATTTAAATAATAGCAATTAAATATTTTTTATAACTTATCATTATATACGAATTTTAAATGAACGTATATACATACGTATTTGAAATGAATGTACATACATATACATATATATAATACGAAAATCAGAATATTAGCAAACTCACTGAACCAAAAAGAAACTTTCGTTGTTATTATCCTTATCCTTAATATAAACAATATTAAAAAATTCACTGAAACGAAAAGTAACTTTCTTTGTTCACATTAAATATGAACTAAAATGCATAACCAATTCCCTTACCATTGTATGTAAAAACATAATGTTGGAAAGAGCATTACAGTTATTCCTCTAAGCAGCAGATCCCGAGCTCATACATACAACGCTTGCAATTAAGAGCTATGTATGGGTGGTGTAAATTAGGCAATGCAATTCCCTTAACTGCAGCCTCTTAGTTATGGTTAGCTTAACTTAGTGAGTGCGGAGGAGATAGGGATATTAAACTTTATGATTGACATGCAAAGCGCGCACATAAAATAGAGAGTGAACGTAAATGAGCAACATCAAAGGAGCATGATTGCATTCAAATTATGTTATATCTAGCGGCAGTCATAAGAGAGACGCGCGCGCTGATCAAGCTTTAAGCCGCTCTTTGTGTTGCAGCATATATTCGCTCAGCTGTGCATGCTGCTTGCAGTGAGTACCATTTACAGTTATATTTCTTCTTCTTTGTTCTTCTCTCTGTTATCTGTGGCTACAAAATATAAGAAAACTTTGTTTTGAAAGCATGCCTAAAATATTACATTATTCTTATACCCTGAACCCATAAAATGGGTAAAAAGGGTATAATTGATTTGTGCAAAAGTATGTAACAGGCAGAAAGAAGCATCTCCGACCACATAAATCAGCTTCAACAGCCGAGTCCACATGTCTGTTATTTAGAAAATGTAAAAATAGGAGTTAAAACAATGGATAACTTTATAAATTCTGTGAAAATTAATAATCCAAATCGATTAAGAAACACAGGAGACTTCTGCAAGTCATTTTAATACACGGGTTCAGGGTATCTTTTAGTCGGGATTTCTCGACTTAAGCCTTCTTACTTGTTTTCAGATTCGCTCATTCTCGTGTTGTGCTGACAGTCGGCAATTCAACACCTGCATCATGAGTTGAGCGCTGCTGGTCCCAAACCCAAAGAGGCAGCTTAAAACTTGAACACGCTCACGCATCGCTCTTCATGTTCGGCGCTAGATGACAAATTATTTTTAAATCTCGCTCCGACCATGCGCCTTCGTTGTTGGCTATTTCGGCTAACTCTCTTATGTATGCGCGCGCTCTGCAAGTTAGACAAAGAGCGTAGTATCGCTACCTTCTTCGCACGCACTGAATCAACGCAAAACATATCTAAGAGGCTGCAGTTAAGTGAATTGCATATTGCCTTTAGCTTTAGTTTAGTGTGTGCGGAGGAGGTAGGGTTATTAAACCTTACGATTGAAATGCAAAGCGCGCACATAAAATAGAGAGTGAACGTAAATGAGCAACAACAAAGGAGCATGATCGGAGCGAGATTTCAAATTATCTGATTATCATTATGTGAACGCCCTTTGCTTGTTCGAAATTGTATATCAATAATATATCAATAATGTTAGTGTGTTACGTTTCGTCTAAGTTATATAAGCAGCAAGTAGGCGAATCCACCCCCAAAACATATTCTGGTGTGGGAAATTTTTCTAGACGCACCAAGTTTTGTTATGTTGTTGTTGTTTTTTTTTTTTTAAATCAATGACACCAACAAAAAGTAGCAGTGCGGGCCCAACAACAACTTACAACAACAACAAACGCTACTTGGGTCGTAAATCAGTTTTCAAAGGCACACAAATTTGAAAAAAAAAGAATATGCACTGTGCGAAGTGATTCATGTACATAAAATTATGAAAATTATTTTCAAGCGCATTGTTCACTTAATTGTGCACATATTCATTAAGAAGCAGAAATCCGTTTCGTTTTTGCAAGTGTCGAACCTTTTTTTATGACTTTGCTTGTGCGACGCGAAGGCGTCACTGCGCATTTGTTTTGTTTTTGTATTCTCGCTCGCGATCAAACCCTCAGCTTGTGCGACAATCAGGCGACAGTAGTGGAATGGGTACTTGTTGTAATTGTAATTTGTTTTTTAAAATGGGTAAAAAGTGCTCCAAATCGTATGGGAGGTACTTGAAGGAGTTTTCCAAATAAAAATTCCCTTCTTCGTGCTCACCTCCTACCTGCATGGAAAATTGTGTGAAAATTTCAGCCTTCTAGCTCTTTTCGTTTAGGCTGTGGCTCTTCCATTATCATCAGGACAAACTCTTTTATATAAGTTATCCCATAACGAATACCCACTGTTTGGATACACCGCGCCAAGCGACTGCCTGCTGATAAAATGCTGATCTAGGCAAATTATCGGTCAGCAACAACGAGCGCAGCGCATGATCACGCCAGCCACACAGGATGTAACCGGACACCATGCGCGACTGCAACTATGTAGCCGACTGCGCGGCCAGATTATTGTAGGGATAGCTTAAGCTTATTCATATATGTCAAATCAGTTCTAAATTGTATTTCGTTGAGGCACATCGGCCCAGCGTGTAATTATAGCAAACTCACTCATGAAGCTTCAAGCACATGTTTTAAATTCATAAAATTCAATTATAAAATAAACATTTAAATTAACAATTAATAAGTGTATTTACTAATTGATTGATTGGCGCCCAACTAATGGTCAAACACACTCCCGAAATAAGGAGTCAATAATAAAAGTTAAAGTGCGGAAGTAAAAGATAGTCGACAGACATCATTGTGCGTACGTGAACAACAAACAACTGCTAAATGCCAAAATAGTTCTTGTGAAACAAATTTAAAATTTTTTCTAATAAATTACTTGCAAAAAAAAAAAAAAAAAAAAGTACACACAATTACAAACGCTACAAGTTAATGAAGGCAAGCAGAATCAGTGCTCTAAAAGTATGCTGCACATTTCTTACGAACCTTAGTGAAACCAAGATAAGAAACCCAAGTTCCAAACCCAAATCAATAGCGAGACACGAACCTCAGTGAAACCAAGATAAGGAACCCAAGTTCCAAACCCAAATCAAAAGCGAGACACAAACCTCAGTGCGAGTCCAAAACAGGATCACCCGAGTCGCAAACCGGCGACTACTCACAGCAACGAACAGCAGAGGGAGCTATCACCGCCAACCTACACCAACTACAAGCCCACGGGGATAATTGTTAAGGAAATGTTTTTCATGTGAGTAATTTGATTATTGAGAATAAAAAAAAAAAAATATATAAAACAAAGAAAAAGAAAAAATAAAAGCACAAATCATTTCCAAGGTGTAGATTAAGCAAAAGATAGTTATTTTGAGTATCAGTTTTTAAAAAAAAAAAAAAAAAATATTTTCATTTTTTTCCCCCTCGCACCACATGACGTGCGGTATTGTTTGAAAATTTTGTTTACGGTCGAATGAGTGACTGCGACGTAACGGAGGACGAGCCAGAACACTACGACAGCGACGATAGTGTGCTAAAGGGCTTAATAGGGAGCTTTGACGTTTTGCAAGTCTCACAGCAAGAAATTCGAACCGAACCAATAATGGATCCGAACCAATTACGCGATGCGATACAAGCCGTCGTACAGTCCGCGCTCGCGGTACAGGCACAAGAGTTTGTCGTAAGAGAGGGCATTCTCAAGTCAGAATTAGAAAAACAAATCTCACAAATTTCTTCGCAGCTAAAAAATACTCAGCTTACGGTACCTGAGTTGAAGGTATACGAAGACGCACAGATCAACGATGATACAGTGTGCAATGAGCCCCTTGATGTAGTAAAATGCATGCCTGAGTTCAATGGGACTCAGGAGACGTACGTGTCGTGGAGACAAGCCGCGCACGCGTCTTACAAAATTTTTAAAAGATACGATGGCAGTTCTCGCCACTATCAAGCCATAGTAATCTTGAGAAGCAAGATCCGAGGACCGGCAGATGCAGTCTTAGCATCGTTTAACACCCCTCTTAACTTCGACGCTATTATAGCTAGGCTGGACTTCACGTACAGCGACAAGAGGCCGATGCACGTCATCGAGCAGGAGATGGGAACACTAAGGCAGGGTAGCTTGTCTATTTTGCAGTATTACGATGAAGTGGAGAAAAAGCTCACAATTCTGACCAACAAGGCCCATATGACCTATGACAATAGTCTGGCCATGGGCATGTGTGAAAAATTCAGGGGTGACGCACTTCGTGTGTTCATCTCAGGATTAAAGCGCAACTTGACCGATGTACTGTTTGCAGCCCTTCCCCCAGATTTGCCTTCGGCACTTGCGTTGGCCCAGGAGATTGAGGCAAACCACGAGAGGTATGCTTTCGCGGCAAGTTTCGCAAAAGGGCAAGAGGAAAAAAAGAATGCGGACCAACGTCAGCAGGGCAAACAGCAGCAGTCTCACCAGGTCCCTCAGGGCGGTCAAGGAAAAACCCGCATTTTAAAAGACAGAACGGCCAATGGTCGGACAAACAGCAACAAAAAGCCGGAGCTCAGAGTGCTTCGGAACCCATGGAGGTTGATCCGTCTTCCTCCAAGTTCAGGCAGCCAACGAACTTTCAGCAAGCCCAAGGCTCCGTGAAATATAATAACGGCCAGGGTCAGGGCAACAAACGCCCTGCGAACTCGGATAGACAAACAGGTCAGCGTCGCCAAAGAGTCGACCATGTCCAAGCACGCGCAGAAGAAAGCGCAAATTACGAAGAACTGGTGAACACAGCAGTAGCGGAGATAGAAGAAGAGAATGGCGTAGACTACAATTTTTTAGGAGTAGGTCCCTACTGCCGTTCATTCGGCGGAGAGTAGCGGGGATAGACATGAAGTTTTTAATCGACACGGGATCGGCAAAAAACTACATCAAGCCACTCAAACGCCTAAAGGGCGTAATCCCGGTCGAATCCGCTTTCGTTGTCCACTCCATCCACGGGTCCAACAACATTGTTGAGAAATGCAAGTTACCCATGTTTGGATGCGGCACATTCTTCTTCCTCCTTGATTCCCTTTCCACGTTTGATGGAATCATAGGGCTGGACCTACTCAAACAAGTGGGTGCAGTCTTATGCCTTAAAGAGGGAAAAATAAAAATCGGTGCAACTTCGGAGGCATTGCAGTACTATACTTGTACCAATGTCAACCACACGAACAATAAAGAAATCGACGCACCACCTGCGGTGAAGGCAGACTTTCTGCAAATGCTTCACCGAAACAACAAGGCTTTTGCGGACTCTAATGAGTCACTGCCTTACAACACGGCCGTCGTTACAACAATACGAACGACCGATGAAAATGCCATTTACTCCAAATGGTACCCTTATAATAGGGGAGTTGAGGATTTTGTCAATATGGAGATTAAAGACCTCCTAAAAAATGGCATAATCCAAAAGTCACGATCGCCTTACAATAGTCCGTTGTGGGTGGTAGACAAAAAAGGCGTAGACAGCTTGGGCAATAGAAATAAACGTCTGGTAATTGACTTTAGGAAGCTCAACGCTAAAACTATTGCCGACAAATACCCGATGCCGAACATCTCAATGATTTTGGCAAATCTGGGTAAAGCTAAATTTTTCACAACACTCGACCTGAAAGCAGGCTATCACCAGATCGTTCTGGCAGAGCGAGACCGTGAAAAAACGGCTTTTTCCATTAATGGCGGGAAGTACGAATTCTCTCGGCTTCCATTCGGTTTAAAAAACGCCGCCAGCATATTCCAGAGAGCAATTGACGATGTTCTTCGGGAGCAGATCGGAAAGTCATGCTTCGTGTATGTAGATGACGTGATCATCTTTTCCGAAAGCGAATCGGAACACGTTAAGCACGTAGACTGGGTTTTGAAGAACTTGTACGACGCAAATATGCGCGTGGCTTACGAAAAGTCACAGTTCTTTAAAGAGAGTGTAGGTTACCTCGGTTTCATCGTGTCCAAAGACGGTGCGAGAACCGACCCAGAAAAAGTCAGAGCAATCCAGCAATATGCTGAACCGACCTCTGTATTTGGCGTCAGGTCCTTCATGGGATTGGCGAATTACTACCGATGTTTCATCAAAGACTTTGCTGCAATAGCGAAGCCAGTCTCTGACATCCTTAAAGGGGAAAACGGTTCTATCAGCAAATACAAGTCGAAGAAAGTCCCAGTAAGCTTTGACGAAACTCAGCATTTTAGCGTCCAAAGACGTTATTTTAATGTACCCAGATTTTCACAAGCCATTTGACCTGACGACAGACGCATCAGCATATGGCATTGGCGCGGTTTTGTCACAGAACGGCCGCCCAATAACCATGATTTCCAGGGGTCTGAAAGATAGGGAGGTTAATTACGCGACCAATGAGCGCGAATTGCTTGCCATAGGCTGGGCCCTTGGAAAATTACGGCATTACCTGTATGGCGTCCGTGACATCAACATATTCACGGACCACCAACCGCTTACGTTCTCAGTATCCGAGAGTAGCCCCAATGCGAAAATCAAGCGCTGGAAGGCGCGCATTGATGAGATGGGGGCTAAACTTTTTACAAACCCGGAAAAGAGAATTACGTTGCGGACGCGCTTTCGCGACAGAATGTGAACGCCCTCGAAGGTAACCACAACGAGCCAGAATCTGACGCGGCTACGATTCATAGCGAGGTGTCCCTTACCTACACGGTCGATTCCTCGGACAAGCCTTTGAACTGCTTCCGGAATCAGATCGTGTTAGAGGAAGCACGTTTTCCATTCAAAAGGTGCCCGATTCTTTTTAAGGAGAAGACTCGGCATAAAATACACTTCACCGATAAGGATATGCTTGTGGGAATAGTTAAGTCAGTCGTTAATCCGAACGTCGTTAACGCAATTCACTGTAGCCTCCCGGCATTAGCTAGTTTCCAGCATGAGCTGATAAAAGCATTTCCAACCACCAAGTTTTGGCATTGCAAAAATTTCGTGGCCGATGTGTTCAACATCAGTGACCGAAGAGAAATCGTCACTAAGGAACATAATCGGGCCCATAGGGCAGCGCAGGAGAACGTCAAACAGGTATTGACGGAATACTATTTCCCACAAATGACCAAACTTGCGAACGAGGTAGTCTTAAATTGTAAAATCTGCTCACAAGCAAAATACGATAGACACCCGAAAAAACAAGAGCTCGGACAAACACCTGTCCCTGCGCAAACAGGAGAAATGTTACACATTGACATTTTCTCCACTGACAAAAAGCACTTCCTCACTTGCATCGACAAGTTTTCCAAATTCGCAGTGGTCCAGCCGATTGCATCTCGGACAATAGAGGACACGAAGCCACCTCTATTAGTGCTAATGAACATATTTCCGCGGGCAAAACAAGTGTACTGTGACAATGAACTCGCGTTCAAGTCAGAGACCATCAAGTCTTTACTGTTGAACAATTATGGCGTTAGCGTTGTAAACGCGCCTCCCCTCCACAGCACGTCCAATGGACAAGTAGAGCGCTTTCATAGCACCCTTTTGGAGATATCCAGGTGCTTGAAACTGCAAAGAGGAATAATTGACACGGTCGAATTGATTTTACAGGCAACGATTGAGTATAATGGTTCTATCCATTCAATCGTTAAAGAAAGGCCAAAGGACATTGTGGTCTCCGCTTCGCCGGAGTGCATCCGCAATGTTGGGAAAAAGTTGGAGAAAGCACAACTCCAGCAAAATGAAAGGGAAAACAAAAATCGACAAAACAGGGTCTTTGAGGTAGGCGAAAAGATCTTGGTAAAAACAAACCGCAGACTAGGGAACAAACTGACGCCGCTCTGCGTAGAGAAGAAAGTCGAAGCGGACCTGGGGACAACGGTCCTCGTTGAGGGGAGGGTGGTCCACAAGGACAACCTCCGTTGAAAATTTTGCCTACATATTTTTTAATCAAATTTAATATATTTACCTTTTTAGAATTATATTGCACGTACTTTTAATACTGGTAACGACGACTGCACGAGTGACTGACTATACGCACGCGGACTACATACCTATTGAGGACGGAGACATCTTACTTTGGGACAAATACGGGTACTTGAGACACACTACCAACCTGACGGACTACAGAACAATGTTGGACGAGGCAGGGAGACTGACGAATTTGTTTCCGCAATCCCATATGAGGAAATTGCTGGAAATCGACACCGGACACGCACTAGACATGTTGTCCGCTCTCGATGTGCATCATCGCAAGGTAAGAAGCCTTGAATTCTTGGGAACAGCCCTTAAGGCCATTGCGGGCACCCCGGACGCAGACGACTTTAGGAGAATGGACGTAACGCAAACGCAGTTGATCACTGCAAGCAATAGGCAAATTAAAATCAACTCAAAGCTACAAGAGAAAATAAACCAGCTCACCGACACCGTAAACGAAATTCTAAAATCCACAAACGTTAAACAGGCTGACACTGGTCGCCTTTTTGAAACACTCACTACACGAAATAGAATGCTGATAACCGAAATAGGAAACTTAATGCTTGCCTTAACTTTGGAAAAAATTAACGTAATAAACCCAGCAATTATGGATCATTCGGATCTATTAAATATTCTCACTGATCAAATTACAGGGACTACAGTTACCGATATTTTAGAAGTATCTAGCATTAAAGTAGATCGTAAGGATAATATAATTAGCTTTATAATTCGTTTCCCTGTAGTAAGCAAGCTCTGCAGGAAAATCACAATATTCCCGGTTGCTCACAATGGCACAGTTCTACAGCTGGACGACAACCTGGTAGCTGACTGCGATGGCCAAATTCTGGCTGTGACGAGCTGCTCACTAACTGCGACGGCTACGTTCTGCAAGCAGGCGAAAAACAACAGCTGCGCGCAAGGTCTTCACTCAGGAGGCACAGCCCATTGCCTGACACAACCGAGTCACCTCGACCCCGTCACCATAGTGGATGATGGTATCGTGATCATAAACGATCGCAGTGCAGTGGTTGCGTACGACGATATAGCTGCATCTGAAGTTGAAGGAACGAGCCTGGTCACCTTTAAGACGTACGCTGTCGTTAACGGCACGCGTTATTTCAACCGCAACAGTGTGCAGAACCGTTTCCCGGCGGTTGCAGCGTCCCCAATGTTGAACATCAGCGGACACAGCACAGTGCTCAGCCTTCCGTACATCCATCGTCTAAGCGAAGACAACCTCAATTACATCGGAGAGGTAAGAGACAGCGTCAAGGCGGGAAGCATAACATCGTTTTCCATGGGCGCTATACTGTTGGTTTGCATCGTCGGAGCAGGGGTTTACTGGGTCTACAAGCTAACTACGGCCCGTCGCAACGCGAGAAGAATCTCGGAGATGATCAAGGATCTAAAAACGACCGAGGACGATCTGATTTTGAGAGGGGGAGTAGTTATCCCATAACGAATACCCACTGTTTGGATACACCGCGCCAAGCGACTGCCTGCTGATAAAATGCTGATCTAGGCAAATTATCGGTCAGCAACAACGAGCGCAGCGCATGATCACGCCAGCCACACAGGATGTAACCGGACACCATGCGCGACTGCAACTATGTAGCCGACTGCGCGGCCAGATTATTGTAGGGACAGCTTAAGCTTATTCATATATGTCAAATCAGTTCTAAATTGTATTTCGTTGAGGCACATCGGCCCAGCGTGTAATTATAGCAAACTCACTCATGAAGCTTCAAGCACATGTTTTAAATTCATAAAATTCAATTATAAAATAAACATTTAAATTAACAATTAATAAGTGTATTTACTAATTGATTGATTTATATATAGATTACGTTGAGAATGCGAAAACAAAACCATAACACATTTTTGCATATACCGTTTTGTTTTCGTGCTATGTTTTGCTTATTCTCTGATCTTCGCTGCACAGTTTTTTATGAACATTTTCTACTGCTCAGTGCATATCGAAGATGTAGATGTAGACGTAGGTGTTGTTGTTGGGATTACTCCGTTATTTTTAAAGGCACCAAAGCAAAGAATAATGGATTGTGATTAACTGCATTTAGAATAGTTGTACCACATTGTAGAAAAGTGAAAAATTGCGCGATTCTTTAGTCTGCAGTTTCGATCATCATTTCTATATAACGAAATTTCTATATAACGAAGTTTTTTCTTGTCCCCTTCAGAATCGTTATATGGAAGTTCGACTGTATTATATAATATGCAAAATAGAAGACAACTATATATAATGTTGCTTCAATTATTAAGTCTAAAATCGACTTATTAATTTTGTTGAAAAAAAAAAAACATTCTGGTTGTCTGTAAAGTCGGTTTACTGACGATTGTTGAACGTGACAACGTCTTAAAAAAATACTGATGGAATGGTAGCATTTTTCAAAAGAAAATTTTAATATCATTTGCTTAATAGATTTGTATGTATATAGAGAAGGAGGTAATTGGAAATCACAATGAAATTGATCAAGTTAGATTTATTTTAATTTTTTTTTTTTTTTTGAATTTAATAGTTTTTATTTTTTTTATTCTAACAAAAATCGGCGATGGACTACAACTAAGCAACGATAATATCTCCCTTATTGAGTCCAGACATAAAACTCAGGCTTGGTGCAAGGAAAACGTGCCTGATGCTGTCAGGCTGTATTATAGTAACAATGAAGTGGATTCGTACAACCGAAGCGCAGTTCTAAATGCATACAACTGTCTCGCACATGATATTATGCTTGGTTATTCAAGTGAACAAGAGAAGAGACAATACCAAGGTAAACTACACAAGATGACAGTGGCAGAAACCGATGGATTACCGTACCTGCTGCCATTGGCAGAATGATATCCCTACATGATAACTTCAAACATAGATGTCGCTGATGGGTTAGTAAATGGATCTATTGGTGTCTTGCGACATATTGAACGTCAGCAGTCATATGTAGATGACAATTCTGCAGAAGCAGGACCATCGACCAGTACAACTTCGCCAGCAGCTAGAGAAGAAATTTTTACTTTATGGTTCGAGTTTTCAGAAGAAACAACAGGAACCACAGCCAAAGTTAAATGTCGACCTCACGTGCAAAGCAAGCCAAATTGTTCGACTCTTCCCCTGAACGAGATGAGGATGTAGTTGTCGCTTCTAGAGAACCACTGGCAATAACCAAGTTAGCAGCTTGGCGTAATCTGTTTTTTGGATTTCTTACATTACGTGCTTCTCTTGCAGCTGCTGCCTGTGCATGAGTTTTGGATGCAGCAATCCGCTGTCTGTACTCACGTTGTATTTGTGCCCTTGTTTTTGGAGCAGCAGTTGTTGGTTTTGCAAATAGCGTCGCAGAGGTAGATGCAACTGCTTCTTGAACCTCCATGGGAACAGGAATTGCAGGAAAGAGTAGCTCATTTGTGAGATTGACACGCTCATCAGGTTGATCTGCAGTGGTGGTAGATTGTTGTTGCGCGTGTTGTCGTTGACTTCTAGTTTGGTTTTCCATGGTGGGATTGTAAGCGGTTTTGCAAAATAAATCGTCGTTCGAAACAATTGAATAAAAATGTTCATAAAATTCTTCATTCAATTCTTCATTGCTTTGCCTTATTCCGATTGCTTGTAAACACAGAGTTTGCTATTTTTCTGATAATTATATTCCTGATTTTATGTATCATCCTTAAAGTATGCCTTATAAATTTGGTAACGACACATACGTCATGTCAGAGAGAGGTAACGACACATGAGCAATGTAACGACAAATGAGTCATGTTTTTTCGTGCGTGCAGCCTACTCTATCGATTTATAAAACGTTATCACGTCAAAAAAACAACAAAACAAATTTACAACTTAATTTAAAGTAAGTATTATAAATACTTCAAAATAAGTCAAAAATTGACTTCACTGTACAACGTTACAGCGTCTATACAAAGTATAGAATTCAATAAAATTGAATATACCAACTTATATTAATTTAATAGAATATTCATACTGCTTAGTTTTATTTGATTTTTTAATGCACTAAAGCAGCGTCTATATAATATTATATAATATGCAAAATAGAAGACAACTATATAAAATGTTGCTTCAATTATTAAGTCGAAAATCGACTTAATTTTCTTGTGTTTAAAAAACAACAAAAGAAATTAAAATGCGTTGATCGTTATTTAAATATTTAAATAATAGCAATTAAATTTTATTATAACTTATCATAAAATACGTATTTTAAAGGATCATATATATATATATACTTAATTTTAAAGGAATGTGTATATATGTATATAATACGAAAATCAGAATATTGAAAAAGTCACTGATTCAAAAAGTAACTTTCGATTTTATTATTATCCTTAATATAAACAATATTAAAAAATTCACTGAAACGAAAATTAACTTTCTTTGTTCACATTAAATATGAACTAAAATGCATAACCAATTCTCTTACCATTGTATGCAAAAACATAATGTTGGAAAGAGCATTACAGTTATTCCTCTAAGCAACAGACACCGAGCTCTAACATACAACGCTTGCACTTAAGAGCTAGGTATGGGTGGTGCAAATTAGGCAATGCCATTCCCTTAACTGCAGCCTCTTAGTTATGGCAAGCTTAGCTAAGTGAGCGCGGAGGAGATAGGGATATTAAGATTTATGTTTGACATGCAGAGCGCGCGCATAAAAAAAAGAGTGAGCGTAAATAACAACAAAGACGCATGATTGCATTCAAATTATTTTATATCTAGCGGCAGTCATAAGAGCGACGCGCGCGCTGATCAAGCTTAAGCCGCTCTTTGTGATGCAGACATGCATATATTCCCTCAGCTGTGCATGCTGCTTGCACTGAGTACCATGAACAGTCATATTTCTTCTTCTTTGTTCTTTTCTCTGTTATCTTACTGTGGCTACAAAATATAAGAAAACTTTGTTTTGAAAGCAATTGATGCGTAAAATATTAAGTTTTTTTATACCCTGAACCATGAAATGGGTAAAAAACAGCCATGTCGATATAGCCATGACCTTCTGTCCTTCTGTCCGTCTGTCCGTCCGTCCGTCCGTATGTATGAACGCGTCTCAAAGACTAAAAGAGCTAGAGACTTCAAATTTGGAACATAACTTCTCCTAAGTCATAGGCAGATCAACTTTATTTCAAACTATCGATAACTATTCTTGCTTTCGATATACATATGGAATCGATAACGAAAAAATTTCGCATTAAGAAAGTTTAAAAATAGAAGTTGAAACTATGGATAACTTTATAACTTCCATGAAAATTTGATCCAAATCGGTTAAGAAAGACTGGAGATATTTTATATTAAAGTTAAAGTCAAGAAAAACTCACATCTGCAAGTCATTTTAATACACGGGATCAGGGTATCTTTTAGTCGGGATTTCTCAACTAAAACCTTCTTACTTGTTTTCAGATTCGCTCGCGCATCGCTCTTCATGTTCGGCGCTAGATGACAAATTATTTTTAAATCGCGCCTTCGTTGTTGGCTATTTCGGCTAATTCTCTTATCTATGCGCGCGCTCTGCAAGTCAAACAAAGAGCGTAGTATCGCTACCTTCTTCACACGCACTGAATCAATGCAAAACATATCTTAGAGGCTGCAGTTAAGTAAATTGTATATTGCCTTTAGCTTTAATTTAGAGTGTGTGCGGAGGAGCTAGGGTTATTAAACTTTATGATTGACATGCAAAGCGCGCACATAAAATAGAGAGTGAACGTTAATGAGCCACAACAAAGGCGCATGATCGGAACGAGATTTCAAATTATCTGATTATCATAAGAGCAACACACGCGCTTATGTGAACGCCCTTTGCTTATTCAAAATTGTATATCAATAATATATCAACAAGTGGAAACGTTGCAGTCGGACGCAACCGACTGCGGCATACTCGATACCAGTATTAAAACCGGTAAAAAGAGGCCTGATTGCAGAGGGGTACGGATGCGGGAGGGGTGTACGCTGCCTTAAAGATTTTCCGATGCAGATGGGGATGCCACAAGCTATCTTCCTTACAAATTTGGTGACTCTAGCTCAAAATTTGTAAAAGGTGGGGAAAGGGGGGCTGGGGGCGGTATGGGTAGTTGTGGCATCAAAATTTTTGATGCAGATCTCTGTGAAATGTCAATTGCTATCTTCAAACCAAATTTGGTGAATCTAGCTCGAAGTTTGTAAAAAGTGGGGAAAGGGGGGCTGGGGGTGGTATGGGTGGACGTGGCATCCAAATTTATGATGCAGATCTATCTGGTATGTCAATTGCTATCTTCATACCAAAATTTGTGACTAGCTCAAAGTTTGTAAAAGTGTGGAAAGGGGGCTGGGGGCGGTATGGGTGGGCGTGGCATCCAAATTTTTGATGCAGATCTTTGCGGAATATCAATTGCTATCTTCATACCAAATTTGTTGACTCTAGCTCAAAGTTTGTAAAAAGTGGGGAAAGGGGGGCTGGGGGCGGTATGGGTGGGCGTGGCATCCAAATTTGTGATGCAGATCGAACAAACGGACAGACGGACAGACGGACGGACACCATGACGGACATTGCACAAACTCAATATACTCTTTACCTTCGGTATCGAGTATAATAAATGTTAGTGTGTTACGCTTTGTCTAAGTTATATAAGCAGCAAGTAGGCGAATCCACCCCCAAAACATTTTCTGGTGTGGCAAATTTTTCTAGACGCACCAAGTTTTGTTATGTTGTTGTTGTTTTTTTAAAATCAATGACACCAACAAAAAGTAGCAGTGCGGGCCCAACAACAAAACTGACAACAACAACAAACGCTACTTGGGTCGTAAATCAATTGTCAAAGGCACACAAATTTGAAAAAAACAAGTAGAAACGTTGCAGTCGGACGCAACCGACTGCGGCATACTCGATACCAGTATTAAAACCGGTAAAAAGAGGCCTGATTGCAAAGGGGTACGGATGCGGCAGGGGTGTACGCTACCTTAAAGATTCTCCGATGCAGATGGGGATGCCACCAGGTATATTCCTTCCAAATTTGGTGACTCTAGCTCAAAGTTTGTAAAATGTAGGGACAGGGGGGGGCTGGGGGCAGTATGGGTAGTTGAGGCATCAAAATTTTTGTTGCAGATCTCTGTGAAATGTCAATTGCTATCTTCAACCCAAATTTGGTGAATCTAGCTCGAAGTTTGTAAAAAGTGGGGAAAGGGGGGCTGGGGGTGGTATGGGTGGACGTGGCATCCAAATTTTTGATGCAGATATTTGTGGAATGTCAATTGCTATCTTCAAACCAAATTTGGTGAATCTAGCTCGAAGTTTGTAAAAAGTGGCGAAAGGGGGGGCTGGGGGCGGTATGGGAAGGCGTGGCATCCAAATTTGTGATGCAGATCTTTGTGGAATGTCAATTGCTATATTCATACCAAATTTGGTGACTCTGGCTCAAAGTTTGTAAAAAGTGGGGAAAGGGGGCTGGGGGGGGTATGGGTGGGCGCGGCATCCAAATTTTTGATGCAAATCTATGTGGAATGTCAATTGCTATCTACATACCAAATTTGGTGACTCTAGCTCGAAGTTTGTAAAAAGTGGGGAAAAGGGGGCTGGGGGCGGTATGGGTGGGCGTGGCATCCAAATTTTTGAGTCAGATCTTTGTGAAATATCAATTGCTATCTTCATACCAAATTTGGTGAATCTAGCTCGAAATTTGTAATAAGTAGGAAAGGGGGGCTGGGACGGTATGGGTGGCAGTGGAATCCAAATTTTTGATGTAGATCTTTCTGAAATGTCAATTGCTATCTTCATACCAAATTTGGTGACTCTAGCTCAAAAATTGTAAAAAGTGGGGAAAGGGGGGCGAAATGGAGGGCGTGGCTCCAAAACTTTGATGCAGATTTTTGGGGTCGTTGCCAGCTATCTTCCCACCAAATTGGGAGGCTCTAGCTCCACAACTCTGGAAGATATCTGGTATTGGTGGGCGTGGCATCCAATCTTTTTATGCAGTTTTTGAGGGGTCATTATCACCTATCTTGGCACCAAATTTGGTGGCTATAGCTCAAAAACTGTGGGAGATATAGGCTTTTTTGACTTTAAAATTCGGGGGGCTGGGGGCGGAATGGGGGGGCGTGGCTCCAAAATTTTTGATGAAGTTTTTTGGGGGTTGCTAGTAGCTATCTTCTTACCAAATTTGGTACTTCTAGCTGTAAGGATGTGCGAAATATGTGGGTTTATCGGTTTTGAGTTATCGAATTTATCGATTTGCCAGCCCCCCAGTTATCGTAGAACCCCCATCTTGACACTTTAATTTGCTATCCCATAGATAAAGAGATTTGGAAAGTTTCAAGTCTCTAGCTTGAAGGGTGTGGAAAAAAGTTGCGAACATACAGACGGACAGACGGACAGACGGACGGACACCATGACGGACATTGCACAAACTCAATATACTCTTTACCTTCGGTATCGAGTATAAAGAATATGCACTGTGCGAAGTGATACATGTACATAAAATTATGAAAATTGTTTTCAAGCGCATTGTCCACTTAATTGTGTATGCACTTATTCATTCAGAAGCGGAAATCCGTTTCTTTTTTGCAAGTGTCGAACCTTTTCTTATGACTTTGCTTGTGCGACGCGAAGGCGTCACTGCGCATTTGTTTTGTTTTTGTATTCTCGCTCGCGATCAAAGCCTCAGCTTGTGCGACAATCAGGCGACAGTAGTGGAATGGGTACTTGTTGTAATTGTAATTTGTTTTTTAAAATGGGTAAAAAGTGCTCCAAATCGTATGGGAGGTACTTGAAGGAGTTGTCCAAATAAAAATTCCCTTCTTAGTGCTCACCTCCTACCTGCATGGAAAATTGTGTGAAAATTTCAGCCTTCTAGCTCTTTTCGTTTAGGCTGTGGCCATTCTAGTAAAGACAAACTCTTTTATATATATAGATGACATAAAGACGTTGACCTTGGCACAGCCGGTAGGTCAAACAAAGTCATCCAAAAATTACATATACATAAGTACCGGTGACACTACGTATACATTAACACGTTCCAATTTCATATAACGCAGCATGAGTCGAACAAACGGTGGAGTATACCCTACAAATTTTTTCTATACAAGTTGGGTATACCCTTTTCCAGAGTTAACTTGCAAATAAATAATACACCCTTCCGCAAGTGGGGCATATCCGACCTGCTGTGTCACATCGTGTATTATAATAAAAAAAAAAATTCTTCTTATATAAATTGAATAATAAATAAAAGTTAAGAGCACATAACAAAAAAAAAAAAAAAAAAATAAAACCTATTTATTTTAGTAATTTTGTGGGTATATTTTTTTCCTTTTCAAATAAAATAAACACTTTCCGTTGGTGAAAAATACCCACATTTTGATATTTTTTTAAATATTTTTTTGGTATAATTTTTTTCCTTTTCAAATAAAGTATAAACTTCCCGTTATTGGAAAATACCCACATTTTGGTATTTTTTTGTATATTTTTTCCCTTTTTAAATAAAATATACAATTTTCGTCGGCGAAAAATACCCGCACTTTGGTATTTATTTAGGTATTTTTTTTGTTTCTCTTTTTGCTTGTTGATCTTTTTATTTTTTTTTTTTGTGATTTCTTTGGTCTTTGTCCATTTGTTTCCGGCTTCGTAGAGAGCCTTTTATGTAGGACCAAATACAACAAGCGAAACATTGTCCTTCCCTTTCGAACGTCCGTCGTTCTTCCTTGCCAATCGCTCGCAGCTCCTCAGCGCCAAGCGACAAGTCTAAGTCTGGTAGTTAGTTCGAATTTAAACCTTCCGCTGGTCCGTCCAAACCTCAAGTTAATACTCAGCCTAAGCTCAAAGCAGAGAATTTAGCAATTCAGCAGGACAGCGCCCGTATAACCCTACAGGAATCAAAGAAAATCATAGCTCATTCCAAACTGGCGTCCAAAGAGTTCATTGCTGTGTCGGACAGGCTAGGCCAATTCGAAGCTAGATTTTCCAAGTCAGCCGGCGAATCACTGTATTCGCTACAGATGCGCCGGGATCAAATCCGATCCTTATGGGAAAAAGTAGAGCTTGTATTTGAACAAGGTTCCCAAAGACGGCGTTTCCATGGAAGATTTGCAAAGTATGCAAGCGAAATATGATCATTCATATTCCGTATATGAACGATGCGTCGCTCAAATGAGCGAGAGTATCGACACAGCATCCTCTAAAAATAAGCAACAACAATCATCTCTTCCATCCATATGAAGAGGTTGTAGTCTTCCCCCAATCGATACAGACGTCTTCGATGGAGACTATCTGCGCTGGCCCACTTTCCGGGATCTTTTTACAGCGATTTATATTAATAATTCTAGATTGACCCTAGTCGAGAAACTGTTCCACCTCAATGCTTAGACAAGCGGCGAGGCAGAGGGTATTGTTTCAAAATCTCCATTGACAAATGACGGTTTCCACTCAGCGTGACAGATTCTTTCGGAAAGATTCGAAAATAAGCGGCTGTTAGTTAACAGTCAGCTTAGAATCCTTTTAAATCGACCGTCGCGACGCGTCGGTTTCCCAAGAGTCTGACAAGGCGCTAAAAGAGCTCCAGAGCACAATCCAGGGGTGTTTGACAGCTTTGAGCTAGCTAAGGTCATTCCTATGCTCATCCAGACTGCCAAAACTTACCCTGTCCTTGTGGGAACAGTCCCTCCACAATAAGTCCGATATTCCGACTTGGGTCAAACTCAACAATTATCTGACTGAGCGCTATCGCTCGCTGGAAGCGATAGAAGACATGAGGCCTATGAACGCCCCGAGTCAATCCGATCGCAAGGATCTTAATAAAAAAAAGATCAACTCTTTCGAAGCGAAGGTTAAGGTAAAGACACAAGCTCCAAAGCCAAAGTCTACCTGTAAGCTTTGTTCCAAAGAGAATCATCCAGTGCGTGTATGCCCACGGTTGCTGCAAATAGCTGTTACAGATCGGGCCTCCTACATTAAACAGCAGCAGCTATGTCTAAACTGTTTCGCCAGAGGACATCAGCTTAAAGAATGCAAAAGCAGCCATAACTGCTTCACTTGCAAAGGTCGCCACAATACATCGTGGTGACCCTCCTACTCAAACGGCCCCCAGGTCGTCGTTAAGTTCTGCTGCTACTCCATATCTTCCAAGTCAACCAATACAGTCCACTCAAGACCAAAGTTCGGCAAATATCCACACCTATTTCACGTCGATCACGCAAGGTGTCCTTTAAGCACTGCTATTATAAACATATGCCACCTTGGCACGTGTTATAAGGCTCGTGCGTTGATCGATTCTGGCTCCGAAGCCACATTCATTTCAGAACGAATGTTTAGAATCATCAAACTCCCATTTAAACGTGTGACAGCCCAAGTTGCCGGACTTAAAGGCCTGTAAGCATGAGCTCCGTACAGCTCCCGTACCGTATACATGAGTATTACGATTGTAAAGGAGGGTTGACAATGTCAGCTTAGCTTGGATTGAAGCTTTTAAAAATCTGAAATGTACGCTGATAGTTTACAATGCCAACGTGAACAACATGTTCGAATTTCGAAAATGTAAAACAGCTGTATATGAGCTATGAAAAGCTGATGTTTGTTTTATGTTTGTGTCAAAAATTTATAATGTGAATCAAAGTTGGAATCAGAAACGGAATTATTTTAAAAATGGAGAAAAAACAAGCAATTTTATTAGTTTATAATTCCATGATGACGCAGGCAGTTGTTGCTGCTGCTGCTGTAGTAGAAGAGGAAAATAATCAACATAAGCGCAATTCGAACAGTACAATCAGCTTAACCCATAAAATGGGTAAATAAGGGTATAATGGTTTTGTGCAAAAGTATGTAACAGTCAGAAGGAAGCATCTCCGACCCTATAAAGTATATATATTCTTGATCAGCATCAACAGCCGAGTCAATTTAGCTGTATCCGTCTGTCCGTCTGTCTGTCCGTCTGTCCGTCTGTCCGTCTGTCTGTCTGTCCGTCTGTATGAACGCGTGGATCTCAGAGACTACAAGAACTAGAGACTTCAGATTTGGGATATAAGTTCTCCATTACCATGAGCAGAACAAGTTTGATTCAAATTATCGATAACTATTCTGGTTTCTGATATACACATGTGATCGATAACAAAAATATCGAATTTGGAAAATGTAAAAATGAGGGTTGGAAGAATGGGGAACGATAGATTTTTTCTGAAATTTTCGTCCAAATCGGTTAAAAAACACGGGAGATATCGAATTTAATCGATTGAAATTAAGTCAGTATACCAAAGTCTTATATAAATTTAATTTATTTTTTGCAACTGGGTTCAGGGTATCTTCTAGTCGGGCTGTCCCGACTAGAGCCTTCTTACTTGTTTTTATTTAACAATGATTTTATTGTTATGTATTCATTAATCTGTACTTAATATATATTAAATCGTGAATTCTGTTATCATTTACCTCAGTATTGAGTAAAATAGAGGTAAAAACTTTGGAGCTTTCAAGCACATGTTAATAAATTCGAAAATACGCCATCTATTGACAGCTTTTAAAACAAAATTTTCGAATAGATTTTTTCCACTCCAAGCTGAGATGCAAGCGAAAGCGGCTACAGATTGAGAGTGAGTGAGATGAACTTATGTGAAAAATATGTGTGGCAGACAGAAGCAAAACATTTTCCAATCTCACGCTGACATTGTAAACGCGCCTTAACGACAAAAGTTGAATAATTCACATATTGTGGCGGTAGGCTAATTGTTTTTTGTAAATAAATCGGAAATGCAACTGTATTTTGTTGATTGTTTACATTTGGGAAAATAATTAAAGTGAAGAAAAATGGATGCGGATCAGCTAAATTTAATTGCAATAATGTGCGCAAACAACAAAATGTTGGCGATATTGAATAAAAGAAGGGACTCTGCAAAAGCAAAGCCCCAGAAACGGATTTGGGTAAATCCATATTTGATGGGCAGGGCTGAGCATGGACGATTTATAAGAGATGTAAGAACTTTTATTATACGACCAAACAATGCAAGTATATTGATTTTGCAACTTAATTTTAGTTTGAAAATTTGTGCAAGGAGCCGGCAGCTTTGTATGAAAATTTTCATATGTCGTCGAATAATTTTGCGGATTTGTATGGACTCGTGGAGCAGAATTTGGTACCGAAACGGTTCACAAGGCCAGATTCAATACCAACCAAAGTCAAGTTTGCAATTGTGTTGGAGTAAGTACATTGCAAAATCCATTGCATTATTGAAATTAATTTCAATAATTTATAAATTGCCTTACAGATATTTAGCTTCAGGTGATCTGCAACGGCACATAGGGTCGACCTACCGTGTCAGCAAACAGCACATGGGGACAACTGTAGAGCTTGTTTGCAACAGAATCATCCAGGCCTTATCTAGCGAGATTTCAAAATGGAAAAAGGAAGATATGCTTCAGTTTGCTTAGGGGTTCGAAGAGAAGTGGAATCTTCCAAACTGCATTGGAGCAAAAGATGGCAAACATGTTGCACTTCGCGCACCCCCCAATAGTGGCAGCGCGTTTTATAATTACAAGATATGCATATGCAAATTATGTTTTCTTCTGCCATACTAATTTAATTATTTATGTTATATTTTATAGGGCTTTTTTTCACTCGTCCTTCTCGGCATTTTTGATGCATCATATGTGTTCACATATATTGATGTCGGCGCTTATGGAAGCGAGGGTGACATGAACGCGTTTTCACACTCCAAATTAGGAAGGGCTATGTTCGCGGACAAGTTTAAGTTTCCAAACGATTGCATGGTGAACGGTCTGCTCGCGCCGTATTACCTTGTTGGTGATGACTCGTTTCCGCTGCATGAGCACTTGATGAAGCCGTTCGGGTCCCGGACCTTGACTCGGGAGGAATGCATTTTTAATTATCGGTTGAGTAGAGCTCGCCGCTGTATTGAAAATGCGTTTGGAATTCTGACGGCTAGGTGGATTGCGTTGCAACGGACGCTGTTGTGCAACCCCAGCAGAGCCCAAAAATTGTGTATGCATGCTGTCTGCTGCACAATTTTTTAATAAAAAGGAGTCCGCAAAGTTATGGCAACCCGACCGACATAAATGTCGCGGAAAGCTTTAATGAAGCAAACGCAAATCCTTCACACGGACGAGCGAGGGACTATGCCAAACTGATCAGGAACCACTTAAAGGACTTTGTAAATTCTGCAAGTGGATATGTACCCTGGCGAGAGTGCCCAATAAAATAAATTAAAAACATCCAATGTGTTATTTTTTCACTCATTTTTATTTGTATCCTTGTTTGATTGTTGCAAATTAAACAAAAACTGAGTAACTTTCACCACAGCATCATCCCTGTTGTTCTCGTCAATTTTGCAAATTATTGAACGCCAAAGCAATAGGTACGGCTTCGTGGGACTTTGATTGGAAATCTTGTCGATTAAAGTTTTTTGCGATTCTAGCATGTCCTTGATCAACTGGTCGTCATCAGCAGCCTCAGCAACCTTTCGCTTTTTTGCATTCTTTTGTTTCTGTAAAAATATATATATGTTTTTAATAAGCTAAAGAAGTTGCTGTGTTCTATTACTTACATACGAATACTGTTGTTGCTGACTCGTCGAGCCAGTGGACGCATCCACATCAACATCGAACAGAAACGGCTCCATTACGCTAGCGTTCGCATCCTCATCTCCACTGCAACACGAGCCCATCGTTCTGAAATAAAAATACTTGAATTGTTAATAATATGAAATTAAAATAGTACAAATTTCAAATGACTTACGTTCTCTGATCTGACATGGCAGGCAAAAAAGCTATATGCGCGGCAAACTCCCATTCGCCTATATTTGGGGCACTAAGCACACTGCCGCCAGCACTCCCACTCTTTGCCCGTTTGCGCCTTTGTTTTAGGTGGTACCTGTGGGTATCGCGTAGTCCCGCCCATGCCATCTTGCAATCATCAACTGCAATGTAAACACGCATATATATATATATATATATATATATATATATATATATATATATATATATATATATATATATATATATATATATATATATATATCAGTATCCATCAATCAATCAATATCCAAATTGAAATTCCTATTCTTATTTAAAAACAGAAGCATATCAACAGCTTCGGGATTCAGTCTTGTTCTGCGGGCTGAAACAGTCCAACACTCTTTCTGATTCGCAAGAAGAGGCTTGGATGCATAAATATTTTTTGCAACGGTTTTTAACGGCTTGTCATCTGTACTCATCTATAAACAAGATCGTTACTTAACATATTTCTGATAATATTTTAAAAACCTTACCTCCCAATATTTTAGAGGGTCGCAATTTTCTGGATAGTTTTCTTTTTCGAAATGTTGCCTCATTGCGATAATAGCACCTGCACGGGAAGACTTCACTTTGTTGCAAGATTTGCTTTGCAAAAATGAAAATTTGCATGCTGGCTGGTCTGTTGTTGCTATTGGTTGATCTGTGGGTGGTGTTGGTTGATGTCGTGGAGTTGTGGACATTACAGAAACCAATTCCTGCTCGAATGCTTTGGCTGCAAGATCTGCATTTGAACATTTTAGAAAGCCATTTTTTTTGAAGCGAGGATCAATAAGTGTTGCGTTGCGAGGAATGGTACGAGTTTCAAAGCTGTCCAATCTTTCGGTTAAACGTTTCTTAATAAAACCGTGGACCACAATTCCCTCCTGTGTTTGTAAGGTTGTATGCAATTGATTAATTTTATGATGAATCTCGGTAATAACCGGAATGATCAGCGATACGGAAACTTTGGTGCTGGTTGAAATTGATAAAGTCGCTTCCTCGAAAGCAATTCTGACAGATCATGTAAAATTTCGAGTGCTTCTACTGAGATTGGTGAAGGGGCATTACGCAATGTTATCAATGTTAATGTAACATATTCATGAATTTTTAAAATTCTTTTTATCATTTCATATGCACTTTTCCAGCGTGTTGTTACTTCTTGTAATAATGTAAGCGGCTTTTCAGTATTCTGTGCTTCCTTCAACTTCGCAGCAGCTATTGTGCTTTGTTTAAAATAAGTAACTATTCCCTTGCATTTGGAGAGTATTATATTGACGACTTCAAGTTTTAAAACATCCTTAACCAGCAGGTTAATTGAATGTGCCAAGCAGGGCAAATGTTTCAATAGCAAAATCTCGCACGCTTTTTTCATTGTACTGTCATTGTCAGTTGTGACGGTGACGACCTTAGATGAAAGACCCCATTTATCTAACACTTCTCTGATTGAGTCGGCAATATTTTGTGCCTTGTGATTTGTGGGGGTTATTAATGGAGCTGTAGATAGCAATGCAGAGGTCAATTTATAGTTGTGCGTTACGAAATGGCATGTTATAGTTATATAACCTTCGCTTGCTGCAGATGTCCAAAGATCAGTGGTTAAACAAACTTGCTCAACAGTGTCTAAAACTGAACGCACTTTAAGCTGCAACTGATCATATTCGCTGGTTAACATTACATCATGAAAATAGGTTCTACTCGGCAACTTATAGCGCGGGACTGCCTCTTGCATAAGTTCCACAAAACCTTCATCATGAACACAACTGAAAGGTCGCACGTCTTTAGCAATCATTTTCATGACTTTTTGATCAATCTCTTTTTTATCGGAGAATCATTACTATAGAACGTTTCCTTGTTCAAAAAAATGTTCATTGCTTTTGGCGTTTGACCTGTTTTATTAATCAGGCGACTCGGATGCATGCGCTTAAGGTGATCATGAAGGCTTGAGGTATTGCCACCTGTCTTCAGCCATTTACCACAGTAGTGGCAAATACCATGCGTGTTGTTACTGCTTTTTTTGAAGTGGTCCCATACGATTGAACGTTCTTTTTTCCGTTTTGGTGCTTACTCCATCTCCAATTCTTCTGACGGTTCCGCTCCTATTAAATAAATTAATAAAAAATGCATGTTAGTAAACTGTATGTAATACACAAAATTAATTAAATAACATAATAAAACATTTATTTGCAGTCTTTGCTTAATGCTTGGTTGCTGACCGCCAATTTGTTGCGGCAATAGTTAATTTCGCGCCAAATTTATGAATACATGTACGTACATGCATGGAGGAAGCTTGGTCTGCTAATGATTAAAAACTTACTTTTCAGGTATTTATCCTGCATTTGTCATCCACGACATCCACCAACACCACCAACTAGAAATCCTAAATACTATAAAAGATTTTGTAAATTAAGGCACATTCCCAGCAAAAAAATTTCATTTATGAAAAGTGCTCAATTATTTCGTTAGGTTCCACATAAAGTTAGAGTGACCAGCTGTGCCAAATATTTGTATGGAAAAGTGTAAATATTTGTTGGTCACCTTGTTTGATTCATTTGCTCATTGTGTTAACAAATTGTAGAAAATTAAAGAAAAAAACATGGAAAATAGTGATTTCGCGATGGCATTAGCTGCTTTCATGCTTCTAAGGAGAAGGCGGAAAGCTAATGAGCTAAAACGAAGCTTGTCGCACCGTAAATGTTGGGTGAACCCATATTTGATATTCCATATTGCTTCATTTTGCTTAATAGCATTCAATAAATCAATTTTGTCAGCGCGAGAGAAGCTATCAAGTCGCTTACGTTTTAAATTTTTTGGCGCGTCCATTGTGTTTGCTGCACGAAATAATTGTGTAGCTATTATTCCGTTTTTAAGAACAGCTGATTATGGAATCCACAATTGTTCCACTATCGGAACTATCGATGAACTTTTCTGATGGTTGCTGGGAATTTAAAAACGGAAAGCATGCACGAAAATTTCTGACAACTGTTTTTTTATATAGAGTTGCAGCTAAAAATTACGTTTCGCAGCTGCTGGGAATGGGCCTTTATGAGAGAAAAATATGTAAAAATGCCTTTTACCTACAATTTAAACGTCTATTGTCACCGAAATCGCAGTTGCTTGTGTAATCATCGATGGTGGCCTTCAAACATCGATGGTTCCGTTGTTTTGAAAAACATCGATAGCATCGAGTTTTCACTCGATACTTCTGCACCTCTAGTCAGCATTAGAGTTGGGTAAACATCGTTCAATTTACTGAATAAGTTCGTTCGTTCTTTTTCAATCAGTGAACTAGATCGTTCTTTTTGTTCGTTCGATTTTGTTCCCTAATTTGATCTTTTTTGTTCATCGTTCGTTTTTGTTCGTTAAACCATACCATACGAACTCGAAAATAGTGAACGAAAACAAAGAAAAAGAACTACCATACCCGCTAAAAATAGCCAACAAACATACATAACAGCTAAAAAAAAAAGATCTACTGAACGTACAAGGAACATGAATGAACTAAAGAGCTAAAGTGAACAACTGAACAGAAAAGAACGATGAAGTTGAACTTATTCAGTTCGTTCACTTCAGTGAATAGTTCTTTTTTGTTCGTTCGTTCGCGAACGACACAACTCTAGTCAGTATTAGAGTTGGTATTTTTAGTTCAATTTGCTGAATAAGTTCAATAGTTCATTTTTCAGCTGTGAACTAAGTCAGTCATTCTATTCAGTTGTTCAGTTGTTCTGAACGATGAACGATAGAATATGAACAGGTCATTTTATTCAGTTGTTCAGTTGTTCTGAACGATGAACGATAGCATATGAACAGGTCATTTTATTCAGTTGTTCAGTTGTTCTGAACGATGAACGATAGCATATGAACAGGTCATTTTATTCAGTTGTTCAGTTGTTCTGAACGATGAACGATAGCATATGAACAGGTCATTTTATTCAGTTGGTTTGAATGAACATTGCTTCATTTTTGAATGCAATAAAGTCGATTTGTAACTTTTGAGCCTATTAAAAAAATTTTAAAACTTTAATGAGATTGATAACAAAGCTTCAACTTTTCTGCCAGTTGGTGGTCGCCTGATAAAGTTTGTAATCATTTGTTGATCAGCAACCGAAATCAACTAGCCTCAGCCTTAATTGCTGGTGGTGGATCAGCTTCAGAGGTTTCCTGAATTTGACGTTCGGTGCCCCCAGTAACTGTTGGATGCTTCAGCTTTAAGTGGCGCGTCAAATTGCTTTGAGACCCGCCAGCTATGGTCAGCACGGTTTTGCAAAAATTACACTTGCCGGTCTTTCCACCCTCACTTCCAATAAAATGGTTCCATACCTCACTACGTTTCCTCTTAGAAATTTTATTTTGGGAAAATTCAACAATAATCAAAAGTAACCAATTTCAGATTTCCGCCAACGAACGATATCGTTCACGAATTACTGAATTAGTTCATTCGTTCATTTCGATGACCCGTTCATATGAACTTATTCTGAACGAAACGACACAGCTCTAGTCAGTATGCATTGACACTTTGAAGTGAGCAGTCGTGTTGCGGAAAAGTAGTTGATTGTGTATTAGAAAATGTCGAATGTTGAGCTACAATTTTCAAAAGCCAATGAGAACCACATATCGCTAAAGCATTTAAAATAAACACTTTCCGTTGGTGAAAAATACCCACATTTTGATATTTTTTTAAATATTTTTTTGGTATAATTTTTTTCCTTTTCAAATAAAGTATAAACTTCCCGTTATTGGAAAATACCCACATTTTGGTATTTTTTTGTATATTTTTTCCCTTTTTAAATAAAATATACAATTTTCGTCGGCGAAAAATACCCGCACTTTGGTATTTATTTAGGTATTTTTTTTGTTTCTCTTTTTGCTTGTTGATCTTTTTTTTTTTTTTTTTTTGTGATTTCTTTGGTCTTTGTCCATTTGTTTCCGGCTTCGTAGAGAGCCTTTTATGTAGGACCAAATACAACAAGCGAAACATTGTCCTTCCCTTTCGAACGTCCGTCGTTCTTCCTTGCCAATCGCTCGCAGCTCCTCAGCGCCAAGCGACAAGTCTAAGTCTGGTAGTTAGTTCGAATTTAAACCTTCCGCTGGTCCGTCCAAACCTCAAGTTAATACTCAGCCTAAGCTCAAAGCAGAGAATTTAGCAATTCAGCAGGACAGCGCCCGTATAACCCTACAGGAATCAAAGAAAATCATAGCTCATTCCAAACTGGCGTCCAAAGAGTTCATTGCTGTGTCGGACAGGCTAGGCCAATTCGAAGCTAGATTTTCCAAGTCAGCCGGCGAATCACTGTATTCGCTACAGATGCGCCGGGATCAAATCCGATCCTTATGGGAAAAAGTAGAGCTTGTATTTGAACAAGGTTCCCAAAGACGGCGTTTCCATGGAAGATTTGCAAAGTATGCAAGCGAAATATGATCATTCATATTCCGTATATGAACGATGCGTCGCTCAAATGAGCGAGAGTATCGACACAGCATCCTCTAAAAATAAGCAACAACAATCATCTCTTCCATCCATATGAAGAGGTTGTAGTCTTCCCCCAATCGATACAGACGTCTTCGATGGAGACTATCTGCGCTGGCCCACTTTCCGGGATCTTTTTACAGCGATTTATATTAATAATTCTAGATTGACCCTAGTCGAGAAACTGTTCCACCTCAATGCTTAGACAAGCGGCGAGGCAGAGGGTATTGTTTCAAAATCTCCATTGACAAATGACGGTTTCCACTCAGCGTGACAGATTCTTTCGGAAAGATTCGAAAATAAGCGGCTGTTAGTTAACAGTCAGCTTAGAATCCTTTTAAATCGACCGTCGCGACGCGTCGGTTTCCCAAGAGTCTGACAAGGCGCTAAAAGAGCTCCAGAGCACAATCCAGGGGTGTTTGACAGCTTTGAGCTAGCTAAGGTCATTCCTATGCTCATCCAGACTGCCAAAACTTACCCTGTCCTTGTGGGAACAGTCCCTCCACAATAAGTCCGATATTCCGACTTGGGTCAAACTCAACAATTATCTGACTGAGCGCTATCGCTCGCTGGAAGCGATAGAAGACATGAGGCCTATGAACGCCCCGAGTCAATCCGATCGCAAGGATCTTAATAAAAAAAGATCAACTCTTTCGAAGCGAAGGTTAAGGTAAAGACACAAGCTCCAAAGCCAAAGTCTACCTGTAAGCTTTGTTCCAAAGAGAATCATCCAGTGCGTGTATGCCCACGGTTGCTGCAAATAGCTGTTACAGATCGGGCCTCCTACATTAAACAGCAGCAGCTATGTCTAAACTGTTTCGCCAGAGGACATCAGCTTAAAGAATGCAAAAGCAGCCATAACTGCTTCACTTGCAAAGGTCGCCACAATACATCGTGGTGACCCTCCTACTCAAACGGCCCCCAGGTCGTCGTTAAGTTCTGCTGCTACTCCATATCTTCCAAGTCAACCAATACAGTCCACTCAAGACCAAAGTTCGGCAAATATCCACACCTATTTCACGTCGATCACGCAAGGTGTCCTTTAAGCACTGCTATTATAAACATATGCCACCTTGGCACGTGTTATAAGGCTCGTGCGTTGATCGATTCTGGCTCCGAAGCCACATTCATTTCAGAACGAATGTTTAGAATCATCAAACTCCCATTTAAACGTGTGACAGCCCA
Organism: Scaptomyza montana; assembly: GCA_018904305.1. Taxonomy (NCBI): domain Eukaryota; kingdom Metazoa; phylum Arthropoda; class Insecta; order Diptera; family Drosophilidae; genus Scaptomyza; species Scaptomyza montana. The sequence goes on from JAEIGR010000023.1 coordinate 653,813, forward strand.
AGTTGCCGGACTTAAAGGCCTGTAAGCATGAGCTCCGTACAGCTCCCGTACCGTATACATGAGTATTACGATTGTAAAGGAGGGTTGACAATGTCAGCTTAGCTTGGATTGAAGCTTTTAAAAATCTGAAATGTACGCTGATAGTTTACAATGCCAACGTGAACAACATGTTCGAATTTCGAAAATGTAAAACAGCTGTATATGAGCTATGAAAAGCTGATGTTTGTTTTATGTTTGTGTCAAAATTTATAATGTGAATCAAAGTTGGAATCAGAAACGGAATTATTTTAAAAATGGAGAAAAAACAAGCAATTTTATTAGTTTATAATTCCATGATGACGCAGGCAGTTGTTGCTGCTGCTGCTGTAGTAGAAGAGGAAAATAATCAACATAAGCGCAATTCGAACAGTACAATCAGCTTAACCCATAAAATGGGTAAATAAGGGTATAATGGTTTTGTGCAAAAGTATGTAACAGTCAGAAGGAAGCATCTCCGACCCTATAAAGTATATATATTCTTGATCAGCATCAACAGCCGAGTCAATTTAGCTGTATCCGTCTGTCCGTCTGTCTGTCCGTCTGTCCGTCTGTCCGTCTGTCTGTCTGTCCGTCTGTATGAACGCGTGGATCTCAGAGACTACAAGAACTAGAGACTTCAGATTTGGGATATAAGTTCTCCATTACCATGAGCAGAACAAGTTTGATTCAAATTATCGATAACTATTCTGGTTTCTGATATACACATGTGATCGATAACAAAAATATCGAATTTGGAAAATGTAAAAATGAGGGTTGGAAGAATGGGGAACGATAGATTTTTTCTGAAATTTTCGTCCAAATCGGTTAAAAAACACGGGAGATATCGAATTTAATCGATTGAAATTAAGTCAGTATACCAAAGTCTTATATAAATTTAATTTATTTTTTGCAACTGGGTTCAGGGTATCTTCTAGTCGGGCTGTCCCGACTAGAGCCTTCTTACTTGTTTTTATTTAACAATGATTTTATTGTTATGTATTCATTAATCTGTACTTAATATATATTAAATCGTGAATTCTGTTATCATTTACCTCAGTATTGAGTAAAATAGAGGTAAAAACTTTGGAGCTTTCAAGCACATGTTAATAAATTCGAAAATACGCCATCTATTGACAGCTTTTAAAACAAAATTTTCGAATAGATTTTTTCCACTCCAAGCTGAGATGCAAGCGAAAGCGGCTACAGATTGAGAGTGAGTGAGATGAACTTATGTGAAAAATATGTGTGGCAGACAGAAGCAAAACATTTTCCAATCTCACGCTGACATTGTAAACGCGCCTTAACGACAAAAGTTGAATAATTCACATATTGTGGCGGTAGGCTAATTGTTTTTTGTAAATAAATCGGAAATGCAACTGTATTTTGTTGATTGTTTACATTTGGGAAAATAATTAAAGTGAAGAAAAATGGATGCGGATCAGCTAAATTTAATTGCAATAATGTGCGCAAACAACAAAATGTTGGCGATATTGAATAAAAGAAGGGACTCTGCAAAAGCAAAGCCCCAGAAACGGATTTGGGTAAATCCATATTTGATGGGCAGGGCTGAGCATGGACGATTTATAAGAGATGTAAGAACTTTTATTATACGACCAAACAATGCAAGTATATTGATTTTGCAACTTAATTTTAGTTTGAAAATTTGTGCAAGGAGCCGGCAGCTTTGTATGAAAATTTTCATATGTCGTCGAATAATTTTGCGGATTTGTATGGACTCGTGGAGCAGAATTTGGTACCGAAACGGTTCACAAGGCCAGATTCAATACCAACCAAAGTCAAGTTTGCAATTGTGTTGGAGTAAGTACATTGCAAAATCCATTGCATTATTGAAATTAATTTCAATAATTTATAAATTGCCTTACAGATATTTAGCTTCAGGTGATCTGCAACGGCACATAGGGTCGACCTACCGTGTCAGCAAACAGCACATGGGGACAACTGTAGAGCTTGTTTGCAACAGAATCATCCAGGCCTTATCTAGCGAGATTTCAAAATGGAAAAAGGAAGATATGCTTCAGTTTGCTTAGGGGTTCGAAGAGAAGTGGAATCTTCCAAACTGCATTGGAGCAAAAGATGGCAAACATGTTGCACTTCGCGCACCCCCCAATAGTGGCAGCGCGTTTTATAATTACAAGATATGCATATGCAAATTATGTTTTCTTCTGCCATACTAATTTAATTATTTATGTTATATTTTATAGGGCTTTTTTTCACTCGTCCTTCTCGGCATTTTTGATGCATCATATGTGTTCACATATATTGATGTCGGCGCTTATGGAAGCGAGGGTGACATGAACGCGTTTTCACACTCCAAATTAGGAAGGGCTATGTTCGCGGACAAGTTTAAGTTTCCAAACGATTGCATGGTGAACGGTCTGCTCGCGCCGTATTACCTTGTTGGTGATGACTCGTTTCCGCTGCATGAGCACTTGATGAAGCCGTTCGGGTCCCGGACCTTGACTCGGGAGGAATGCATTTTTAATTATCGGTTGAGTAGAGCTCGCCGCTGTATTGAAAATGCGTTTGGAATTCTGACGGCTAGGTGGATTGCGTTGCAACGGACGCTGTTGTGCAACCCCAGCAGAGCCCAAAAAATTGTGTATGCATGCTGTCTGCTGCACAATTTTTTAATAAAAAGGAGTCCGCAAAGTTATGGCAACCCGACCGACATAAATGTCGCGGAAAGCTTTAATGAAGCAAACGCAAATCCTTCACACGGACGAGCGAGGGACTATGCCAAACTGATCAGGAACCACTTAAAGGACTTTGTAAATTCTGCAAGTGGATATGTACCCTGGCGAGAGTGCCCAATAAAATAAATTAAAAACATCCAATGTGTTATTTTTTCACTCATTTTTATTTGTATCCTTGTTTGATTGTTGCAAATTAAACAAAAACTGAGTAACTTTCACCACAGCATCATCCCTGTTGTTCTCGTCAATTTTGCAAATTATTGAACGCCAAAGCAATAGGTACGGCTTCGTGGGACTTTGATTGGAAATCTTGTCGATTAAAGTTTTTGCGATTCTAGCATGTCCTTGATCAACTGGTCGTCATCAGCAGCCTCAGCAACCTTTCGCTTTTTTGCATTCTTTTGTTTCTGTAAAAATATATATATGTTTTTAATAAGCTAAAGAAGTTGCTGTGTTCTATTACTTACATACGAATACTGTTGTTGCTGACTCGTCGAGCCAGTGGACGCATCCACATCAACATCGAACAGAAACGGCTCCATTACGCTAGCGTTCGCATCCTCATCTCCACTGCAACACGAGCCCATCGTTCTGAAATAAAAATACTTGAATTGTTAATAATATGAAATTAAAATAGTACAAATTTCAAATGACTTACGTTCTCTGATCTGACATGGCAGGCAAAAAAGCTATATGCGCGGCAAACTCCCATTCGCCTATATTTGGGGCACTAAGCACACTGCCGCCAGCACTCCCACTCTTTGCCCGTTTGCGCCTTTGTTTTAGGTGGTACCTGTGGGTATCGCGTAGTCCCGCCCATGCCATCTTGCAATCATCAACTGCAATGTAAACACGCATATATATATATATATATATATATATATATATATATATATATATATATATATATATATATATATATATATATATATATATATATATTTTTTTTTTTTTATCCATCAATCAATCAATATCCAAATTGAAATTCCTATTCTTATTTAAAAACAGAAGCATATCAACAGCTTCGGGATTCAGTCTTGTTCTGCGGGCTGAAACAGTCCAACACTCTTTCTGATTCGCAAGAAGAGGCTTGGATGCATAAATATTTTTTGCAACGGTTTTTAACGGCTTGTCATCTGTACTCATCTATAAAAAAGATCGTTACTTAACATATTTCTGATAATATTTTAAAAACCTTACCTCCCAATATTTTAGAGGGTCGCAATTTTCTGGATAGTTTTCTTTTTCGAAATGTTGCCTCATTGCGATAATAGCACCTGCACGGGAAGACTTCACTTTGTTGCAAGATTTGCTTTGCAAAAATGAAAATTTGCATGCTGGCTGGTCTGTTGTTGCTATTGGTTGATCTGTGGGTGGTGTTGGTTGATGTCGTGGAGTTGTGGACATTACAGAAACCAATTCCTGCTCGAATGCTTTGGCTGCAAGATCTGCATTTGAACATTTTAGAAAGCCATTTTTTTTGAAGCGAGGATCAATAAGTGTTGCGTTGCGAGGAATGGTACGAGTTTCAAAGCTGTCCAATCTTTCGGTTAAACGTTTCTTAATAAAACCGTGGACCACAATTCCCTCCTGTGTTTGTAAGGTTGTATGCAATTGATTAATTTTATGATGAATCTCGGTAATAACCGGAATGATCAGCGATACGGAAACTTTGGTGCTGGTTGAAATTGATAAAGTCGCTTCCTCGAAAGCAATTCTGACAGATCATGTAAAATTTCGAGTGCTTCTACTGAGATTGGTGAAGGGGCATTACGCAATGTTATCAATGTTAATGTAACATATTCATGAATTTTTAAAATTCTTTTTATCATTTCATATGCACTTTTCCAGCGTGTTGTTACTTCTTGTAATAATGTAAGCGGCTTTTCAGTATTCTGTGCTTCCTTCAACTTCGCAGCAGCTATTGTGCTTTGTTTAAAATAAGTAACTATTCCCTTGCATTTGGAGAGTATTATATTGACGACTTCAAGTTTTAAAACATCCTTAACCAGCAGGTTAATTGAATGTGCCAAGCAGGGCAAATGTTTCAATAGCAAAATCTCGCACGCTTTTTTCATTGTACTGTCATTGTCAGTTGTGACGGTGACGACCTTAGATGAAAGACCCCATTTATCTAACACTTCTCTGATTGAGTCGGCAATATTTTGTGCCTTGTGATTTGTGGGGGTTATTAATGGAGCTGTAGATAGCAATGCAGAGGTCAATTTATAGTTGTGCGTTACGAAATGGCATGTTATAGTTATATAACCTTCGCTTGCTGCAGATGTCCAAAGATCAGTGGTTAAACAAACTTGCTCAACAGTGTCTAAAACTGAACGCACTTTAAGCTGCAACTGATCATATTCGCTGGTTAACATTACATCATGAAAATAGGTTCTACTCGGCAACTTATAGCGCGGGACTGCCTCTTGCATAAGTTCCACAAAACCTTCATCATGAACACAACTGAAAGGTCGCACGTCTTTAGCAATCATTTTCATGACTTTTTGATCAATCTCTTTTTATCGGAGAATCATTACTATAGAACGTTTCCTTGTTCAAAAAAATGTTCATTGCTTTTGGCGTTTGACCTGTTTTATTAATCAGGCGACTCGGATGCATGCGCTTAAGGTGATCATGAAGGCTTGAGGTATTGCCACCTGTCTTCAGCCATTTACCACAGTAGTGGCAAATACCATGCGTGTTGTTACTGCTTTTTTTGAAGTGGTCCCATACGATTGAACGTTCTTTTTTCCGTTTTGGTGCTTACTCCATCTCCAATTCTTCTGACGGTTCCGCTCCTATTAAATAAATTAATAAAAAATGCATGTTAGTAAACTGTATGTAATACACAAAATTAATTAAATAACATAATAAAACATTTATTTGCAGTCTTTGCTTAATGCTTGGTTGCTGACCGCCAATTTGTTGCGGCAATAGTTAATTTCGCGCCAAATTTATGAATACATGTACGTACATGCATGGAGGAAGCTTGGTCTGCTAATGATTAAAAACTTACTTTTCAGGTATTTATCCTGCATTTGTCATCCACGACATCCACCAACACCACCAACTAGAAATCCTAAATACTATAAAAGATTTTGTAAATTAAGGCACATTCCCAGCAAAAAATTTCATTTATGAAAAGTGCTCAATTATTTCGTTAGGTTCCACATAAAGTTAGAGTGACCAGCTGTGCCAAATATTTGTATGGAAAAGTGTAAATATTTGTTGGTCACCTTGTTTGATTCATTTGCTCATTGTGTTAACAAATTGTAGAAAATTAAAGAAAAAAACATGGAAAATAGTGATTTCGCGATGGCATTAGCTGCTTTCATGCTTCTAAGGAGAAGGCGGAAAGCTAATGAGCTAAAACGAAGCTTGTCGCACCGTAAATGTTGGGTGAACCCATATTTGATATTCCATATTGCTTCATTTTGCTTAATAGCATTCAATAAATCAATTTTGTCAGCGCGAGAGAAGCTATCAAGTCGCTTACGTTTTAAAATTTTGGCGCGTCCATTGTGTTTGCTGCACGAAATAATTGTGTAGCTATTATTCCGTTTTTAAGAACAGCTGATTATGGAATCCACAATTGTTCCACTATCGGAACTATCGATGAACTTTTCTGATGGTTGCTGGGAATTTAAAAACGGAAAGCATGCACGAAAATTTCTGACAACTGTTTTTTTATATAGAGTTGCAGCTAAAAATTACGTTTCGCAGCTGCTGGGAATGGGCCTTTATGAGAGAAAAATATGTAAAAAATGCCTTTTACCTACAATTTAAACGTCTATTGTCACCGAAATCGCAGTTGCTTGTGTAATCATCGATGGTGGCCTTCAAACATCGATGGTTCCGTTGTTTTGAAAAACATCGATAGCATCGAGTTTTCACTCGATACTTCTGCACCTCTAGTCAGCATTAGAGTTGGGTAAACATCGTTCAATTTACTGAATAAGTTCGTTCGTTCTTTTTCAATCAGTGAACTAGATCGTTCTTTTTGTTCGTTCGATTTTGTTCCCTAATTTGATCTTTTTTGTTCATCGTTCGTTTTTGTTCGTTAAACCATACCATACGAACTCGAAAATAGTGAACGAAAACAAAGAAAAAGAACTACCATACCCGCTAAAAATAGCCAACAAACATACATAACAGCTAAAAAAAAAAGATCTACTGAACGTACAAGGAACATGAATGAACTAAAGAGCTAAAGTGAACAACTGAACAGAAAAGAACGATGAAGTTGAACTTATTCAGTTCGTTCACTTCAGTGAATAGTTCTTTTTTGTTCGTTCGTTCGCGAACGACACAACTCTAGTCAGTATTAGAGTTGGTATTTTTAGTTCAATTTGCTGAATAAGTTCAATAGTTCATTTTTCAGCTGTGAACTAAGTCAGTCATTCTATTCAGTTGTTCAGTTGTTCTGAACGATGAACGATAGAATATGAACAGGTCATTTTATTCAGTTGTTCAGTTGTTCTGAACGATGAACGATAGCATATGAACAGGTCATTTTATTCAGTTGTTCAGTTGTTCTGAACGATGAACGATAGCATATGAACAGGTCATTTTATTCAGTTGTTCAGTTGTTCTGAACGATGAACGATAGCATATGAACAGGTCATTTTATTCAGTTGGTTTGAATGAACATTGCTTCATTTTTGAATGCAATAAAGTCGATTTGTAACTTTTGAGCCTATTAAAAAAATTTTAAAACTTTAATGAGATTGATAACAAAGCTTCAACTTTTCTGCCAGTTGGTGGTCGCCTGATAAAGTTTGTAATCATTTGTTGATCAGCAACCGAAATCAAGGGACTAGCCTCAGCCTTAATTGCTGGTGGTGGATCAGCTTCAGAGGTTTCCTGAATTTGACGTTCGGTGCCCCCAGTAACTGTTGGATGCTTCAGCTTTAAGTGGCGCGTCAAATTGCTTTGAGACCCGCCAGCTATGGTCAGCACGGTTTTGCAAAAATTACACTTGCCGGTCTTTCCACCCTCACTTCCAATAAAATGGTTCCATACCTCACTACGTTTCCTCTTAGAAATTTTATTTTGGGAAAATTCAACAATAATCAAAAGTAACCAATTTCAGATTTCCGCCAACGAACGATATCGTTCACGAATTACTGAATTAGTTCATTCGTTCATTTCGATGACCCGTTCATATGAACTTATTCTGAACGAAACGACACAACTCTAGTCAGTATGCATTGACACTTTGAAGTGAGCAGTCGTGTTGCGGAAAAGTAGTTGATTGTGTATTAGAAAATGTCGAATGTTGAGCTACAATTTTCAAAAGCCAATGAGAACCACATATCGCTAAAGCATTTTTTAATAAACGAATTGCTCAACAATTCACAACATACACAATTAGAAAATTAAAAAATTTTTTAATTCACGGCTAAAATTTAGAATTTAAAATTTAAATGAAAAAATGAGGATTCAGATGCAAAAACAAAAGCTAATGGGCCACAAGAAATATTTAAAAATATTACTTTAGTTTTAGTATTATATTGTTAAATAAAAAGTTATTTAAAAAAATTAATTCCGACAACAGATTTGTTATATATTTTTCATTTCAAATTCTTTCATTTGCTGCAGCTAACAATAACACTAGCAAGAGCAGTGCCGTAAATGAAGTCATAGCTGTCTCTTTCTTATCTTTCTCTTGCTCACTGCTCTCTTCGTAAAATAAGTACGTCGCCACAGCGGAATAGAACACCTTATTATTGTTTCACCATGGGCCGCAGGTCGTGGGTTCAAGCTCCGATTCCGACCGAGACATATGGGGTGTTCAACAGCTCCGTTTCATCGTTTCATGTTTCAAAGTTGAAACGATTAACTCGTGAACGGCATTTTGGGTGTCAATGCGTTTCAAGTTTGTGCAGTCAGCTGTTGTTTGTTTACATATCTTATTCTTCAATTTTTGTCACTGTTGTTGTTTACCGCGGTTATACTTTATTTATAAAAAATGCTTTTTAAAAGTGCTAACGATATGCTATGCGATGCTTTAGCAAAGCAAGTTATTAGAGAAATAGAGGATATTGGAGGTGAGAAGAGCTCGTTGTTTGAATTAGTTGCTCAATTACATACTTTTAACATTTGGCGGCCATTAATCATATGTGTTCATACTTTTTTGCACAAAAATACACCAAATATACTAAAAAGTACTGAACATCGATAGCAAATATCGACTAAATATCGTGCTCTTCTCATCTTTACTTTGTTGAAACTTGAAACACTTTTTGTATACATAGGCTGGGGTGTTTCAACGTTTCAAGAAATTTTCTATTGGGGTGTTCAACAGCTCGTTTCATCGTTTCACGTTTCAAAGTTGAAACGTCTCGCAACAACAACATACATAGAAAATTTCTTGAAACGTTGAAACACCCCAGCCTATGTATACAAAAAGTGCTTTTATGTCTTTTTATACTCGTTACCGAAGTTAAAGAGTATATTGGGTTTGTGCAATGTCCGTCATGGTGTCCGTCTGTCTGTCCGTCTGTATGCTCGCAACTTATTTCCACACCCTTCAAGCTAGAGACTTGAAACTTTCCAATTCTCTTTATCTACGGGATAGGAAATTAAAGTGTCAAGATGGGGATTCTGCGATAACTGGGGGCTGGCAAAACGTTAAATTTGATAACTCAAAACCGATAAATTCACCTTATTCGCACATCCTTACAGCTAGAACTACCAAATTTGGTTGGAGGATTTCAAAAGACATCCCTCTAAGATCTGCATCAAAAATTTTGGAGCCTCGCCGACCCATACCGCCCCCAGCCCCCCGTTACCGAAGGTAAAGAGTATATTGGTTTTGTGCAATGTCCGTCATGGTGTCTGTCCGTCGGTCTGTCTGTTCGTCTGTATGGTTGCAAGTTTTTTCCACACCCTTCAAGCTAGAGTTTGGGAACTTTCCGAATATCTTTGTCTATGGGAAAGTAAATTAAAGTGTCAAGATGGGGGTTCTACGATAACTGGGGGGCTGGCAAATCGATAAATTCGATAACTCAAAACCGATAAATCCACATATTTCGCACATCCTTACAGCTAGAACTACCGAATTTGGTAAGCAGATAGCTACTAACAGCCCCCAAAAAACTGCATCAACAATTTTGGAGCCACGCCCACCCATTTCGCCTCCAGCCCTCCCACAGTTTTTGAGCTGTAGCCACCAAATTTGGTGCCAAGATAGGTGATGATGACCCCAAAAAACTGTATCAAAAGTTTGGATGCCACGACCAACCATACCGCCCCAGCCCCCCTCTCCACACTTTTTACAGACTTCGAGCTAGAGTCACCAAATTTGGTATGAAGATAGCAATTGACATCCCACATGGATCTGAAACAAAAATTTGGATGCCATGCCCAACAATTTCACCCCCAGCCCCCCTTGCTCCACCTTTTACAAACCTCGAGCTAGAGTCACCAAATTTGGTAGGAAGATAGCAATTGACATCCCACATTGATCTGAAGCAAAAATTTGGTTGCCACACCCAGCCATACCGCCCCCCAGTCCCCCTTTCTTCACCTTTTACAATCTTCGAGCTAGAGTCACCAAATTTGGTATGAAGATAGTTATTGACATCCCACATAGATCTGCATCAAAAATTTGGATGCCACGCCCAACCATACCGCCCCCAGCCCCCCTTTGACCAATTTTACAAACTTTGAGCTAGAGTCACCAAATTTGGTATGAAGATAGCAATTGACATTCCACAAAGATCTGCATCAAAAATTTGGATTCCACACCCACCCATACCGCCCACATCCCCCCTTTTCTACAACTTTTACAAACTTTGAGCTAGAGTCACAAAATTTGGAAGGAAGATAGCTGGTGGCATCCCCATCTGCATCGGAGAATCTTTAAGGCAGCGTACACCCCCGTACCCCTATGCAAACAGGCCTCTTTTTACCGGTTTTAATACTGGTAACGAGTATACCGCAGTCGGTTGCGTCCGACTTCAACGTTTCCACTTGTTTATTGTTGCAGACGATGCGTTTCCTCTACACAAGAGGATTATGAAGCCATACGGGTCGCGCTCACTCAGCGTACCCGAACGTGTTTTCAATTATAGGCTCAGTCGAGGTCCCCACTGCATTGAAAATGCATTTGGCATTTTGACCGCCAAATGGATGGCTGTGCAAGATTTGTTAGAAATAACATTAAGGAATATGTAAACTCAAGCGAAGTTTCTGTTCCTTAGCAAAATAATTTGTCTGGTATTTAAATTAAACAAAACAATGAATTCATTAAGAAATAAATTTGATTGGTTTTTTTTCATGCTCATTGATTAATGCGATTTTATCTCCTCGAAAAAAGCTTTCAAACCGCTATCGTTTTAAATTTTTTTGTGTGTCCATTTCATATGCTGCCCGTAATAATTGGAAAACTATTATTCCGTTATTAAGAACAGCTGATTTTGGAATCCACAATTGTTCCACTATCGGAACTATCGATTAACTTTTCTGATAGTTGCTGGGAATTTAAAAACGGAACACACACAAGAAAATTTCTGACAACTGTTTTTTTTATATAGAGTTGCGCATAATAGTACCGGTTTGCAGCTGCTGGGAATGGGCCTTTAAGCGAAAATGTTTTTTTCCAAAAATATGTGTTCTTTATACGAAATGTGCGAAATGCGGGGTGTACGTTAACCGAGGGTCCACTGTATTTCTAAAATATGTATTATATCTGTTGGAATTACTGTTTAGAACATTTACTGCATAATTTATGTTAAAAACCTTATCTGCAGCTGAAAATTTGCTTCTACCATCATTATTTTGTCTTGGAATATTAATTATGCTTATTGATTAGCAAAAAATATCGATACTTATCGATAAGCAAATTTCACGATATTTCGCATTACTAATAGCAACACGTTTCGTTTTTTGTTATTGCTATTTAGAGTTGGTATATTTAGTTCAATTTGCTGAATAAGTTCATTTTCAGCTGTGAACTAGGTCAGTCATTCTATTCAGTTGTTCAGTGGTTCTGAACAATGAACGATAGAATATGAACAGGTCATATTATTCAGTTGCTCAGTTGTTCTGAACGATGAACGATAGAATATGTACAGGTCATTTTATTCAGTTGCTCAGTTGTTCTGGACGATGAACGATAAAATATGAACAGGTCATATTATTCAGTTGGTTTGAATGAACATTGTTTCATTTTTGAATGCAATAAATTAGTTTTGTAACTTTTGAGCCTTTTAAATAAATTTTCAAATTTTAATTAGATTGATAACAAATTTTCAACTTTTCTGCCAGTTGGTGGTCGCCTGATAAAATTTGTAATTATTTGTTGACCGAAATCAAGGGACTTGCCCCAGCCTCAATTGCTGGTGCTGGATCAGCTTCAGAGGTTTCCTGAATTTGACGTTCGGTGCCCACAGTAACTGCTGGATGCTTCAGCTCTAAGTGGCGCGTCAAATTGCTTTGAGACCCGCCAGCTATGCTCAGCACGGATTTGCAATAAATACACTTGCCGGTCTTTCCACCCTTACTTCCAATAAAATGGTTCCATACATCACTACGTATCCTCTTAGACATTTTATTTTGGGAAAATTCAACAATAATCAAGTTTAACCAATTTCAGATTTCTGCCAAAATAAACTAACGATATCGTTCACGAACTACTGAATTAGTTCATTCGTTCATTTCGATGACCCGTTTATATGAACTTATTCTGAACGAAACGACACAGCTCTTATGCTTAGCCGTAGTGGTAGCCGAAAACCGAGAGCGAGATCAGAGCAGAGCAAAGGAAATTTTTTTATTTGCTACGGCTCTTTTCAGTGTTTCGGATGTATGTCACCCTTTTCTCCAATAACGCTGCCGGGGAACGTTCCTATTCAACGTTGAAAAGATTGAAAACCTCTGTAAGAAATACTATGGGTCAGAGCCGGCTTTCAGTCTCGCATTTTTATCAGCAAACGCAGAGCTTGTGGAAATGACAGAGACCGCTGGAATCATCGATTAAAAGCGACCGTTATATTATAATCATTAAAATTATTAATTCTATCCTTTGCGTATTTGATTATTTTATGGAGCAGAGGAGGCGCTAAGTTCGTCAGGCCTAGAGCGGCCATTTTCGTAAACCGCCCCTACCTTCGGTATTAGAGAATAACAAGTTCCCTTAAGGCTTTCGCATGCTGAAATAATTACACCGTCGTGAAAGAAGGGTAATATAAGTATGTCAGCAACAACTGCGAGTGAAATGCATATACAAGGAAGTATGCGTACACAAATATTGAATAACTTTAGCGTTAAAAAATTATGTGTTAAAAATATAGAATTTAATTAATTAATTTGTGTATGTGGTGTGGCTAGTTTATTTGGCAATCTTGTTTTTATCGAATCCACAATGGATCACCAGAAGTATATTGATATCCTAAAAAAAAAATTTTGCACCAAACCGCCACGAAATTTGTACTGAATTGACTTTTGGCTCCTACAAGACAACGTCCCAAAACATTATGCCAACAATACAATGGTTTGGTAGCTCTATGTTGCTAAAAACCATTTGGATTCGCCACCTCAATCCACTAATCTCAATCCCAATCTGTTGGACCTCCTGAGGCGCAGGATTCGACTATAGACTATTGCGTCTAATGATATGCTCAAAAATGTCCTTATTGAAGAGTGGAGCAAACTAACGGCAAAGGATATCAAGAAATTGGTCCAAACAATGCAAAATCGGCGGCTGAAGTTATAAAACGTAAAGGGTTTCCGATTTCATACTTAATTCATACATATAATTCAAATAACTTTAATACAACTATCGGTTGATTTTTGTACTCTGCACGCATACTTTTTCTGATCCGAAATCCGTTGTTTTAGTTGAAAAAAAAAAAAATCAGAATAGCTCATAATAAAATAAAAGCAAATATCACGAATTGTTCATAATTTATGTGTTATTCAGCAAAAATATCCTTTTGACAATACCTAAACTACAAGTAAGGTTTGTTACAGCCAAAGTTAAGCATTGAACCTGTACGCATACATTCTATTCCTAGTTTACATAATATTTTAATGCGAATGAATCGAATGAAGTGTTTGTAGATTAACCCTAGACAGCCCCTTTGGGTTAAACCCTATCACTAAGAATAAATATTATAGAGCAATCATTGCGTACGGGGCTTGTTGGGAACTCATGAGGCTGTACATTTGTGAAAAAAACTTTCTGAGTGCTCCCATAGCACTTCGGGTGTCGAGCCGAATGGAAGCTCTCGCGTTCTTGCTCAGAATTATTTTTGTTTGCGCTTAGACCAGTGTTCGGAACCGTACGATAGTTATCGTACATGTACGATATTTTCATGCCTGCGTACGATGTACGATAGCACATTATTATCGCACGCAGATTGTACGATAATTTCCATCAAAAGAGAATAAGTTTATATTCGATATTTCGAACATTTCGATTATGTTCGCAGCTGTTACGCAAAGATCTATATTTAAATCAAGTGAGACAACAAAATTTAATTGGTATAATCGTTGTAGTGTATTGACAAGTACGTATATCTTTCAAATACAGTGTGTATAATATATATAACTTTACTTACCTATCAATTATTTTTAATATGTACAATAAAGAATGAGTTCAGACTCGGACACCACACCTCCCAGAAAAATCGCCAAAGTCATGAGCAAGCATCGCCAACAAAAATTCAGAGAAGCTTGGCTTCAAAATGAAGATTTTAAACAATGGCTTTGCAAGGTGCCTGAAGATCAGTACAGAGCTAAATGCCGTACATGCAATGTTCTAATGAATGCTGAGTTGACTGTGATAAAAAATCACATGACATCGAAAGCTCACCTTCGTAAACCTCTAGCACGCCAACGAACTATTTCTTCTTTTATAAAAAAATCTGACGAAATCAGCACGAAAGCCAAAGCAGCTCAAGGACTTGAAATAAAGTTATGTGGTTTTCTAGCCGAACATAACCTATCCTTCACTACATTAAATCATTTGACAAGCATATTGCAAAGTTCTGTGCCTGACTCTGAAATTATTAAAAACATGCAGATGAAATCAACAAAAGGAACGGCAATAGTAAAAAATTCTTTTATTTTATTTGTTACTACGTTTTCATATCCATTTCTTCTTTATAAATAAAATTATGTAAGAGCTAATTTCAAATTGGGCGAGTTTATTGGACTTCAAGTGGAAAGGGAGTCGGTTCAGGTTTGTACCAAGCGTGAACATATGTTCTGTTGATTTGAAAGCGGTCTTTTAAAAAAAGTACGATAATTTCGGTCCATGTACGATAATTTTACGCCCCTGGTACGATAGTCAGCTCGCTTCAGGTTGCTAACACTGGCTTAGACGCAGAGTGGCAGCCGAATGAGACGGTCGGTCCACGCAGCTCTGCTGTTTATATGCGTGTGAGATTTGCGTGTATGGTTTTGTTATTTTTGCGTGATAGTTTTGTTATTTTTGGGGTGGGATTTTTAAATTTGAAAAGCGCTTGAATGTGTGCGCTCACATTTATGCATTAATGGTTATTTGTATGCATGTCAAGTGTACAAGAACCTGTCTCAGTTTTTATGATATTTTTATTTATTTTTACAGGTGTATATATTTAAGACTTTCTTATTTTGTTTATTAAAAAGCACATATGAAATAATTTTAAAATTTTGCCATATTTTTTATTTATTTAATTATATCTACGATTGATGATTTACATAACAAATTTCTTTTCTATTAACATATAATTAAGTCATATCAAAACAATACATTTAAGATAAAGCATTTTTCACAAGCAGCAACAAAAATGTGTAAACACCCAGAAATCTATGAATTCCTTTTTGTATGCCCACAAAAGCTTATTTGCTACACTATCAAGTTTGCCGCTCGAAGCGTAAATAACATTGATATATGTAGTTTTATTAGACTATTTTTAGCAATTTCTCAATTTTTAGCTTAGTGCCAACTTACTATAATCAAAATATACAACTATAACAAATATATTATTAAATTACATATCAACAATAGCACTTAAATTATATTAGGGTATCCAACACTCAACATTCGTCTGTTCATATTCTTATTCAACGTGTTCGCTATTTAAGTCTATTAGTGTGCGTGTGTGTGTGTGTATTCACAAAAGAAGCAAAACAGAACTGCCGCACAAAATATAAAATCGACAATTTCAGACTTCTGCTTGAATCTGCTTTATGCAGTCCAACTTGGGAGGGTAGTATAAACTTAATATGAACTTTGTCAAAATTAATAGCAAAACGTGAGATACTTTAATATTATTTATGTTCATATTTTTTATTTATATATCGAAAATAAACTATATATATATAAAAAGTAAATATTTGAGTTTTAATTGGCTTTTATTCAATATTGGTACAAAGGGTATTTTTACTTCGTGCATTTTTTGTTGAAGCACTGGTTTTGTTATTTTGGAAATGGCAGAGAAGAACAAATTTCGTTTTTTATGCGCTGTGTGCGTGCACATGAATATATATATTTTATACGTATGCATGTGTGCGCTTTGTTGATCTGCTGGTGGCCGTCAATAGCAAAATTACGTCATATCAAGTCGACTCATAGGTCATATTCAAATATGACCCCATAACATTTGTAATGGCCTCCTCGTGGTGTTCCCCGGGTACCGATTGACTATTTATGTGATTTGGGAGATATGTATATATTTAATATTATTTAACATAATTAATAATAAATATAGTTGCCCACCCAAAAGCCCTGCACCAGCATGCAAATGTATGTAGTGTCACATGTAAAAAATCATATTGTAGATGTTGAGAAAGGTCAGGTTTTGCTATTGACGGCCACCAGCAGATCAACAAAGCGCACACTTATGCTTACGTATAAAAATATATATATTCATGTGAACGCACACGGCGCATAAAATAAAAACGAAATTTGTTCTTCTCTGCCATTTTTTTCCGAATAAAAAGGTTAAACAAAACCAGTGCTTCAACAAAAAATGCACGAAGTAAAAATACCCTTTGTACCAATATTGAATAAAAGCCAATTAAAACTCAAATATTTACTTTTTATGTATATATAGTTTATTTTCGATATATAAATAAAAAATATGAACATAAATAATATTAAAGTATCTCACGTTTTGCTATTAATTTTGACAAAGTTCATATTAAGTTTATACTACCCTCCCAAGTTGGACTGCATAAAGCAGATTCAAGCAGAAGTCTGAAATTGTCGATTTTATATTTTGTGCGGCAGTTCTGTTTTGCTTCTTTTGTGAATACACACACACACACGCACACTAATAGACTTAAATAGCGAACATGTTGAATAAGAATATGAACAGACGAATGTTGAGTGTTGGATACCCTAATATAATTTAAGTGCTATTGTTGATATGTAATTTAATAATATATTTGTTATAGTTGTATATTTTGATTATAGTAAGTTGGCACTAAGCTAACAATTGAGAAATTGCTAAAAATAGTCTAATAAAACTACATATATCAATGTTATTTACGCTTCGAGCGGCAAACTTGATAGTGTAGCAAATAAGCTTTTGTGGGCATACAAAAAGGAATTCATAGATTTCTGGGTGTTTACACATTTTTGTTGCTGCTTGTGAAAAATGCTTTATCTTAAATGTATTGTTTTGATATGACTTAATTATATGTTAATAGAAAAGAAATTTGTTATGTATATCATCAATCGTAGATATAATTAAATAAATAAAAAATATGGCAAAATTTTAAAATTATTTCATATGTGCTTTTTAATAAACAAAATAAGAAAGTCTTAAATATATACACCTGTAAAAATAAATAAAAATATCATAAAAACTGAGACAGGTTCTTGTACACTTGACATGCATACAAATAACCATTAATGCATAAATGTGAGCGCACACATTCAAGCGCTGTTCAAATTTAAAAATCCCACCCCAAAAATAACAAAACTATCACACACGCATATAAACAGCAGAGCTGCGTGGACCGACCGTCTCATTCGGCTGCCACTCTGCGTCTAAGCGCAAACAAAAATAATTCTGAGCAAGAACGCGAGAGCTTCCATTCGGCTCGACACCCGAAGTGCTATGGTAGCACTCAGAAAGTTTTTTCACAAATGTACAGCTCATGAGTTCCCAACAAGCCCCGTACGCAATGATTGCTCTATAATATTTATTCTAAGTGACCCTATTAAACCCTATTATGCTAAAAAAAAAAACAAAATTAAATATTTTCAGATTTATTTTACAAAATTTGGAAAATGCAATAAAGTGTTGCTATGGTTCTGTAAAGCAAATTTTTTATAAAGGTTTTGAGCTCTAAAATAAATCCAAATTATAATATGATAAACTAATATCATCATGGGCTATTGGTTCTGAAAACGGAAACAACAACCTCAACGTCAAGAGAGCGAGAGTATGCAGCGGTAAAACATACAACAACCACCGATCACTCTTTTTTTTTTTGCGTCACTGCCACAAGGTGCTGCCAGAGTCTCCGAACCAGAAATTCCTATATATGGGAAAAAAATTTGCTAAAAATTATGTGCAAATCGCCAAAAAAAAAAATTGCCAAACAATTAAAATTTTCGTTTTTAACAAATATATGTAAATATTTTAGAATAATAAAATCAATGTTAAAAAATACTTAATTTAACCAGTGGAAACGTTGCAGTCGGACCCAACTAACTGCTATCTTCATACCAAATTTGGTGACTCTAGCTCGAAGTTTGTAAAAGGTGTGGAAAGGGGGGCTGGGGGGCGGTATGGGTGTGCCTGGCAACCAAATTTTTGCTGCAGATCAATGTGGGATGTCAATTGCTACCTTCATACCAAATTTGGTGACTCAAGCTCGAAGTTTGTAAAATGTGGGGAAAGGGGGCTGGGGGCGGTATGGGAGGGCGTGGAATCCAAGTTTTTGATGCAGATCTATGTGGAATGTCAATTGCTATATTCATTCTAAATTTAGTGACTCTAACTACAAGTTTGTTAATGTTGGGGAAAAGGGAGCTGGGCCGGAATGGGTGGGCGTGGCATCCAAATTTTTGATGCAGATTTATGTGGGATGTCAACAACTATCTTCATACCAAATTTGGTTACTCTAGCTCGAAGTTTGTAAAAGGTGAAGAAAGGGGGACTGGGGGGTGGTATGGCTGGGTGTGGCATCCAAATATTTGCTTCAGATCTATGTGGGATGTCGATTGCTATCTTCATACCAAATTTTTGATGCAGATCTATGTGGAATGTCAATTGCTATCTTCATACCAAATTTGGTGACTCTAGCTCAAAGATTGTAAATGGTGGGTAAAGGAGGGCGGAATGGATGGGCATGGCTCCAAACCTTTGATGCAGATTTTTGGGGGTCGTTGCTAGCTATCTTCCTACCAAATTTGGTGGCTTTAGCTCCACAACTCTGGAAGATACGCGTTTTCCCGTTTGTGACGAAGCGTTGGGGCGGACGGGGGCGGCTTGGGCAGTATTGGTGGGCGTGGCATCCAAACTTTTTATGCAGATTTTTTTGGGTCGTTGCCAGCTATCTTCCTACCAAATTTGGTGGCTCTAGCTCCACAACTCTGGAAGATATGTGGAATGTCAATTGCTATCTTCATACCAATTTTTGGTGACTCTAGCTCAAAGATTGTAAATGGTGGGTCAAGGAGGGCGGAATGGGTGGGCGTGGCTCCAAAACTTTGATGCAGATTTTTGAGGGTTGTTGCCAGCTATCTTCCTACCAAATTTGGTGGCTCTAGCACCACAACTCTGGAAGATACGCGTATTCCCGTGTGTGATGAAGCGTTGGGGCGGCTTGGGCAGTATTGGTGGGCGTGGCATCCAAACTTTTGATGCAGTTTTCGGGGGGTCATCATCACCTATCTTGACACCGAATTTGGTGGCTATAGCTCAAAATTTGTGGGAGATATAAGCGTTTTGACTTTAAAATGCGGGGGCTGTGGGCGTAATGGGTGGGCGTGGCTCCAAAATTTTTGATGCAGTTTTTTGGGGGTTCCTAGTAGCTATCTTCTTACCAAATTTGATATTTCTAGCTGTAAGGATGTGCGAAATATGTGGAATTATCGGTTTTGAGTCATCGAATTTATCGATTTGCCAGCCCCCCAGTTATCGTAGAACCCCATCTTGACACTTTAATTTACTATCCCATAGATAAAGAGAATTGGAAAATTTCAAGTCTCTAGCTTGAATGATGTGAAAAAAAGTTGCGACCATACAGACACCATGAAGGACATTGCACAAAACCAATATACTCTTTACCTTCGGTAACTAGTATAAAAAGGAACATGATTTCTGTATCTTATGCAAGTATATTTACATTGATTTAAAGCAGTGATGTCCAAAATTTGAAAAGGCAGCCACGCGTGGTTGGCAAGAAAAATTCTGCCGGCGTTGAGCCGACACATGTATAGAGAGAAAGAATATGTGTATTCTATAAATATAACGCTCGGCAGCTTGTTCTCTTACGATGCGCGTGTTCGGTTGCATTTGCTCTCTCGACTCATGTGTTCGGCTGAAGCTCAAAAGTCAAACGCGCAATCATTCGCTATGCTGCATTGCAAAAAAAATGTTTGATGTCAATTGGGAAAATGAATTATTTTTCATTGAGAATATGGATGGTAAAAAGCTCAATGTTAATTGTGCCATTACGATACATGTCGCTTTACCTTTGATATTATACTTTTTTTTATGCTTGGATCGCACGCATTTTATTTTTTCAGTGTAAAGCAGTAAAACGTCACGTCGCAACGCTTTCATTGTGTGAGCTTGGACACCACTGATTTAAAGAATACTCAAAATGCTATCATACTCGTCAGCTTCGATCATGGCAGTGGCTGATATCAAAAAGCTATGCGCCTGTTGCGCATTTTCAATACGAGAAATATGCTCTTGTTGGATCAGTGGAATCCTTGCGAATCCATTGCTTGAACTCTTCATCTTGGAGCCAGGCATCACGAACATTTTTCTTATACATTTTTGGCATTTTGACCCAATCACAAAACACAGCAAAACACTGAGCAAATGCTTTCAAATTTGTTCATATAATCGAACGACTGAACAACTTATAAAATCTGTGTGAGCCACTATTAATCGCAATTTGTGCAGTTAATTGCAAAAAGGTAAAAAAAAAGGCAAAAATGATAAAGATATATAAAAATTGCTAGTTTTGCAAGTTGCTTAAATTGCAAAAGACAAATTAAAAATTGCTAGATTTGTCTAATAGCATATAGAAATAAATAGCAAATATTTTTAATCGTTGCTGAATGTAGCAACTAAACTGCTAAAGTGGCAGCACTTCTGCCACATAAGAGCTGAACTCGCTCTCTTTTGCTTTGCTCTCTGTATGTTCTAGCGCGTTTTGATCAAACCCAATGTGACATATGAATGCTCTACATGAAGCAAACTGACAGAATGAGGCAAAGTACACGTCAGTACTCGAGTATGAACAAAAATGTTTGACTGCTTGCAGTTCTTTGATTATATGTAGCTGAAATTTTATAAGTTTTATTATACAAAAGGTATTACTGTATGTTTCTAAACATATTGGATTTTCTTTTTCAAATAAATGGTTTGAAAATTTTGATAAAGAAAATCTACCCTCAGCCAATAAAAACGTAAAGGATTTTTAAATTTATTTTTTCCATTTGAATTCAAACATATAACGACCGTCAGTTAACAGAGACGAAACAAATGAGCGTTCATCATGGCTCGCTCACAAGAAAGGGTGCAATAACAACAAGTAAGAAGGCTCTAGTCGGAAGAGCCCGACTAGAAGATATCCTGAACCCAGTTGCAATAAATATATTAAATTTATATAAGACTTTGGTATACTGACTTAACCTCAATCGATTAAATTCGATATCTCCGGTGTTTCTTAACCGATTTGGACGAAATTTTGAGAAAAGTTTTTTCGGTACCCATTATTTCAACCCTTATTTTTACATTTTCCAAATTCGATAATTTTTGTTTTCGATTCCATGTGTATATCGGAAACCAGAATAGTTATCGATAATTTGAAGCAAACTTGTTCTGCTATTGGTATAGGAGAACTTATATTCAAAATCTGAAGTCTCTAGCTCTTGTAGTCTCTGAGATCCACGCGTTCATACAGACGGACAGACGGACATGGCTATATCGACTCGGCTGTTGATGCTGATCAAGAATATATATACTTTATGGGGTCGGAGATGCATCCTTCTGCCTGTTACATACTTTTGCACAAAACCATTATACCCTTTTTTTTACCCATTTTATGGGTTAAGGGTATAAAAAAAAAGAAGCCAAAGGGCCAGCAGAAGCGCTTTTGGCGCATTAACGTGCATCTAGTTTCATATTGAAATGCGTGCGTGAAGGTTGAATATTTCGAGAGTGTTAAAGGAGTCTTAGTCCCCAGCGAATCAATTCAACTTTAAGTGGGTCAAAATGTTTGAAAACAAAACATAGCATTTAAAATGAACAGCTTAAGCGTTGCCAACGGCAAACAAATACAATATCATTAATACACGAACAATGTTCCGGGAAAAGTTCATGGTTTTTATTGATAGATATCAGGGTGCATTTCAATTGCAATTTTTTGCCGCATAGTGAAAATAAATAAAAGATAAACAAGCGCACGCACATCCTTGCTCACTATTGTAAAATATGCTTGTGCATACGTGAACAATCCATGTCAACACACACATTAGTATAGCCATGCGTCATTCTATAGTATTAAGAACCAGCTCAGAACTAGTTGCCAAAGAGACAGTTGCTGATTCTCGTTTGCTTTTCAATGTTCAATGCTGTTTACATTGACTCGGAGCTGTCCTACAAGACCAGTCACTCTGCTCAGCATTAACTTATAACTAGGTTAACACTTTTTATATTAAAGTCAAAATTAGGAATAGTTGCAAAACTGATTCCTTGGAGTAAAAAAAAAGACTATTGCAAGCAAATCCAATTTTGATTTTAATGTAACTAGTTCATCACTATTTCTTTTAGGCTGAAGAAGTAAATAGAAGTCAAATAACTCTAAAATATCTGAATATAATTTTGCATCTTGGATATTTATTTATTCGTTATTCAGTTGCAAAACGGAAGATACATTCCTTTTTATTCAGGACTTAATTCTCCCTTCGGTATCGAAGTTGAAAAAATTAATTGACTGTATTGTATCAAACATGTGGAAACGTTGCAGTCGGACGCAACCTACTGCGGTATACTCGTTACCTGTATTAAAACCGATAAAAACAGGCCTGATTGCAAAGGAGTACGGATGCGGCAGAGGTACACGCTGCGTTAAAGATTCTCCGATGCAGATGGGGATGCCACCAGCTATCTTCCTTCAACATTTGGTGTCTCTAGCTCAAAGTGTGTAAAAAGTGGAGAAAGGGGGGCTGGGGACGGTATGGGAGGGCGTGGCATCCAAATTTTTCCTGCAGATCTATGTGGGATGTCAATTGCTATCTTCATACCAAATTTGGTGACTCAAGCTCGAAGTTTGTAAAAAGTGGGGAAAGGGAGGCGGTATGGGTGGGCGTGGGATCCAAATTTTTGCTGCGGATCTTTGTGGGATGTCAGTTGCTATCTTCCTTCCAAACTTGGGGACACTAGCTCAAAGTTTGTAAAAGGTGGGAAAGGGGGAGGAATGGGTGGGCGTGGCTCCAAAACTTTGATGCAGTTTTTTGGGGGTGGTTACCAGCTATCTTCCTACCGAATTTCGTAGCTCTAGCTCCACATCTCTGGAAGATTCACGCATTCTCGTCTTTGACGAAGCGTTGGGGCGGCTAGGACAGTATTGGTGGGCGTGGCATCCAAAATTTTGATTCAGTTTTTGGGGGGTCATCATCACCTATCTTGGCACCAAATTTGGTGGCTCTAGCTTAAAAATTGTGGGAGATATAGGCTTTTCTGATTTCAAATGGGAATGGAATGGGGGCGGAATGGGAGGGCGTGGCTCGAAAACTTTGATGCAGTTCTTTGGGGGTTGCTAGTAGTTATTTTCTTACTAAATTTGGTTGTTCAAGCTGAAAGGATGTGCGAAATATGCGGATTTATCGGTTTTTACTTATCGAATTTATCGATTTGCCAGCCCCCCATTTATCGTACAAACCCAATCTTGACACTTTAATTTACTATCCCATAGATAAAGAGAATTGGAAAGTTTCCAGTCTAGCTTGAAGGGTGTGGAAAAAACTTGCGCAACTACGGACCGACAGACACCATGACGGACATTGCACAAAACCAATATACTCTTTACCTTCGGTAACGAGTATAAAAAATAAACATTAAATTGGGATAAAAGTATTTGCATTATAGAAGCACACAAAAATAATGTGTGCGGCTCATTGGGGGCTTTTGAACACAGATGTTTTAGTTTTTGAATTGAAAATGTTCACTTTCTGGCACGAGATGCACAACACTTCGCTAGCGTGGTCACAATTGAACTAAGAATTTTAAACAATTGCTCAAACATAAAACCGATTAGGGGAAATAAAAAAATTTAATGAAGGCAAAGGGATAACAGTTAAAGCCATATTTTGTTTTCGTCATTTTTTCCACTGCACGCTATCTCATTTGGTCTAAAAAAGAGAGAGAGAGAACGCGCTTCAGTCAGCTTGGTGCATAAAGAATGTGAAAAATGTTTAAAAAGTGACTCCTCGACGAATTACTATTTCTATTTCTAGGAGTAGCTCATAAGTAATGCGTCACGGAAAAAACTTTTTAAAACTGACTCCACGCCGCATTACTATGGGAGCTATTTCTATCAGTACCTCCAAAGAACTGGCTCAAAACTAGCGGATTTAAAGAACTGACTATCAACTGAACTGGCAGGTAGCAAGAGAGAGCGCACGAGAGCGACACACCGAAAATTCAAAGAGTGAAGCGCAATAGTGGAGCGCGCGCACGCAACCATCAAAAATCCAAAACTGACTGTGAGATACATTTGGGTTTATTTTGTTTAGATATGTATGTATGTATGTATATGATGAGCAAGCGCAGCAACAGACAGAGCAGAAGAAGCAACACAAATACACAAACACATACTTCTGAGAATATATATACACACACATAAGCAAGGAGGTTATATTATTATGTTGTGTTTTTAGTCGAGAAAAGGAATACACGATTGTCGGATTCGAAACGGTGAACAAAATAACCTCGCATGTTTTAAATGCATAAATACATCAATTGAACTCTCGTTTATCAATAAATTTATATTCCAAATAATAAAAAAACATTGCAAAAAAAAATAATAAATCTGTGTAATGTAAAATGCTTCAAACGCAAACAAACAAACTACATACTTTCTAAATAAACTACAACGTTTAAAAACAGCAACAAAATCAAAAGAAGACGAAGATTTTCGGTGAGGCGACGCCACTTTTGATATCCCATTGAAAGTGTGCAGTTGCGAGCTGCTTGCATGAGGCTGCAAAAAGGTGTGTAGCAATCCCTATTCAGTAACAAAAATCCAATCACAACAAATTGCCACTTAACTTTTTAACCAAGTTCTTACAACATTTCGTTTATTGTGAAGTTCAATATTGATTGGATGACGTATTTTTCAAGATTTTGCGATTACGTATGTACATACATTGTATATGCATGTACCAGTGCTGCCAACTTTTATTAAGCAAAACAAGCTGTTTTTGTGGGTGCAATGTAGACATGGGCATACAGTTTGCTTCGATTATGAGCCTTGCTCATAAAAAAATTGCTGGCGATAAAAGATAGTTTTAATGTCTAAGAATATTGTTCTGTATAGTAAAAACCGTAACTATTTATAGAGACTCTAGATTTAGAGGCAGAACGAGTTTGTTTAAAATTATCCATAAAATTTCAGTTACCGATATGCATATGCAATCGAGAACAATGAGCTTTCTCGACTTAAGCCTTCTTACTTTTTGCTTATAACATAGGCCTACAAAAAACGATATTTTTTTATGAGATATCGGAGTCGTTTCCTATATTTTATTTCGTCTTGAAAACAATCTACAAAATGTTTTTATAGTGTGTTCAGTATGAATTTTCATTTGATAGAAAAATCTATATGGTCTTCAATGAAAGCTTAAAAAGTGCACTACAAGACCCATTTAAAAAAAATCATGTTTTAAATTTTGTATTGTTTTCTGGCTTATCGAGTATGGATCTTGTAGTGTACGATTTAACCTTTAATTAAAGACCATAAAGATGTTTTTAGCATGACAGCATAAAAACACTTTAAAAAAACATGATTTTTGCTGTTTTCACCCCCATTTTGCTTAAAATTCTGAATTGATACGCAAATTCTGAAAAAAACTTGTCTTGTGTAAACTTTAGGCATTGTACACTGAAAAAAAAAATTGAAATTGTTGACCGTTAAAAAAAAAAACAATTACCAGGCAAAGAACTTCTCGAAAAGCCAAAATTCCCGCTGCCCGCTTTTTTTTAAATTTTTCCCGCAAATTGACTTTGTAAAAGCCAGAATTGACAGGAAAATTTCAACTTGGCAGCAATTGTATGTATATTTATTTATACATACTTACAAACTTATACCGTTTGTATATACTACTATCGCTTATATAAATATACATACATATAAAACGCGAAGAAACTTGTATAACAACAACCCTCTTCCCTTGACGATTTTTGTGCTCGCTTGCATATACTCCTCACAAACACAACATGTGTGTGTGTATGAGTGTGTATACAAATGCAAACGGACTTAAACTTCTTGGTCTGTGTTTTTTTCACGTTGTGAGACACGGACTGTTTCAATGGAAATATTTAAGGGTGACAAGGGTAGTTTTTGCTCCGTGCTTTACACGGCCAAAAATTCCGAAGTCCTTCGTTTTAAAAGCCATTGCAGCTGTATACCCTGGCTAGACAGACATTTACATTACTATTTATGCCTAAATTGTTGTATTATGAGGTTAGATTTTATGTACGTATGTACATATGTACATATGTATGTTCACAATACAAAAACAGCTTAAAACAGGTGGTATAGAGTCTACAAATGAAAAGGGAAGGCGAATGGGGACGGTAGTGGTTTAAATTTTTTTATGTCTGTAGTAACAGATCTTTCAAAATTTTTTGGTATCAAAGTATAAAACACATACATGTATGTATGTATGTTAGAAATCATCATAATTTATAAACGCTATTTAAATAATATTAAGTAAATTTTTATTTATTCAAGTGGACCTCGACCACGCTCTGCTGTAGGTAGAAAATAATTGTTGACCATTTTTTTTTTTTTTTTTTTTTCAATTTTTTGCGCAAAAGCAGACACATAAATTAATAAAGAAAGAAATGTACAAGTGTTTTCTTTAAGCGTAGCCCGGCGTTTTGAAATTTTCTTGTTCGTTGTTGTGTATATGAGAGGGGATGATATTCGGTCCGCTGATTGGGCCGTATGTCTTTTCATCTTAAAGAAGGAAAACGAACACAACGAGTTTTTTTGTTTTTTTTAAGTATTGGAGGTAACACACAAAATAAGCTAGAACAAAACGCCATGAGCTAGGAAATATGGGGGGGGGGGAGGTTATTATTTTATTATCGATTAAAATTTCATACTAAAAAATTATATTTAGTGCGTAGTTTTGTAAAATATGTGCATTTCTGGTCACATCACAAACACCAAGACAAGACAAGTACAGCCAGTCAAAGCAGCTATTTTCTGGAGGATAGTCCTTAAACGGAATCAACAATGACCCAAAAAGTGCCATAAATTAAGCGAAGGCTAGCTAGCGTAAATGCGACATCGCGTATTCCATCAACAAATTTTGACCTGCGACCTGCGCCAGATGCATATTCGGGTCGTTTACGTTTTTCCGTAAAGGGATCAGCGTGCCAAAGGAAACAATAAGGGACGCCGAGTTTTCCGGTATATGCATTTTTGCTACCTACACATAAATGCAGCTGCAACTCACACACACACGCAAGCACAAAGATTTGTAAGAGAATCTAGCCCTACTTAATGCACAGCATAGCGTCTGTGCAATTTAGTAAGCAACCTTAACGGCATCTGTCAAGATCGTTCGATCGATCGCATCTCAAAAAGCATAGATTCGAAATTGAAATTGAATTGTTGTAGTTGCAGGAGAGTGTCTCGTTGACTGCCAAGGGTTTTAAACACCTACAAGATTAACACGGTAATAACAGAGCAACGTGATCTCATTAAACTACTCAACTACTGCTACAACTACGTTTTTATGATGGAACTCTTGTCAAACAATACGGTTCCGCAACAAATAGCTAGCAGCAATGCGCCAAGCGCCGCCAACTCAGCCACAGCTGGAGGAAACACAGTTAACACTGGCAGCGGCAGTGGAAGCATCAGCAGTAATGCCAGCAATTCATCAGAGCGATTGCTCGCTGGGATACTAGAATCATTTCCATCCTGGGATCTTAATGTGGGCCTGCTGCCCAATGTAAGACAAAGCAATGGGTAAGCGATTTAGAAAATGATATGCATCTTAATATATAACTAATTTTGCTTTGTTTTGCAGCTCACCGCCACGCACTGACTTCTTTATTAATAACTTTCTGGGCGGACTAGACACGCATGGCGATTTTACCATTGGGCCCATTGGCACCGGCGCCTTGCGCAATTCAAAAATGTCACCGGAGTCGTCAAACAACTCAAGCATCAGTTGCGGATGGTGTGAGGTGAGCGCCTCGATACGTTGCCTCGAGTGCAACGAGTTTATGTGCAACGATTGTCTGCGTGAACATCGCAACAGTCCGTTATCATCAAATCATTCAATCGTCTCACTGCCGACACCCATCGGCGCCTCACCAACCGGCGGAATTTCGGCCAACTCACAGACGACGCCGAGCAGCAATTTCATCTGTGATATACACAATGAATTGTTGCGCTATGTGTGCGACTATTGCCGGAAATTAGTTTGCCAGTTCTGTACGCTGCACGAGCACAAGGAACACAGCTATGCGTCCATACAAAACTTTATGGTTGGCTCCAAGGAGAAGCTAGAGGGAGCCATCGAGAGCAGCCAGGTTGGGACGCGTTGCATCAAAAGTAGCATTGACAAGGCTTTAGCCTTTATCCGGCTTATCGAGAGAAATTGCAGCGAGTTAAGCGATAATATTCGCAAGGCGTTCCGTCAGTTTATCATTGCAATCGAGGATCGTGAGCGTTTCCTGCTCGACTTTGTCGAGAAGCTGCGTCAGCGTCGTCTCGCCATTCTCCATGACCAAATGGCCGGCTTGAAGTCCGCACTTGCCGGGCTTTCGGAAACATCAGATATGCTCAGCAAGGTGGCGGAAAATGCTTGCAGCATGGATCAAATTGAGATTGCCATGAAGCTCACTAATGGCCAGCGACAGATGGAACAGTTTGCTTGCATCTACAAGGATTTGCAGCCGAAGCAGGAAGTGTTTGCCTTTGCCCCGCCAGACTACAGCCTGCTGCAGGACATACGCAATCAGGGTGGCGTCATTCTTGTAGACGACAAGAATATGCCAATCGTCTCCAGCAGCAATGGCATTGTCGCCAGCAATGTGGTCACCACACCTGCTGTTGCCGCCACCGGCATCGACATGGCCTTTGGCTTGTCCAGCTTGGTCAATACCAATACAGTCGGCACAGGTCAATTAAGTGTCTCATGCACAACTGTGCGTAGACCGCTGCTGCGCGACAATAGCTTTCGCATACCATCGCCCATTATGCAGCCACGTGGTGGGAGCGCTTCTGGTATGTCGAATGCTGCTTTAGATTGGGAACTCAATGGACTTCGGAGCTCGCCAGGACTTCACTTCAGTGCACCACGCACCACACAGGCCATACCGGGTTGCATGGAGTTAGTGAAGGTTCGCAACTCGAATGCCCTATCGCTGTCGTTTGCCACCGAGGGTCACGAAGATGGTCAGGTGAGCCGACCGTGGGGCTTATGTGTGGATAAAATGGGACATGTGCTTGTCTCAGATAGGCGTAACAATCGTGTACAGGTCTTTAATCCGGATGGTTCGCTCAAGTTCAAATTCGGTCGCAAGGGTGTCGGCAATGGGGAGTTTGATCTACCAGCTGGTATCTGTGTGGACGTTGACAATCGCATCATTGTTGTCGATAAGGATAATCATCGCGTGCAGATCTTTACGGCCAGCGGCGTCTTTTTGCTCAAATTTGGCAGCTATGGCAAAGAGTACGGCCAGTTCCAGTATCCCTGGGATGTGGCTGTTAATTCGCGCCGACAAATTGTCGTTACCGATTCACGTAACCATCGCATACAACAGTTTGACTCCGAGGGACGCTTTATACGCCAGATTGTGTTCGATAATCATGGCCAAACCAAGGGTATCGCATCACCACGAGGCGTCTGCTATACCCCCACGGGTAATATTATAGTCTCAGACTTTGACAACCACTGCTTGTATTTGATTGATCCGGATATCAATGATGTAAGACCTCATTGTCTACTTACATATTTATTTTTGTTCACATTTAATTATTTTTATTTGATTTTTATTTTTGTGTGTGACTAGATTTTGTCTGTCAAGGGACATGAGGGCTCTGGCTTCCATGAGTTTAATCGCCCCTCTGGTCTGTGCTGCGATGACGAGGGTCGCATTATAGTCGCAGATTCAAAGAATCAGCGCATACTCGTCTTCAATCAAAATCTCGACTTTATGTGGGATGTAAGTAAAAGGCCGCATATATTTTGTACTATATCCTCACAAAACCCTTTTTATAATGTAATTTATATTTTCTGCCACCACAGATCGAGGTGCGCCCCTCCATTAATCCATCAATGCCGCCAACGCTAGATGAAAAGGATCGCACTTGCGATGTAGCTTTGATGCCGGATGGACGTATTGTGTTTCTCATAGAACTGTCGCCAGACTCCAAAGAAGGGTCTAACCCTTACAAGCGGTTTGTGCACGTATTCTAAATTAGTTTATTAACAATAAGCAAAAACATAAGCAAAACGCATGCAAACAGAAGCGGTTGAAGAAGATAGACAAAGTTTTTTTTTGGACCATTTACAAGCGCTAAAGTATTTAGCAGAAAAGAAAAACTAATACAATACGGAACAAAAAACGGCATTAAAATTAGTAAAAAAATATTAGCATAAGTGCTACAACGATTACCTCAATAATTCTTAAGAGTTATTTAACACGGTTACGATTTGGTAATTTCACATAAAAACACAAAAATTTTTAGTGAATATACAAACAACAAAAACTAGAAAACGTTACTTAACTAAAGTTAATATATGAACAGAGAGCTCAGTCGAAAATCATGTTGAAGAACCTGGAAAAAATATAAAAAAAGGCAAATTACAAAAACAAAAAAAAAATCTTAAGCAAAAAAATAGTAAATACAAGATAAAGATATTATTACCTGTTAGTTAGACTGAGGGCAGTTTACAAGCTAACTGAGTTACGGCTGTTTGCATAAAAAATAAGAGAGATAAGTGTTGCATTTAAAAAAAAAAAAAAAAAAGTAGAAGGGCACTATTTTGTTTTGTTTTTAACTTTATTTTGCTTCGAATGATGTTCCCAAACAGAGGATTTACACAGTAATTTGCTCAGGGAAGACAAGATATTCGTTCAGTTCAGTTTAGTTTGGATATTTTTATATTAAATTTTAATTTTTGGTATGTAAACGTATTTTAAAAATTTGTTTATTATTACTAATTTTTTATAATTGAGACTGAGATCGTGAGTATAAGTCTTTTGAATAGTTAAAGATAGTGAAACACAAAAAAGTAATTATAAATAAAACCCGATGACTTTTGGTTGAACTATTAACGAAGACTGATAAACTAAACGGCAATTGTGCAGCCAATTTAACACCATATATGGTGAGGCCAAAAAATTGCAATAACATTGATAACGTAACGTAACGTAACGTGACATAGCTTAAACTTAAACAAAATATACAATACATTGTATACATACATACGGCATAAGCAGTCACAACCCAAGTCACATAAATTCATAAATATACATATGGGCATAGATTAAACCGAGTTTAATTGACGTACATATACATACACATAAACAAACATGCACATACGCATACATGTGAATTATGTATACACGTTACATCACCAGAAAAATAATTTTTTTGTATCATTATTATATTATGTATTATTATTAATTGTGTATTATTAATTAATTGCGTGGTACCGAAAGATTTATCAAAAAATTATAATTTTTGACTTGAATGTGTTCATTAGCATTTAGTAGAGACCTTAAATAATGCGGCACAGACGTGGAACATTGAGAAAACATATTAAAAGAAAACTCCAGAGCAATATGAGCGTATTGAATACATACTTAGGTGACATGTTCCTCGCTAGTAAAACAAAAAAAAAAAAACAATAATATACACACAGCATACATAAACTCACACAAACGTATATGTATTAGCCGAATTTTATCAGCAAAAACAAGATGAGTATCTCACAGATTATGTACTGATAGTGAGATACTGAAAATTATCGATTAACGTTGTAGATGTGGACTGAGTCCTGTTTAACACGGTGCAACTAATTGCATGCAACTTTCTTGATTTTCTTTGGAAAGTTGCTGCGTGTTGCAGCTGTCATTTATATGTTGCAATTAGTTGCATGCAACTTTTCGATATTAATTTCAATTGTTCAAAGATTGAACAAGTGGAAACGTTGCAGTCGGACGCAACCAACTGCGGTATACTCGTTACCAGTATTAAAACCGGTAAAACGAGGCCTGATTGCTAACAGGTACGTATGAGGCAGGGGTGTACGCTGTCTAAAGATTCTCCGATGCAGATGGGGATGCCACCAGCTGTCTTCCTTCCAATTTTAGGGACTCTAGCTAAAAGTTTGTAAAAGGTGGGGAAATGGGGGCTGGGCCGTAATGGATGGGTGTGGCATCTAAATTTTTGATGCGATCTTTGTGGAATGTCAATTGATATCTTCATACCAAATTTGGTGCCTCTAGCTCGAAGTTTGTAAAAGGTGGAGAAAGGGGGGCGGTATGGGTGGGCGTGGCATCCAAATTTTTGATGCAGATCTATGTGGAATTTCAATTGCTATCTTCATACCAAATTTGGTGACTCTAGCTCAAAGATTGTAAATGGTGGATGAAGAAGGGCGGAATGGGTGGGCGTGGCATCCAAACTTTTGATGCAGTTTTTGGGGGGTCGTCATCACCTATCTTGGCACCGAATTTGGTGGTTATAGCTCAAAAACTGTGGGAGATATATGCTTTTTTGACTTTAAAATGCGGGGGGCTGTGGGCGGAATGGGTGGGCGTGGCTCCAAAATTTGATGCAGTTTTTTGGGGGTTGCTAGTAGCTATCTTCTTACCAAATTTGGTAGTTTTAGCCGTAAGGATGTGTGAAATATGTGGATTTATCGGTTTTGAGTTTTCGAATTTATCGATTTGCCAGCCCCCCAGTTATCGTAGAACCCCCATCTTGACTCTTTAATTTACTATTCCATAGATAGAGAGAATTGGAAAGATTCCAGTCTCTAGCTTGAAGGATGTGGAAAAAAGTTGCGAACATACAGACGCACGGAAGGACGGACGGACACCATGACGGACATTGCACAAAACCAATATACTCTTTACCTTCGGTAACGAGTATAAAAAAGGTATTCATGTTGTTAGTATTGCGGTAACAGCAATTCCACGTAATTTATTTATTGTTTTGTCACTCATTCACAAAAAATCCGTAATTCCAAAATATTATCGAAATTATCAACCCTGTGGCCATAAAATCGGAATGAGCGTAAAACAAATTGCACGTTAAAAGATGCAAATCTCGGTCGTCGTGCAACTTTTCCCCCACACTGGTCGTACTACTTCCCTTGCCTACAAACTAAAAGTTGCATGCAATGAGTTGCACCGTGAAAATTATGGAGAAGCATTAGTAACAAAGCGCTTGAAACGCACTTAACTAGCTACTGATAGTGAAGTTATGTTTATATCTTAACTTATTTAATAACCATTCTAAAATGATTTTCTTTTCAATGTCAATTCTTATATATATGTATATTTGATGTTCTTAATTTAACTTACTGACAACCGAAACGAACGCAAAAGAGTTTGTGAACCAATCGGGCATTGAGAAAACACTCCTTCCACATATAAAGCAACACGCATAAAATGCGCAAACACTAACAAATTAAAATAAAAGTTTATAAAAATATTTATTAAAATATGCATATATATATATAGCATATGCGTAAATATATATGTATATAAATGTATAAAAAATGCTCTACGAGGCATATGCATCATCGTTAGGAAGCGCCAAATTTTTTTTTCTAAGATATTTTCAACGAAAATCTATAAAGTAGTAAAAAATCTTAGACCACGCTGAAATAAAAATACGGCGAGGATTTTTGCAAAATTTATTTCTGTTTCATCCATTTTAAGCAGCTTTATAAGTACTATTTTTGTTCATATTTTCAGTTCGAAGAGATAAGCCGAACAAGTCATTTCCGTTTGTCCATGACCTTAGATGTTGATTTTTAACCAATAGTTTATTGGTGAAAGTATTCTAGTATTCCATAGAGTTCTTCAAAGAATCCGACATTACGAGAAGTGTACTGACAAAAGTCCGTAGTGTATTTAATTAAAATGAATAAATTATTTAATCGATTCCCAAGTTTTTTTTTGTTTTTTAATATACCTTTTATCTACATACAGTATAACTTTGTCTAGCTCATTTTTTACGATTACACAATTAGAGTATGTAATTACCATAAACTTTTTTAAATTAAAAATAAAAAAAATTCATAATATAAAGTACATATATTCATAAAATGTAGTACACACTTATTCACAAACACTTTTACGCCAAGCGCCGTTCATTTTTTGTGATTGCTGGTAGTTGTTACTATAACAAGAAAACATTTCCTCACATTTTGCAAACCATACCTACATACATATTTATTAAAAAATAAATAAAATTGAAATGTGTATAAACTATGTATGTAAATGTTTATAAAAAAAACTATACATAAACATATATTTGAGACATATAATCATACATGAGAAATGCCATATTTTACTAATATTTCTACACGTGTGAGATTTACTTAATTAACAAACAAGAAGCATATACTAACATTCATTACAAATGAACGCCGTTTTTTGAAAGCTTGTTTTAAAACTGTAAGAAATATAAACAAACATATTGTAAACTTATATTAAGATTAAAGAACTACTGAACGCCATAATTAAAAATAAAAAGCATTTAAACACATATGTATTTATGAAGCATATATATTATTAACGTGTGTTAAAACTGACAAACTAAAAGTCATTAATACTGAACAATTTGCCAAAGGCTTGAGAATCAGAAACAAATGAAAAACAAAATAATAAGAAATAAAGTAATAAAATCAATTTAGAATTATAAATATCAATCACACTCATTCACACCCTGCTAGCCTATGCGTTAAATAGTTTAATAAACATCTACACAACCCATACCAAAAATTAAATTTCAAGCAGGTATTTTTATTAGTATACTACTATAGAAGAAAAAAATAAAATCAGAAAACAAAAATATATTGCCCTTAGTTACGATAAATGCAATCGAAAACATAAAAATATATAGATGCTCGTATACATGTAGCTTAATATCGAACTAAAACGAATCCAAAACTTATATCAGGTATTAAATTTTTTGTATTCAATAAATATCTACACAAAGTTATTTGTAAGCAAAATATTAAACTAATGACTACAGATACTAAGAAAAACTACAGACTAATTGAATGTGAAAATGATTTCACAAAAAACTAAAGAAAAAATGCAAGAACATATTTATAAATTACATATTTTATGTCATAACCATGCTGAAATGAATTCTTTTATCAAAATATAATTTTGAATAAACATTTAAATGACAACAGCTCCCAAAAAGTGTTGAGTTCGATATCTGTAAAAATAATACAATAAAAACATGTGTACATAGATGTGTATTAAGGAGTTTCTCCCACTTGCAGCGCAGAAAAGTAATTTTCATGCAATTGTTTTAAGGAAGCCACAACTGTGGTTTGTACTTTTTTTTAAAGATCAATATATAATTTTAAAGTGTTTTCTTAGCACCTTTTTTCTAAAATGTTTTTTGTTTGAAATTGTAGTATATTTTTGGTTACTATCGGCCGTTAAATATGTTGTGTCTATATTTAAGCGGCTTGCAGTGACCAAAATTGTGATGAACTGAATCATCCGAAACAAAAAGATGTTAATAGATTAAGTTTAATAACAAAATAAACTAGTCTTTGATCGAAGTGTTTTAAAAAATCCCAGACACTTAATTCACAAGTTAGATGGTTGTAAATCGCCATTTCGAGCAAAACGCGTTTAAATTTTGAAATTTTCAAAGTCTCTAGTAGATGGTAACCCTTTTAACAAATTAGCAAGCATTAACCAATAAACATAGATTTGTAATAAACATATATTCATATGAACATATAAAATACGCATGCATACACACATTACATATTAATACATATGTAACAATTATGGAGCAATTGAGTACAAAACGAGTACAAACTAAAATTTTAAGCATTGAAAACAATAAATGAAAAAAAAAAATTAAAAAATTAAACATGTGAAAAACCCTAAAAAAAAAACACTAAATACATATATGTAGGCCAGCTACTGGCTTTGCTTATACATAAAGCTAAAATAAAAACTGCATGTAGGCATATACATAATTAAAAGGTAAATAAGTACATATGTACGAATAGTTTACCTGCGACTTGTAAAATTGTAACACGCGACTTAAATGATCGGTTCACACAATGACGACTTAAATGCTGAACAAATTTAAATAAATTTAAAAATAAATTCTTACAATAGAAACATACAAACATACATTCATACTACTATCTACAAACAAGCATAAGCAAACAAATACATAAATAGTAATATCAAAGTAATACATTTGTTAGTTGTCATCTACAGAAAATTAAATTAAAAAAAAAAAAAATGAACAAAAAAGAGCGAAATTGAAGAAAAATTATCTTCTGTCAAAATCAACAATTTAAGACCCTAGATACTTGCAAATATTTATGCACTTATCACTAATGACATTACATACATATTAACATACATACAAAAAGCATGTACTAGGTACCAAAGTAATTACATTACAAATATAATATTGCAGCTATTTTGCATCAGTATATAAAAACACAAAAACATTTTTATATATATATGAGACAGATGACTATGCTCTAAGATCATTGCGACAAATTATAACAAAAACGAGTTGCAGTTAAAAATTGTACTAGTGTGAAAAGAAAAACAAACAAAAAAAAAATCTACAATACTTTAATTGTAATTTTTCTATATACATGCATACATATACATATAGAAGTGTGACAAGAATAAGAGTATATTTTATACCGTAAACAAATTTTATAACATATTTAAATGATAAATTATACACTTAAAAAATAAATGCGTTTTTATTTATAAATAAGACTCATAGAGGGGTGACACCTAAAACAGTTTCACTAGAGATTTGCCTGAAACCCTTCTTGCCAGCTACCGTCATTCGTGTTCCATTAATAGCTTTCAATGCTTATAGCGTACGTGTGATTTTGTATAGTCGGCCGCGGCAGTGGGCCTATTCACAAAAAGCAGCATGCTTGTGTGGATCGGAACGCCGCGCCTTGCTCATCTCTGATTTAAAGCTTTTTCGAAGCAGAATCGATGATATCGTCAATATAAGTAGATTGACATAAATATAACGTATTTTACCTTAAAAAGAATTTGGTTGTCTGTAAAGTTGGTTTACGGACGATAGTTTAACGTGTTAACGTCATAACAAAACATTGATGAAATGACTGCATACTTTTATTAATAAAATTTAATAATTTTTATTGAGTTATAACCATTTGGATGGATACAAAGAAGGAGTGAAATGAAATCTGCAATTTAATTTAATCTAATCTAATTTCTGTATATATCTATTTTCTCTGTATATTTTTGTATATCTCTATACTTTGGTATTTTTGGTATTACTGATGTTTTTGGTATTTTTTTTTGGATTTCTGGTATTTTTGTTTAGTTTTGGTATTTCCGTATTATTATGGCATTATTGATAATTTTGGTTTTTTTTTGTATATATTGGTGTTTTTTTTTGATTTTTCGGTATTTTTGGTATTTTTCTGTACCAACCAAAAAATAAAATACATTTAGAACAAGTGGAAACGTTGCAGTCGGATGCAGCCGACTGCGGCATACTCGATACCAGTATTAAACCGGTAAAAAGAGGCCTGATTGCAAAGGGGTACGGATGCGGCATAGGTGTACGCTGCCTTAAAGATTCTCCGATGTAGATGGGGATGCCACCAGCTATATTCCTTCCAAATTTGGTGACTCTACATCAAAATTTGTAAAAGGTAGGGAAAGGGGGAGCTGGGGGCGGTATGGGTGGGCGAGGCATCCAAATTTGCGATGCAGATCTTTGTGGAATGTCAATTGCTACCTTCATACCAAATTTGGTGACTCTAGCTCAAAGTTTGTAAAAAGTGGGGCTGGGGGCGGTATATGTGGGCGTGGCATCCAAATTTTTGCTCCAGATCCATGTGGAATGTCAATTGCTACCTTCATACCAAATTTGGTGACTCTAGCTCAAAGTTTGTATAAGGTGGGGAAAGGGGGGCGGAATGGTTGGGCGTGGCTCCAAATTTTTGATGCAGTTTTTTTGGGGTCGTTACTAGCTATCTTCCCACCAAATTTGGAGGCTCTAGCTCCACAACTCTGGGAGATACACGCACTCCCGTTTTTGGGGCGTTGGGGCAGTTGGGGGCGTCTAGGGCAGTATTTGTGGGCGTGGCATCCAAACTTTTGATGCAGTTTTTGGGGGGTCATCATCACCCATCTTGGCACCAAATTTGGTGGCTATAGCTCAAAAACTGTGGGAGATATAGTCTTTTTTGACTTTAAAATGCGGGGGGGCTGGGGACGGAAAGGGGGGGGGGGCGTGGCTCCAAAATTTTTGATGCAGTTTTTTGGGGATGCTAGTAGCTATCTTCTTACCAAACTTGGTAGTTCTAGCTGTAAGGATGTGCGAAATATGTGGATTTATCGGCTTTGAGTTATCGAATTTATCGATTTGCCAGCCCCCCAGTTATCGTAGAACCCCCATCTTGAAACTTTAATTTACTATCCCATAGATAAACAGAATTGGAAAGTTACAAGTCTCTAGCTTGAAGGGTGTGGAAAAAACTTGCAACCATACGGGCAGACAGACGGACAGACACCATGACGGACATTGCACAAAACCAATATACTCTTAACCTTCGGTATCGAGTATAAAAAAATTACACAAGTAAATCAAAAAAAATTTTTGAAGACATGCTTTCATACGCTTTCTTGCATACATATGTAATCGATAGTTTAAAAATGTTTATATAATAGAAAAAAAAAAAAACAAGTATGACTCGGTCGGAGATCGATCCCACGACCTTCGGCCTGTGAAGCGGCAGTCTTCTCTCTATGGCACCAAAGCTCGTCAATTTTACCAGTCAAATTAGTTTTTTAAGCAAAAGGGAAAACTGGTTATTACATGATATTACATATTTTATCGTGTCAAAAACTGTATTGTCTTCTGAAACACATCTTTGGTGAAAATTTCAGAGCTCTAGCTATTTGGGAACTTGGTGAAAATTTGATTACAAAAATCCGGTACAAACAAACAAACAGACAAGTCAAGTTAAAAACAAGTGGAAACTTTGCAGTCGGACGCAACCAACTGCGGTATACTCATTACCAGTATTAAAACCGGTAAAAAGAGGCCTGATTGCTAAAGGATACGGATGCGGCAGGGGTGTACGCTGACTCTAGCTAAAAGTTTGTTAAAGGTGGGAATATGGGGGCTGGGCCGTAATGGGTGGGTGTGGCATCTAAATTTTTGCTGCACATCTATGTGGGATGTCAATTGCTATCTTCATACCAAATTTGGTGACTCAAGCTCGAAGTTTGTAAAAAGTGGGGAAAGGGGGGCTGAGGGTGGTATGGGTGGGCGTGGCATCCAAATTTTTGATGCAGATCTATGTGGAATGTCAATTGCTATCTTCATTCTAAATTTGGTGACTCTAGCTCAAAGTTTGTTAAAGGTGGAGAAAGGAGGGCTGGGCCGTAATGGGTGGGCGTGGCATCAAAATATTTGCTTCAGATCTATGTGGAATGTCAATTGCTATCTTCACACCAAATTTGGTGACTCTAGCTCAAAGATTGTAAATGGTGGGTAAAGAAGGGCGGAATGGGTGACCGTGGCTCCAAAACTTTGATGCAAATTTTTGGGGGTCGTTGCCAGCTATCTTCCTACCAAATTTGGTGGCTCTAGCTCCACAACTCTAGAAGATACGCGTATTCCCGTTTGTGACGAAGCGTTGGGGGGGATGGAGGCGGCTAGGGCAGTAGTGGTGGGCGTGGCATCTTAACTATTGATGCAGTTTTTGGGGGGTCATCATCACCTATATTGGCACCGAATTTGGTTGCTATAGCTCAAAAACTGTGGGAGATATAGGCTTTTTTGACTTTAAAATGCGGGGGGCTGTGGGCGGAATGGGTCGGCGTGGCTCCAAGATTCAGTCTTTTGGGGGTTGCTAGTAGCTATCTTCTTACCAAATTTGGTAGTTCTAGCTGTAAGGATGTGCGAAATATGTGGAATTATCGGTTTTGAGTTATCGAATTTATCGATTTGCCAGCCCCCCAGTTATCGTAGAGCCCCCATCTTGACACTTTAATTTACTATTCCATAGATAAAGAGAATTGGAAAGTTTTAACTCTCTAGCTTGAAGGATGTGGGAAAAAGTTGCGAACATACAGACGGACGGACGGACGGACGGACACCATGACGGACATTGCACAAAACCATTATACTCTTTACCTTCGGTAACGAGTATAAAAAGCATGTTAAAATATGAATAACGAGCGTCTTTATTTATTTGTATTCTGGTAACGCAAATTGTGTAACAAAATCTGCGTAACACTTTTTCGTGCATGCAGCCTGTGTTCGTCGATTTATAGGAAGTTGTCACGTCAAAATAAGCTTGATTTTATTTCCATAATGTAGAATACTAGCGGTGTCGATGTCACAGCACTGTAAAACTGTAACCATTGACTCTGGATCCATGCAGACAAAATAAAACTGAGAGCGGTTGGCAGAACTCAAAGCTTTGCAAACTCTGCAGAGCTAGTATTCCGTGCAGAAAATGGAAGTCATTCCAAGGATTTAAAACGGACATTAAAGCTTTTAGATTTATTAAAATATTGTAAAATTGAAATTATTATTATTATTAAGTATTATTTAAAATGTTAATGGAAACGCCATATGACTTCCTAAGCTGTTGAGCTAGAATTATCTGCCAAGATAGGTGATGACTACCCCCAAAAAACTGCATTAAAAACTTGTAAGTCACGCTCACTCCTGGTGACTTCACCCAAAGGTCGGCTTCAAAACTCTGAACGCAACGCCCAGACGCCCGGCTCGATAGAGTACTATCCAAACGAGCGCCGGAGGCTAACTTAGCATTTAAGCGTAGGGAAGCGAGTATCACATACACGAAAAAACCACCAAAAGTCTTCTTAGACATTAAATTTGCAAATGGATTACTGACTAATAATGTCGGTCCTGTCAGCATTTAAAAATCTTTTCTGGATTAGAGATTTGCAAAAGGACAGGTGTTATGATCACGAAACTTTTCTTTTGGGCGAAATTTAGGACTGTTATCCCAGACCGAAGGGTATGATCCCAGGATATTATAAAATAAAATATTTATTGTGTAAAGTATTTATATGTAATTTCTATCGGTCGTTTATGTTATGTTATGTTCGTTTATACCGATATATCGTAAGCTAGTATTAAGGTATCGATGTTAGTATTAAGATTTATCCGATAAGTGTGATTCAGCCACACTTTTCTAGCCTCGCTCTCTTTTCCGGTGAACCTTATGCCAAGCGCGCGCAATTATTAATACTAGAAAAATAAATGCCATCCGATATATATTATTAAATAAATAAGAGTATTACAGCTCAGAAGTGGGATCTGCTCAACGCCCAACTATTATTGACGCCCAATCCGCAACGATGGGCCTAAATAAGAATGAGATGATAAGCCTGCTGAAAGCAAATGACGTTGCAGTGTCGCCGCTAGCGACGCTAGCCCAACTGCTGTCCCTGCGATAACCCCGCTGCCCACTGCGCTTGTTCCTGCCCCGCTCGTTGCTGTTCCAGTGTCAACCTTGCCTTCGAATGCTCCTGCTGCTGCCTCGCTGTCTGCGGTTCCAGTGTCAACTTTGCCGTCAACCGTTTCTGCTGATACCCCGCTGTCAGCTGTTTCAACGTTAACCCCGCCGTCTACTGCTTCTGCTGATACCCCGCTGACTGCTGTTCCAACAGTAACCCCGTTGTCAACTGCTTCTGCTGATGCCCCGCTGTTTGCTGTTCCAACAGTAACCCCACTGTCAACTTCTTCTGCTGCCACCCCACTGTATGCTGTTCCAGTATCCAGTATCTCTGCCGTCAACTGCTCCTGCTGATGCCTCGCTGTCTGCTGTCTTAGCGCTAACCTTGCCATCAATTGTTCCGGCTGCTGCCCCGCCGTCTGCTGTTCTGGTGGTAACCCATCTTCCAGTGTCGTTGAATCTAGACGAAAAATTGGCTAATCTGCGTAAACAGAAGGAGGTACTGGAATTACAACAGCAAATTTCGAGTTTGCAGCAGCAGCTCGATGTCTCTGCTAGCGTACCCAATCAGCGGGTAACAGACATAAGTGTGATCGAGTCCATGGTCCCGCGGTTTTCGGCAGACAACGCTTACGATGTTAACAAGTGGACCAGTGACTTGGAGGATGCCTGTGAAATACTCCAACTGGATGCCCGCCTGCGATTGGTCGCATGTCGTCGGCTGTTGGAGGGCACGGCAGCAATCCTCATGCATCCACTTTCAGTGCGCTGTTATGAGCAACTGAAGGAGATACTCATCCATGAGTTTGGACGATCCAGGAGCACTGAAGAAGTGTACGCAGCCCTGCGGAACCGACGTCTTAAGCCAGGGGAGGGGTACCTGCGGTATGCTATTGAGATGCAAGAGATTG
The DNA here is from genome assembly GCA_018904305.1 of Scaptomyza montana. Lineage (NCBI taxonomy): Eukaryota > Metazoa > Arthropoda > Insecta > Diptera > Drosophilidae > Scaptomyza > Scaptomyza montana. The sequence continues at coordinate 696,580 of JAEIGR010000023.1, forward strand.
CAATGAGTGCCAACATTCCGGAGGCTGAGTTGGTGGATCTCATCATTGATGGACTCCGAGACAGCTCGCCAGCAGTGGGCATGCTATATGCTGCCCAAACCATCTTCGATCTGAAGACGCTTCTGGAGAGATACGAGAGACGACGAGTTCAATCCAATGCGGGCAGACAAGTGGCTGCCGTGAACCAGCCTCTGCCTTGAAAACCTGCCGTTACAAGTGTTTCCCTTCCGTTCACGAATGGCGTCCCTGCTGTAAGAGATGTGCGGTGTTACAACTGCTCGTCATTTGGACACTACAAGTCCCAGTGCCCGAAGCCTACGAGACCAGCGAATTCGTGTTTCAAGTGCGGGAAAACGGATCATATGTATAGGAACTGCCCTTTCAAGATTGGGAATGCCATCGCGACTAATGCCGCCGTTGCCGACGCCGTTGCCTACTCCTGTTGCGGAGACACCTTAGTAGATAAAGTAGAACATATACAGATGGTGAGTGTTGCCTTTGTGTCAAATCAAGTGAAAAGCAGTGAGTTTACAAATATTGTCTCCCTCCTTGATTCGGGTAGTCCTAGAAGTTTTATTCGGCAATCTGAAGTGCCTTTTACCTGTAGCCTGAAGTCAACCCCGTTAAACTGCCGTGGTCTGGGGAACCATCAACTTATGTCATTAGGAAAAGTCCAATGTGCCATCCGTATCTTTAGTCAAACAGTATTACACATATTAGATGTACTGCCGAACAGTGCCACAAATTTGCCAATGATTTTGGGCAGAGATTTCTTTTGTAAAACGAATATAAAATTATGTAAATTTAAAATCAAATATACCAAAAGTAATTTTTTTTTTTTATTGAAAGTTGTTGTCAATTCTAGAGTCAACTTTTAAAAAAATAAGTTACAATAAAATAGTAGTAGTAAAAAGCCTAGGCTGAGAACAAAAATGTCTAATAACATCACCGACCGATGGGGGTGTTTTATTTGCCAGTCCGGCCAGCTATGCCCCTTTCCACAGCCAAAAATGTCAGTGATATTATAGACTCTATACTTAAAACAGAGATGTTAGTAGAAAATAGAAAAGAAAAACTTAAATGTGAAAACTAAAAATAAATGTTAAAAAAAAAAATAATAATAAAAGTAAATAAAATAGAATAAAAACAAGTGGAAACGTTGCAGTCGGTCGCAACCGACTGCGGCACACTCGATACCAGTATTAAAACCGGTAAAAAGAGGCCTGATTGCAAGGGGTACGGATGCGGCAGGGGTGTACGCTGCCTTAAAGATTCTCCGATGCAGATGGGGATGCCACCAGCTATATTCCTTCCGAATTTGGTGACTCTAGCTAAAGTTTGTAAAATGTGGGGAAAGGGGGCTGGGGGCGGTATGGGTGGGCGTGGCATCAAAATTTTTGATGCAGATCTTTGTTAAATGTCAATTGCTATCTTCATACCAAATTTGGTGACTCTAGCTCGAAGTTTGTAAAAGTGGAGAAAGGGGGGCTGGGGGCGGTATAGGTGGGCGAGGCATCCAAATGTTTGTGCAGATCTATGTGGAATGTCAATTGCTATCTCATACCAAATTTGGTGACTCTAGCTCGAAGTTTGTAAAAAGTGGGGAGAGGGGGCTGGGGGCGGTATGGGTGGGCGAGGCATCCAAATTTTTGATGCAGATCTTGTGGAATGTCAATTGCTATCTACATACCAAATTTGGTGACTCTAGCTCGAAGTTTGTAAAAGTGGGGAAAGGGGGGCTGGGGGCGGTATGGGTGGGCGTGGCATCCAAATTTGTGATGCAGATCTTTGTGGAATGTCAATTGCTATCTTCATACCAAATTTGGTGACTCTAGCTCGAAAATTGTAAAAGTGGGGAAAGGGGGGCGAAATGGGGGCGTGGCTCCAAAACTTTGATGCAGTTTTTTGGGGTCGTTAACAGCTATCTTCCCACCAAATTTGGGGCTCTAGCTCCACAACTCTGGAAGATCACGCATTCCCGTTTTTGACGAAGCGTTGGGGTGGATGGGGGCGGCTAGGGTAGTATTGGTGGGCGTGGCATCCAAACTTTTGGTGGGTTTTAGAGGGTCATCATCACCTATCTTGGCACCAAATTTGGTGGCTATAGCTCAAAAACTGTGGGAGATATAACCATTTCTGATTTCAAAATGCGGGGGCTGGGGGCGTAATGGGTGGGCGTGGCTCCAAAACTTTGATGCAGTTTTTTGGGGTCGTTGCAGCTATCTTCCTCCAAATTTGGGGCTCTAGCTCCACAACTCTGGAAGATACACGCATTCCCGTTTTTGACGAAGCGTTGGGGTGGATGGGGGCGGCTAGGGCAGTATTGGTGGGCGTGGCATCCAAACTTTTGGTGCAGTTTTTAGGGGGTCATCATCACCTATCTTGGACCAATTTGGTGGCTTGCTCAAAACTGTGGGAGATATAGTTTTTTGACTTTAAAATGCGGGGGGCTGGGGGCGGAATGGGGGGCGTGGCTCCAAAATTTTTGATGCAGTTTTTGGGGGTTGCTAGTAGCTATCTTCTTACCAAATTTGGTACTTCTAGCTGTAAGGATGTGCGAAATATGTGGATTTATCGGTTTTGGGTTATCGAATTTATCGATTTGCCAGCCCCCAGTTATCGTAGAACCCCATCTTGACACTTTAATTTACTATCCCATAGATAAAGAGAATTGGAAAGTTTCAAGTCTCTAGCTTGAAGGGTGTGGAAAAACTTGCAACCATACGGACGGACAGACGGACAGACGGACGACACCATGACGGACATTGCACAAAACCAATATACTCTTTACCTTCGGTATCAGTATAAATATTTATATATATATATGTATATATGACCCGATGAAGGAATAGAATTTAGCCAGTCCAGCAGGCTCAGCCCCGTTTCATAGCTGAGAGTGGTCATTAACTTGCCGAAGATAAACTGAAAGCAATGGTTTGATTAAGGAGAGAGAGGTCTCATTAGAGAACACGTGGTATAGGTTATTAAATTGGACGCATAAAACACGAAATGGACTGTGCATAGCGTAATCTGTTTTCAAAAATAACGGGCGAAAGTTTCTAGTAGGTCTGGAGGGAATAGAGAAATGGAGATAACCTAACAGAAAAGAAGAATCTATATCACCATTAATCAACTTGTGCAGGAAGGCAACACCAAGGACTATCCTACGATTGTTCAACGACGGGAGGTTAAGGAGAAGAAGCCCACTGGAATATGAAGGCAAGCGAAGGTTATTATCCCAATTTAAGCCTCGTAAGGCAAAAAGCAAAAACTGCTTCTGAACAGATTCGATACGATCCTGGTTACTTCTATACTGGGGGCTCCATATACAAGAGCAGTACTCTAGGATAGGGCGAACAAGGGAAGTGTACAGAGTTTTCGTAACGTAAGGATCGTTAAACTCTTTAGACCAACGTTTAATGAAACCAAGAACACCTCTGGCCTCATTAACAATAGTATAAATATGAAGGCCGAATGAGAGTTTGGAGTCAAAAAGAACACCAAGGTCCTTGACTGTAAAAATACGTTCCAACGGGGTACTGTCAATTGAGTAGCTGGTAATGAATGGGTTATTTCAGCTGAAAGTCATAAACATACATTTAGAACAATTGAGAAGCAACTGATTAGTCTTACACCAAAGATGCATTGAATTTAAATCATCTTGTAAGCAAGTATGATTTAGAGAACTACAGTAGGAGAAAATAAGCTTCACATCGTCTGCGTACATGAGAATGCGAGAATGAGATAAAACAGAGGGAAGATCATTTATAAAAAGAGTGAAGAGTAAAGGACCAAGATGACAACCCTGAGGTACTCCAGAAGTAACATGAACTTGTTTCGAGGTAGCCAATCTTAGGAGTACTCTTTGTGTCCTACCCTTTAAATAAGAAGAAATCCAAGATATAAGTGAGGGAGGGAAACCAATACGGACAAGCTTGAGAAGTAATAGGTCATGGTGTACAGTGTCGAAAGCTTTACTGAAGTCTGTGTAAATGACGTCAGTTTGCATTTTCGAGAGGAAAACATCATTTACTAAAGTTGTGAATTCTAATAGATTGGTCATGGTTGACCGATTTCTTACGAAGCCATGTTGAGCAGGGGATAAGACTGATTTGCAGAAATGTTGCAGAGATGAAGTGATAATTTTTTCAAATAATTTAGGGATAGCGGACAATTTTGCAATGCCCCTATAATTTTCAATATTGGACTTCCCACCTTTTTTGTGAAGAGGGATTATAAAAGATTCTTTCCAAAGAGATGGAAAGACAGAAGATTCAAGGGAGAGATTAAAAAGCTTAAGTAATGGGCGAAGAAGAGAAGCACTGCACTCTTTAAGAAGACAACTAGGTATATTGTCAGGTCCAGGAGAGTAAGAAGACTTTAACGAATTTAAAGCTGATAGCAGAGTGGACTGAGAGATAGTAGGAACAGGAATAAAATTTGTAGCAGCAATACTATAAGGGTAAGGTATGTTAATAGGGGATGCAGAAGAGTAAGTTGATTGGAAGAAATTGGCAAAAATATTAGCGGATTCGCTATCGATGCTAGATTTATCCATCCCAAACATGAAAGATGACGGTAAAGTGGAAGATTTACGCTTAAAATTGACAAAACTATAAAATTGTTTGGGATTTAGCGTAAATTGCCGTTTGCAACAAATAAGGTAATTCTCATAGCACTGTGAATTCAGGAGAAGAAAGTTTGATTTGGCTATAATGTATTTAGACAAGTCAGCACTCAAGCCAGACCTGCTAAATTTTTTATAATATTTAGATTTATTATTTTGTAAAGTTGATAGTCTTGGAGTGAACCAAGGGGGCTTAGAAGAAATGGACAACGGAGCAGAGTAAGGGATACATTCGTCCAATAGAGAATTTAAGGTGCTATAAAAAGATTTTAGGGCAATATTTATATCAACCGAATCATATATAAAAGACCAATCAGTTGCCAGAATACGTTGATTTAATAATGAGTAATTTCCTTTGCGAAAGCAACGGCGAGGCAGGTTAAACACAGGAGGAGAAGACATAACAGGATTGCTAACAGACAATGTAACTTCTAAAGTAGGATGATATGAATCCTCAGGGACAGACAGAGGGGATGACCTAGATACATTGGCAATACAGTAGTTGTTAATAAATACAAGATCGAATGTTCTAATCAAATGATTAGAAATTGAATTGATCTGAAACGATGGAAGATCAAGCACTTCTTCTAAGAAGTCATGCTGGGCAGACGGTACAAGATAATTTATGGTTTCGGATGAAGACCAGGGGATTGTTGGTAAATTAAAGTCACCCAGTACGATAAAAATATCATTATCACGGATATGAGCAGAAACTTCTTTAATACAAGTTAGGTGTTGAAGATAAACTTGAGTGTCAGAAGAAGGAGGGATATAAGAGCAAGTGATATAAACAACATGTGAAGGGAGAGTTATTTTAACAGAAATAATCTCAGCATTATTAACGGCAGAAAAACAGAAAGGTTCCGACTGGAGAGTAGCTTTAACAGCAATTAATACCCCACCACCTCGGCGAGTCGGTCGATCAGCTCTATAGACGATAAAATTATTTGAAAAAAGTTCACAATTAGATATACTTGGATTTAACCAAGTTTCAGTAAAAGAAATTATATCAGCATGGAACGAAAAGCTATTCAAAAACAAATTTTTAAGTTTTGAGACCAGACCCCTAACATTCTGATAAATAATAGATATTTCATCAGAATTTAGTTTTTTGAAACGACAGAGTTATTATTTGAGAAGGTTGCAGCTGGAAGGTTGACAGGTAAAGGAAGAGCTCTTATTTTTTGCAAAAACTCATGAACAACCGTATGTGGGGGCCAAAATTTGGGATCACATATGATTGAAAACGTTTCTAGAGAGACATTAATTTTAAAAGATGATATTTCGCGAGGGGAAGAAAAGTTAAATTTCGTAATAGAGACGCTAACTTTAGTTTTGCTAGCAATATAGGCAGCAACAGAATCACAAGTAGTTTCAGCGGAAAGTCGCGACACAAAAACTTGCTTGCGAGGAGCCACTACTGTTAAAATAGGAGGTGGCTGAGGTATGAGGACGGATAGATCATTATTTACCGCGTTTATTTCGGCAGGATCCAAGACGGGAACCATACTACTAATAGCAGGGGATACTGCAGGAGATATATTCGGACAATCGCTTGGAGTTGGAGATAATGATAGAACTGGCGACAATTCTACGTTACTAGGCACGGGTGAAAGCGACGAGGGTGAAGGGGCAAACATTAACGGAACATTCAAAAATTCAGACTCCAACCGGCGAGTATACAATGACTCAAATTTAAAATTATTGAGAAATTCCAAACTCGAATCAATGTCAGTCACTAGCATGCTAGCCGTCTTTTTTAGTTTTGAAAACTGATTTCTCACAGAGTTATACATTCTAGAGAAACCAATTTGCTTATCAATGCAATGCACATAGGGCATGACCAACGCACACCACCACAGCCGGTCTTGGCTACAGCAGTGATCTTGTCACACTCACGCCCAGTAAGACCTGCACATTTAGCATGCATAAAATTCTCACACAACCAGCAATGAACAAATTGAGGCCGTGCAGAATCGTCAGACTGCTTAAATGTACAAGACTTTTTGCAGCACGACATATTTACCACTGGGATCAAACTAACGAAAATAGGTTGCGAGAGCACAGAACGGAAAAAACGGCACACAGAAAATCTAAGAGCAATCGCACAAATTAAGAGGAATCGTAACACAAATACTTTTTGTTTGGAGCGATAAGCAACAACAAAAATGTATTAAAGCACGACAAGCAAGGCAGATAACGCTTAAACGAACAAACACACAAACAAGTGTATGCGCAGCGAATAAACACACAAACAAGAGTAAACGCAGCGGACAAACACACAAACAAATGAGTGCACGAATAAGCGGCAGATTTGCAGAATAACAAAAACAGACACTAACAACCACACAGAACTGACGCCGCAATAGTTAAAATATAATAATTAGCAAATTAAACGACGCACGACAAGAAGCACTTTGCACAGCTTAGGTAAGCCTATGTTTTACGAACAGTAGACTGCAAAAAATAAATAAAAAGCCTGATAAACGGCGCAAAATTAATAAGTTGTTCGGAGCTTAAGTAAAACACGTCAATCACACTTAAACTGAGATCTCTCTCTTTTGTCCTTAAGTAAATTTCAAATAGATTGTAATGTGAAACTCACTGCTGTCCTTAATTCACTTGATTTTTTTAGAACAGATGTCAAACGCACAATAACCAAAAAAGTGTCAACCCGGTCGTTTGGTGAAAATGAGTTTATGCCTGCCGAATCACAGCCGTGAAACACTGAATTACGAAATGAAAATCGAATTGACAAGTCTGACCCCTATTTTCTGCCGCCCCCGCCGATTATCCCATCACGAGCGCAACGAAGTGCGCCAGATATGTGATGACTTATTAACTGCCGGCATTATACGTCATAGTAGTTCCCTTTACCTTAAGAATAATACCTGAAGAAAATGTGTTGACTATCGCCCGCTGAACAAAATTACTGTACGTGACCACTTCCCGATTCCGCTGTTAGAGGATTGTGTTGAACATCTGGGGGGTAAATCGTACTTTACTGTACTAGATTTAGAAAGTGGATTTCACCATGTCAAAATGCATCCTGATTCGATTAAATACACTGCCTTTGTAACACCTGATGGTCAATTTGAGTACGTACGCATGCCGTTTGGCTTATGTAATGGTCCCCCAGTTTTCGCTAAATTTGTATACTTTGTGATGAAGGACTTGAACAATAGAGGTCAATTAGTGATTTATATGGACGACATATAAATCGCGTCGAGTGATTTTGAAACCCATCTGCAAGTGTTGAAAGAGGCACTTTATACCTTACGAGTGAATGGGTTACGCCTTAAATTTTCTAAGTGTCGTTTTGCGCACAAAGAGTTGGAGTATTTGGGGTATTTAGCGAAATCTTCCGGTATCACCCCGAAACCAGGTCACCTTCAAGCTATAAAAAGTCTGCCGGAACCCCGGGATAGGAAAGAATTGGAACGCTGTTTGGGTCTCTTTTCTTACTTCCGCCGTTTTGTACCCAACTTTGCCAAAATTGCTTATCCGATGTCACGCCTGCTGAAAAAAGATGCCCCTTACATTTTTTCTGATGAGTGTCTTAAATCATTCCGAACACTGCAGTCCAAACTGATCGAGTCACCGAGTCACTGTCTATTTATAGCCCGAAGTCTGAAACTGAATTACATTGTGATGCTAGTTCCTCCGGTTTTGGAGCGATGCTCCTTCAGAAACAAACTGATGATAAATTTCATCCTGTGTGTTATTTTTCAAAGACCGCTTCCGTCCCAGAATCCAAATTGCATAGTTATGAATTGGAAACCTTGGCTATTGTGTACGCCTTAAAACGTTTTGAGACATTTCTGAAGTTCATTCCGTTTAAGATAATTACAGATTGCAATTCATTAGCGTTAACCCTTAAGAATGGTGGATCTTCCGCGAAAATTGCCCGCTGGGCATTACTTTTAGAAAATGATAACTATACCATTGTACATTGGTCCGGTATTTGTATGCCTCATGTTGATGCACTCAGTAGACTAGAATCTTCTGCATATGTGGACGATGTGAACCTGGATTTCCTACTACAACTGACGCAAAATCGTGATCCAGAAATTGTCAAATTTTGGAGTGTCCTGGAGAACCAAGAGGTTGCTGCTTTTGAGTTACAAGATGGTGTCGTGTAGCGCCGATCACTGACTGACGTACTTCAGCTTTATGTCCCTGCCGAAATGATTAACAGTGTCATACGAACAGTGCATGAGAAGTTAGGCCATCTGGCCACTGAAAAGTGTTAAACACAGATTAAACAAGTGGAAACGCTGCAGTCGGACGCAACCGACTGCGGTATACTCGATACCAGTATTAAAACCGGTAAAAAGAGGCCTGATTGCAACAGGGTACGGATGCGGCAGGGGTTTACGCTGCCTTAAAGATTCTCCGATGCACCGGCTGTCTTCGTTGCAAATTTGGTGACTCTAGCTCAAAGTTTGTAAAAGTGGTGAAAGGGGGGCTGGGGGCGGTATGGATGGCAGTGGCATTCAAATTTTTGATTCAGATCTTTGTGGAATGTCAATTGCTATCTTCATACCAAATTTGATGACTCTAGCTCAAAGTTTGTAAAAGTAGGGAAAGGGGGGCTGGGGGCGGTATGGTTGGGCGTGGCATTCAAATTTTTGGTGCTGATCTATGTGGGATATCAATTGCTACCTTCATACCAAATTTGGTGACTCTAGCTTAAAGTTTGTATAAGGTGGGGAAGGGGGGCGGAATGGTTGGGCGTGGCTCTAAAACTTTGATGCAGATTGTTGGGGGTCGTTTCCAGCTATCTTCCTACCAAATTTGGTGGGTCTAGCGCTACCAATCCGGAAGATACACTCATTCCCGTTTTTGTCGAAGCGTTGGGGCAGATTGGGGTGGCTAAGGCGGTATTGGTGGGCGTGGCATCCAATCTTTTGATGCAGTTTTTTGGGGGTCATCATAACTTATCTTGGCACCAAATTTGGTGACTCTAGCTCAAAAACTGTGGGAGACATAGGTTGTTCTGATTTCAAAATGCGGCGGGGCTGGGGGTGGAATGGGTGGGCGTGGCTCCAAAATTTTTGATGCAGTTTTTTGGGGGTTGCTAGTAGCTATCTTTTTACCAAATTTGGTAGTTCTAGCTGTAAGGATGTGCGAAATATGTGGATTTATCGGTTTTGAGTTATCGAATTTATCGATTTGCCAGCCCCCCAGTTATCGTAGAACCCCCATCTCGACACTTTAATTTACTATCCCATAGATAAAGAGAATTGGAAATTTCAAGTCTCTAGCTTGAAGGGTGTGGAAAAAAGTTGCGTTCATACAGACGGACAGACGGACAGACGGACAGACAGACAGACGGACAGACGGACAGACACCATGACGGACATTGCACAAACTCAATATACTCCTTACCTTCGGTATCGAGTATAAAAATATTATTGGTTTCCGTATATGAAATCTTACGTTAACAACTTTATTAAAAACTGCCTCAAATGTATTTACTATTCCGAAAACCCCTCTGCCATTTGATACTCTTCATATTGACCACTTGGGAACCCTTCCGTCCGCACCGTCTAGGAAAAAATATCTTCTTGTCGTCATTGATGCCTTTACAAAATTTTTCAAACAGTACCCTGCCGCTACAACTAGTTCCCGAGAAGTATGTCACACTTTAGAGACGCAGTATTTCCCAAACTATAGTCTACCTCGCCGAATTGTTAGCGATCGAGGTACGTGCTTCACTCCTGCCGAATTCGCTGATTTTCTGCAATCCCATCATGTAATCCATGTCCAGAATGCCACTGCCTCCCCTCATGCTAATGGGCAAGTGGAACGTGTCAACCGTGTCTTCAGTCCCATGATTGCTAAATTGACCGAACCATTGGATCATGCGGATTGGGTGAAGCAACTTCCGAAAATTGAGTTTGCCTTGAGTTATTCAATCTACTCCACAGCTAAATTTGCACCCTCCGTCCTCCTTTTTGGTGTCGAACAGCGCGGTGCTGTTATGGATGAGTTAACTGAGCGTTTGGATGATAGGCTTATTGGTGAAGTGTCCCTAGTGGACACCCGTAAAATTGCCCTTCAGAACATTGTCAAGTCTCAAGAGTATAACACAGAGTACTTTAGAAAATATCATTGCCCTGCCGTTAATTTTGAAGAAAGTGATTTCGTCGTCATCAAGAATGTTGATACGACGGCTGGCGTTAACAAAAAACTCATTAAGCGATACCGCGGTCCCTATGTCATCCACAATGATCGGTATGTCATCCGAGATGTTGAAGGCTCCCAGCTCACACAGCTTCCGTATGACGGTGTGCTGGAGTCATCTAAACTAAAATTGTGGCTCACGTCTGATTAAAATTGTGTTTTTGATGTCTGACTGCAGGCAACACCCACCGTTTGGTACGGCTTTAAGCCCTCTATGATCTAGAGTAGGTGGAATCGAGGTCGATTCCCTGTCAGGCCGGCCGAGTTGTAAAGTATTTATTGTGTAAAGTATTTGTATGTAATTCGATCGTTTATGTTATGTTATGTTCGTGTATACCGATATATCGTAAGCTAGTATAAAGGTATCGATGTTAGTATTAAGATTTATCCGATAAGTGTGATTCAGCCACACTTTTCTAGCCTCGCTCTCTTTTCCGGTGAACCTTATGCCAAGCGCGCGCAATTATTAATACTAGAAAAGAATCTTCTGAAATAAATGCCATCCGATATATATTATTAAATAAATAAGAGTATTGCATATACAAAACCAAAAACAAAGACTTGTAGGAAAACGTCGTGGTCGTGTGAAATAAGCAATCATTCACTGGCACGTCTGTGCCGCTTGACTTGGGTTTTATGAATATCTTTATTGAATAATTTTGAGTACTTATTCTATGTTTAACATTGATAAAGCTTATGCTGTTATAGTTTAACAGCTACAAAGAGAGGGAGAGCGAGTGTACATATATATGCGGAGAGTGGCTTAAGTGCAAGCGCAGCGTTTCCGTAGGGCAACGGTCTCGCGCTTGCGTGGCCTTCTAAAGAGGCTTCGTATTACCTACACGCGCAGACCATATGTATGTATGTGCTTTGGTATGCGCATACACATATATGTTTATGCTGAGCGTGTTTAGGTTTATTCAAAATTGCAACAAAGTGTTACAAGTTGTATTTAATATATGTTTTGACATTACATATATGAATACACTACACCTCCCTTTTAAAAAAAATAACGTAATATTATGAATATGTAGTTATTTATAGTAAACATGATTGTAATTATTAGAAATATAAAAATTGAATAATATAAAACTATAAATGTATAAAGATTTAAAAGTGAAAGTTTTTTTTTTTTGTGTTATGGTATATAATATATGGCTGATCAGACCGTTTTAAAATAATTTTTTTTTCTTAGGTATTTATTTTATATTACACATATATTTTATTTTAATTTTATATTTCAATATATATATATATATTTTTTTTTTTTTTTTTTTTTTTTTTTTTTTTTTTTAGTTGGATATTAGAGTAGCTTTTATGAATTGAAAACTTTTAATCTATCCTTATGAACTGTCTGTTTTTTTCCTTTTTTATTTTTTATTATTATATTATCCTGTTCTATTATGTTTACTACTGTGTAAGGTCCTATATATTTGCTTTCTAACTTATGACCTGTTTCATTTTTTAAAAGTACTTTATCTCCTATGTTCAAATTAAAATCTATTGTTTTCCTATCATAATATTCTTTATTTTTCGATTTATGTTTTTCTAACATAATTCTTGCTCTTTTATAAGCCTGTTCTAATCTAAACTTACTTTCTTTAGCGTAATCATCTACATTATATAAGGGGTTAATGTTATCTATTTTATTAAAATGTTGGGGCAAATTGTTTTGCTTGCCAAAAATTAATTCGTATGGACAATAATTATGTGCCATAGAAGGGGTCGTGTTGAAACAGTATACGAAATATTGGAGCCATACATCCCAATCGGTTTTATCGACTGAGATGTAAGAGCGTATATATTCGTTGAAAGTTCTGTGACTTCTTTCAACTGTGCCAACGGTCTGGTGGTGGTGTGCTGTAGACGTTATTTTGTCTATTTTTAAATATTTGCACAAGTCAGTTATAATAGTATTTTTTATATTCGGTGCCCATGTCCGTAATAAACGTTTTCATGGGGCCAAATTTAAGAATGAATTGCTCAAATATTGCTTTTGCAACAGTGTTGGCATTCTTGTTTGGTATTGGAATGGCAACGAGATATTTAGTTAAATCACAAATAAGTGTAACTGCGTATTCGTTACCATTTTCGGATCTGGGTAATGGACCTATAGTGTCAACAATTACTCGATCAAAGGCACACATTGGTGTGTCTGTTATTGTCAAAGGAGTTTTAGTATGAACTAATGTTTTTGACATCTGGCATTTTGGACATCTACGTACGTACTCTTTTATATGACGAGTCATATTTTTCCAATAGTAGTGTCTTTTTACTTTGGCCAAAGTTTTTGTTATGCCAGTATGTCCTCCTTGTGTGGGACTATCATGAAATGTAGACAATATTGCTTCTTTTTCTTTATCTTTTGAGATAATGGTCACCGGCTTGAGTAGCGCTACTCTTAATAAATTTAATTCATTATTGCCCATATTTTTTGAAATTATCTATAGAAACTTGTTCAAAGATTATTTCATGCGGTGCCAACTTTAGTTTGCGTATATCATGTATACCGGCTTCCTTTTCGAGCCTTTGGAAAAATTGACCTAAGTCAATAGCTCCATTAGTATAAAGATCGCTAACATTTATTCTTGCAATGATTTTATTTCCATGTTTAAAATAACACAGCTTTCCTCTCATGTGCAAGGCCACTACTTTTCGTACGTCGTCATTCGTGATGACTTCATATACGTTGGGCTTAGAAGCTTTTTCAAGATTTTGCCTAAGCAAAGATTCTTGTTCATTTCCTGCGCAGGAATTGTTTTGTCTACTTTGATGCCTGGTAGTGACTTTCAGGACTTTATTTTGTATGTCTTTTAATTCGGATATTGTTATCCGTGATAGGGCATCTGCCACGAAATTGTCTTTACCCTTTAGATACTCGACTGTAAAGTCGTACTCTTCTAACTCGAGCCGCATGCGTGTAAGTTTAGAACTTGGATTGACCATAGAAAATAAATAAGTTAATGGTCTGTGGTCAGTTTTCACTGTGAAGTGTTTTCCATAAATATATGGTCGAAAATGTACTATAGCCCAATGAATTGCTGCTAATTCTTGTTCCGTTGTACTCTTATTACTTTCACCCTTTGTAAATGAACGTGATGCGTATGCAATTGGAAGTTGGAGTCCATTGTAGTTTTGAGTTAAAACTGCTCCACACGCTTGCTTACTTGCATCCGTTATTATGCAAAATTCTTTGCTGAAGTCTGGGTATTGTAATAGTGTAGGCTGCATTAGCTTATCTTTTAGGTATAGGAATGCATTTTGGCATTCAACTGTCCATTCAAAAGGAACATCTTTTTACATAATCTTGTTATGTGCCGTGAATAGTCGGCGAAGTTATTTATGAAACGTCTATAATAATTGCAAAATGCAACAAAACGTCTAGCGCTGTCCGCATCGTGTGGGACTGGGTAGTTTTTAATGACGTCGTACTTTTTGTCGTCTGGCAAGATTCCTTTATCAGTGCATTTATGACCAAGAAAGGTCACTTCATGCATAAAAAATGAGCATTTTTGTGGATGTAACTTAAGGTTGTATTTCCTACATTTGTCAAAAACATCTGTTAAGTTTTTGAGCATATGTTTTTCGGAACAACCAATAACTATTAAATCATCCATATAAAGGAATGCTTGGGAAGATTCAAGGCCAGAGAATGCAATAGTCATCATTCTCTGAAATGAATTTGGCGCTATTTTTAAACCAAATGGTAATCGCGTGAAGCGATATGAGCCATTGCTCGTTGAACATGAAGTTATATCCCTTGAACTTTCTTCAAGTTCGATTTGATGAAAACCTGACATTAAGTCAAGGCATGAAAAGTATTTTGCTCTGCCTAGTTGATCTAATATGTCATCAATTCTAGGCAGTGGGAATTTGTCGGACAGTAATTTTTTATTTATTTGACGATAGTCAATTACTAATCGCCATTTTCTATTTTCTGAGCCTGGAAGGCCTTTCTTTGGAACTAATAAAAGTGGGCTATTGTATTCTGACACAGATGGTTCGACTATTTTGTCGTTGATCAACTTTCCAACTTGTTTTTGGATTTCAGCTGTTTGGCTGTGTGGGCTTCGATAGTTTTTAATATACACTGGTTCATTGTCTTTTAGTCTCAAGTTTTGTTTATAGAAGTTATTTGTTGTGATCGATTCGGTTTCGAGACCGAATACGTCACTATACTCGGTGCATAACTTTTTTTAGTTGAGGTTTGAATTGAGGCGGAAAATTTTTGGCTAGCTGAGATAAGACGTTCTCTTTTCTACTTTCTGGATTTGTTTGAACTACATCGTAGTTCGAAAGTGATTCATGTTGCAAATTATTAATTGTAACTAATTGATCTGAGTTAGTTGTATTTAGTAAACGGACGAACGTATGTTGGGATGTTGCAATTGTGTTTGCAACATATACACCAGTCTGGATTTCCTGGTTTGGAATAAATATGCTATTTTCTTTTGAAGTTAGCGTAATTTTTCGGACAATTTGAGATCTTGCTGGTAGAAGTATTGAGTTTCTACCAGAATCATATGTTATGGGAACATGAATTGGATATTGTAAATTATTGGGTCTAATTGTAAACCAATCTTCTGATGGTTTTGAAGTCCAGTTGGCAATTGTATTTTTTAATAAAATCAATGCCTAGTATTCCATCACATGGTATAGCGAAATCTAAATCAACTATATGAAAGTTGTGTGGAATTATATATTTTCCTGTCTGAATCTCTATTGATGCTAGACCTTTGGATTTTAAAATATCTTTACTTATGCCTTGAATGTTTATTACATTATTAGGCTGGATGTCGTGAAAGACATCAGAAGTTTCTTTAAGTATTGAGATGTCTGCACCTGTATCTATTAAAAAGGTAAGTTTTTTACCTGTTGACACGTGGTCAAATGAAACAAATATATTGAGACTAAAATTTATTGTGTGAACTCTGGTGTTTATTGTTGGGTATCTAAAGGTTGTTCGGAGTTTCCCGAGACATCTTGGGCTACCCGGACGTTGTTTGTATTGTGGCCTCTGTTCGAGTTGCCACGGCCTCTAAAGTTTCCTCTATTTTGGCCTCGTCCCTGTAATAATTTCGGTTACCGTTTTGATGGTAATTACCTCTTCCACGGTAGTTACCTCGGTTACCTCTATTATATCCTGGGTTTGTTTGTTGCTGATAGTACAGAACAGTGTTGTTCTGTCCTGTAGTCTCAGTACAACTATTTACAAACTTGGAGATGGCATCGTTCATATTATTGAACGTGCCTGCCTGCATGATAAGTTTTACCTTATCTATTGTGCAGTTCTTTGTCATTGCCTTTACAGCTTGTGTAGTGCTGTATTTGTTAGCTAAATCCATTGACAAACCGTCGTTAATGTAAGCTCCTTCAAGTGCTTTAGTCAATTTTTCCACCTCTTGGGTGTATTGACCGGCTGTTTTTCCCTTTTGCTGAAGGTTAAGGAGTTTAGCGGATATGACTTCTACCGATTCTCCCTTAACTGAGCTTGACAACTTTGAGATGATAGCATTGATACTCTGCTCGTCACTTATTAAGTTTCTAGCATAGCCTTTCAGTTTTGTTTTTATTAAGCTCACCGCATTAATTTCATGTTCGCCTTTCAACGATTCTACTAGGACTAATGCATCAAGGAAACTTCTTAGGTTTTGAGCTTGTCCATCAAATTCTGGCAATAGAGAAGAGGCTAGCCTCAAAAATTCAACTAAATTTTTGTGCCATGATGGGTTTGTCTGAATCTGTATTTTTGCCTTCTGTTTGCTTCATTAGCTGAGATTTGTCAAAAGTGGCTATTTTATTTACTTCATTTGGGAGAAATATGACAAGCTCATGCCTCTCCGAAATATATACAAGGTTTTCTCTTAATCGTTTTAAGATTTCTTTACCTTGCGTAATTTGAAGTGAATCAGCTTTGTGAGAGTTGGTAAGTATAATGTTTCTAACGTTGTTATAAGTGTTTACCAACAACTCTAAATGTTTTGACTTCGTTTCATTTGAAATCTGTGCACTTTTGTTAAGGCACTTGAAAGATTTATCAAATTCTGTTCTTTGGTCTATAACGTATTTACGTATATGATCCCAGTCCATTAAATTCGTTATATAAGAATTTCGTTAAACTTTATATATGAGAATGTTAGTTACTTCGCCCAGTATTGGGTTGAATGTTTTTGAAGAAGTAATTTCAACATTTGGTAGGGATTTGAGCACTTGTAGCTTTTGTTTTTTTAGTACAATTTATTAGTGGTGAAAATACACTATTGTACGTTGCTATGAATAAGTGTTCCAATTCGTAAACACTTATTGGGTGTTCGGAGAGCAAGAACAGAATTCTACTAGCAAATAATGGGTCTCTTTTTGTTATTTCTTTTAATAATATTCTTGTATTCATTTTACTGTTATTTTATAAAATTTTTTTTGAATATTTATACTTGAGCTAAATCGTTGGCCCTACTTTGATATCTTCTTTTCATGCTATTTCGGTGCAATTTATAAAGTTTAACTATTGAGTTTATTATCATTATCGCGGCTATTATCGCAACTAAAATAAGCATGTATTGCATATCTGGTGGATTAACGTCAACTTTATTAATAACGTTGGCGGTCGAATCCACCGATTTCACATCTACAATGCCCATTATGTTTCCTTGTGGAACTGTTTTAACTTTGAAAGTGTCTATTTTGTTTCTAACTGCTCTATTCCAACTAATGATTATATATATAATTTTTTTTTTAAAAATTTTTATTATTTTTTTTGTATTTTAATTAATTTATTTTATTTTTATTTGTTTTTGTTTTTTTTGTTTTTCATTTAAATTTATATATATATATTGAAATTCTATTTTTTTTCAACTTAATTTTTTATGAATATCGGCATCTAAGATGCACGATCCTAATACACCTCATAGGTGGCGTGACATTCCTATCATATACAGTTTCCTTCCTAGTGTTTGTTCAGCTTTATGGGCCGTACGCTACTGTGCTAATTAGAGCCCAGTTTAACAAAATTTTTTTTTATAATATAATAAATTGTGATATATATATATAAATTTATGTCAG
Source organism: Scaptomyza montana (assembly GCA_018904305.1). Classification (NCBI taxonomy): domain Eukaryota; kingdom Metazoa; phylum Arthropoda; class Insecta; order Diptera; family Drosophilidae; genus Scaptomyza; species Scaptomyza montana. Next base: position 714,455 of record JAEIGR010000023.1, read on the forward strand.
CTTGCTGCTCCTGTGGGGGGGTCTTCTTGCCGGAACTGGTGGGGTTCCGGTGCTGGTCCTCACACAGGCTTTATTTTGTGCTGGTGCTGGTATTGCTTCTTAATTTGGTGGGGTGCCGGTGCTGGTCCTCACACAGGCTTTATTTTGTGCTGGTGCTGGTATTGCTTCTTAATTTGGTGGGGTGCCGGTGCTGGTCCTCACACAGGCTTTATGTTGTGCTGGTGCTGTTATTCATGCCGCACGTGTAGTTGCAGAATACACTGATGAGGGGTCCTTCGCAGTCTGCTGGGCACTCCTTTTTTGTTGCTGGTATGATTATTTTTTTTGGTTGATTATTAATTTGTCCAATAGTGGGTATATGTGATTGTGAAATAGTGTGTTGTGCTTTCTTTTGTGCCAGTGTATCAGAAACAAACGACTCTAAGTGGTCGATTCTATTTTGTAATACGATTGATTTATCCCAATTTGGTGGATTGGCTGCAGTTAGCAGAATTTTTAATTCGGCAATTTCTTTCTTTGCTCTAAATATAACGCCACTGCGTCTTGTTTTCGGCATTGTTTTGTTTTTTTTTTTTTTATTACATTTTTTTTGCATAACACTGGCAACAAAAATTTTTTTTGTACAAACACACTACTCACTCAGTTTATTTTAAGTATTTCTTCTTTCTGCTTTTCTGTAGTTGTGCTGGTCCTGTCACGGTCGCCATGTAGGAAAACGTCGTGGTCGTGTGAAATAAGCAATCATTCACTGGCACGTCTGTGCCGCTTGACTTGGGTTTTATGAATATCTTTATTGAATAATTTTGAGTACTTATTCTATGTTTAACATTGATAAAGCTTATGCTGTTATAGTTTAACAGCTACAAAGAGAGGGAGAGCGAGTGTACATATATATGCGGAGAGTGGCTTAAGTGCAAGCGCAGCGTTTCCGTAGGGCAACGGTCTCGCGCTTGCGTGGCCTTCTAAAGAGGCTTCATATTACCTACACGCGCAGACCATATGTATGTATGTGCTTTGGTATGCGCATACACATATATGTTTATGCTGAGCGTGTTTAGGTTTATTCAAAATTGCAACAAAGTGTTACAAGTTGTATTTAATATATGTTTTGACATTACATATATGAATACACTACAGACTATTAGCTAATTCAAAATAATTGAAAATTAAACTATAAATTTTATATTATTTTTATTTTATTCTCGGGAACTAATATTTTATATATGATTCGGGTGATATAAATATTGCCCTAAAACCTTTTTATAGCACCTTAAATTCTCTATTGGACGAATGTATCCCTTACTCTGCTCCGTTGTCCATTTCTTCTAAGCCCCCTTGGTTCACTCCAAGACTATCAACTTTACAAAATAATAAATCTAAATATTATAAAAAATTTAGCAGGTCTGGCTTGAGTGCTGACTTGTCTAAATACATTATAGCCAAATCAAACTTTCTTCTCCTGAATTCACAGTGCTATGAGAATTACCTTATTTGTTGCAAACGGCAATTTACGCTAAATCCCGAACAATTTTATAGTTTTGTCAATTTTAAGCGTAAATCTTCCACTTTACCGTCATCTTTCATGTTTGGGATGGATAAATCTAGCATCGATAGCGAATCCGCTAATATTTTTGCCAATTTCTTCCAATCAACTTACTCTTCTGCATCCCCTATTAACATACCTTACCCTTATAGTATTGCTGCTACAAATTTTATTCCTGTTCCTACTATCTCTCAGTCCACTCTGCTATCAGCTTTAAATTCGTTAAAGTCTTCTTACTCTCCTGGACCTGACAATATACCTAGTTGTCTTCTTAAAGAGTGCAGTGCTTCTCTTCTTCGCCCATTGCTTAAGCTTTTTAATCTCTCCCTTGAATCTTCTGTCTTTCCATCTCTTTGGAAAGAATCTTTTATAATCCCTCTTCACAAAAAAGGTGGGAAGTCCAATATTGAAAATTATAGGGGCATTGCAAAATTGTCCGCTATCCCTAAATTATTTGAAAAAATTATCACTTCATCTCTGCAACATTTCTGCAAATCAGTCTTATCCCCTGCTCAACATGGCTTCGTAAGAAATCGGTCAACCATGACCAATCTATTAGAATTCACAACTTTAGTAAATGATGCTTTCCTCTCGAAAATGCAAACTGACGTCATTTACACAGACTTCAGTAAAGCTTTCGACACTGTACACCATGACCTATTACTTCTCAAGCTTGTCCGTATTGGTTTCCCTCCCCCCCCTTATATCTTGGATTTCTTCTTATTTAAAGGGTAGGACACAAAGAGTACTCCTAAGATTGGCTACCTCGAAACAAGTTCATGTTACTTCTGGAGTACCTCAAGGTAGTCATCTTGGTCCTTTACCCTCTTTTATATAAATGATCTTCCCTCTGTTTTATCACATTCTCGCATTCTCATGTACGCAGACGATGTGAAGCTTATTTTCTCCTACTGTAGTTCTCTAAATCATACTTGCTTACAAGATGATTTAAATTCAATGCATCTTTGGTGTAAGACTAATCAGTTGCTTCTCAATTGTTCTAAATGTATGTTTATGACTTTCAGCTGAAATAACCCATTCATTACCAGCTACTCAATTGACAGTACCCCGTTGGAACGTATTTTTACAGTCAAGGACCTTGGTGTTCTTTTTGACTCCAAACTCTCATTCGGCCTTAATATTTCTACTATTGTTAATGAGGCCAGAGGTGTTCTTGGTTTCATTAAACGTTGGTCTAAAGAGTTTAACGATCCTTACGTTACGAAAACTCTGTACACTTCCCTTGTTCGCCCTATCCTAGAGTACTGCTCTTGTATATGGAGCCCCCAGTATAGAAATAACCAGGATCGTATCGAATCTGTTCAGAAGCAGTTTTTGCTTTTTTGCCTTACGAGGCTTAAATTGGGATAATAACCTTCGCTTGCCTTCATATTCCAGTAGGCTTCTTCTCCTTAACCTCCCGTCGTTGAACAATCGTAGGATAGTCCTTGGTGTTGCCTTCCTGCACAAGTTGATTAATGGTGATATAGATTCTTCATTTCTGTTAGGTCATCTCCATTTCTCTATTCCCTCCAGACCTACTAGAAACTTTCACCCGTTATTTTTGAAAACGTGCACAGCAGATTACGCTATGCACAGTCCATTTCGTGTTTTATGCGTCCAATTTAATAACCTATACCACGTGTTCTCTAATGAGACCTCTCTCTCCTTAATCAAACCATTGCTTTCAGTTTATCTTCGGGGAGTTAATGACCGCTCTCAGCTATGAAACGGGGCTGAGCCTGCTGGATTGGCTAAATTCTTTTCCTTCATCGGGTCATATATATATAAATATTTTTATACTCGATACCGAAGGTAAAGAGTATATTGGTTTTGTGCAATGTCCGTCATGGTGTCTGTCCGTCTGTCCGTCCGTATGGTTGCAAGTTTTTTCCACACCCTTCAAGCTAGAGACTGCAAACTTTCCAAATCTCTTTATCTATGGGATAGTAAATTAAAGTGTCAAGATGGGGGTTCTACGATAACTGGGGGGCTGGCAAATCGATAAATACGATAACCCAAAACCGATAAATCCACATATTTCGCACATCCTTACAGCTAGAAGTACCAAATTTGGTACGAAGATAGCTATTAGCAACCCCCAAAAAACTGCATCAAAAATTTTGGAGCCACGCCCCCCCATTCCGCCCCCAGCCCCCCCGAATTTTAAAGTCAAAAAAGACTATATCTCCCACAGTTTTTGAGCTATAGCCACCAAATTTAGTGCCAAGATAGGTGATGATGACCCCCTAAAAACTGCACTAAAAGTTTGGATGCTTCGCCCACCAATACTGCCCTAGCCTCCCCCATCCACCCCAACGCTTCGTTAAACACGGGAATGAGTGTATCTTCCAGAGTTGTGGAGCTAGAGCCACCAAATTTGGTAGGAAGATAGCTGGCAACGACCCCCAAAAATCTGCATCAAAGTTTTGGAGCAACGCCCTCCATTTCGCCCCCCTTTCCCCACTTTTTACAATTTTCGAGCTAGAGTCACCAAATTTGGTATGAAGATAGCAATTGATACTTCACAAAGATCTGCATCAAAAATTTTGATGCCACGCCCACCCATACCGCCCCCAGCCCCCCTTTCCCCACTTGTTACAAATTTTGAGCTAGAGTCACCAAATTTGGTATGAAGATAGCAATTGATATTTCACAAAGATCTGCATCAAAAATTTTGATGCCACGCCCATCCATACCACCCCCAGCCCCCCTTTCCCCACTTGTTACAATTTTCGAGCTAGAGTCACCAAATTTGGTATGAAGATAGCAATTGATATTTCACAAAGATCTGCATCAAAAATTTTGATGCCACGCCCACCCATACCGCCCCCAGCCCCCCTTTCCCCACTTGTTACAAATTTCGAGCTAGAGTCACCAAATTTGGTATGTAGATAGCAATTGACATTTCACAAAGATCTGCAGCAAAAATTTTGATGCCACAACTACCCATACCGCCCCCAGCCCCCCCCCCTTTCCCTACATTTTACAAACTTTGAGCTAGAGTCACCAAATTTGGAAGGAATATAGCTGGTGGCATCCCCATCTGCATCGGAGAATCTTTAAAGCAGCGTACACCCCTGCCACATCCGTACCCCTTTGCAATCAGGCCTCTTTTTACCGGATTTAATACTGGTATCGAGTATGCCGCAGTCGGTTGCGTCCGACTGCAACGTTTCCACTTGTTTATTCTATTTTATTTATTTTTATTATTATTACAATTTTTTTTTTTTTACATTTATTTTTAGTTTTCACATTTAAGTTTTTCTTTTCTATTTTCTACTAACATCTCTGTTTTAAGTATAGAGTCTATAATATCACTGACAGTTTTGGCTGTGGAAAGGGGCATAGCTGGCCGGACTGGCAAATAAAACACCCACATCGGTCGGTGATGTTATTAGAAATTTTTGTTCTCAGCCTAGGCTTTTTACTACTAATATTTTATTGTTACTTATTTTTTTAAAGTTGACTCTAGAATTGTCAACAACTTTCAATAAAATAAAAAATAAAAAAATAAAAAAAACTTCACTTCTTTGTATTATAAAAGGCACCACGGAACAGTCAAGGGTTAATCAACATACTCTACAGTCGTTTCGTTTACACTCATTGTTAAGTGTGCGTTTCACTCGCACTTACTGCTAGCATACGCTAAGGCTGTGCTTTTGCCGACGAGACTACCTTATAGTTATTCCATCATGGATGGCCCTATCTAGCTACTTCAACCCTATATATGATCGACGAGCATAGAATCTAAAAAGGTTGAAATGGCCAAGAGCTTTCAAAAGAGCATTTTCGTATCACGCAGTTGCTCCTGGTAAGTGGCTTTCATATGCTTTGCTTGCGGTTTTTCATATGGCATAGAGAATAATAAAAGCAGTAAGCAATCAGTGTGAGCGAGCGCGATTGCGGATAGCAATTGCAGATGGTTTTGTATTAGTTGCCCTTCCGTTCGGCGGCCCGTCTATTGCAAAATCGGCGGCGGGCCAGTGGAAAGCAAGATCGTGAAAAATTTGTTAGAATTTGTATGCACGTGCGTTTCTCTCATTTCTGGCTTGGCCAGCTTGTCAAGATTTTTGATGTTTTTTGTTTTTTAGTGGCCTGCAGTTGCATGTACGACCTGTCATCACCCTGACACGACCAAAGAGTGATAATATTAAAGCACTAAATGCGCGTTGGTAAATGGAAAAGAAATTAAAGCTGGGAAAAACACGTAAGAGAGGCTAAAACGCTAAAACGTTTGAAATCAGAAACGCCTATAGCTTCCACAATGTTTGAGCTAGAGCAATTAAATTTGGTCCCAAGATAGGTAAAATATAAATCAAAACTTCCACTTCCAAAACGTCCACCCATATTGCCCAAGCCACCCCCAGCCGACCTAAGGCTTCGATAAAAACGGGAATGCGTGTATCTACCACAGTTTTTGAGCTAGAGCCACCAAATTTGGTATGAAAATAACTCGTAACGATCCCCAAAAATCTACATGAAAATTTAGATGCCACGCCCACCCATACCGCCCCATCACCCTTTCCACCACCTTTTACAAACTTTGAGTTAGAGTCTCCAAATTTGGAAGGAAGTTAGCAATGAACATCCCACAAACTTCTGCAGCAAAAGTTTGGATGCCACGCCCACCCGTACCGCCCCCATCCCCAACAATTTACAAACATTGAGCTAGAGTCACCAAATTTGGAAGGAAGATAGCTGGTGGCATCCCTATCAGCATCAGACAATCTTTAAAACAGCGTAAAACCCTTCCTGCATCCGTACATCTTTGCAATCAGGCCTGTTTTTTACCGGTTTTAATACAGGTAATGAGTATAGCACAGTCGGTTGCGTGCGACTGCAACGTTTCCACTTGTTAAAATTGACATTTGTAAATTGTTCGAAATGCCTCCAAAAAATCATCAATTGGGAGAAAAACATCGAATGCAAAGAAATCAAGTGAACATTTGGGAGGAAAAACAGACGATGCAACGCGTGGTCGTTGTCCACTTGTATTATTTATTTTAGAGTAGTATAAAGTTTTGTTAGATGATTTGAAAATTTATAAAAAAAACAAATAAACTGTCAAATCATAACAGTTGAAACAAAACCTGTAGCGTCATCAAGGTTTGCCCCACTGTGGGTTGCGCCCGAGAGCGAACTGCAACAGTGGGCTCGGTACCGCTGGGTTAGGAGTAGCATCTCTAACCACAGACTCTGGTCGACGGATATGGCAGTCGGGATCCTCTGGTTCCGTAGCTCTTCCGGGTGGTGGGGTTCGTTGCCATGACCGACCAACCTACACAATCATTAAATGAATAGGATCCCTACTAAATCTAAATTACCACAACTGAATCTAAAAATATAAGAATCTGAAAACCAATAGCCATAACAGTACGAAAAGAATTCGCGGAAAACAAATAGCAGCGAATTAAATGTCTGCTTCATCTCTTGGTGGTAATTCGCCTAAATGCGAGGTCTAAGGTGTGGATCGACCATCGCTGTCTGTACCCTCCCAACCTGGATCTTCGTTGTAACCGAACTGCTGAAGATCCCCATATTGTAATTATCCTTCTACCTGATTAAATTATCATACCCTCCCCTCAGGAAATACAAAAACATAGTAATTAAATTTTTTTTTCTATCAGCTAACATATGGTAATTTATTTTAGTAACTTAGTTTTAGGGTAAACATTATTGTTGTATTTCCATTTGTATTTTTTTTAATTAAAAAGAAACAAGTAAGAAGGCTCTAGTCGGGAGAGCCCGACTAGAAGATACCCTGAACCCAGTTGCAATAAATAAATTTGGTATACTGACTTAACTTCAATCGATTAAATTCGATATCTCCGGTGTTTCTTAACCGATTTGGACGAAATTTTCAGAAAAGATCTATTGTTACCCATTCTTTCAACCCTCATTTTTACATTTTCCAAATTCAATATTTTTTTGTTATCGATTCCATGTGTATAACGGAAACCAGAATAGTTATCGATAATTTGAAGCAAAATTGTTCTGATCATGGTATAGGAGAACTTATATACAAAATCTGAAGTCTTTAGCTCTTGTAGTCTCTGAGATCCACGCGTTCATACAGACGGACAGACGGACAGACGGACGGACAGACGGACATGGCTATATCGACTCGGCTGTTGATGCTGATCAAGAATATATATACTTTATGGGGTCGGAGATGCTTCCTTCTGCCTGTTACATACTCTTGCACAAAACCATTATAACCTTATTTATCCATTTTATGGGTTAAGGGTATACAAAAATTAATTGCAGCTAAACATGGTAGTTATTTTTAAACAGCTTGGGACGCTCTTGATCAGTGAACAAAAATAATACAAGATATATAGCAAAACAACTAAAACTAACACTTATCTAACTTAGCGCAAAAAGAGACGTTCACTTCATTGGTTTCTTTTGTTTTTATTTTTTCTGCGCTCCGCTTTACGGCTTTACTTCGTCCAAGAGCAGCATACTCACGACGCGTTGTGACGTCGCGACGTCTTAACTTATATTATCGCTACAACTAACAATGCTTCAATGTAAAAGAGAAAGATCTAAAGTAAAAATCAAAACCAAATCGAAATAACTATGTAACTAAGATGGCAATAAAAAAACAACCAAAAATATAGTTGGGAAAAATAATAATAATTAACAAATATTATAAATGGAGTAATTACATAAAAAAAATCAGGCAAATAAAATGTGCGTTATTTTCATTTAGATATGGTTTTTTTTTTTATGTTGGTTTAGTTTTATTATTTTACTTTACATTAGTTAGTGTGGGGGGAAGAATTACTAAAATCATGCGTGGCATCACGAATAGTGTGAGAGAGAGGCTCAAACACCGATGCACAAGTTCATTAGCACTTATTGCAACAGCTGATTTCGCTGTTACAAAGCAAACACAATTCTTTTATTTTTATTAATTTGCTTTAAGAGAACACTTACATGTACAAATCCTCGCTGAAAGGCCTTTCGGAGAGCTGCATGTAGTAACTGCTGGATGTTGGATTACTTTATGTGATTTTTTGTCTTTTTCTGTCCACACATGTTTTAAATAAATTTTGTTCGGTGGTTGTGGTTTTTTTTTTTAGGCACGCCTATTTGGTTGGCCTTGCATTTAGCATTTTATAATTAGCCGCACTAAATTTTTTTTTTGGTTACCCTACTTGCACTGTATCATTTTTTCTCACTTAAGTCCCAACCAAACGATGCATTCGTGCATGCAGAGCCGCTGCAAAAATGAACGAAATGCATGCTTATGCATTATGCATCAACGTCTATAGCCATACGTTGCTTAAGTGCATTGTCTCTTCTTCGTCTTTCTTTTTGCCAACCATTGTTGCCACATGTTCTTTTTTTATTCCATTAAAAAATATATGTTAACATTTTATGTAATATTATGTTAATAATAAAGACAACACATGTTTCTTATATCTAGTAAATGTGTTTATAAACAATAAAATGAATATTTAACAATATTTTTAAATATTTTCCATACAATAAAAAGACTGCGACAACTCTATGCCCAATGCATTGCTGCATGGTTTCAATTCAGTGAAACCATGCATGCGGCACTCATGCATTCGTTCAAAAATAAAACTGAACGAACCCTTGCATAAGCATCGTTTGGGCGGATACACGGCGTAGCATATGTTGAAACTTTCCGTGCAGCGGCTCTGCCTGCACGAATGCCTTTATACCTGTGGTTGCTTTCCTATTTGCCATTTACAAATTTACTAACTGCCTGAAGGTATTTTTTTAAATGCTTATAGGGTACTAGCAACCCCCAAAAAACTGAATCAAAAATTTTGATGCCACGCCCACCCATACCGCCCCCAGCCAGCCAACCCACACCTTCTACAAACTTTGAGCTAGAGTCACCAAATTTGGAAGGAAGACAGTTGGTGGCATCCCCATCTGCATCGGAGAATCTTTAAGGCAGCGTACACCCCTGCCGCATCCGTACGCCTTTGCAATCAGGCCTCTTTTTACCGGTTTTAATACTGGTAACGAGTATACCGCAGTCGGTTGTGTCTGACTGCAACGTTTCCACTTGTTAAATAATACCATTGTGGTATATCCACTGAGTAGCCATCTTCGCCGTAAGGAAATAGCAAAGGGTACTGTAAGGCATCGTATGATCGATGCACCTCACTTATACGATGTAATTTATTATTATGGCTTTCAAAAATAATATCGTGCTTTTCAAATTGCTGACCAACAATAGCTTAAGCTACTTCACTTGAAAGAGATGCATAGTAAAGCCCTTTGTGATAACCAGCGGGTGTTCGATCAGCATGTATAACCATGTATCAGAATCTTGAGTTAATACTTCCTCTAAAGGAATATAAACATCAAAATGTCCATTTATTAATTGAGCGGTAAACCGCAATCTTTTTACAGTATGCATATTATTTCCAAATGCTTGTAATAAATTTCCATTTTGAAAAACTTGAAAATTTACAGCATAAATTTCTGCTGCTGCTTGAAGCTCACATGCAGTATCATAAGTATATGAATTTGACATAGCGCACTCATATTGTTCAGAAGAGCTATAACACTCTCCATTTAAGTTTACGCTGAAGCAAGCAAAAGTTTCCAGTTGGTTGCAACATAGGCAACAATATGTTAGCGTATGGTGCCATGGAAGCCTTGCCTACCATATAAAAGGTACAACAAAAATTATGAAAGTAAACATAGTATTTATATGATTTGAAATTTAAATATATTATAAACTCAAAAAATATATGTAGAAACATAAGTGATTACTTTTATTTTAAATGATTATTTTTCTGGTTCGTCGCAATTGCGTGCGTTTGCCATAAGGTTAACCGGAAAGGAGAGAGCATGATGGAATAACATAAGGTGGTCCCGTCGGCAACAGATATCCACTTATTGTACGCTTGTAATAAGTGCGTGTGAAAAGAACATAGTATACTGAGTGTCGCATTGAGTGTGAGTGAGGCGGCAATGTGGTTGTTGATTAACCCTTAGCATGTCCGTAGGGTTTGAATATGCCATTTATAATAAAACTAGTAAGTGGCCCGCTTACTTCGCTGCGCGGATAGTTTATATAAATTTTAGCAATAGAAGATAGATACAAAATAAATAAATTAGAAAATATTTCACAAAATATTTAAGCAAAGTATTTAATATTCTCTTTTCCACGCCACCATTGAGGTAGAGAATATTGTGGTTTCCCCAGTAGGCCTTATCCACTTACTGAATTTAATTTGCAATTATTAACAACTTTTAAGAGCTTCTTTATAAACTACATTGGTTGTTTTTCCGTCAGGTGCTAATACAAATAAACTTTTTGGTGAACTGACTCTTGAGCAGGCTACATAAAATTGGCCATGAGAAAAACAATCGTGTCTTAAGTCTAGTCCGGCTAATTTAAGAGTTTGTCCCTGTGATTTATTAATTGTTAAGGCAAAGCAAACTTTTAAAGGAAATTGCAATCTTTTAAATTGAATTGGCAATTCAGAATCAGAAGGTATTAATGGAATTCTCGGTATAAAAACCGTTTCCCCTATACCATTGCCAGTAAATATAATTACTTCGACAACATTCTTATGAAGGACTTTAACTTGCAATCTTGTACCATTGCACGGTTTTGTCGGTTTCAAGTTGCGTATCAACATTAAAGGTGAACCAATCTTTAAAGTTAATTTATGTTGAGGCAGACCAGCCGGATTTAATGAATAAAATGAAATGCATCTTCGATTTCAGTCACAGAATCAATAGAGTTATATGTCATTTCTTCACTTTGAAATGATTTTTAATAAAAACTGGTTTATTTCCAATGCATTGTCATTTCTCGCAGTCAAAATAGCACGTTCTGAAAACCATTCGAGTGATTTTTGAGAGATATTTGTAATATCCGGAAATATTTTTAGAGTTAGCTCTTCAATACTTTTCACAACATGACACTAAGTTGATGGTAAAGTTATTTTGCCATCATGGGTTGGAAATAATCCATTTCCTATTTGAAGAAGCATTTCTGCAAATTCCCCAGCTATGCTATCACCTTTTAAGTGCACTCGCATATTCTTCGTTAATGCAATTTTCTGTATTTTGGGCCACAAAATTGAAGACTTTACGCACGCATTTATTTCATCTGCCCTTGTTCCTCTGGGGATCACTGGAAGAGTTTGTCGAAAATCACCAGCTAAGAGAACAGTTATGCCACCCATAATGTATTCACTATCTCGCATGTCTTTCAAAGATCGATCTACAGCTTCAAAAGCACCTTTATGGCCCATAGTACACTCATCCCAAACAGTAAGCTTGCAATCTTTGAGCACAGCAGCAATATTAGATTGCTTTGAAATTGAGCAATGTGGTGTTTCTAAATGAATCAAATTAAATGGAATCTTAAGTGTAGAATGCGCTGTGCGACCACCATTAAGTAAAGTGACTGCGATACCGGAAGAAGCAACGGCCAATGCAATTTTTTTACTTTGCCGTACCTTTGCCAATAATAGATTAAAAAGATACGTCTTACCTGTTCCACCAGGTGCATCTAAAAAATAGATTTCTCCCTTTTCTGCTTCAACGCTATGTAGTATCTTTTCGTATACTTGTTTTTGCTCAGCAGTAAGGAGTAGCTCATTATTAACAACAAAATTATCGCAATTTTCATAATTTGTTTCTCTATGATATTAAATATTTGGAACAATTTCCTCGGATCTAATTGGTAGTTGAAGTCCATAGTAAGTCTAGTTTTGACCACCAATAGACAGTACAATAACTTCAATCATTGAAGTTCAATGTAAATAAGACATTTATTTAATACATTATTCACAATACTTTCATCAATATTTCTGTCTTGTGAAAAATTAAAGGCTCTTAAAATATCTTCTGAGAAACTCTCTTTATAAATATTCCAAAGTTTAAGAGCATCTGAAATTTGACAAAATACTAACATTATTGCAAAAAGTTCTCTCAGTTTTGTAGGATTTTGACATATGACAGCTTCGGCTATAGTTGAATCCCAGTGCTTATCATCTTCTAGTAATCCTAGAGCTTTACACGCCAATTGAAATTATGCGTATGCTATACCATTTAACTCCAGGAAAATTTGGCACATCATGCCCTCGTTTTCTTCTTTGAAATTCTTTATTGTTCCATGTAAAATACGATGGAACTTCACAATATAGAAGCGTTCTTTCAAACTCATCACGTGTGCATAGCTCAAAGAAGGCTAGCAAAGTGGTTTTGGGTGTAGTGCTTAATCTGTCAAGTAATTGTTGCGGATTATTGGGGTTAAAATATATCCGTTGACCATTTTCTAAATTAATAGTTAAGTGTGTAATAGCCGGAAAACGTTCATGCATGGGAAATGCAGTGATTCTCCATACCGCTTCTGAGCTACTTATATAACGGCCACTTTCGTACATATTAATTTCATTACGTTGGTCTTCAAGAGTAAATGATGCTTGATCACTGCCCTTGTTAACATATTTACAAATGTATTTAATAGACTTTACAGAACTACATTACTCAACATTTATGTGAGCTTCAAATGTTCTCAATAGTACACAGTTATAAGGCACAACCCAACGATTATCTATGCAATTACCATTTATATTAATTGCATTACCACCATCTTCTATCGATCTTCTACGATATAGCGGGTAACTATCTTTTCCCGTCACAGTTTCTTTAAGTAATTGTCGAGGAAACCTTTTGGTACATTTTCCATTTTTCAAGCATGGCGATTTATTATTAAATGCACTGCAAGGACCATGAATCATATTTGACTTAACAATGTTAAATAACAAAGGATCCTCATCTGCGTTTGGTATTTCGGCACAGATAATTTTATCGATTTTATCTGGTCTTATATTATTTTCTAACCAAAGTAGAATATGTATATGTGGTAAGCCCCGCTTTTGCCGTTCCACAGAGTACATGAAACATTGCACGCTTCCAAACAAAGAACCTTTTGTCAATAGTGACATTAAAGCTTTAACTTTTAAATGAAAAACTCGAGCTATAATATCGTGACGATCATGCGGTTTTTGACCCGGTAATAAAACACTTTTGATGTCATACCATTGTGGATTGCATGTGAATGCTATGAAAAGATCTGGTCGCCCATAATGGCGAACATATGTCATAGCATCTTGAGTCTTTTCATGCATATATCGTGCAGAACCTGTAAAAGAAGATGGTAAAATTACCATCTGACCAAATTGAGCTGCGACAACATCTTGTTGGCCTATTGCATCTTGTAGATGTATATAGCTATCTGCTCTGAGTTTCGCTTGATTGTAGCGAATATAATTTAACCTTTCTGTTTCAATTTTAGCATACATATCAACCAAAAACTGATTAAAAAGGAACGACAATAAATTAAATGATTTATCTCAGATTGACGAATCATTATTTTATAGCTGTAAAAGCTTAAAGCAGATATCATTTTTTTTGGTTCCTCCTTTTTTAATACTGGATTCCATTATGGTATATCCACTGAATAGCCATCTTCGCCATAAGGAAATAGCAAAGGGTACTGTAAGGCATCGTATGATCGATGTACCTCACTTAAACGATGTAATTTATTATTATGGCTTTCAATAATAATATCGCGCTTTTCAAATTGCTGACCAACAATAACTATAGCTACTTCGCTTGATTGAGGTACATTGTAAAGCCCTTTGTGAGCACCAGCGGGTGTTCGATCAGCATGTATAATCAATTTATAGTCTTTAGTACTTGTTGTTATTTTATTGAGAGCCATTTTTAGATCTTTAACATAACGATTATGCTGATGAAACATACATTGAAGATCCTTTACTACGCTACAATCAACATTTGAAATATTTTTGCAACGTAGTTGAGCTTCCTTTTCATCATCACCAACAAAATAAATTTGAAGAAACTGCATTTCTTCATTTGGCAAAGGTCGGACACTACCAATTAAGTGATACACTTGTCCTTGGACTTTAAAGGTTGACCAACTTTCATTTATAGTTTTTGTACTTCCAAAAGAAGTCATTTGAAAGCAGCTGTTATACTTTCTTATACGATCAATGAAATGATCATGTTTGGGATGTCCACCAATTATTAAGCTTTTAAGATGATCAAGCAAAGTTTAACTTTTCCTGCCTTGCAACAGATACCCAATGGCTCATTTTTCCATTTTAAAGCATTACAATGTTTGCATATCAAATTCATACTACCAAGTTGAGTAATTTTATCTGACTTGTAAGCTATTTCAAAATCATAGTTTGAGCCAGACATGGCTTTAACACTCCATGCACGCAAACGCCTTTCTTGACGTGCATCAGGATTATTAGCCTGATGTCTTCTCACTGCAACTCTATGAGCTTCAGGATTATTAACCTGAAATCTTTTTGATGCTTCTATGCGCTTACCCCTATTGATATTACTATTTTTTTCACATGAACGTATTTTTTACCTTATTTTTCTGTTTTGCCGGTGAATCGACTACGTCTTTTAACAGGATTTTTAACATTTTCAGTTATACATTCACTTGACGTATCAGAATCTTGAGTTAATACTTCCTCTAAAGAAATATAAACATCAAAATGTCCATTTATTAATTGACCGGTAAACCGCAATCTTTTTACAGTATGCATATTATTTCCAAATGCTTGTAATAAATTTCCATTTTGAAAAACTTGAAAATTTACAGCATAAATTTCTGCTGCTGCTTGAAGCTCACATGCAGTACCATAAGTATATGAATTTGACATAGCGCACTCATATTGTTCAGAAGGGCTATAACACTCTCCATTTAAGTTTACGCTGAAGCAAGCAAAAGTTTCCAGTTGGTTGCAACATATGCAACAATATGTTAGCGTATGGTGCCATGGAAGCCTTGCCTACCATATAAAAGGTAGAAAATAAATCTATACAAAATTTTTCAGCCTGTGTTAGATCACACGGGCGCATAGGTTAACCGTAGAATACGTCTGTCCTTCTGCAACAAAAATTATGAAAGTAAACATAGTATTTATATGATTTGAAATTTAAATACATTATAAACTCAAAAAATATATGTAGAAACATAAGTGATTACTTTTATTTTAAATGATTATTTTTCTGGTTCGTCGCAATTGCGTGCGTTTGCCATAAGGTTAACCAGGTTAAACAGATATCCACTTATTGTACGCTTGTAATAAGTGCGTGTGAAAAGAACATAGTATACTGAGTGTCGCATTGAGTGTGAGTGAGGCGGCAATGTGGTTGTTGATTAACCCTTAGCATGTCCGTAGGGTTTGAATATGCCATTTATAATATCTATTTAGCAATAGAAGATAGATACAAAATAAATAAATTAGAAAATATTTCACAAAATATTTAAGCAAAGTATTTAATATTCTCTTTTCCACGCCACCATTGAGGTAGAGAATATTGTGGTTTCCCCAGTAGGCCTTATCCACTTACTGAATTTAATTTGCAATTATTAACAACTTTTAAGAGCTTCTTTATAAACGACATTGGTTGTTTTTCCGTCAGGTGCTAATACAAATAAACTTTTTGGTGAACTGACTCTTGAGCAGGCTACATAAAATTGGCCATGAGAAAAACAATCGTGTCTTAAGTCTAGTCCGGCTAATTTAAGAGTTTGTCCCTGTGATTTATTAATTGTTAAGGCAAAGCAAACTTTTAAAGGAAATTGCAATCTTTTAAATTGAATTGGCAATTCAGAATCAGAAGGTATTAATGGAATTCTCGGTATAAAAACCGTTTCCCCTATACCATTGCCAGTAAATATAATTACTTCGACAACATTCTTATGAAGGACTTTAACTTGCAATCTTGTACCATTGCACGGTTTTGTCGGTTTCAAGTTGAGTATCAACATTAAAGGTGAACCAATCTTTAAAGTTAATTTATGTCGAGGCAGGCCAGCCGGATTTAATGAATTAAGAAACTCGACGGGGTAATGAACTGCATCTTCGATTTCAGTCACAGAATCAATAGAGTTATATGTCATTTCTTCACTTTGAAATGATTTTTAATAAAAACTGGTTTATTTCCAATGCATTGTCATTTCTCGCAGTCAAAATAGCACGTTCTGAAAACCATTCGAGTGATTTTTGAGAGATATTTGTAATATCCGGAAATATTTTTAGAGTTAGCTCTTCAATACTTTTCACAACATGACACAAAGTTGATGGTAAAGTTATTTTGCCATCATGGGTTGGAAATAATCCATTTCCTATTTGAAGAAGCATTTCTGCAAATTCACCAGCTATGCTATCACCTTTTAAGTGCACTCGCATATTCTTCGTTAATGCAATTTTCTGTATTTTGGGCCACAAAATTGAAGACTTTACGCACGCATTTATTTCATCTGCCCTTGTTCCTCTGGGGATCACTGGAAGAGTTTGTCGAAAATCACCAGCTAAGAGAACAGTTATGCCACCCATAATGTATTCACTATCTCGCATGTCTTTCAAAGATCGATCTACAGCTTCAAAAGCACCTTTATGGCCCATAGTAAACTCATCCCAAACAGTAAGCTTGCAATCTTTGAGCACAGCAGCAATATTAGATTGCTTTGAAATTGAGCAATGTGGTGTTTCTAAATGAATCAAATTAAATGGAATCTTAAGTGTAGAATGCGCTGTGCGACCACCATTAAGTAAAGTGACTGCGATACCGGAAGAAGCAACGGCCAATGCAATTTTTTTACTTTGCCGTACCTTTGCCAATAATAGATTAAAAAGATACGTTTTACCTGTTCCACCAGGTGCATCTAAAAAATAGATTTCTCCCTTTTCTGCTTCAACGCTATGTAGTATCTTTTCGTATACTTGTTTTTGCTCAGCAGTAAGGAGTAGCTCATTATTAACAACAAAATTATCGCAATTTCAATAATTTGTTTCTCTATGATATTAAATATTTGGAACAATTTCCTCGGATCTAATTAGTAGTTGAAGTCCATAGTAAAGCTAGGCATACACGGTGCACATGTTGGTGTGATTTGTTGGGCAGCGCTTCGCCATACACGGGCCAACATGTTTATAAACTTCATTTTTTCTGTGAGTGTTGAGAAGACAAGATGAGCGATACAAGTGCGGACGACGCACTTGCTTTATTAGTGATTTATTTCTGTGGAGAAGAAAAGAAAAAGAAACAAAGAAAAAGGAAATGGATGAACGAATCAAAAGAATCGTCGAATGACGATATTCCATCCAATTGAGTTTCTTCTAATCTAATGTTATATTTAGCTCATAATTTTTGGAAATTTCCAGAAGTTCGTTCCACGCTTTAGTTTTTTGCAGTCTGTTTTCATAATCATCGCTTTTTACCTTCCACAAAGATGGTTGGTTTTTAAGCGCTTCTATAAAATCTTCGACAAAATTTTTGCTATGCGACGCCATGTTCACCCTATTAAAATTCTTATAAAACTGACGAATTGTTGTAGTACAAGCCCATACACGATGAGCATGTTGGTAAACAAACGAAAACTAGCCCATACACGGCCAACATGTTGGGCAGCAAGTGCGTGGTAATCGAACAAATTCGTAAACCGTGCACATGTTGGCCAACAAGCCCATACACGAGTGATTTTCACCCCAACTCCAACAAATCACACCAACATGTTCACCGTGTATGCCTAGCTTAAGTCTAGTTTTGACCACCAATAGACAGTACAATATCTTCAATCATTGAAGTTCAATGTAAATAAGACATTTATTTAATACATTATTCACAATACTTTCATCAATATTTCTGTCTTGTGAAAAATGAAAGGCTCTTAAAATATCTTCTGAGAAACTCTCTTTATAAGTATTCCAAAGTTTAAGAGCATCTGAAATTTGACAAAATACTAACATTATTGCAAAAAGTTCTCTCAGTTTTGTAGGATTTTGACATATGACAGCTTCGGCTATAGTTGAATCCCAGTGCTTATCATCTTCTAATAATCCTAGAGCTTTACACGCCAATTGAAATTATGCGTATGCTATACCATTTAACTCCAGGAAAATTTGGCACATCATGCCCTCGTTTTCTTCTTTGAAATTCTTTATTGTTCCATGTAAAATACGATGGAACTTCACAATATAGAAGCGTTCTTTCAAACTCATCACGTGTGCATAGCTCAAAGAAGGCTAGCAAAGTGGTTTTGGGTGTAGTGCTTAATCTGTCATGTAATTGTTGCGGATTATTGGGGTTAAAATATATCCGTTGACCATTTTCTAAATTAATAGCTAAGTGTGTAATAGCCGGAAAACGTTCATGTATGGGAAATGCAAGGATTCTCCATACCGCTTCTGAGCTACTTATATAACGGCCACTTTCGTACATATTAATTTCATTACGTTGGTCTTCAAGAGTAAATGATGCTTGATCACTGCCCTTGTTAACATATTTACAAATGTATTTAATAGACTTTACAGAACTACATTACTCAACATTTATGTGAGCTTCAAATGTTCTCAATAGTACACAGTTATAAGGCACAACCCAACGATTATCTATGCAATTACCATTTATATTAATTGCATTACCACCATCTTCTATCGATCTTCTACGATATAGCGGGTAACTATCTTTTCCCGTCACAGTTTCTTTAAGTAATTGTCGAGGAAACCTTTTGGTACATTTTCCATTTTTCAAGCATGGCGATTTATTATTAAATGCACTGCAAGGACCATGAATCATATTTGACTTAACAATGTTAAATAACAAAGGATCCTCATCTGCGTTTGGTATTTCGGCACAGATAATTTTATCGATTTTATCTGGTCTTATATTATTTTCTAACCAAAATAGAATATGTATATGTGGTAAGCCCCGCTTTTGCCGTTCCACAGAGTACATGAAACATTGCACGCTTCCAAACAAAGAACCTTTTGTAAATAGTGACATTAAAGGCCTGTACGCATGAGCCCCGTACAGCTCCCGTACAGTATACATGAGTTTCACGGCTGTAACGACAAGTGTTGAAAAATTCACATATTGTGGCGGTAGGCTAATTGTATTTTGTAAATAAATCGGAAATGCAACAGTGTTTTGTACACTTGATTTCAAAATAATGATTCGCGCGCTACTTTTGTGTTTGAGTACAGCTAACGCCCTGCTTCTAATAATCTATACCCTGCCATAGATCAGTGGCAGTACAATCCAGTTTATATGTTATTTAAATTGTATCTTATTAATTAATAAATATATTTTTATTCATTACTTCATGTGCAGCATTGACTGCCAAAACAATAAGTATGGCTCTATTGGATCCTGAATTAGGTCAACTTTATTAATATTATCCGAAAAATTTATAAGCCGGCTCTTGCCCGACATGTTGTTGCATTTTTTACAACCGTAAATAGCTGCTGAAAGCTATTTACTGCCCGTAGCATTTTAACATAACATTTTAACATTTTCATTGTTCAACACTACCGTACCAGCAGTAGCTAACAGAACTGCAGACCTTAAATGTACGTACTGTACTGAAGCTGTACGGGACCATTTTTTATACTCGATACCGAAGGTAAAGAGTATATTGGTTTTGTGCAATGTCCGTCATGGTGTCTGTCCGTCTGTCCGTCCGTATGTGTGCAAGTTTTTTCCACACCCTTCAAGCTAGAGACTTGAAACTTTCCAATTCTTTTTATCTATGGGATAGTAAATTAAAGTGTCAAGATGGGGGTTCTACGATAACTGGGGGGCTGGCAAATCGATAAATTCGATAACCCAATACCGATAAATCCACATATTTCGCACATCCTTACAGCTAGAAGTACCAAATTTGGTAAGAAGATAGCTATTAGCAACCCCCAAAAAACTGCATCAATAATTTTGGAGCCACGCCCCCCATTCCGCCCCCAGCCCCCCGCATTTTAAAGTCAAAAAAGACTATATCTCCCACAGTTTTTGAACTATATCCACCAAATTTGGTGCCAAGATAGGTGATGATGACCCCCTAAAAACTGCACCAAAAGTTTGGATGCCACGCCCACCGATACTGCCCTAGCCACCCCAATCCACCCCAACGCTTCGTCAAAAACGGGAATGCGTGTATCTTCCAGAGTTGTGGAGCTAGAGCCTCCAAATTTGGTGGGAAGATAGCTGTTAACGACCCCCAAAAAACTGCATCAAAGTTTTGGAGCCACGCCCACCCATTACGCCCCCAGCCCCCCCGCATTTTGAAATCAGAAATGGCTATATCTCCCACAGTTTTTGAGCTATAGCCACCAAATTTGGAGCCAGGACAGGTGCTGATAACCCCCTGAAAACTGCATCAAAAGTTTGGATTCCACGCCCACCAATACTGCCCTAGCCACCCCCATCCACCCCAACGCTTCGTCAAAAACGGGAATGAGTGTATCTTCCAGAGTTGTGGAGCTAGAGCCACCAAATTTGGTATGTAGATAGCAATTGACATTCCACATAGATCTGCATCAAAAATTTGGATGCCTCAAACTTCGAGCTAGAGTCACCAAATTTGGTATGTAGATAGCAATTGACATTTCACAAAGATCTGCAACAAAAATTTTGATGCCACAACTACCCATACCGCCCCCAGCCCCCCTCCCCTTTCCCTACATTTTACAAACTTTGAGCTAGAGTCACCAAATTTGGAAGGAATATAGCTGGTGGCATCCCCATCTGCATCGGAGAATCTTTAAGGCAGCGTACACCCCTGCCGCATCCGTACGCCTTTGCAATCAGGCCTCTTTTTACCGGTTTTAATACTGGTATCGAGTATGCCGCAGTCGGTTGCGTCCGACTGCAACGTTTCCACTTGTTTTATATGAAGTTTTTGCTGTACGGGAGCTGTACAGGCGTCTGCGTACAGGCCTTAAAGCTTTAACTTTTAAATGAAAAACTCGAGCTATAATATCGTGACGATCATGCGGTTTTTGACCCGGTAATAAAACACTTTTGATGTCATACCATTGTGGATTGCATGTGAATGCTATGAAAAGATCTGGTCGCCCATAATTTCGAACATATGTCATAGCATCTTGAGTCTTTTCATGCATATATCGTGCAGAGCCTGTAAAAGAAGATGGTAAAATTACCATCTGACCAAATTGAGCTGCGACAACATCTTGTTGGCCTATTGCATCTTGTAGATGTATATAGCTATCTGCTCTGAGTTTCGCTTGATTGTAGCGAATATAATTTAACCTTTCTGTTTCAATTTTAGCATACATATAAACCAAAAACTGATTAAAAAGGAACGACAATAAATTAAATGATTTATCTCAGATTGACGAATCATTATTTTATAGCTGTAAAAGCTTAAAGCAGATATCATTTTTTTTGGTTCCTCCTTTTTTAATAATGGATTCCATTATGGTATATCCACTGAATAGCCATCTTCGCCATAAGGAAATAGCAAAGGGTACTGTAAGGCATCGTATGATCGATGTACCTCACTTAAACGATGTAATTTATTATTATGGCTTTCAATAATAATATCGCGCTTTTCAAATTGCTGACCAACAATAACTAAAGCTACTTCGCTTGATTGAGGTACATTGTAAAGCCCTTTGTGAGCACCAGCGGGTGTTCGATCAGCATGTATAATCAATTTATAGTCTTTAGTACTTGTTGTTATTTTATTGAGAGCCATTTTTAGATCTTTAACATAACGATTATGCTGATGAAACATACATTGAAGATCCTTTACTACGCTACAATCAACATTTGAAATATTTTTGCAACGTAGTTGAGCTTCCTTTTCATCATCACCAACAAAATAAATTTGAAGAAACTGCATTTCTTCATTTGGCAAAGGTCGGACACTACCAATTAAGTGATACACTTGTCCTTGGACTTTAAAGGTTGACCAACTTTCATTTATAGTTTTTGTACTTCCAAAACAAGTCATTTGAAAGCAGCTGTTATACTTTCTTATACGATCAATGAAATGATCATGCTTGGGATGTCCACCAATTATTAAGCTTTTAAGACGATCAAGCAAACTTTCATATTGTGAAAGTTTAACTTTTCCTGCCTTGCAACAGATACACAATGGCTCATTTTTCCATTTTAAAGCATTACAATGTTTGCATATCAAATTCATACTACCAAGTTGAGTAATTTTATCTGACTTGTAAGCTATTTCAAAATCATAGTTTGAGCCAGACATGGCTTTAACACTCCATGCACGCAAACGCCTTTCTTGACGTGCATCAGGATTATTAGCCTGATGTCTTCTCACTGCAACTCTATGAGCTTCAGGATTATTAACCTGAAATCTTTTTGATGCTTCTATGCGCTTACCTCTATTGATATTACTATTTTTTTCACATGAACGTATTTTTTTACTCGATACCGAAGGTAAAGAGTATATTGAGTTTGTGCAATGTCCGTCATGGTGTCCGTCCGTCTGTCCACACCCTTCAAGCTAGAGACTTGAAACTTTCCAATTCTCTTTATCTATGGGATAGTAAATTAAAGTGTCAAGATGGGGGTTCTACGATAACTGGGGGGCTGGCAAATCGATAAATTCGATAACTCAAAACCGATAAATCCACATATTTCGCACATCCTTACAGCTAGAACTACCAAATTTGGTAAGAAGATAGCTACTAGCAACCTCCAAAAAACTGCATCAAAAATTTTGGAGCCACGCCCCCCTATTCCGCCCCCAGCCCCCCCCGCGTTTTAAAGTCAAAAAAGCCTATATCTCCCACAGTTTTTGAGCTATAGCCACCAAATTTGGTGCCAAGATAGGTGATGCCACGCCCACCAATACTGCCCTAGCCGCCCCCATCCGCCCCAACGCTTCGTCAAAAACGGGAATGCGTGTATCTTCTAGAGTTGTGATGCTAGAGCCACCAAATTTGGTAGGAAGATAGCTGTTAACGACCCCCAAAAAAACTGCATCAAACTGCATTTTGGAGCCACGCCCACCCATTCCGCCCCCAGCTCCCCCGCATTTAGAAATCAGAAATGGCTATATCTCCCACAGTTTTTGAGCTAGAGCCACCAAATTTGGTGCCAAGATAGGTGATGATGACCCCCCAAAAACTGCATCAAAAGCTTGGATACCACGCCCACCGGCACTGCCCTAGCCGCCCCCATCCGCCCCAACGCTTCGTCAAAAACGGGAATGCGTGTATCTTCCAGAGTTGTGGAGCTAGAGCCACCAAATTTGGTAGGAAGATAGCTGGCAATGACCCCCAAAAATCTGCATCAAAGTTTTCGCCCCCCTTTCCCCACCTTTTACAAAACTTTAGCTAGAGTCACCAAATTTGGTATGAAGATAGCAACTGACATTCCACAAAGATCTGCATCACAAATTTGGATGCCACGCCCACCCATACCGCCCCCAGCCCCCCTTTCCCCACTTTTTACAAACTTTGAGCTAGAGTCACCAAATTTGGTATGAATATAGCAATTGACATTCCAAAAAGATCTGCATCAAAAATTTGGATGCCACGCCCACCCATACCGCCCCAGCCCCCCTTTCCCCACTTATTACAAACTTTGAGCTAGGGTTAACAAATTTGGTATGAAGATAGCAATTGATATTCCGCAAAGATCTGCATCAAAAATTTGGATGCCACGCCCACCCATACCTCCCCCAGCCCCCTTTCCACACTTTTACAAACTTTGAGCTAGAGTCACAAATTTCTGTATGAAGATAGCAATTGACATACCAGATAGATCTGCATCATAAATTTGGATGCCACGTCCACCCATACCACCCTCAGCCCCCCTTTCCCCACTTGTTACAAATTTCGAGCTAGATTCACCAAATTTGGTTTGAAGATAGCAATTGACATTTCACAGAGATCTGCATCAAAAATTTTGATGCCACAACTACCCATACCGCCCCCAGCCCCCCCTTTCCCTACCTTTTACAAATTTTGAGCTAGAGTCACCAAATTTGTAAGGAAGATAGCTTGTGGCATCCCCATCTGCATCGGAAAATCTTTAAATCTTTAAATCTTTTTTCTGTTTTGCCGGTGAATCGACTACGTCTTTTAACAGGATTTTTAACATTTTCAGTTATACATTCACTTGACGTATCAGAATCTTGAGTTAATACTTCCTCTAAAGAAATATGTCGGAGGCAGCAGCAGACAACAAACAACTGAAAAGCGAGCCAACGTAAATGTAACCTAGCTATAAGCCGCTTGCTTGCTCATCACTAATCTTCGTCTTGCTTTGCACATGCGAATTTATCTTTTTGCATAGATAACAATTCTCTCAACTGCTTGTCACAGTCAACGCACTCACTCTCGTTTCTCGTTTCGTTCGCTACGGTTGTGCATTGGCACAAACCCCACGCATAATACGCACTTGTTACTTGGCTATTACTAACTATTAAACTTGAACTGAATATAAAAAATCTAGTAAACGGTGGATCGTGTTTTATATATGGAAAAGGGTTCCTAACCTTCTGAACTAGCTTGAACATAGGTGAACACAAAAAAGTGCCTCCTCTAAACATTTGGTGACCCCGACGTGATTTTTTTGTGTAGAACTGTGTACTCGTCGTCGCGCTTGTGAAAGAGTACAAGTAAAGATCACAAGCTATTGTGTTTATTAATGATCATTCCCTAGCGTCTTCTGCATAATTCGATGCAAAGATAACACACGTGTTCGCTTTTCGCCGGCACACGCATACACATTCATACATTCGCACATCTTCGCTTTCGGTTTCATTCGTTTCGTCTTTCGCCTACATTCTTGCATTCGCATACGCTTTGTAAATGGTACAGTTTGCTCCCGTTCTGCAAGGTGCCTAACAAATTCTTCGATTGCGCTGTGCTAGAACTTTCGGTAACACAGCGGTCGGTGAACTTATACTCGCCGTAATCTTGCTCACATTTCGTTTGCCCGTCACCTCAGCAGCTGCATATAACATACATACACACATACAGACCCAGTTACACATTTACTAAGTGATAATCGCGTGAGTGAATCGTTTTTTAACCATAAACATGACCGAAAATGAATCGACTGCAAAGGCGGCTCCAGCCTCTGACTTAGACTTTTACAAAGCCAAGGCAGAATCTGTGGCTCGGCAACTAAATGCGCTGAGCATGTTTTTATCGAGTGAACAATTGGTGCTTTTTGATGAGCCTGAGTTGCAGGCACGACTGGAATTAGTCCACGAAATGCACGCTAACTTTGATGCTGCACAATCCAAGTTGGAGAAGCTCAATCTTATGGAGCTGACCACTGACGCAAGGTCACAATTTGATCAAACCCGTTGCGAGGTGACATCAAAGCTCTCTCGTGAGCTCGCAAATCTGCGCAAGTCTTCAATTTTGCACTCCACAGCTATTCGGCGTATCCCTGATGAGCCAACTGGCAGCTCGAGAGTAGCACAGCGTGTCTCTAGATTACCGCAGTTTCAACTTCCACGTTTTGGCGGTGCATACATCGACTGGCCAGATTTCTTCGCAATGTACAACATTGTCGTCGGCCAAAATGAAGATCTGACCAAAGTGGAGAAGTTTCAACATCTTCGATCATGTCTAGATGGCCCAGCATTGGAAGCGATTCGCGCCTTCGAACCAACAGAAGACAACTATGACAAGGCCATGGATTTGCTAATAAATCGTTTTGATAATAAACTATTGCATTTTCAGGCACACGTACGGTCATTATTTAAGCTCTCATATGTTGAAAGGGGCTCAGCGAGCAGTTTGCGTCGATTAAGTGACAGCATTAATTCGCATCTACGCGCGTTGCACACGATGGCATCGGCAAGCGATATTGCGGATGGATTGCTGATTCACCTGGTTACTTCTAAATTGGATCAAGCAACGCAAGAGAAGTGGGAGGAAATCTCGCCAATGAAGGGATTGCCGACATGGACCGAGATGTCCACATTTCTGGAAAGGAGATGCCGCATGTTGGAAAATTTGGAATCCACATTGGTAAAGCAAACACTTGGCAAACAGGCGGTTAAAGCTCACGCACAAGCCCGCAATGCGTTAATCGTGAGTAAAACTCAAAATTGCGTGTTATGCGAATCAGCTGAGCATTATTTGTTTAAATGCCCACAATTCACAAGCTTAACACCCACTCTTCGCTACAAAGAAGCTAAAAGGCTCCATCTCTGCCTCAACTGCCTTCGCAAAGGGCATAGTTTACAGCAATGCAAATCTGGTCACTGTAAACATTGCCAGCAGAAGCATCATTCTTATTTGCACATGGACACAAGTTCCCTTGCGCCTCAGCTGCCCGTAGGATCCCACTCGCAAACTGCCTCGCTTGTTTCCACATCAGCTAATAGATTCCTGAAGCATAATGAGACCGATTACGTACTGCTCGCAACGGCAATCGTACACGTCAGAAATCGATCTGGCACCTTCGTACCTTGTAGAGCTCTGCTGGACTCAGCATCGCAGCTAAACTTTATCACTACTCGACTCGCTAACCAGCTTCAGTTGGAATTGCATCGTTCAAATATCTCAGTATCCGGTATAGGTGAATCTTCTTTCTCTCTCAACAAATCAGTTGATATTTTTGCACAATCAAACATTGGCTCGTATCAAGGATCATTTTCTGCCGTCGTAACGCAAAAGATAACTGATTACCAGCCTCACTTCGATATCAACAGCACAGGATGGAAGGTACCCGACAATTTACGCCTCGCTGATCCACTCTTCTACAAGGGTCAAAAAATCGACATGCTTATCGGCGCTGGCATATTTTTCGACTTGCTTTGCGTGGGGCAAGTTCGTCTAGCAAATCATTTACCTACGTTGCAGAAAACCAAATTAGGGTGGATAGTTTCAGGAGGCTGTGCAAACCCTACGTATTCATCACTCTCTGCTGTCATCAAGCCCTCTACTGTACATTCAGAACCAGAACTTTTGTCTGACTTAGTCAAGCAGTTCTGGGAAATAGATTACCGCAGTTTCAACTTCCACGTTTTGGCGGTGCATATACGCTGTCTGACGAGGATGCCCTTTGCGAGCAATTATTTCTTCAAAACTATACGCGTCGAGTATTCTGTTCGACTCCCTGCCAAAGATCGCTTCGATGCACTTGGAGATTCTTACAATCGTGCTCTACGTCGATTCAACGCACTCGAATCGAAACTGGCCAGAAATCCATCGCTAAAGTCGCAGTACGTTGCATTTATAAACGAATACATTAACTTAGGCCACATGTCCTTATCCTCCAAACAATCTGCTGTACCTCAATATTTTCTGCCGCATCACTGTGTGCAGAAACTCGATAGTACAACTACTAAGTTGCGAGTCGTATTTGATGGCTCGGCAAAAACCACTTCTGGTCTCTCACTAAACGATTTATTACTCGCAGGACCTTCCATACAGCCTAAAATATTCACTGCATTGCTCAGATTTCGCTTTTATAAAATTGCACTTACAGTGTATTTTATGGCGTGACAACGCGAGCAAGGAAGTCCAAGTATACACTTTAAACACGGTTACATATGGCACAAAGCCTGCTGCATTTCTAGCCATTCGAGCCATGCAGCAGCTGGCCCACGACGAAGAAGACTCGCTGCCCCTAGCGTCAAGGATCGTTCAGAGGGATTTTTACGTGGACGATCTAATTACCGGAGGCGACACAATTGAAGAAGTTGTTGAAATACGCCACCAAGTCAAGGAACTGCTTCGTAGAGGGCACTTTCCTATACGGAAATGGTGTTCAAACGATCAAGCTGCACTGGATGGCGAGCTGGAAGCGAACTGCGAAAAAACCGTAAAGTTCAAAGATGGAACGGCCGTCAAGAAGGCCCTGGGTTTGGCTTGGGATACTTGCTCTGATCATCTCCTATTTAATCTGTCGCACACCTTCACCAACAACAACATTGCAACTAAGCGTACTATACTAGCTACGATCGCCAAATTTTACGATCCTCTCGGATTAATAGCCCCTTTAATTACGAAGCTTAAAATATTCCTACAGACTCTGTGGAAGGACAAACTCAATTGGGACGAAGCCCTTCCTCAGTCTCTACACACTGATTGGATTATGCATATATCGCAAATAGCTGCCGCTGGCTCTCTCAAATTCCCTCGTTTTGTTTTGCAGCCACATTCAGTATACGAAATACATGCATTCTGCGACGCGAGCCTAGCCGCATACGGCACCTGTGTCTACGCGCGATCAGAAGCGCACGGTGTTTACTCCTCACATCTCTTGTGCGCCAAATCGAGAGTTTCACCACTAAAAACACTCACAATCCCCAAGTTGGAATTGGCCGCTGCACATCTGCTGTCAGAGCTCGTGGCCAACGTCGCCCAATATATGCCAATGCCTTGCCAGTTCTATTGTTGGTCCGACTCTACTATTGCACTGTCTTGGATTCGTAACGCTCTATTGTTGGTCCGATTTATATTGCACTGTTTTGTAACGCTCCATCTGAATTTAATATTTTTGTATCCAACAGGATAGCCCAAATCCAGGAGCGTACTAAGGGGATGATCTGGAACCACGTTCCCACCCATATGAATCCAGCCGACATCATATCGCGAGGCTGTGGAGCACTAGAACTTTTGGATTCGAATCTTTGGCGTGAAGGACCTGCATTCCTACGATCACCTACAGCTGAGTGGCCACCCACTATCCCTACTCGCTTGGATTTGCCAGAACGTCGGCGCCATGCTTTAACCTTAACGAACAAGCTTGACATCTCGTTCAGCTGCAAATACCAAAACTCTTTTGCCAAAATGCAACGAGTTTTTGGATATATAAGCAGATTCTTGCAGCTTAAAACAAAGGCTCAAGAGCGTTTCAAAGGCACACTGACAGTCAATGACTTAAAAGCGGGTACACACCTGCTACTCAAAGGAATTCAAATAGTCCACTTTGCCAATGAACATAACGATTTGCTTAACAAAAGGGACGTATCATCGAAATCCAAGCTTACATCGTTAAACCCCATCATGGACAGTTGCGGGCTAATTCGCGTTGGCGGACGTCTACAAAATTCATTGTTGGATTACGAGGCTAGGCACCAATCATTCTGCCAGCTCAGCACCCCGTCACCAGCGCTATCATTGATCACTTTCACCGCGAATTCCTACACAGTGGACCACAAAGCTTGTTGGCCATATTGCGTCAGAGATTCTGGCCCATTGGCGGACGAAAAACCGTGTCTGCAGCACTTGGAAAATGCATTCGTTGCTTTCGCATGAAGCCCAAGCTTCTCGAACACATCATGGCCCCATTGCCAGCTGATCGAGTGCAACCCAGCCGCCCATTCTCTACAACTGGAATCGATTTTTGTGGACCATTCTTCATAAAGTCAGAAGTCAGGAATAGGTCGCCCACAAAATGCTATATAGCAATATTCGTTTGTTTTTCGACCAAAGCAACACATTTGGAACTGGTGGAGGATTTATCAACCGCATCGTTCATAGCTGCATTGAGGCGTTTTATCGGCATCAGAGGCAAGCCCAATTCAATATGGTCAGACAACGCAACTAATTTTGTTGGAACGCGGAATGAACTGAACGAGCTGAGGCTACTCTTTCTTAGCGAGCCCCACATCAAGGAGCTTACGAACTCATGCCTCTCAAGCGGAATCAAATGGAACTTTATTCCGCCTCGGTCTCCTCATTTTGGTGGCTTATGGGAGGCTGCGGTCAAATCCGCCAAACACCATTTTTATCGCGTAGTTGGAAAGTCTGCCCTCAAATTTCACGAGCTTCGAACCCTTGTATGCGAAATTGCTGCAATGTTAAACTCACGACCTCTTTGTCCCATTTCAGAAAATCCGGATGATCTTGAAGTTCTTACGCCTGGTCACTTTTTGATTGGAGCCTTAGTCGCTGGCAGCGTGTCTGTCAAATGCAGCAGGCATTCTGGCGCAAATGGAGCACCAGCTACTTATCATTGCTTCAAGAACGTTCCAAATGGCGCTCATCAATGCCCAATCTTGTGCCCAACTCCATAAGTGTTTTGAAGGACGACAACGTGCCGCCTCTTCAATGGCGTCTTGGCAGGATCGAGAGCACCATATCTGGAGAAGATGGCGTCTCGCGAGTTGCAATAATTAAAACCGCAACTGGTACCGTCAAAAGAGCCGTGAACAAGATTGCTGTACTGCCCCTTGAAACCAAGTCGGTTGAAAGACTCGCACTTCCAACGGGGGGAGCATGTCGGAGGCAGCAGCAGACAACAAACAACTGAAAAGCGAGCCAACGTAAATGTAACCTAGCTATAAGCCGCTTGCTTGCTCATCACTAATCTTCGTCTTGCTTTGCACATGCGAATTTATCTTTTTGCATAGATAACAATTCTCTCAACTGCTTGTCACAGTCAACGCACTCACTCTCGTTTCTCGTTTCGTTCGCTACGGTTGTGCATTGGCACAAACCCCACGCATAATACGCACTTGTTACTTGGCTATTACTAACTATTAAACTTGAACTGAATATAAAAAATCTAGTAAACGGTGGATCGTGTTTTATATATGGAAAAGGGTTCCTAACCTTCTGAACTAGCTTGAACATAGGTGAACACAAAAAAGTGCCTCCTCTAAACAAAATATAAACATCAAAATGTCCATTTATTAATTGACCGGTAAACCGTAATCTTTTTACAGTATGCATATTAGTTCCAAATGCTTGTAATAAATTTCCATTTTGAAAAACTTGAAAATTTACAGCATAAATTTCTGCTGCTGCTTGAAGCTCACATGCAGTACCATAAGTATATGAATTTGACATAGCGCACTCATATTGTTCAGAAGAGCTATAACACTCTCCATTTAAGTTTACGCTGAAGCAAGCAAAAGTTTCCAGTTGGTTGCAACATAGGCAACAATATGTTAGCGTATGGTGCCATGGAAGCCTTGCCTACCATATAAAAGGTAGAAAATAAATATATACAAAATTTTTCAGCCTGTGTTAGATCACACGGGCGCATAAGTTAACCGTAGAATACGTCTGTCCTTCTGCAACAAAAATTATGAAAGTAAACATAGTATTTATATGATTTGAAATTTAAATATATTATAAACTCAAAAAATATATGTAGAAACATAAGTGATTACTTTTATTTTAAATGATTATTTTTCTGGTTCGTCGCAATTGCGTGCGTTTGCCATAAGGTTAACCGGAAAGGAGAGAGCATGATGGAATAACATAAGGTGGTCCCGTCGGCAACAGATATCCACTTATTGTACGCTTGTAATAAGTGCGTGTGAAAAGAACATAGTATACTGAGTGTCGCATTGAGTGTGAGTGAGGCGGCAATGTGGTTGTTGATTAACCCTTAGCATGTCCGTAGGGTTTGAATATGCCATTTATAATAAAACTAGTAAGTGGCCCGCTTAAATCGCTGCGCGGATAGTTTATATAAATTTTAGCAATAGAAGATAGATACAAAATAAATAAATTAGA
The DNA here is from genome assembly GCA_018904305.1 of Scaptomyza montana. Lineage (NCBI taxonomy): Eukaryota > Metazoa > Arthropoda > Insecta > Diptera > Drosophilidae > Scaptomyza > Scaptomyza montana. The sequence goes on from JAEIGR010000023.1 coordinate 746,285, forward strand.
AAATATTTCACAAAATATTTAAGCAAAGTATTTAATATTCTCTTTTCCACGCCACCATTGAGGTAGAGAATATTGTGGTTTCCCCAGTAGGCCTTATCCACTTACTGAATTTAATTTGCAATTATTAACAACTTTTAAGAGCTTCTTTATAAACGACATTGGTTATTTTTCCGTCAGGTGCTAATACAAATAAACTTTTTGGTGAACTGACTCTTGAGCAGGCTACATAAAATTGGCCATGAGAAAAACAATCGTGTCTTAAGTCTAGTCCGGCTAATTTAAGAGTTTGTCCCTGTGATTTATTAATAGTTTAGGCAAAGCAAACTTTTAAAGGAATTCAGAATCAGAAGGTATTAATGGAATTCTCGGTATAAAAACCGTTTCCCCTATACCATTGCCAGTAAATATAATTACTTCGACAACATTCTTATGAAGGACTTTAACTTGCAATCTTGTACCATTGCACGGTTTTGTCGGTTTCAAGTTGCGTATCAACATTAAAGGTGAACCAATCTTTAAAGTTAATTTATGTTGAGGCAGACCAGCCGGATTTAATGAATTAAGAAACTCGACGGGGTAATGAACTGCATCTTCGATTTCAGTCACAGAATCAATAGAGTTATATGTCATTTCTTCACTTTGAAATGATTTTTAATAAAAACTGGTTTATTTCCAATGCATTGTCATTTCTCGCAGTCAAAATAGCACGTTCTGCAAACCATTCGAGTGATTTTTGAGAGATATTTGTAATATCCGGAAATATTTTTAGAGTTAGCTCTTCAATACTTTTCACAACATGACACAAAGTTGATGGTAAAGTTATTTTGCCATCATGGGTTGGAAATTATCCATTTCCTATTTGAAGAAGCATTTTTGCAAATTCACCAGCTATGCTATCACCTTTTAAGTGCACTCGCATATTCTTCGTTAATGCAATTTTCTGTATTTTGGGCCACAAAATTGAAGACTTTACGCACGCATTTATTTCATCTGCCCTTGTTCCTCTGGGGATCACTGGAAGAGTTTGTCGAAAATCACCAGCTAAGAGAACAGTTATGCCACCCATAATGTATTCACTATCTCGCATGTCTTTCAAAGATCGATCTACAGCTTCAAAAGCACCTTTATGGCCCATAGTAAACTCATCCCAAACAGTAAGCTTGCAATCTTTGAGCACAGCAGCAATATTAGATTGCTTTGAAATTGAGCAATGTGGTGTTTCTAAATGAATCAAATTAAATGGAATCTTAAGTGTAGAATGCGCTGTGCGGCCACCATTTAGTAAAGTGGCTGCGATACCGGAAGAAGCAACGGCCAATGCAATTTTTTTACTTTGCCGTACCTTTGCCAATAATAGATTAAAAAGATACGTTTTACCTGTTCCACCAGGTGCATCTACAAAATAGATTTCTCCCTTTTCTGCTTCAACGCTATGTAGTATCTTTTCGTATACTTGTTTTTGCTCAGCAGTAAGGAGTAGCTCATTATTAACAACAAAATTATCGCAATTTTCATAATTTGTTTCTCTATGATATTAAATATTTGGAACAATTTCCTCGGATCTAATTGGTAGTTGAAGTCCATAGTAAGTCTAGTTTTGACCACCAATAGACAGTACAATATCTTCAATCATTGAAGTTCAATGTAAATAAGACATTTATTTAATACATTATTCACAATACTTTCATCAATATTTCTGTCTTGTGAAAAATGAAAGGCTCTTAAAATATCTTCTGAGAAACTCTCTTTATAAGTATTCCAAAGTTTAAGAGCATCTGAAATTTGACAAAATACTAACATTATTGCAAAAAGTTCTCTCAGTTTTGTAGGATTTTGACATATGACAGCTTCGGCTATAGTTGAATCCCAGTGCTTATCATCTTCTAGTAATCCTAGAGCTCTACACGCCAATTGAAATTATGCGTATGCTATACCATTTAACTCCAGGAAAATTTGGCACATCATGCCCTCGTTTTCTTCTTTGAAATTCTTTATTGTTCCATGTAAAATACGATGGAACTTCACAATATAGAAGCGTTCTTTCAAACTCATCACGTGTGCATAGCTCAAAGAAGGCTAGCAAAGTGGTTTTGGGTGTAGTGCTTAATCTGTCAAGTAATTGTTGCGGATTATTGGGGTTAAAATATATCCGTTGACCATTTTCTAAATTAATAGTTAAGTGTGTAATAGCCGGAAAACGTTCATGTATGGGAAATGCAAGGATTCTCCATACCGCTTCTGAGCTACTTATATAACGGCCACTTTCGTACATATTAATTTCATTACGTTGGTCTTCAAGAGTAAATGATGCTTGATCACTGCCCTTGTTAACATATTTACAAATGTATTTAATAGACTTTACAGAACTACATTACTCAACATTTATGTGAGCTTCAAATGTTCTCAATAGTACACAGTTATAAGGCACAACCCAACGATTATCTATGCAATTACCATTTATATTAATTGCATTACCACCATCTTCTATCGATCTTCTACGATATAGCGGGTAACTATCTTTTCCCGTCACAGTTTCTTTAAGTAATTGTCGAGGAAACCTTTTGGTACATTTTCCATTTTTCAAGCATGGCGATTTATTATTAAATGCACTGCAAGGACCATGAATCATATTTGACTTAACAATGTTAAATAACAAAGGATCCTCATCTGCGTTTGGTATTTCGGCACAGATAATTTTATCGATTTTATCTGGTCTTATATTATTTTCTAACCAAAGTAGAATATGTATATGTGGTAAGCCCCGCTTTTGCCGTTCCACAGAGTACATGAAACATTGCACGCTTCCAAACAAAGAACCTTTTGTCAATAGTGACATTAAAGCTTTAACTTTTAAATGAAAAACTCGAGCTATAATATCGTGACGATCATGCGGTTTTTGACCCGGTAATAAAACACTTTTGATGTCATACCATTGTGGATTGCATGTGAATGCTATGAAAAGATCTGGTCGCCCATAATGGCGAACATATGTCATAGCATCTTGAGTCTTTTCATGCATATATCGTGCAGAACCTGTAAAAGAAGATGGTAAAATTACCATCTGACCAAATTGAGCTGCGACAACATCTTGTTGGCCTATTGCATCTTGTAGATGTATATAGCTATCTGCTCTGAGTTTCGCTTGATTGTAGCGAATATAATTTAACCTTTCTGTTTCAATTTTAGCATACATATCAACCAAAAACTGATTAAAAAGGAACGACAATAAATTAAATGATTTATCTCAGATTGACGAATCATTATTTTATAGCTGTAAAAGCTTAAAGCAGATATCATTTTTTTTGGTTCCTCCTTTTTTAATAATGGATTCCATTATGGTATATCCACTGAATAGCCATCTTCGCCATAAGGAAATAGCAAAGGGTACTGTTAGGCATCGTATGATCGATGTACCTCACTTAACGATGTAATTTATTATTATGGCTTTCAATAATAATATCGCGCTTTTCAAATTGCTGACCAACAATAACTATAGCTACTTCGCTTGATTGAGGTACATTGTAAAGCCCTTTGTGAGCACGAGCGGGTGTTCGATCAGCATGTATAATCAATTTATAGTCTTTAGTACTTGTTGTTATTTTATTGAGAGCCATTTTTAGATCTTTAACATAACGATTATGCTGATGAAACATACATTGAAGATCCTTTACTACGCTTAAATCAACATTTGAAATATTTTTGCAACGTAGTTGAGCTTCCTTTTCATCATCACCAACAAAATAAATTTGAAGAAACTGCATTTCTTCATTTGGCAAAGGTCGGACACTACCAATTAAGTGATACACTTGTCCTTGGACTTTAAAGGTTGACCAACTTTCATTTATAGTTTTTGTACTTCCAAAAGAAGTCATTTGAAAGCAGCTGTTATACTTTCTTATACGATCAATGAAATGATCATGCTTGGGATGTCCACCAATTATTAAGCTTTTAAGATGATCAAGCAAACTTTCATATTGTGAAAGTTTAACTTTTCCTGCCTTGCAACAGATACCCAATGGCTCATTTTTCCATTTTAAAGCATTACAATGTTTGCATATCAAATTCATACTACCAAGTTGAGTAATTTTATCTGACTTGTAAGCTATTTCAAAATCATAGTTTGAGCCAGACATGGCTTTAACACTCCATGCACGCAAACGCCTTTCTTGACGTGCATCAGGATTATTAGCCTGATGTCTTCTCACTGCAACTCTATGAGCTTTAGGATTATTAACCTGAAATCTTTTTGATGCTTCTATGCGCTTACCCCTATTGATATTACTATTTTTTTCATATGAACGTATTTTTTACCTTATTTTTCTGTTTTGCCGGTGAATCGACTACGTCTTTTAACAGGATTTTTAACATTTTCAGTTATACATTCACTTGACGTATCAGAATCTTGAGTTAATACTTCCTCTAAAGAAATATAAACATCAAAATGTCCATTTATTAATTGACCGGTAAACCGCAATCTTTTTACAGTATGCATATTATTTCCAAATGCTTGTAATAAATTTCCATTTTGAAAAACTTGAAAATTTACAGCATAAATTTCTGCTGCTGCTTGAAGCTCACATGCAGTACCATAAGTATATGAATTTGACATAGCGCACTCATATTGTTCAGAAGAGCTATAACACTCTCCATTTAAGTTTACGCTGAAGCAAGCAAAAGTTTCCAGTTGGTTGCAACATAGGCAACAATATGTTAGCGTATGGTGCCATGGAAGCCTTGCCTACCATATAAAAGGTAGAAAATAAATCTATACAAAATTTTTCAGCCTGTGTTAGATCACACGGGCGCATAGGTTAACCGTAGAATACGTCTGTCCTTCTGCAACAAAAATTATGAAAGTAAACATATTATTTATATGATTTGAAATTTAAATATATTATAAACTCAAAAAATATATGTAGAAACATAAGTGATTACTTTTATTTTAAATGATTATTTTTCTGGTTCGTCGCAATTGCGTGCGTTTGCCATAAGGTTAACCGGAAAGGAGAGAGCATGATGGAATAACATAAGGTGGTCCCGTCGGCAACAGATATCCACTTATTGTACGCTTGTAATAAGTGCGTGTGAAAAGAACATAGTATACTGAGTGTCGCATTGAGTGTGAGTGAGGCGGCAATGTGGTTGTTGATTAACACTTAGCATGTCCGTAGGGTTTGAATATGCCATTTATAATAAAACTAGTAAGTGGCCCGCTTACTTCGCTGCGCGGATAGTTTATATAAATTTTAGCAATAGAAGATAGATACAAAATAAATAAATTAGAAAATATTTCACAAAATATTTAAGCAAAGTATTTAATATTCTCTTTTCCACGCCACCATTGAGGTAGAGAATATTGTGGTTTCCCCAGTAGGCCTTATCCACTTACTGAATTTAATTTGCAATTATTAACAACTTTTAAGAGCTTCTTTATAAACGACATTGGTTGTTTTTCCGTCAGGTGCTACAAATAAACTTTTTGGTGAACTGACTCTTGAGCAGGCTACATAAAATTGGCCATGAGAAAAACAATCGTGTCTTAAGTCTAGTTCGGCTAGTTTCAGAGTGACAAAAAAATAAATAAATAACGTGGAATTGCTGTTACCGCAATACTAACAACATGAATACCTTTTTTATACTCGTTACCGAAGGTAAAGAGTATATTGGTTTTGTGCAATGTCCGTCATGGTGTCTGTCCGTCCTTCCGTGCGTCTGTATGTTCGCAACTTTTTTCCACATCTTCAAGCTAGAGACTGGAATCTTTCCAATTCTCTTTTTCTATGGGATAGTAAATTAAAGAGTCAAGATGGGGGTTCTACGATAACTGGGGGGCTGGCAAATCGATAAGATCGATAACTCAAAACCGATAAATCCACATATTTCGCACATCCTTACGGCTAGAACTACCAAATTTGGTAAGAAGATAGCTACTAGCAACCCCCAAAAAACTGCATCAATTTTGGAGCCACGCCCAACCATTCCGCCCCCAGCCTCCCCGCATTTTAAAGTCAAAAAATCATATATCTCCCACAGTTTTTGAGCTTTAGCCACCAAATTTGGTGCCAAGATAGGTGATGATGACCCCCCAAAAACTGCATCAAAAGTTTGGATGCCACGCCCACCGATACTGCCCTAGCCGCCCCCATCGACCCCAACGCTTCGTCATAAACGGGAATGCGTGTATCTTCCAGAGTTGTGGAGCTAGAGCCACCAAATTTGGTAGGAAGATAGCTGGCAACGACCCCCAAAAATCTGCATCAAAGTTTTGGAGACACGCCCACCCATTTCACCCCCCTTTCCCCACCTTTCACAAAATTTGAGCTGGAGTCCCCAAATTTGGTATGAATATAGCAACTGACATTCCACATCGATCTGCATCACAAATTTGGATGCCACGCCCACCCATACCGCCCAAGCCCCCCTTTCCCCACTTATTACAAATTTCGAGCTAGAGTCACCAAATTTGGTATGAAGATAGCAATTGACATTCCGCATAAATCTGCATCACAAATTTGGATGCCACGCCCACCTATACCGCCCCCAGCCCCCCTTTCCCCACTTTTTACAAATTTCGAGCTAGAGTCACAAAATTTGGTATGAAGATAGCAATTGACATTTCACAAAAATTGTGAAGTAGGCCGCACCGGCCCCTTCACAAAGAATTATATTTATCATTTATTTTATTCATCATTTTTATATTTATAGTTTATAGTCGCAAGGGAGCGCATTGTTAGTTTAATTTACACGTTGGTATTATATTTATAATTGTTAAGGCGCAAGAAGCGCATCGTTTGGTTAAAATCGTAGGTATAGTTTTGTTAGACACAAGGAGTGCGCAGCATTAATATTTAATAAACGCAAGGAGCGTAGAGTATTTAGATTTATTAGATGTACATGTTTTGATTGACGCTTAACGTCTAAGAATTTAAATATAACCGCCCCAGAACGCAGAGTCGCAAGATGCAGCGCGCCAGCTGCGATCACTAAATCCACCACGGTCGCGAGCAAGTGTGGCGAGCGACAAAAATCTGCAATTTGGGCCGAAGTCAAAGCGTGGGGAGTTGCGATTGATATATGAAAGTAAGCGGACGTGCGCGCGCTTGAGGAAAAAACATAGTTAACGAAGAGGAATAGTGCGTTAGTAGTAAGGATATAGAGTCTGGAATAAAGATAAGGTAAGAGGGGATAGTTCGCGACAGTTCATATATATAGGTATATATATATGCAGTTAGGTTTTAGGTTAGGTTTCATTGTACGAATAATCTTTGGTATAATCTGAATAAATTGGTCACCGGCAAATCCGTGACCCAGTGGAGTGCAATTGCTGTGTGTTTTCTTTCGTCTATTTCTTTGCTTTGATTTTTTTTGTACACGTGCGCACGCGAGTCAAGCTGAGCCGTTTTATACCCTGGCCGCTGAGTGTGCCTTCCGACTTGTAAAACCGCGCACAGTAAAGTCTCACCAAAAATATATAAATATTCTTGTGAGGTGTACCTGGCCAGACTGAGTTTATACCCTGGCTAAATTACTCCTTTACAAGTGGCGCCCGAGCAGGGACTTTAAAGTGCAAAGGTGTGGTATAATCTGGTATTAAAGCCCCAGAAAATATCACCAACAAGTGTGGAAGTGAAGTGCATAAAAAGTGAAGTGCGGGTATACCCGGCGATACCCTGCTTTACAAGTGGCCAGCGAGAACGGTTTTCGAGCGTGGTTTTGTGCAGTCGTCGCGGCACAACGAAAGTGACGGCGTAAGGCAAGTGCAGATAAGAATAACTGTTCGCGTTCGAGAAGCATTGCCTTAGCAACATTTGCGGCGCAACGAAATTGACGGTGGAAGAAGACCCACCGATCAAACTAGCGGTTCGCGTTCGAGGCTGTGCATAAGTGAACACCTGCGGCGCAACGAAAGTGCCGGCAAAGTGCGTGAGCGGTCAACGAACGGCGTGACAGTAGCTGGTACAGGCAGCTGCAAAGTCGCGGTCGCGTCGCACAGTGGGCTTCGACCGCGAAAATCAAAAAAAATTTTTTTTTAAATTGACTATGGTGTTGAGTGCGGAGTTGTCCCATCGGTTCTGGTCGACCGTATAAGCGTACAGTGGTGGAAAATAAAGAAAAAAATGAAATTATTTTTTTTTGGAAAAAAAATAAAATGAAATAAAAAAAAAAAAAAAAAATATAGAGTAACCGTGATAAACAGTGACTTGCTAACAGATTTTTTTATACACCAAAAAAAAAATTTGTGAGACCGTGGACCGGAAATAAAAAAAAAAAAAAAAGGGATTCTTTTTATTTTTCGCAATAAAATAAAATAACCGCAATAAACAGTGACCAGTTAACAGAAAAATTTTATTACACTGCAAAAAAAAAAATATATATAAAATTCGTAATACCGTGGACAAAATTTTTTTTTTGTAATAAAAGGAATAACCGCGACAGACAGTGACAAGTTAAAAGTTTTTTACACCGGGAGAAAAAAAAATCGGGAAAATTTTTTTTTTAATTTCGTAACAAAACGGTTACCGCGATAAACCGCGCCAGATTAAGAGTGCAAATTTTTGCGAAGCGGGACATATACGGCTCGAGACGGAATTTTTTTTGGCGTTCGTTTTTTTTTCGGTTAAATGGAGAAACCCAAGACTATCGAGCCCGCCCGAGTGGAGGTCGTAGAAAGCAGCAACCCCGGTGTGGGTGTGCAATGGGTCTACCACTGCCATAAGGAGGATCTAGAGGATATCGCCCGGGTGCTCGGATTGGAAAAGTGTGCCACGGTAACTGACTACCGGAAGCTGGTATGTACTTTTATAAGACAAGGTGGTCATACCACCGATATACGGGCCCGGTTAGCGGAATGGGAGTTGCGGTTCGCAAAGATCCCAGTGTCGCCTACCCAGACTGCCGCTTCTGTTGGAGGAATACGACCCAGGCAGAAGTCTGAATCAGATGCGGCAATCCCATCAATACAGACCGGTGGCACGGAACATTTGCGTCCGCCCTCCAACAGTACGATTTATAATGAATTTTCCCCACAGAATACAGCATGTATCCCCGATATACGAGTAGGGTCACCTCTAGCATCCGGGGAAGATACCCCGGTGAGACAGGTGAACCCCCATCTTAATTTTAGTGATAGCTATAGTACCCCTAGGAACGGGATGGTCGTCCCCGAACTAGTCCGGAAGTGGGGTATCAGGTTCGATGGGTGCACCGACCCACTAGTTTTCTTGGAGACAATCGAGGACAGGGCGTGGTCATACGACATAGGCTTAGACCGGTTGCCGAGGGCAATGAGCGAGGCTCTAACGGGTAAGGCAGCGCGGTGGCTAACTATAAGTAGGCTAAGGGACGTGGCTTGGGCGGCGTTTAAAGCCGAGTTCTTGGAGTTTTTTCTACCGCCCCAGTATTTCGACAGGTTAGAAGACAGTATCCGGGCACGACGGCAGCATGATAACGAGCCGTTCAAGGACTACTTGCTCGAGCTGCGGGGTATGATGTACCACGCAGGGTACAGGGCAGAACAAGAATTGCATAGGGTATATGAGAATTTGGCGCCAGAGTACAGGTTGTACATTCGTAGAAGGGACTTCTCCTCTCTGGCGCAGCTGACTCAGATGGCAGCCGAGTACGAGAACGTGAGACAACAAAGTCGCGAGTGTGCAGTACGGGGTAGGACCGGGGGCGGTAGGTATTCGGACGGATTAGCCGGCGAGGCAACCCCCGCTAAACTTTTTAACCCTTTCCGGACACAACCACAGCCAGGGTCAAGCGGTAATGTGGGGAATACGCCACAGTTCGGGCATACGGGAGTAATCTCAAACGGGATGATCAGCCAAGAGCAGTCGAGGGCTCTAGGCGGGAAGAGGCTATGCTACAACTGTTCGCAAGAGGGTCATTTTGCCAAGGAGTGCCCCAATCCACGGGTACAGTTTTGTCGACAGTGCGGGGCCAAGGGGGTCAATACCAGCCAGTGTTGTCAGCAGTCAAGGGCGGGAAACGATATGCGGCACCATCCGGGACGGGAACCGATGGGGGCCGACGTGAACCAGTCCCGAACCTAGAGTATCCTTTAAGAGTGGAAGACGGGCGGATAGTCGCTACTGTAAGAGTCGGGGACCAAGTAGCGACTGCGACAGTAGATACAGGGGCGACGAGGAGTTTTATTAGTGAGGAATTTTCCCGTAAGGTGACCAACGGTGGTGAGATGCTGGCCGCCTGTGCGAAAATTCGCCTGGCCGATGGGTCCACCTTAGAGGTAAAAAAGCTATTGAGGGTAAAGGTTGGTCTAGCGGGGACAGAGGTCACGGTGAGTATGCTCGTGATGCCCTCGATGCTAGACAACATTATACTAGGGACAGACTTTTTGTGCCGGGTGGGGACGACCATCGAGTGTGACAAGGCTAGGTTAATTTTGGAAGCTGTAGAAGTACCAGGTATAGAGGAGGATCAGGTCCTAATAGAACGTGAGCCAGTTGTGGATGAACCGGAGGGCGGCAGCAGATCATGGCAGGAGGAGGATGCCCCGGGGGCACCTCAGCCCAGCATCGCCGTAGGAACGGTTCGAGAAGACGGCGGCGGGAGTACAACGGTTCGGCGAGGTAGGAGGGTGCGTCATACCCGGCCCCGCAATAACACCGGTGGAAAGCGTCGAAACCAGGGAAAACGAGTGGCCAGAGGATTTGGAACCAAAGAAAAGGAAAATATTGAAAGCGAAATTGGCTCTCTTTGATGAGCTGCAAGGGGTGTCCCACGTAGCTGAGCACCGGATCATCATGAAGGACGACAAGCCGATTAAGCAGAGGGACTATAACCTCAGGAGGAGAGAATGGCGACCAGGACTCAAAACGTTGGTGCTACTAAGAGCACGGAGAAGATAACCAACCCGACCGAGCGCCTGACAAAGAGCAGACTTGTCACAGTTTTAATTAATCTCTTTATGTTTTTTTTATTAACACTAACCAAATTTGAATTCAGAAGGCCCGTTCATCAATTAAGACTAACCGATTGTGTTTATAAATCCCACAGAATACCCAAGATGAGCGAACAATTCCCTTGTGTTATCAGCAGCGGCGGCGAGGATGACAGAGCCGCCAACCCAGGGGCAGGTATTACCGCCGAAAATGTGGGCGATACGCCCCGCAAATCGGGCTGGCTTCCCGGACGAGGACGAGCTGACCGACGCCGCGGTCGCGGCCATATCAGAGGCGTTGGAAAATTGTACGTCGAGAGCCCGCCGTTCCAGGTTCAAGGTGGAGGTGGACGGGGAGCTACACGGCGTGACGAGGAACGCGTACGGACACGTAACTGTCACGCTACCCAAGAAAGTGGGGGGTGTGAAGTAGGCCGCACCGGCCCCTTCACAAAGAATTATATTTATCATTTATTTTATTCATCATTTTTATATTTATAGTTTATAGTCGCAAGGGAGCGCATTGTTAGTTTAATTTACACGTTGGTATTATATTTATAATTGTTAAGGCGCAAGAAGCGCATCGTTTGGTTAAAATCGTAGGTATAGTTTTGTTAGACACAAGGAGTGCGCAGCATTAATATTTAATAAACGCAAGGAGCGTAGAGTATTTAGATTTATTAGATGTACATACATGTTTTGATTGACGCTTAGCGTCTAAGAATTTAAATATAACCGCCCCAGAACGCAGAGTCGCAAGATGCAGCGCGCCAGCTGCGATCACTAAATCCACCACGGTCGCGAGCAAGTGTGGGGAGCGACAAAAATCTGCAATTTGGGCCGAAGTCAAAGCGTGGGCGAGGGAGTTGCGATTGATATATGAAAGTAAGCGGACGTGCGCGCGCTTGAGGAAAAAACATAGTTAACGAAGAGGAATAGTGCGTTAGTAGTAAGGATATAGAGTCTGGAATAAAGATAAGGTAAGAGGGGATAGTTCGCGACAGTTCATATATATAGGTATATATATATGCAGTTAGGTTTTATGTTAGGTTTCATTGTACGAATAATCTTTGGTATAATCTGAATAAATTGGTCACCGGCAAATCCGTGACCCAGTGGAGTGCAATTGCTGTGTGTTTTCTTTCGTCTATTTCTTTGCTTTGATTTTTTTTTGTACACGTGCGCACGCGAGTCAAGCTGAGCCGTTTTATACCCTGGCCGCTGAGTGTGCCTTCCGACTTGTAAAACCGCGCACAGTAAAGTCTCACCAAAAATATATAAATATTCTTGTGAGGTGTACCTGGCCAGACTGAGTTTATACCCTGGCTAAATTACTCCTTTACAAGATCTGCATCAAAAATTTGGATGCCACGCCCACCCATACCACCCCCAGCCCGCCTTTCCCTACTTTTTACAAACTTTGAGCTAGAGTCACCAAATTTGGTATGAAGATAGCAATTGACATTTCACAAAGATCTGCAGCAAAAATTTGGATGCCACGCCCACCCATACCACCCCCAGCCCCCCTATCCCTGCTTTTTACAAACTTGGAGCTAGAGTCACCAAATTTGGGATGAAAATAGCAATTGACATTTCACAAAGATCTGCAGCAAAAATTTGGATGCCACACCCACCCAATCCGCCCCCAGCCCCCTTTTCACCACCTTTTACAAACTTTGAGCTAGAGTCACCAAATTTGGAAGAAAGATAGCTGGTGGCATCCCCATCTGCATCGGAGAATCTTTAAGGCAGCGTACACCCCTGCCGCATCCGTACCCCTTTGCAATCAGGCCTCTTTTTACCGGTTTTAATACTAGTATCGAGTATGCCGCAGTCGGTTGCGTCCGACTGCAACGTTTCCACTTGTTTAAGACTTTGCTTGTGCGACGCGAAGGCGTCACTGCGCATTTGTTTTGTTTTTGTATTCTCGCTCGCGATCAAACTCTCAGCTTGTGCGACAATCAGGCGACAGTAGTGGAATGGGTACTTGTTGTGTGAGGTAGCATTTTTGCTGACAAAGTGCTACCGCACAAAAGGGCTGCCAGACGCAACGCGCGATAGCCATGGTCACCCGAAATGGCAACGCGCGATCGTGACAAAGCCATGGTCACCCGAAAATGGCCACGCGCGATCGGGGCATGCCATAGTCACCCGAAAATGGCAGCGCCGCGCCTTGGCACAAGCCATGGCCACCCAAAAAAGCGGCAACTTCACGTTTTTGACACAGCGGTGGCCACCCCGAAAAATGATTTGGCAAAAGTGAATTGCAAATTAGTTTTCGGGGAGGCATACGCGCAAGGCATACGCGCACAACATTCACACATACGGAATTGACACCCAGCGGTCACACAGGCATACGCACCCATCATACACACACACGGAATCGACCCCAGCACGCCCTAAGGCATACGCGCACACCATACACACACACGGAATTGACCCCAGCCCGCATTAAGGCATACGCGCACAACATTCACACATACGGAATCGACACCCAGCGGTCACACAGGCATACGCCTACACTACATCCACACACACCCGGCATTGACCCCAGCACGCACTAAGGCCTTCGTACACACCACACACACACGGCATTGACCCCAGCAGTTACCCCGGCATACACACACACCACACACACGCGGCATTGACCCCAGCGCTCACACAGGGACACACACACACCGCACACACACCCAGGCTACACACACCCAGGTGGCCATACAAACATACACACTCGTATACACCCCCCCCCACACGAATATGAGTCTGGTAGAGCGGGGTAAGTTGGCCAACGGCCAAGAATGTAGCGTTGCCAACCAATACCTTTTCCCTACTCCCTTAAGTGTCAAGCAATAAAGAATTTAAATGTATCCACGTTAGTGTTTTCTTGTATTTTTCTCTCCCCCTTTTCAGCGGGTAGTCGAAGCCTCTGGCTTCGGGTCACCTCACCCTACGGCCCACATGGGATCGGCATGAGGAGCCAGACTAGCGAATCTTCCGAGTTTTACTCTATATTCTTCTTGGCCTATTCCGTGTGTAGCGACAAGCGGGTAATACCCGTGCGTTGCAGGTTGTGGTGGGCTCATGTAGGGGAGTCTGGGACGCATTCCGAGTCTTACTCTGTGCGCCCCAGATCCCTGCCTGGGTCCATCACACGCGTTTCAAAAGGCGCGGCCGGTGAGTGAAAGCGGGTCGAACGGGTTTAGGTGATCACTTGGTAAAGCTTCCGGGTCTTACCCTTAGCCGAACCGGGTGAGTACCTGCTCCCGATCTTCTTCGCGTCCCCGAAGCCAAAGGCTTTACGCCGGGTCGACGCCGAGGAGTGGTCTGAGGGGTGGGGTGGAAGAGTCTTCCGGGTGATCACCCTGGACTCCCTACTCCCCCCACCCCCCTTTGTCCACTGCGACGATGTCGGCCGGAACGACCGTACTGCCCCTCACCCCATTATGTTTGCGCATTGGTGTTCGACCTCGGTGCGGCTCACTCCAGGGTCCCAGCATTTGTTACAAATAATCTGTAGAAACACCCTGGAAGCGATTGAGACGCCGACCTCGGCCTAGGAAACGTCCTTACAGATGGCGCCCGAGCAGGGACTCTGGAAGATTTTGTTGACAAGGAGCCCCTCCCCTTTTTCTGTGGCCTAAAGAACCTTTTGTACCACGGTTGTACGGAAAGTGGCGGTCCGGGATCAACACCATTGTGTAGGGTTTCGTCTGTTTCTGTCCTTTCTATGTCCTCACGTTTTGTGTTGTTTCTCTGTTATTACCAAAAGAAAACCCCCTGCCAAGAAAACAAAACCCTTGTCACCCCCTCGTCCCCCGCAACGTCGTGGATTTGAGAGCGTCACAGCAGCCGGCGGCAGAAGGCTGCTTCGCCGCGCTGCCGACGGGATCTTCGCTGCCGACGACGGCAGAGCGCCGCTGCTGGTGCTGGCAGAGCGGCCGCTTGTGTATATAAGGCCGGCTGCTAGCACCAGCAAGTCAGTCATACTCCAGCTTCCGAGCTGACACCACAGTAGTCAAATCAGAACCGCGAAAAATATCCTCGAAGGATATTAATAATAAAAACCTATAATCCTCCTCGAAGGATAGTAATAATAAACCAACAATCCTCCACGAAGGATATTAATAATAAAACTGCAATCCTCCTCGAAGGATAATAATAATAAATCCAAAGATTCTCCTCGAAGGATAAAAATAATAAATCCAAAGATCCTCCTCGAAGGATAATAATAATAAACCAACAATCCTCCTCGAAGGATATTGATAATAAACCTGCAATCCTCCGCGAAGGATAACAATAATTCAACAATCCTCCTCGAAGGATAATAATAATAAATCCAAAGATCCTCCTCGAAGGATAACAATAATTCATTTGAGCCCCATAGAACCATCCACCAGTAGGCAACCATGGTAGTAGTAAGCTGGATCTACTACCGTAAGAAGGACGAGCTGTTATCCCTGGCAAGCGAATTCGGGCTCGACGTAGAAGGAACTGTGACTGAGCTACGGAGCAGGGTGGCAGGCTTCATAAGCCGAAGCGAGCACCCAGAAACACTGATAGCCCGCTTCGAAGAGTTGGCGGCCAGATACCAGGATCCGCCACCATCCGACACCAAGGCAAGGTCCCGGTCGCCAAGCCCCACTCCGCAAGAGATGAGCAACTCTCCAGCACCCAGGCCGATCATCTCGGTGACCAATACCGATGGAGCCGTACCTGGACCCGACCCGACCCGACTAGCCAGCAGATCCCCACCACGCCTACGCCGCCTTTCACCTCATAGGCCAACCCGACCGGAGTTCTCACACGGCATGTTGGCCGAAAAGATGCAACGCTGGGGCCTAACCTTCGATGGGACTAACGACCCACTTAGCTTCATCGAAAGGGTAGAGGAGCGAGCCGCGGTCCATCAGATCGATGCATTCAGCCTACCCCTGCTGATCTCGGAGCTATTGACCGGAGAGGCCGAAAGCTGGTACAGAGTTAACCGGATGCACGCTGAGACCTGGATGCGGTTCCGGAAAGAATTCTGAGAATTCTACTTGCCCCCCCAGATATTTCGAGCGGTTGACGGTGAACCATTTAAACGCTTCATGGTGCAACTGCGACTCATGATGCAACGGGCAGGGTATTCTGGCGAGCGAGAGCTGGACCGGCTCTACGAAAACCTACTGCCAGAATACCAGCTATACATCCGAAGACACGAAGTGACCTGCCTGAGCCAGCTGACACAGTTGGCCACGCATTATGAAATGGTCAGGGCGAGGGAGACGCAACAGCAGAGCCGAAGGAAGCCGACGACTGGCCATCGACCCCCTGCGCCTAGCCCAGAAAAGACCCCGTCGGCTCCGAGACCACACAACCCCTTCCGGGACGACACGCCTCGAGCGCAGGGAGCGCCTCCAGTACCGACAAACGATAGACATCAACAACGCATGCCGAAGATGCGGACAGTCGGGACACCCCGCCCGAACGTGCCGGAACCCGCAGATGATACACTGCTGGCAGTGTGGACGGCGGGGGGTTCGGACGATCGAGTGCTGCACACGGCCGACGGGAAACGAAGTACCTCCCTCCTAGATTCCGGACCAGGGGGGAGTGGTGACCAGAGAGCATCGGAAACCAACGGAGCTATTCGGCTCGAGAACGCAAGGACCGTAGCCAGGGTCAGCGTGGAAGGCAAACCCTTCCTGGCTACTATCGACACCGGAGCAACTCGCAGCTTTGCCAGCGAAAAGGTCGCCCAGCAGCTGTCGGCGGAGGGACGCCGACGAGGAGACCGATCCCAGGGTACAAGCATTTCTGGAACGAGAACTGGCGATGTTTGATGGATTAAAGGGGGTCTCTCACGTCGCGGAGCATGTGAGCACCATGAGGGACGAGAGACCCATCAAGCAACGTTACTACCCGAAGAATCCCGCCATGCAGAAGGTTATTTACGAGCAAGTGGACGAACTGCTGAAGAACGGATGCATAGAGCCTTCGAAGTCCCCCCATAGCGCCCCCATCGTGCTGGTAGGGAAGAAGACGGATGACATCAGGATGTGCATCGACTACCGGCAGCTGAACGCACGCTCCATCCCCGACGCCTATCCATTACCCCGTATACAACACATCCTGGAGCGGCTGCGAAACGCCAAATACATCAGCACACTGGATTTGAAGAGCGGATATTGGCAGATTCCAATGGCTCGCGACAGCCGTCAATATACCGCTTTTACGGTACCAGGACGAGGGCTGTTTCATTGGAAGGTTATGCCCTTTGGCCTTCACTCCGCTCCAGCCACCTTCCAACGGGCACTTGATGGAGTCATTGGACCGGACCTAGAACCGTACGCCTTCGCCTACTTGGATGACATTATCATCACTGGGTCGGACCTCGATGACCACCTGCGAAAACTACAAGAGGTTTTTCGACGGCTGCGGGAGGCGAATTTGCGGCTGAACAAGGCCAAGTGCAAGTTCTTTAAGCGCAGCCTCTCGTATTTGGGTCACGTCGTCAGCGAGCAGGGCATCCACACCGACCCAGACAAGATCGCCGCCGTCCGGAAGTTGACACCACCGACCAATATCCGCGAACTACGACGATGTCTGGGTATCGCGTCGTGGTATCGGAGGTTTGTGGCCAACTTCGCAGAGGTAGTGCAGCCGATGTCACTATTGCTGAGGAAAAATAAGCGTTGGGAGTGGGGAGAACAGCAGCAAGCCGCATTCGACGAACTCAAGCGACGACTTACGGAGGCACCTGTCCTGGCATGCCCCGATTTTGAGGAAAAATTCGTGTTACAGACCGACGCCAGAGACTTCGGTATAGGAGCGGTACTGAGGCAGGAATTAGACGGAACGGAACGAGTCATAGCGTACGTGAGCCGGAGACTGTCCAAGCCCGAGGAGAACTACTCGGCGCCTTTTCTGTCGCCGAGTAGTTCTCCTCGGGCTTGGACAGTGCCTCGCAATCGTTTGGGCCATCCGTAAGTTGCGATGCTTCCTCGAGGGCTACCGCTTTGATGTAGTGACAGACCACTTGGCGCTCAAGTGGTTGAACAGCATCGACAACCCGACTGGTCGGATCGCAAGGTGGGCGCTAGAACTACAACAGTACCAGTACCACAGAAGCTGAACGTGGTCGCCGATGCGTTATCTCGGCAACCGCTGGATGAGGTGCTGCAGACTTTGCAGGTCGACGCCACCAACTGTCCGTGGCTCCGCAAATTGGTCTCGTGGATCAAGGACCACCCGGACCAATACCCAAATTATCTGCTGGAGAACGGACAAGTATATCGACATCTTGGCCATCGCCCCCTAGAAGAAGACTATGTACCCTGGAAACTCTGCGTACCTACCGAACAACGCCCCGCGTCCTAGGCGAATGTCACGACAATCCTACAGCTGAACATCTTGGGATCCGGAAGACCATCGGACGAGTGATGCAGAGGTACTACTGGCCAGGCCTGTTTCGGGACGTAACCAAGTACGTCCGGCGGTGTACCAAGTGCCAGATGTTCAAAGTAAGCCAACTCAAGCCGGCTGGGAAAATGTTAACGAGACAAGAAGCGGAACCATTTGCGACGGTCTGTGCGGACTTCATCGGACCCCTATCTCGATCGAAGCACGGCAATACCATGCTACTGGTTTTCTTCGACCATTTCTCCAAGTGGGTGGAACTCGCCCCACTGCGCAAAGCCACGACGGCCCACCTAGAGAAAGCGTTCCGGAAGAGGATATTGTGCCGGTTCGGGACACCGCGCTGCTTCGTATGCGACAACGGAACACAGTTCACGAGCCGGTCGTTTACTCGTTACTGCAAACAGCTGGGAATGGAGCTTCAACACACCGCCCCCTATAGCCCCCAGCAGAACCCAACCGAGAGGGCAAACCGGACAATAAAAACTATGCTGGCGCAGTATGTGGATGGTCATCAAAATACGTGGGATGAACTCCTGCCAGAAATAATGCTGGCCATCAATACAAGCATCTCAGACACGACCAAGTTTAGCCCAGCCTACTTGGTGCAAGGACGTGAGCCTAGGCTACCCAACGCCTTATACGACCAAGTCACCCCTGGAAGTGGTCGGCAAGAGGTAAACCCCGAGACACGAGCCACGGAGTGAAGAGGAGTATTTGACGCTGTACGAGGCAACATACAGCTGGCATCCCAGGACCAGGCCAAGGAGTATAGTCTCCGCCCAAGGGATTGGCGGCCTACGCTGGGCACCCGAGTGTTGGCAAAACACCACGTGCTGTCCAACGCGGCGGAAGGATTCGCGGCAAAATTAGCGCCGAAGTTTGACGGGTTATATTGAGTTTTGAAATTTGTCTCCCCAAACGTCGTTCGGATCTACCATGAGGCGACAAAACGACGCCGCGTTGCCAACCTCGCCGATCTAAAGCCATACCACGCTGATGACGACGAAGATGCCCACGACATTCCCCATGACCTAACTTCTGTTCCTCACCCAACCTCCTTACCTCATGTTGCCCAAGAAAATACAATAATTACTGGTTTAGACGATAATCTCAAACTTGCGATCATTACAGACGAAATGTCAGAAGCAGAAGGTCATATCCTCTTCGGCCTTGAGGGACACTGCCGCAGATACGTGGATCCCGAAGGGTACCACTCAGACGACAGCCGCGCCACGGACATCTACGTGCCGCCCGAAGACATCCCCGAAGCGCCTGAAGTCCCCGACTCAACCTCAGGCGTACCCTTACCCGAGATAGACCCCTGGAGGGACCTAAGGGTGGACCCTGGTTGGCCGACCGACGACGCCATAGACGAGGTATTATCTACCCTAAACCTCGCGGATGACGTCGCAGGTCTCGACGACCTGCCGCTCTACGCCATCGACTGGGCGATGGCCCCAGAGGAGTGGTGAGAAATTGGAACTGGAGGATTATTGCCGCAGGAAGTCCTGGAAAGCGTCCACCACGTCATTCGGCATAACACACACCTAGGGAGGAAATACCTGATGGAGGTGGACAGCCAGTTTTTCCAGGTGAAAGTGTCGGCAGCCGGTAAGGTCACAGTCCGTCATCGCCACCCGAAGTAAGGGGGGGTGTCAGGTAGCATTTTTGCTGACAAAGTGCTACCGCACAAAAGGGCTGCCAGACGCAACGCGCGATAGCCATGGTCACCCGAAAATGGCAAAGCGCGATCGTGACAAAGCCATGGTCACCCGAAAATGGCAACGCGCGATCGGGGCATGCCATGGGCACCCGAAAATGGCAGCGCCGCGCCTTGGCACAAGCCATGGCCACCCAAAAAAGCGGCAACTTCACGTTTTTGACACAGCGGTGGCCACCCCGAAAAATGATTTGGCAAAAGTGAATTGCAAATTAGTTTTCGGGGAGATTCAAAGTGAAGCGGAACAATATACACACACACGGCATACGCACATAAAATACCTACACACGGCAGTGACCCCAGCACGCACTAAGGCATACGCACACGACACACACCTACGGCATCGACCCCCAGCACACACACACGGCATACGCACACACCATACACACACACGGAACCGACCCCAGCACGCACTAAGGCATACGCGCATAACATATACCCACACGGAATCGACCCCAGCACGCACCAAGGCACCCGCACACGCCATACACACACACCCGGAATCGACCCCCAGCACACACACACGGCATACGCAGATAAAATACATACACACGGCAGTGACCCCAGCACGCACTAAGGCATACGCACACGACACACACCTACGGCATCGACCCCCAGCACACACACACGGCATACGCACACCCCATGCACACACACGGAACCGACCCCAGCCCGCACTAAGGCATACGCGCATAACATATACACACACGGAATCGCCACCCAGCGCTCACACAGGCATACGCACCCACCATACACACACACGGAATCGACCCCAGCACGCACCAAGGCACCCGCACACGCTATACACACACACCCGGAATCGACCCCAGCACGCATTAAGGCATACGCGCATAACATATACACACACACACACGGAATCGACACCCAGCGCTCACACAGGCATACGCACCCATCATACACACACACGGAATCGAACCCAGCACGCCCTAAGGCATACGCGCACACCATACACACACACGGAATTGACCCCAGCCCGCACTAAGGCATACGCGCACAACATTCACACATACGGAATCGACACCTAGCGGTCACACAGGCACACACACACACTGCACACACACCCAGGCTACACATACCAGGCGGCCATACAGTACATCCACACACACCCGGCATTGACCCCAGCACGCACTAAGGCCTACGTACACACCACACACACACGGCATTGACCCCAGCACTTACCCCGGCATACACACACACCACACACACGCGTCATTGACCCCAGCGCTCACACAGGCACACACACACACACCGCACACACACCCAGGCTACACACACCCAGGTGGCCATACACACATACACACTCGTATACACCCCCCCCCCCCACACGAATATGAGTCTGGTAGAGCGGGGTAAGTTGGCCAACGGCCAAGAATGTAGCGTTGCCAACCAATACCTTTTCCCTACTCCCTTAAGTGTCAAGCAATAAAGAATTTAAATGTATCCACGTTAGTGTTTTCTTGTATTTTTCTCTCCCCCTTTTCAGCGGGTAGTCGAAGCCTCTGGCTTCGGGTCACCTCACCCTACGGCCCAAATGGGATCGGCATGAGGAGCCAGACTAGCGAATCTTCCGAGTTTTACTCTAGATTCTTCTTGGCCTATTCCGTGTGTAGCGACAAGTGGGTAATACCCGTGCGTTGCAGGTTGTGGTGGTCTCATGTAGGGGAGTCTGGGACGCATTCCGAGTCTTACTCTGTGCGCCCCAGATCCCTGCCTGGGTCCATCACACGCGTTTCAAAAGGTGCGGCCGGTGAGTGAAAGCGGGTCAAACGGGATTAGGTGATCACTTGGTAAAGCTTCCGGGTCTTACCCTAAGCCGAACCGGGTGAGTACCTGCTCCCGATCTTCTTCGCGTCCCCGAAGCCAAAGGCTTTACGCCGGGTCGACGCCGAGGAGTGGTCTGAGGGGTGGGGTGGAAGAGTCTTCCGGGTGATCACCCTGGACTCCCTACTCCCCCCACCCCCCTTTGTCCACTGCGACGATGTCGGCCGGAACGACCGTACTGCCCCTCACCCCATTATGTTTGCGCATTGGTGTTCGACCTCGGTGCGGCTCACTCCAGGGTCCCAGCATTTGTTACAAATAATCTGTAGAAACACCCTGGACGCGATTGAGACGCCGACCTCGGCCTAGGAAACGTCCTTACAGTTGTAATTGTAATTTGTTTTTTAAAATGGGTAAAAAGTGCTCCAAATCGTATGGGAGGTACTTGAAGGAGTTGTCCAAATAAAAATTCCCTTCTTAGTGCTCACTTACTACCTGCATGGAAAATTGTGTGAAAATTTCAGCCTTCTAGCTCTTTTCGTTTAGGCTGTGGCTCTTCCATTCTAATCAAGACAAACTCTTTTATATATATTAAATTTATATAAGACTTTGGTATACTGACTTAATTTCAATCGATTAAATTCGATATCTCCCGTGTTTCTTAACCGATTTGGACAAAATTTTCAGAAAAGTTCTATCGTTACCCATTATTTCAACCCCCATTTTTACATTTTCCAAATTCGATATTTTTTTGTTATCGATTCCATGTGTATATCGGAAACCAGAATAGTTATCGATAATTTGAAGTGAATTTGTTCTGCTCATGGTATAGGAGAACTTTATACAAAATCTGAAGTCTCTAGCTCTTGTAGTCTCTGAGATTCACGCGTTCATACAGACGGACAGACAGACGGACGGACAAACGGACGTGCTTATATCGACTTGGCTGTTGATGCTTATCAAGAATATATATACTTTATGGCGTCGGAGATGCTTCCTTCTGCCTGTTACATACTTTTGCACAAAACCATTATACCCTTATTTACCCATTTTATGGGTCAGGGTATAAAAATGGAAGCGGCACTTTTTCATCCGTCACAAATCGCACGCAAGCTTTTTTCTCCTCCATTGCTGACATTGTCACTGAAAATTTCTTTTTCTTCACCTCTGGCTCACTTTTTTCTTGATCAACCTCAGATCTGTAGGCGTCGCACAGTGGCGCCGTAGAACAAGTCAAGTGGCAAAAATCAAAAATTGCATGTGTCTCTAAGAAATAGTGAATTAGCCAACTGTATAGGAAATTTTCCTACGATTTCAGATCTGCAATCCTTAATACAACCAGATTTTTTGTTTAGAAGATATAGCCCTGCAAAGTTGACTGATTTTTTGTGTTGCATAAAAATCGCAATTTTAATGTGATTTTGTCGGCTTTGAGATACAATAACTCAAAAACTAAGAAACGGATCATCATTATTTTTGATTCTATTAATAGATCTTTTTATTAAAAAAATTGTAATGTTTGGTTTGCTGTTGGTCAGGTAAATTGATATTTACCAACTATCCATTTTTTCACAATTTTTCAACTTTGATGGAAAATAAAAAAAAATAGTCACATTTTACATCTGCCATATTTTCAAAATTATTTCTTTGATTATTCCTTTATCTAATGCAAAGAGTTTCAGCTGCCCGTTTTTGCCCCTTTTATTTTTAAATGTAAAAAAGTGAAAAATGTCTTAGGTAAAAAATGTGTTGCATGCATTTCTGGGCCATTTATGACACATATCCGTGAAAACCCATTCTTATCGTTATTGTTTCGTTCCTTATTGTTAAGATGCATGATTTTTGTTTTTCATTCAGTTATGCTTTACTGAAACCCTTTTTAAAATCCTGGTCCCTAAACTCAGGTGCAGTTACAGGATATACAATTAAACTACCTGATACGCACCATATATATAAATTGCCCTGGTGTACATGTAGTAACATCCCATACAGGTAGGCACAAATTTTATTCGGACACGTGCGAAGTACCCAAACTGCATAAATTGACCTAAGCCCAAATATATAACAAATATTAGGTAAATTTTGCAGGCATGAAGGCTAACTCTTTTCTTGAACCCTTGATCGAAACGGTGTCTATCAGGTAGTAGATTAGACTATATATTGAAAAAAAATCATAATCTCTGGATTAGTCTACGACTGAAAGTTGGCGAGACAAGTACTGTATTACACTTCAAACATGTCATTGAACAATCAAAAATTATTTGACCTGTTTAGGAAGTCAGACACACCAACAAATTTCATGGAAGCTGCCTTCGAAGAACTTGATAGTTTATACGGCAATGTACAGAGAAGTGAAAATATAAAAAAAATTTGCCTTGACTTATGCCAAACCAAACTCAAGATGGATGCAAGCAAACAGAATGATTGAGAGATTGAACTCCAAACACCAGGACTGGCTTAATAATGATACCATCCTGGATACATTGACAGGAGATGAACCCAGCACATCAACCGGCCGAAATTCAAAGATGGAAACACGTCGAGAAGATTTTTTGAAAAAGATGAGGCTGTAACTCAAATCACAGGGATAAACAATCAAATCGTTAAGAGATTGGGAACGTTCTAAAATGTTTTGAACCGCAAGGAAAAAGTTGATTCTGGCAAACATGGAGAATATGCTTCAAAAACTGCATCACTTTTAGCAGAATTATATCCGCAGAAAAAGTTGACCCCGACAGTTCATAAAATATTGGCGCATGGCAAGGATATAATTGAGTATCAGACTTTGCCAATTGGAGAGCTCTCGGAAGAAGCACAAGAGTCCCTTAATAAGTTTTATAAAAAATACAGATTGCTAAACACTTTCAAAGCTTCAAGGGTGAGACAAAATGAGGACCTCTTCAACATGTTAGCAGCATCTTCAGATCCACTTATATCATCACTGAGGCATGTTAAGTCACGAAAAGAATTAGAAAATACTTATAGTTCAGAGATGATTTCTCTTTTAGACATACCATCTTTTACGGATTGTGATGAATATTTTACAAAAAATTTAAAAAAAATAAGCTTAAAAATAAATAATTTTTTTAATTGTAATATTAATTTTAAAATTTAAAGGCCTTAAAAACAATACAGAACATATCAAAAGTTTTAAAAATTTTTTTTTTCTTCCCATAAAATTGATTTTTTCACAAATTTCCACTTTGCATACCCCTAAATAAGCACCTAAAAATCGTAGAATTCATTTCAAATGCTCATTTTATAGGTTGATTAATTATCTTTCAGATGTTTTTTAAATTGACCGATTATCTTGTTTGGTTCAAAAGTTATGATTTTCGCAACGAAAAACGTCAAATGGCGCCACTGTGCGTCGGCATGGCACTCCTGAAGATGCCTCCTCAAATTTGTAAAATAGATGCCCTTAAACTTTAAGGCTTTAAAGAACGCCCACAAATTTTGCAAACCGAAACTTCATCTTTCGATTTAAAATCAAAAAAGTCACGCACAAAAGCATCACGCTTACGACCCATCGCAATCAATTACCAAACAAAACAAGAAAAAGTTTGACGATTCTGCGTTAACCACTTCTTATCGCAAACCGAATTTTTTATACCCTTAACCCATAAAATGGGTAAATAAGGGTTTAATGGTTTTGTGCAAAAGCATGTAACAGGCAGAAGGAAGCATCTCCGACCACATAAAGTATATATATTCTCAGATCTCAGAGACTACAAGAGCTAGAGACTTCAGATTTTGTATATAAGTTCTCCTATACCTTGAGCAGAACAAGTTTGCTTCAAATTATCGATAACTATTCTGGTTTCCGATATACACATATTGAATCGATAACAAAACAATATCGAATTTGGAAAATGTAAAAATGTGGGTTGAAATAATGGGTAACGATAGAACTTTTCTGAAAATTTCGTTCAAATCGGTAAAGAAACACCGGAGATATCGAATTTAATCGATTGAAGTTAAGTCAGTATACCATTTATATAAATTTAATTTATTTATTGCAACTGGGTTCAGGGTATAAGTTCCTTTGTGGTATTAACGGACAACAGCCGAAGTTTCAAAGTGAATAATACAATGTGTGGTTTATTTATTATTATTATTTATTTCACATCAGACGAGGCGTCTTGATATGGAGCCGATAAAGAACTAAAGCTAAGATACAAGTTGCTTACTTTTAAAGCCCTAGCTTGTCGCTATGCTGCCGCTACGCCGGATACGAAACTACTGATCTTGCGCCTCGTGCAAGATATCGCGTTTCGGTCTGGTCAGCGGCGGACCCGATGGGTCGCTGGCCTGTGTGCAGCGTAAGCACTATGCTCCACCGTTAACTACTCTCCCCTTCAAGTTGGAACCGTCCTCGGTCACATTAAGATCTTTTATCACGTTACGAATCGCTGCTTTTTGTTGACTCTTTCTCCTGTAACGGTTAAATAATGATATAAGGACAGCCGTGGCGCACAGCATCAGACCAACTGTAGACGCTACTATGGGCCTGGTTTTCATCTGCGACCGTAGCACGCCGATGTGCCTCAAGTTTTCGATGCTCATTTGATGGAGAAGTGGCATGCTTAGTAGGTTTTGGTGCTCAATTATGTTGAGCGCTGGCGAAGCTGTTGAACCGGGCATCTTTTTGGGGTTGCCGTTATAGTTGGTAAACTTTCTTCCTTTCATGTGTGCCACCTCGTTGAAGGTTAGTAGGTAAGTAGCGTTGATGTTGATCTCTGGTCCCTCATCGAAGCTTACCCTGGCTGGGCTATCGTTGCTGATGACGACTCCTTCGTCTATCGCCTCTACTGGGGCCAGGTGGTTCGGTTGGGTGTTGCAGTGCGCTGTCCCACTGGAGTGTAGTTGTTGTGCGCAAGTAAGACCGGATGCTTCCCTGCAGAATGCCATTGTTGTTGAAGCGCTGCAGGATTGCAGTGCCACTACCTTGTCGTTTCACTCCGCTACTGCGTTTTCTGGTAGTTGTAGGACTATCCCGTGGTGAGCGACAGGGTAAACAATAATTTTATTACAGACTAACTTAGGTTTAGGATATTTAATGATAAAATGAATGGAATTACTATCTACTAAAACCTTAACTTTAGATACGCTCATTATTTGGGCTACATTAACGCCCGTGAAACTT
Organism: Scaptomyza montana; assembly: GCA_018904305.1. Lineage (NCBI taxonomy): Eukaryota > Metazoa > Arthropoda > Insecta > Diptera > Drosophilidae > Scaptomyza > Scaptomyza montana. The sequence goes on from JAEIGR010000023.1 coordinate 773,240, forward strand.
TCACGCAGAATTATTTTCAAATCATCATTATTTATTATTGCGGGGTTAGTAAGGTTTATGCCGGCCAGTGCTATTGCGATAGTTAAATTTTCTAGTTGTAAGGTAAGTATCCTATTCCTTGCTAAGAGTGTTTCGTATAAATGTGACGTGTCGATTTCTTGTTTTTTTGTGAACTTTAAAATTTCGTTGACTGTAGCTGTTAAACTATTTATCTGTTCTTGTGTTTTTGTGTTAATAACAATTTGTCTATTGTTTTCTCTTATTAATTCTGCTTCTGTTTGTCGCGTCTCTTGTAAGTCGTCAAAGTCCGGTGTCCCTGCTATCACCTTTAGCGCAGAGCCTAAGAAGTTTAAGCTTCTTGCATGTCGGTGATGCACGTTCAGCGTCGATAGTAGTGTTGTCAAGTGTCCGATGTCCGCGTCGAGTATCTTCCTCATGTGTGATTGGGGAAATAAGTTTGTCATGTCCGCAGTCTCTCGTACTAGTCCGTCGTATTCGGTGAGGTTCGTCGAGTGGCGTAGGTAGTTTGTCTCGTTCCAGGGTATAGCAGTCCCGTCGAGTATCGGTATGTAATTAGATTGCGTGTAGTCTGTTAGTTTGGCGGTCGTCATTGTAACCCATAATAAAATGAAAACATACCTAATCGAGCGAAAATGAAAATGGTCTTAGTTTAATTTTTATATTTTTGTGGTTTTTTTTAATAAACCTCTTTTTTATACTCGATACCGAAGGTAAAGAGTATATTGGCTTTGTGCAATGTCCGTCATGGTGTCTGTCCGTCTGTCCGTCCGTATGTGTGCAAGTTTTTTCCACACCCTTCAAGCTAGAGACTTGAAACTTTCCAATTCTTTTTATCTATGGGATAGTAAATTAAAGTGTCAAGATGGGGGTTCTACGATAACTGGGGGGCTGGCAAATCGATAAATTCGATAACCCAATACCGATAAATCCACATATTTCGCACATCCTTACAGCTAGAAGTACCAAATTTGGTAAGAAGATAGCTATTAGCAACCCCCAAAAAACTGCATCAATAATTTTGGAGCCACGCCCCCCATTCCGCCCCCAGCCCCCCCGCATTTTAAAGTCAAAAAAGCCTATATCTCCCAAAGTTTTTGAGCTATATCCACCAAATTTGGTGCCAAGATAGGTGATGATGACCCCCTAAAAACTGCACCAAAAGTTTGGATGCCACGCCCATCGATACTGCCCTAGCTGCCCCAATCCACCCCAACGCTTCGTCAAAAACGGGAATGCGTGTATCTTCCAGAGTTGTGGAGCTAGAGCCTCCAAATTTGGTGGGAAGATAGCTGTTAACGACCCCTAAAAAACTGCATCAAAGTTTTGGAGCCACGCCCACCCATTACGCCCCCAGCCCCCCCGCATTTTGAAATCAGAAATGGCTATATCTCCCACAGTTTTTGAGCTATAGCCACCAAATTTGGTGCCAAGATAGGTGATGATGACTCCCTAAAAACTGCATCAAAGTTTGGATGCCACGCCCACCAATACTGCCCTAGCCACCCCCATCCACCCCAACGCTTCGTCAAAAACGGGAATGAGTGTATCTTCCAGAGTTGTGGAGCTAGAGCCACCAAATTTGGTATGTAGATAGCAATTGACATTCCACATAGATCTGCATCAAAAATTTGGATGCCTCGCCCACCCATACCGCCCCCAGCCCCCTTTCCCCACTTATTACAAACTTCGAGCTAGAGTCACCAAATTTGGTATGTAGATAGCAATTGACATTTCACAAAGATCTGCAACAAAAATTTTGATGCCACAACTACCCATACCGCCCCCAGCCCCCCTCCCCTTTCCCTACATTTTACAAACTTTGAGCTAGAGTCACCAAATTTGGAAGGAATATAGCTGGTGGCATCCCCATCTGCATCGGAGAATCTTTAAGGCAGCGTACACCCCTGCCGCATCCGTACCCCTTTGCAATCAGGCCTCTTTTTACCGGTTTTAATACTGGTATCGAGTATGCCGCAGTCGATTGCGTCCGACTGCAACGTTTCCACTTGTTTATAAACAATTTTGTTTATTTTTTTGTATGATTTTTTGATTTTATGTTTGGGGATTGGTGGGCTTTTTCGCAGGCTATCCTTGTGAACCGTCCTCCCGTTAATGAGAACAGTTGTCCCCAAATCAGTTTGTGTTCGTTCTTCTACATACAAGGGGGTGATCTTCTTCCCTATCCTTCTATTAGTCTTTACCAATACTCTTTCTCCTACCTCGAACACTCTGTTCTGCCTAGCTGGGTTGTTTCTTTCTAGCTGAGTTTCTTGTGCCTTACTGAGTCTGTTCCGTATGTCCTCTTATAATTCTGGGGGAGCCGAACGGATTACCTTGATGGGTGTTTTGTCCGTTACCGAATGGATCGACCGGTTATATTCTATTGTTGTTTGTAGAATTAATTCTACTATATCGGTGATACCTCTTTCCTCTGTAAGACATCTTGCCATGTCACCCAAAGTACTGTGGAAACGCTCCACTTGACCATTTGATGTGCTGTGTAGCGGCAGACAACATACGACTTCAATATTGTAAAAATTTCTCAGCATGGACTTAATTGTTTCTGAGTTAAAGGCTGCCTCATTATCGCAGTAGATTGTTTTGATCAGAAAAGACCCCGTCGGCTCCGAGACCACACAACCCCTTCCGGGACGACACGCCTCGAGCGCAGGGAGCGCCTCCAGTACCGACAAACGATAGACATCAACAACGCATGCCGAAGATGCGGACAGTCGGGACACCCCGCCCGAACGTGCCGGAACCCGCAGATGATACACTGCTGGCAGTGTGGACGGCGGGGGGTTCGGACGATCGAGTGCTGCACACGGCCGACGGGAAACGAAGTACCTCCCTCCTAGATTCCGGACCAGGGGGGAGTGGTGACCAGAGAGCATCGGAAACCAACGGAGCTATTCGGCTCGAGAACGCAAGGATAGTAGCCAGGGTCAGCGTGGAAGGCAAACCCTTCCTGGCTACTATCGACACCGGAGCAACTCGCAGCTTTGCCAGCGAAAAGGTCGCCCAGCAGCTGTCGGCGGAGGGACGCCGACGAGGAGACCGATCCCAGGGTACAAGCATTTCTGGAACGAGAACTGGCGATGTTTGATGGATTAAAGGGGGTCTCTCACGTCGCGGAGCATGTGAGCACCATGAGGGACGAGAGACCCATCAAGCAACGTTACTACCCGAAGAATCCCGCCATGCAGAAGGTTATTTACGAGCAAGTGGACGAACTGCTGAAGAACGGATGCATAGAGCCTTCGAAGTCCCCCCATAGCGCCCCCATCGTGCTGGTAGGGAAGAAGACGGATGACATCAGGATGTGCATCGACTACCGGCAGCTGAACGCACGCTCCATCCCCGACGCCTATCCATTACCCCGTATACAACACATCCTGGAGCGGCTGCGAAACGCCAAATACATCAGCACACTGGATTTGAAGAGCGGATATTGGCAGATTCCAATGGCTCGCGACAGCCGTCAATATACCGCTTTTACGGTACCAGGACGAGGGCTGTTTCATTGGAAGGTTATGCCCTTTGGCCTTCACTCCGCTCCAGCCACCTTCCAACGGGCACTTGATGGAGTCATTGGACCGGACCTAGAACCGTACGCCTTCGCCTACTTGGATGACATTATCATCACTGGGTCGGACCTCGATGACCACCTGCGAAAACTACAAGAGGTTTTTCGACGGCTGCGGGAGGCGAATTTGCGGCTGAACAAGGCCAAGTGCAAGTTCTTTAAGCGCAGCCTCTCGTATTTGGGTCACGTCGTCAGCGAGCAGGGCATCCACACCGACCCAGACAAGATCGCCGCCGTCCGGAAGTTGACACCACCGACCAATATCCGCGAACTACGACGATGTCTGGGTATCGCGTCGTGGTATCGGAGGTTTGTGGCCAACTTCGCAGAGGTAGTGCAGCCGATGTCACTATTGCTGAGGAAAAATAAGCGTTGGGAGTGGGGAGAACAGCAGCAAGCCGCATTCGACGAACTCAAGCGACGACTTACGGAGGCACCTGTCCTGGCATGCCCCGATTTTGAGGAAAAATTCGTGTTACAGACCGACGCCAGCGACTTCGGTATAGGAGCGGTACTGAGGCAGGAATTAGACGGAACGGAACGAGTCATAGCGTACGTGAGCCGGAGACTGTCCAAGCCCGAGGAGAACTACTCGGCGACAGAAAAGGAGTGCCTCGCAATCGTTTGGGCCATCCGTAAGTTGCGATGCTTCCTCGAGGGCTACCGCTTTGATGTAGTGACAGACCACTTGGCGCTCAAGTGGTTGAACAGCATCGACAACCCGACTGGTCGGATCGCAAGGTGGGCGCTAGAACTACAACAGTACCAGTTCGACATCCACTATCGACGGTGGAAGCTGAACGTGGTCGCCGATGCGTTATCTCGGCAACCGCTGGATGAGGTGCTGCAGACTTTGCAGGTCGACGCCACCAACTGTCCGTGGCTCCGCAAATTGGTCTCGTGGATCAAGGACCACCCGGACCAATACCCAAATTATCTGCTGGAGAACGGACAAGTATATCGACATCTTGGCCATCGCCCCCTAGAAGAAGACTATGTACCCTGGAAACTCTGCGTACCTACCGAACAACGCCCCGCGTCCTAGGCGAATGTCACGACAATCCTACAGCTGAACATCTTGGGATCCGGAAGACCATCGGACGAGTGATGCAGAGGTACTACTGGCCAGGCCTGTTTCGGGACGTAACCAAGTACGTCCGGCGGTGTACCAAGTGCCAGATGTTCAAAGTAAGCCAACTCAAGCCGGCTGGGAAAATGTTAACGAGACAAGTAGCGGAACCATTTGCGACGGTCTGCGCGGACTTCATCGCCATTCACCCCTATCTCGATCGAAGCACGGCAATACCATGCTACTGGTTTTCTTCGACCATTTCTCCAAGTGGGTGGAACTCGCCCCACTGCGCAAAGCCACGACGGCCCACCTAGAGAAAGCGTTCCGGAAGAGGATATTGTGCCGGTTCGGGACACCGCGCTGCTTCGTATGCGACAACGGAACACAGTTCACGAGCCGGTCGTTTACTCGTTACTGCAAACAGCTGGGAATGGAGCTTCAACACACCGCCCCCTATAGCCCCCAGCAGAACCCAACCGAGAGGGCAAACCGGACAATAAAAACTATGCTGGCGCAGTATGTGGATGGTCATCAAATTACGTGGGATGAACTCCTGCCAGAAATAATGCTGGCCATCAATACAAGCATCTCAGACACGACCAAGTTTAGCCCAGCCTACTTGGTGCAAGGACGTGAGCCTAGGCTACCCAACGCCTTATACGACCAAGTCACCCCTGGAAGTGGTCGGCAAGAGGTAAACCCCGAGACACGAGCCACGGAGTGAAGAGGAGTATTTGACGCTGTACGAGGCAACATACAGCTGGCATCCCAGGACCAGGCCAAGGAGTATAGTCTCCGCCCAAGGGGTTGGCGGCCTACGCTGGGCACCCGAGTGTTGGCAAAACACCACGTGCTGTCCAACGCGGCGGAAGGATTCGCGGCAAAATTAGCGCCGAAGTTTGACGGGCCATATTGAGTTTTGAAATTTGTCTCCCCAAACGTCGTTCGGATCTACCATGAGGCGACAAAACGACGCCGCGTTGCCAACCTCGCCGATCTAAAGCCATACCACGCTGATGACGACGAAGATGCCCACGACATTCCCCATGACCTAACTTCTGTTCCTCACCCAACCTCCTTACCTCATGTTGCCCAAGAAAATACAATAATTACTGGTTTAGACGATAATCTCAAACTTGCGATCATTACAGACGAAATGTCAGAAGCAGAAGGTCATATCCTCTTCGGCCTTGAGGGACACTGCCGCAGATACGTGGATCCCGAAGGGTACCACTCAGACGACAGCCGCGCCACGGACATCTACGTGCCGCCCGAAGACATACCCGAAGCGCCTGAAGTCCCCGACTCAACCTCAGGCGTACCCTTACCCAAGATAGACCCCTGGAGGGACCTAAGGGTGGACCCTGGTTGGCCGACCGACGACGCCATAGACGAGGTATTATCTACCCTAAACCTAGCGGATGACGTCGCAGGTCTCGACGACCTGCCGCTCTACGCCATCGACTGGGCGATGGCCCCAGAGGAGTGGTGAGAAATTGGAACTGGAGGATTATTGCCGCAGGAAGTCCTGGAAAGCGTCCACCACGTCATTCGGCATAACACACACCTAGGGAGGAAATACCTGATGGAGGTGGACAGCCAGTTTTTCCAGGTGAAAGTGTCGGCAGCCGGTAAGGTCACAGTCCGTCATCGCCACCCGAAGTAAGGGGGGGTGTGAGCATTTTTGCTGACAAAGTGCTACCGCACAAAAGGGCTGCCAGACGCAACGCGCGATAGCCATGGTCACCCGAAAATGGCAAAGCGCGATCGTGACAAAGCCATGGTCACCCGAAAATGGCAACGCGCGATCGGGGCATGCCATGGGCACCCGAAAATGGCAGCGCCGCGCCTTGGCACAAGCCATGGCCACCCAAAAAAAGCGGCAACTTCACGTTTTTGACACAGCGGTGGCCACCCCGAAAAATGATTTGGCAAAAGTGAATTGCAAATTAGTTTTCGGGGAGATTCAAAGTGAAGCGGAACAATATACACACACACGGCATACGCACATAAAATACCTACACACGGCAGTGACCCCAGCACGCACTAAGGCATACGCACACGACACACACCTACGGCATCGACCCCCAGCACACACACACGGCATACGCACACACCATACACACACACGGAACCGACCCCAGCACGCACTAAGGCATACGCGCATAACATATACCCACACGGAATCGACCCCAGCACGCACCAAGGCACCCGCACACGCCATACACACACACCCGGAATCGACCCCCAGCACACACACACGGCATACGCACATAATATACATACACACGGCAGTGACCCCAGCACGCACTAAGGCATACGCACACGACACACACCTACGGCATCGACCCCCAGCACACACACACGGCATACGCACACACCATACACACACACGGAACCGACCCCAGCACGCACTAAGGCATACGCGCATAACATATACCCACACGGAATCGACCCCAGCACGCACCAAGGCACCCGCACACGCCATACACACACCCGGAATCGACCCCCAGCACACACACACGGCATACGCAGATAAAATACATACACACGGCAGTGACCCTAGCACGCACTAAGGCATACGCACACGACACACACCTACGGCATCGACCCCCAGCACACACACACGGCATACGCACACACCATACACACACACGGAACCGACCCCAGCCCGCTCTAAGGCATACGCGCATAACATATACACACACAGAATCGACACCCAGCGCTCACACAGGCATACGCACCCACCATACACACACACGGAATCGACCCCAGCACGCACCAAGGCACCCGCACACGCTATACACACACACACCCGGAATCGACCCCAGCACGCATTAAGGCATACGCGCATAACATATACACACACACACACGGAATCGACACCCAGCGCTCACACAGGCATACGCACCCATCATACACACACACGGAATCGACCCCAGCACGCCCTAAGGCATACGCGCACACCATACACACACACGGAATTGACCCCAGCCCGCACTAAGGCATACGCGCACAACATTCACACATACGGAATCGACACCTAGCGGTCACACAGGCACACACACACACTGCACACACGAACCTACGGATACATGTGAAAGTGCGGTCGCGTTTTTCAAGTCGCTCCTTCCATCTGTTGTGTTTCGGTGACTTATCTGTAAACAAAAATCAGAACACCTTGTATCGGGTTGGTGATAGTGCCAAATCACTTACCCACGCAGCTGATTGCTATTATCTTCTGCATTCTTGGATATTCAGTGTCTTTTCAATAAGGCCTTCACACCAGCAGATCGCGCGCGCTTTTTTGTTAGTCAGTCTCGCTTGTGTGAGTTATTAAAATACACACAGTGCAACACCCAATTCCCTGTGGTGTGCTGTCTGTGTTTTTTAGTGTGACCTCACGGCCAGCTGATCGCGCAACATCCCAGGGTTGGCTGCTTATTGGTAGCAGGGCTAACTAAGCAAACAGTGTTCACCGTGTTCCCCTTGTTGGCAACAGGTGGCGTTAGTGGGCTTGGTGGGTGTATCTGCTGCAATAGGAGTAAGAACAGGGTAATCAAACTTCCATTGCATACCCAAAAGGGCCTTTGCCAAGTGTAGCATAACCACAGGCGGGTCTCTTTATCGGCATCCAAGTAGGGGCCTCTAAGCAGAGATAGCAAAAGGCCACGGAACCGGCTACTACCAACCCCCTCCGTCGCGGCGGTGCTCCGTGGGGCTCTGGTGACCGATTCGGGGCGGTATAACCTCCAGCGGTTTCAAACCATAGGGAAACCTGTGGTCAACGTGGGACTGCTTGAGCTCTGCTTGAGTCCTTCCAGGAAGGATGGATGAAATTGTGCGCCGCTCGGCATTGCCGAGATCCCCCCTCCGGATGGTCACACCAACCCCGGCAGAAGACGATGCGCTTCCCACACCGCTGCAAACCCCACCGGCAGCGCATTTGCCGAAACCAGTTGTCTGGCCAGTTGCGAAAGCAGTGAAGCTACCAGGCACATTGCAAAGGGCGCTGGAAGAGATGGGCAAGGCTCTCTAAAGTTTGTCTGAGCTTTTTAGTGGCCAACGCCACATTAATACATTGATGCGCGATGAGCTTTTAAAGATCGTCAAGCTGCACGAGGCAGCTCTTAAGCTTAGCAAGCCCCAAGAAGCAGCTGGCATTACCCAGACGTCACCAACAATCTCGGACTGTCCTCGCTGCAGGGACATGGAGATGACGGCTCACCGCCCTGGCGTTGTCCGTAGCGAAGGTATCAAACCAACGCCTAAGCGACAAAGAGAGTTGCCTGATCAGCGCAACACTCCACCTAAAAAAACTAGGCAAGCCCCCTCTAAAGCCTCTCAGGTGTCACCGAGGGAACTATCAGGGGCGCCAAAAGCGGCACCAAAAGCGGCACCAAAAGCGGTACCAAAAGCGTCACCAAATGCAGCACCAAACGCAGCACCACAGACGGCACCACAATCGACCTGGTCGAAGGTGAAGCCAAGGCGGCAGTCACACAGGCGAAATCGTGCGGACGCAATCGCAATCTCTGGGGTTGACGGCTGCAGCTACGCCGACATGCTTCGCGTCGTACAAACCGACTCATCATTGCGCCAATACTGCGAGGATGTTCAGGGGATCAGGCGAGCAGCCAATGGTGACCTGCTGCTGCGTCTAAATAAAAAGCCTTCGCACAGCTCTGAGGAAGTGCAAGCAGCCATGGCAAAAGCGTTGGGTGACAAGGCGAAGGTCAAAACGCTAGTAGAAGTCCAGCGAGTCGAAATCCGCGACTTAGACGGACTATCAACAAAGGAGGAGTTAATCGAAGCAGTCTAGAATGCCATAGACGCCTCAAGCCTTACGGTCGATGCAGTCCGCTCTGTTCGTGCCCTTCGTAGCGGCACATCGTCGGCAACGTTGGTGCTTCCAACCGCTTTAGCCGGACGGTTACTGGATTTGGGTAAAATCCGCGTTGGCTGGGCTGTTGGCCACATACGTCAGATTGTGCAGCCACTGCGGTGCTATAAATGCCTGGCGTTTGGGCACATTGCAGCGAAATGCACAAGCAACGACGACCGAAGGGGTACGTGCTACAGGTGTGGCGAGGCTGGTCACGAGGCGGGAACATGCAGCAAGCCACCAAAGTGCTGGCTGTGCTCTAAGCAGGCGTCAGGAAGCGCGGAGCACACTACGGGTAGTTTTACCTGCCCGGCTTATAAAGCAGCTGTAGAGCGAACGAAATGTTAAGGTTACTGCAGCTAAACCTTAATCATTGCATGGCTGCTCAGTCGCTTCTGGAGCAGTCAACCAAAGAGAATTGCATTGATGTATGCATACTAAGTGAGCCTCATCGGGTGCCGATCGCACCATCAGGTATCTGGGCATCGGACACTAGCAAGAAGGCTGCGTTGTGGGTATGTGGTACAACCCAGCAGCTGACTGAAGTGCAGGAGTTTGAAGGTTTTGTGAGAGCAGGACTGGGCAGCTTTTGCATCTACAGCTGTTACTTCGCGCCAAGCTTATCACTCACCGCTTTCTCAGCAATCTTGGAGCAACTTGTTGACGATGCCAGGGGTCGCAGCAGAATTATTCTCGCGGGCGATTTTAATGCATGGGCACTGGAATGGGGCAGCGTTCTAACGAATTCCAGAGGCAGAGTGCTCTTGGAAGCACTGGCTCCACTGGATCTCGCGCTACTCAACAGTGGAAACGGGCACACCTTCTCCAGAGCTGGGGCTGGCTCAGTAATAGACCTTACCTTCGTTAGCCCCTCCCTATTCAACGCAGCACAGTGGGAAATTAGTGACGTCTATACAGCAAGCGACCATAACGCCATATTATGCTCACTTGGTGGCCAGCGAGAGCGTAATGTGCATAGCGCACCAATCGGAAAACACTACCGGCAGGACACCTTTGACGCTCTGGTGTTCTCTCGTGCAATCGCGCAGCTCTCTACGTCAGGACCTGCAGACGATCGTGCAGCTCAAATGGCAGAGCAAATTTCCTCGGCCTGTGATGCCAGTATGGCACTGCGACGTCCATACAGGCGCTCCCATGCCCCCACATATTGGTGGAACGCTGAAATTGCGATGGCACGCCACGCCTATATCAGGGCCAGAAGGCTTAGCCAACGTGCAGCTAATAGGCCGGACTGTGCGAGAAGACGAGAGGAGTACAGACGGGCGAGAGGCGCACTCAAAAAGGCTATCAAGGCGAGCAAGAGGGAGTGATACCTGCAATTGTGCGACTCTGCTGAGCAAGATCCGTGGGGTAGAGCGTACAAAACGGTGGTCAAGCGCATCCATGCAGGGAATCAACACCACCCTTCTATGAGGCCCGACAGGATGAAGGAGGTCGTGGAGTGCCTGTTTCCACGCGGCAGTCCGCTGACCTTTTCCGCAGCACAAATGGAGCACCAACAACACACCGTACCAGTTACTATCACGCCGGAGGAGGTACTCGAAGTGGCCAGAAGCATCGTGGCGTCCAAATCACCAGGTCCAGACGGTATACCGAACCGTGCGCTGAAGCTGGCTTTGACTCTGAAAGCCGATCAATTTGCCGCTCTTTTTACTGCCTGCTTGCATGAAAGGACTTTTCCACAGGTCTGGAAGGTGCAGAATCTGCTGCTTTTGCCGAAGCCGGATAAACCATCGGGGGAGCCGTCTTCATACCGACCAATTTGTCTTATCAACAACATTGGGAAAGCTTTTGAAAATCTGCTGGCAGCAAGGCTGAGCCGTGCGATAGACAGAGCCGGCAGGCTGTCCCCGCACCAATATGGGTTCCGTAAGGCGAGGTCAACCATTGACGCCCTAAGAAGGGTGGTCGAATTAGCAGCCAGTGCTATTCAGGGCACCAGGTGGGCAGGAGGCGACAAGAAGTATTGCCTTATTGTCACGCTGGACATCAAGAATGCGTTCAATACTGCCAATTGGGGCGTCATACTTAACGCACTGGATACCCTGCAGGTCCCCATATACCTACAGGACACAGTGAGGAGCTACTTTGAAGGCCGGGTGCTACGGTATCAGACCAGCGAAGGTATCAAAGAACTCAATGTTTATGCAGGAGTGCCCCAGGGATCTGTACTTGGGCCACTACTGTTGAACATTATGTACGACGGTGTTCTAAGGCTGCAACTTCCGGAGGAGGCGCACATTGTTGGTTTTGCCGATGATGTTGCTATCGCCGTCGTGCGCAAAGAATTGGTTGATGCTGAGACCACATGCAATACATGCATTGCTCGCGTGCAGGATTGGCTTACCCAGGCGGGACTGGAGCTGGCTGCGCACAAGACGGAGGCGGTCCTTGTGAGTAGTCGCAAAACGGTAGAAACGGCAAAGATTGTGGTGGGCAGCTCTACTGTTATATCCAAGCGGGCCATTAAATATCTCGGCGTGATGCTGGACACGAGACTGTCATTCAAGGAGCACATGCAATACAATGCATCCAAGGCAGCTGGGGCTTGTCGTGCACTGTCGCGCATAATGCTCAACACGCGCGGACCAAAGCAGGAGCGCCGGCGCCTTCTAATGAGCGTAGTCCGTGCCACCATTTTGTACGCAGCGCCGATCTGGTGGAGAGCCGTGCAGGTCCAGACCTATTGCCGTGACATAGGCGCAACTTACCGCCTTTGCGCTATCAGGGTATGCTGTGCGTTTAGGACTGTTTCCGACGAGGCTGCTTTGGTTATTGCAGGCATGGTACCCATAGAAGAGCTAGCTATTGAGTCCGGTGAGCTATCTAGCCAAACAGACGGTATATCGGAGCGCAGTGGTCGTCTTATGGCGAGAACAAACACGATTGAGCGATGGCAGGCACGTTGGAACACTGCAGCGAAGGGGCGATGGACATACGCCTTGATCCCACAGCTCTCACAATGGATCAACCGTAGGCATGGAGAGGTAAATTTTTACCTTACTCAGCTCCTATCTGGTCATGGGTGTTTTCGGAGCTATTTGAAGCGATTCGGTCACGTGCAAAGCGATGAATGCTCATGGTGTAGACTGGGCGTTCAGGAGGACGCACACCACGTGTTGTTCTTCTGTGGGCGGTTCGCTAACCAGCGAAGAATGCTTGAGCAAGCAATGGGTGGCCCCATCACTGTGGATAACCTTGTTGAAGGAATGCTGGAGTCTTCGATGAAGTGGGAAGCGGTCAGCACGTTTGCAGCGGTGACCATGAAAGAACTACGGCGAGTGGAGCGGAGCCTCGCTGCAGTATAGGTAGTGACTGTTGTTTGCGAAGCAATTCTTAACGGACGTACCGCAAACTACTGTCGCTCCTATACTCACAAATACTATTATTTTTTATTTAGTTTTAGCATGATTAGGTAATAAAGAATATAAAAAAAAAAAAAAACACACTGCACACACACCCAGGCTACACATACCAGGCGGCCATACACTACATCCAAACACACCCGGCATTGACCCCAGCACGCACTAAGGCCTACGTACACACCACACACACACGGCATTGACCCCAGCACTTACCCCGGCATACACACACACACCGCACACACACCCAGGCTACACACACCCAGGCGGCCATACACACATACACACTCGTATACACCCCCCCCACACGAATATGAGTCTGGTAGAGCGGGGTAAGTTGGCCAACGGCCAAGAATGTAGCGTTGCCAACCAATACCTTTTCCCTACTCCCTTAAGTGTCAAGCAATAAAGAATTTAAATGTATCCACGTTAGTGTTTTCTTGTATTTTTCTCTCCCCCTTTTCAGCGGGTAGTCGAAGCCTCTGGCTTCGGGTCACCTCACCCTACGGCCCACATGGGATCGGCATGAGGAGCCAGACTAGCGAATCTTCCGAGTTTTACTCTAGATTCTTCTTGGCCTATTCCGTGTGTAGCGACAAGTGGGTAATACCCGTGCGTTGCAGGTTGTGGTGGTCTCATGTAGGGGAGTCTGGGACGCATTCCGAGTCTTACTCTGTGCGCCCCAGATCCCTGCCTGGGTCCATCACACGCGTTTCAAAAGGTGCGGCCGGTGAGTGAAAGCGGGTCGAACGGGATTAGGTGATCACTTGGTAAAGCTTCCGGGTCTTACCCTAAGCCGAACCGGGTGAGTACCTGCTCCCGATCTTCTTCGCGTCCCCGAAGCCAAAGGCTTTACGCCGGGTCGACGCCGAGGAGTGGTCTGAGGGGTGGGGTGGAAGAGTCTTCCGGGTGATCACCCTGGACTCCCTACTCCCCCCCTCCCCCTTTGTCCACTGCGACGATGTCGGCCGGAACGACCGTACTGCCCCTCACCCCATTATGTTTGCGCATTGGTGTTCGACCTCGGTGCGGCTCACTCCAGGGTCCCAGCATTTGTTACAAATAATCTGTAGAAACACCCTGGACGCGATTGAGACGCCGACCTCGGCCTAGGAAACGTCCTTACAGTTGTAATTGTAATTTGTTTTTTAAAATGGGTAAAAAGTGCTCAAAATCGTATGGGAGGTACTTGAAGGAGTTGTCCAAATAAAAATTCCCTTCTTAGTGCTCACTTACTACCTGCATGGAAAATTGTGTGAAAATTTCAGCCTTCTAGCTCTTTTCGTTTAGGCTGTGGCTCTTCCATTCTAATCAGGACAAACTCTTTGATATATATTAAATTTATATAAGACTTTGGTATACTGACTTAATTTCAATCGATTAAATTCGATATCTCCCGTGTTTCTTAACCGATTTGGACAATATTTTCAGAAAAGTTCTATCGTTACCCATTATTTCAACCCCCATTTTTACATTTTCCAAATTCGATATTTTTTTGTTATCGATTCCATGTGTATATCGGAAACCAGAATAGTTATCGATAATTTGAAGTGAATTTGTTCTGCTCATGGTATAGGAGAACTTTATACAAAATCTGAAGTCTCTAGCTCTTGTAGTCTCTGAGATTCACGCGTTCATACAGACGGACAGACAGACGGACGGACAAACGGACGTGCTTATATCGACTTGGCTGTTGATGCTTATCAAGAATATATATACTTTATGGCGTCGGAGATGCTTCCTTCTGCCTGTTACATACTTTTGCACAAAACCATTATACCCTTATTTACCCATTTTATGGGTCAGGGTATAAAAATGGAAGCGGCACTTTTTCATCCGTCACAAATCGCACGCAAGCTTTTTTCTCCTCCATTGCTGACATTGTCACTGAAAATTTCTTTTTCTTCACCTCTGGCTCACTTTTTTCTTGATCAACCTCAGATCTGTAGGCGTCGCACAGTGGCGCCGTAGAACAAGTCAAGTGGCAAAAATCAAAAATTGCATGTGTCTCTAAGAAATAGTGAATTAGCCAACTGTATAGGAAATTTTCTTACGATTTCAGATCTGCAATCCTTAATACAACCAGATTTTTTGTTTAGAAGATATAGCCCTGCAAAGTTGACTGATTTTTTGTGTTGCATAAAAATCGCAATTTTAATGTGATTTTGTCGGCTTTGAGATACAATAACTCAAAAACTAAGAAACGGATCATCATTATTTTTGATTCTATTAATAGATCTTTTTATTAAAAAAATTGTAATGTTTGGTTTGCTGTTGGTCAGGTAAATTGATATTTACCAACTATCCATTTTTTCACAATTTTTCAACTTTGATGGAAAATAAAAAAAAATAGTCACATTTTACATCTGCCATATTTTCAAAATTATTTCTTTGATTATTCCTTTATCTAATGCAAAGAGTTTCAGCTGCCCGTTTTTGCCCCTTTTATTTTTAAATGTAAAAAAGTGAAAAATGTCTTAGGTAAAAAATGTGTTGCATGCATTTCTGGGCCATTTATGACACATATCCGTGAAAACCCATTCTTATCGTTATTGTTTCGTTCCTTATTGTTAAGATGCATGATTTTTGTTTTTCATTCAGTTATGCTTTCCTGAAACCCTTTTTAAAATCCTGGTCCCTAAACTCAGGTGCAGTTACAGGATATACAATTAAACTACCTGATACGCACCATATATATAAATTGCCCTGGTGTACATGTAGTAACATCCCATACAGGTAGGCACAAATTTTATTCGGACACGTGCGAAGTACCCAAACTGCATAAATTGACCTAAGCCCAAATATATAACAAATATTAGGTAAATTTTGCAGGCATGAAGGCTAACTCTTTTCTTGAACCCTTGATCGAAACGGTATCTATCAGGTAGTAGATTAGACTATATATTGAAAAAAAATCATAATCTCTGGATTAGTCTACGACTGAAAGTTGGCGAGACAAGTACTGTATTACACTTCAAACATGTCATTGAACAATCAAAAATTATTTGACCTGTTTAGGAAGTCAGACACACCAACAAATTTCATGGAAGCTGCCTCCGAAGAACTTGATAGTTTATACGGCAATGTACAGAGAAGTGAAAATATAAAAAAAATTTGCCTTGACTTATACCAAACTAAACTCAAGATGGATGCAAGCAAACAGAATGATTGAGAGATTGAACTCCAAACACCAGGACTGGCTTAATAATGATACCATCCTGGATACATTGACAGGAGATGAACCCAGCACATCAACCGGCCGAAATTCAAAGATGGAAACACGTCGAGAAGATTTTTTGAAAAAGATGAGGCTGTAACTCAAATCACAGGGATAAACAATCAAATCGTTAAGAGATTGGGAACGTTCTAAAATGTTTTGAACCGCAAGGAAAAAGTTGATTCTGGCAAACATGGAGAATATGCTTCAAAAACTGCATCACTTTTAGCAGAATTATATCCGCAGAAAAAGTTGACCCCGACAGTTCATAAAATATTGGCGCATGGCAAGGATATAATTGAGTATCAGACTTTGCCAATTGGAGAGCTCTCGGAAGAAGCACAAGAGTCCCTTAATAAGTTTTATAAAAAATACAGATTGCTAAACACTTTCAAAGCTTCAAGGGTGAGACAAAATGAGGACCTCTTCAACATGTTAGCAGCATCTTCAGATCCACTTATATCATCACTGAGGCATGTTAAGTCACGAAAAGAATTAGAAAATACTTATAGTTCAGAGATGATTTCTCTTTTAGACATACCATCTTTTACGGATTGTGATGAATATTTTACAAAAAATTTAAAAAAAATAAGCTTAAAAATAAATAATTTTTTTAATTGTAATATTAATTTTAAAATTTAAAGGCCTTAAAAACAATACAGAACATATCAAAAGTTTTAAAAATATTTTTTTTTTCTTCCCATAAAATTGATTTTTTCACAAATTTCCACTTTGCATACCCCTAAATAAGCACCTAAAAATCGTAGAATTCATTTCAAATGCTCATTTTATAGGTTGATTAATTATCTTTCAGATGTTTTTTAAATTGACCGATTATCTTGTTTGGTTCAAAAGTTATGATTTTCGCAACGAAAAACGTCAAATGGCGCCACTGTGCGTCGGCATGGCACTCCTGAAGATGCCTCCTCAAATTTGTAAAATAGATGCCCTTAAACTTTAAGGCTTTAAAGAACGCCCACAAATTTTGCAAACCGAAACTTCATCTTTCGATTTAAAATCAAAAAAGTCACGCACAAAAGCATCACGTTTACGACCCATCGCAATCAATTACCAAACAAAACAAGAAAAAGTTTGACGATTCTGCGTTAACCACTTCTTATCGCAAACCGAATTTTTTATACCCTTAACCCATAAAATGGGTAAATAAGGGTTTAATGGTTTTGTGCAAAAGCATGTAACAGGCAGAAGGAAGCATCTCCGACCACATAAAGTATATATATTCTTGATCAGCATCAACAGCCGAGACGATATAGCCATGTCCGTCTGTCCGTCTGTATGAACGCGTGGATCTCAGAGACTACAAGAGCTAGAGACTTCAGATTTTGTATATAAGTTCTCCTATACCTTGAGCAGAACAAGTTTGCTTCAAATTATCGATAACTATTATGGTTTCCGATATACACATATTGAATCGATAACAAAACAATATCGAATTTGGAAAATGTAAAAATGTGGGTTGAAATAATGGGTAACGATAGAACTTTTCTGAAAATTTCGTTCAAATCGGTAAAGAAACACCGGAGATATCGAATTTAATCGATTGAAGTTAAGTCAGTATACCATTTATATAAATTTAATTTATTTATTGCAACTGGGTTCAGGGTATAAGTTCCTTTGTGGTATTAACGGACAACAGCCGAAGTTTCAAAGTGAATAATACAATGTGTGGTTTATTTATTATTATTATTTATTTCACATCAGACGAGGCGTCTTGATATGGAGCCGATAAAGAACTAAAGCTAAGATACAAGTTGCTTACTTTTAAAGCCCTAGCTTGTCGCTATGCTGCCGCTACGCCGGATACGAAACTACTGATCTTGCGCCTCGTGCAAGATATCGCGTTTCGGTCTGGTCAGCGGCGGACCCGATGGGTCGCTGGCCTGTGTGCAGCGTAAGCACTATGCTCCACCGTTAACTACTCTCCCCTTCAAGTTGGAACCGTCCTCGGTCACATTAAGATCTTTTATCACGTTACGAATCGCTGCTTTTTGTTGACTCTTTCTCCTGTAACGGTTAAATAATGATATAAGGACAGCCGTGGCGCACAGCATCAGACCAACTGTAGACGCTACTATGGGCCTGGTTTTCATCTGCGACCGTAGCACGCCGATGTGCCTCAAGTTTTCGATGCTCATTTGATGGAGAAGTGGCATGCTTAGTAGGTTTTGGTGCTCAATTATGTTGAGCGCTGGCGAAGCTGTTGAACCGGGCATCTTTTTGGGGTTGCCGTTATAGTTGGTAAACTTTCTTCCTTTCATGTGTGCCACCTCGTTGAAGGTTAGTAGGTAAGTAGCGTTGATGTTGATCTCTGGTCCCTCATCGAGGCTTACCCTGGCTGGGCTATCGTTGCTGATGACGACTCCTTCGTCTATCGCCTCTACTGGGGCCAGGTGGTTCGGTTGGGTGTTGCAGTGCGCTGTCCCACTGGAGTGTAGTTGTTGTGCGCAAGTAAGACCGGATGCTTCCCTGCAGAATGCCATTGTTGTTGAAGCACTGCAGGATTGCAGTGCCACTATCTTGTCGTTGCACTCCGCTACTGCGTTTTCTGGTAGTTGTAGGACTATCCCGTGGTGAGCGACAGGGTAAACAATAATTTTATTACAGACTAACTTAGGTTTAGGATATTTAATGATAAAATGAATGGAATTACTATCTACTAAAACCTTAACTTTAGATACGCTCATTATTTGGGCTACATTAACGCCCGTGAAACTTTCACGCAGAATTATTTTCAAATCATCACTATTTATTATTGCGGGGTTAGTAAGGTTTATGCCGGCCAGTGCTATTGCGATAATTAAATTTTCTAGTTGTAAGGTAAGTATCCTATTCCTTGCTAAGAGTGTTTCGTATAAATGTGACGTGTCGATTTCTTGTTTTTTTGTGAACTTTAAAATTTCGTTGACTGTAGCTGTTAAACTATTTATCTGTTCTTGTGTTTTTGTGTTAATAACAATTTGTCTATTGTTTTCTCTTATTAATTCTGCTTCTGTTTGTCGCGTCTCTTGTAAGTCGTCAAAGTCCGGTGTCCCTGCTATCACCTTTAGCGCAGAGCCTAAGAAGTTTAAGCTTCTTGCATGTCGGTGATGCACGTCCAGCGTCGATAGTAGTGTTGTCAAGTGTCCGATGTCCGCGTCGAGTATCTTCCTCATGTGTGATTGGGGAAATAAGTTTGTCATGTCCGCAGTCTCTCGTACTAGTCCGTCGTATTCGGTGAGGTTCGTCGAGTGGCGTAGGTAGTTTGTCTCGTTCCAGGGTATAGCAGTCCCGTCGAGTATCGGTATGTAATTAGATTGCGTGTAGTCTGTTAGTTTGGCGGTCGTCATTGTAACCCATAATAAAATGAAAACATACCTAATCGAGCGAAAATGAAAATGGTCTTAGTTTAATTTTATATTTTTGTGGTTTTTTTTTAATAAACCTCTTTTTTATACTCGATACCGAAGGTAAAGAGTATATTGGTTTTGTGCAATGTCCGTCATGGTGTCTGTCCGTCTGTCCGTCCGTATGTGTGCAAGTTTTTTCCACACCCTTCAAGCTAGAGACTTGAAACTTTCCAATTCTTTTTATCTATGGGATAGTAAATTAAAGTGTCAAGATGGGGGTTCTACGATAACTGGGGGGCTGGCAAATCGATAAATTCGATAACCCAATACCGATAAATCCACATATTTCGCACATCCTTACAGCTAGAAGTACCAAATTTGGTAAGAAGATAGCTATTAGCAACCCCCAAAAAACTGCATCAATAATTTTGGAGCCACGCCCCCCCATTCCGCCCCCAGCCCCCCCGCATTTTAAAGTCAAAAAAGACTATATCTCCCACAGTTTTTGAACTATATCCACCAAATTTGGTGCCAAGATAGGTGATGATGACCCCCTAAAAACTGCACCAAAAGTTTGGATGCCACGCCCACCGATACTGCCCTAGCCACCCCAATCCACCCCAACGCTTCGTCAAAAACGGGAATGCGTGTATCTTCCAGAGTTGTGGAGCTAGAGCCTCCAAATTTGGTGGGAAGATAGCTGTTAACGACCCCCAAAAAACTGCATCAAAGTTTTGGAGCCACGCCCACCCATTACGCCCCCAGCCCCCCCCGCATTTTGAAATCAGAAATGGCTATATCTCCCACAGCTTTTGAGCTATAGCCACCAAATTTGGAGCCAGGACAGGTGCTGATAACCCCCTGAAAACTGCATCAAAAGTTTGGATTCCACGCCCACCAATACTGCCCTAGCCACCCCCATCCACCCCAACGCTTCGTCAAAAACGGGAATGAGTGTATCTTCCAGAGTTGTGGAGCTAGAGCCACCAAATTTGGTATGTAGATAGCAATTGACATTCCACATAGATCTGCATCAAAAATTTGGATGCCTCGCCCACCCATACCGCCCCCAGCCCCCATTTCCCCACTTATTTCAAACTTCGAGCTAGAGTCACCAAATTTGGTATGTAGATAGCAATTGACATTTCACAAAGATCTGCAACAAAAATTTTGATGCCACAACTACCCATACCGCCCCCAGCCCCCCTCCCCTTTCCCTACATTTTACAAACTTTGAGCTAGAGTCACCAAATTTGGAAGGAATATAGCTGGTGGCATCCCCATCTGCATCGGAGAATCTTTAAGGCAGCGTACACCCCTGCCGCATCCGTACCCCTTTGCAATCAGGCCTCTTTTTACCGGTTTTAATACTGGTATCGAGTATGCCGCAGTCGGTTGCGTCCGACTGCAACGTTTCCACTTGTTTATAAACAATTTTGTTTATTTTTTTGTATGATTTTTTGATTTTATGTTTGGGGATTGGTGGGCTTTTTTCGCAGGCTATCCTTGTGAACCGTCCTCCCGTTAATGAGAACAGTTGTCCCCAAATCAGTTTGTGTTCGTTCTTCTACATACAAGGGGGTGATCTTGTTCCCTATCCTTCTATTAGTCTTTACCAATACTCTTTCTCCTACCTCGAACACTCTGTTCTGCCTAGCTGGGTTGTTTCTTTCTAGCTGAGTTTCTTGTGCCTTACTGAGTCTGTTCCGTATGTCCTCTTATAATTCTGGGGGAGCCGAACGGATTACCTTGATGGGTGTTTTGACCGTTACCGAGTGGATCGACCGGTTATATTCTATTGTTGTTTGTAGAATTAATTCTACTATATCGGTGAAACCTCTTTCCTCTGTAAGACATCTTGCCATGTCACCCAAAGTACTGTGGAAACGCTCCACTTGACCATTTGATGTGCTGTGTAGCGGCAGACAACATACGACTTCAATATTGTAAAAATTTCTCAGCATGGACTTAATTGTTTCTGAGTTAAAGGCTGCCTCATTATCGCAGTAGATTGTTTTGATTTTTGGGAAAAAATTTATAGTGTGTAAAAGGGGGCTCTTTATGTCCAGAATTGTGCGTGAAGCAACCGGTTGTACTATTGCGAATTTGGAAAATTTGTCAATCGCTGTCAGAAAATGTTTCGCTGCGGTGGAGTAAATATCTTGTGAGGAGCCATATGTACTTTTAGCGCCTCACAAAAAGCGATTGCCTTTATAGCCGCAGCCGGACCTGAGCTGCGGCGAATTCGCATGCTGTCTCGCTCTGACACAGGATGTCAGCGCTAAGGTACGTGTTTGGCACATGGGAGCCGCAAAAAACACGTACCGCAAAAGTCGTGGCAAAGTGCCGTTGGTGTGCGAGCGGTGCATCCACAAAATATAGTGATCACCGTCACACCAACGACAGGCGTGATCAGCAACGAGGAACCGTTGTTGCTAGGCCAATCTCACTGGAACGATCACGCCACCTTTGCCCTTGGCGCGACATTGGCAGCGCTGACAGGCCCCGGTCCAGCGAGACAGCAGAAGACTATAAAAGGAGCCGCCTTGGACAGAGCGGCAAGTTAGTTGCGTACAAGTCAGTCCAAAAGTCAGTTCAAGAGCAGTTCAAAAGTCAGTGCAAGAGTGAATACAAAGTTTGTGTGAGTACAAAGTGGAAAGTCAACGCGAAACATAAAGTGAACACAGGACTCAGAGGGCAAGAAATCCTACGTGAAAGGATAATCTAAGAATTAAAAGGATTCATATCGCAATAAGGACAAAGCAGATCGTGTCCTTAGCGATTATCAAACATTGTACTGAGAAATCGATACGCGAAAGTTGTCAAGTCTTGTGCCGCGTTGCATTTGCAAAGCAACCTCGAATTAAAACCAAGTATCAGACAAGTGAGCCTGGCGAAGGACAGGTGAAGCTAAAGCCAGAGCCTGAGAGTAGGCGAGACTATTGGCGAAATCCTTGTGGTAACAAGGAGGCCATAGTAGAGCCTGGCGAATTCAGGCGTTGCTAGCTAAAACCTCGTTTAGTAGGCGTAACACTGACTCTGAATATTTGGTGCAACGAGAGCGCCAGCATTGCAAATAAAACTCCGTCACAAGACCCGTGCGATTTCCTAAACTCAAACAAGAAATATCATTAAGTGCACAACTAAATTGTAAAAACCCAACGTGAAACTAGCAGAGAGTGCAGTTAAATATATGTATAAAAAGTCAAACTAAATTGTGTTATTATTGCCGCAGCCGCCACAAATATAAATTTGTTGGCACGTACCCTCAGCACCGCGAGAGTTAGCCCAGCTAAAACCGCGTAACTTTAGGTTCGTTACAACTGGCGCCCAACTGTGGATCTACGGCTAATACCACATAGTTTTTTTAAATACATTTAAATAATCGACAATATGGTTCGTTCGTGGGTGTACAATCTAAAAAAGGATGCACTAGTGAAATGCGGAGTGGAATTCGGTCTGGAACTTGATGGCACTGTCGAAAATATGAGAATATGAGTCGCCGAATAAAGAACCCGAATTCATGCGCGAGGAAGGGGAATACGAAGAGGAAAAGGAGTTTGCCGGCATAGACGTAGCAAGGCTGAGCGTCCCATGCACCAGCGCGGCGGCTAGGGCGCGAGATTTACAGGAATCTCGCCGATCGCCCTGGAGTACAGCCCAACAGCCAGGAGAACGTAGCCACACCCACACACATGATCAGACCAATGCAAGGGCAAGTGAATACCAAAAAGTAGCCAAACAAGTTCGAGAGTGGAGCTTTCGATTCGATGGACTATCGAAGCCTCTCGAATTCTTGGAGCAAGTGGAATGGTCGGCAGACACATATGGATTAAATTTAAATTTAATTCCTAGAGCAATGCCGGAGTTGCTGAAAGGAATGGCACTTAAGTGGTACATAGCTAACAACAGGCATTGGACGACATGGGTGGATTTTGTCGACAGTTTTCAAGAATACTTTTTACCTCGAGATTATTTTGAAAATCTGTACGACGGCGAAGTACGCAGGCGGCGGCAAGCTCTGGATGAGCCTTTTAAAGTTTATATGGTGGAGATGCAGACTCTGATGAGACCCCTACGACTCTCAACAGAGAAGGAAGTGCGCACTATTTACACCAACAGCCTTCCTGACTTGCGCGGATACGCACGGCCAAACCAGTTCTCGAATTTGACCCAGCTGATGCAACTGGCAGAAGAATTCGAAGAACTAGAAAAGGATAGGCTGAAACTGAGGCTACAAAGTGCTAAAGCCCAACAACAATACAGCCAACATCAACAACAACAGCCTCAACAACACCGAGATACGCAGCAAAATGTTCGCGATCACCATCAGAATCGTGCAAATCGTACACGATTTATGGCCATGGAGGAGCAGAACCAGCACACTGGAAGAATGGACGAACGGCCAACCCCAACACCTAGGACCCAGCAAAATCCTGCCAGGACACACATAAACAACCCAGGAAGGGCATGTCGCGTGTGTGGACAGGAGGGACACTGGGCGATAGAGTGCCGAAACCCAATGCTGGAGTTCTGCTGGGTCTGTGGCAGAATCGGTCAGCGGACGGCACTATGTTGTCAGTCGGAAAACGGCCAGCGGCGTCCGCCAGCGAGGGGCGAGCGGGAGCCGCCAAGGTCCGCCCCGAGACGCTAGTCGGTCACCTGAAGGACGAAGGGACGCAGTTGACTGCCACCGTAGGGATCGGTGAGGGTCAGTATAAGGCTACAGTCGATACAGGGGCTACAAGCAGCTTTGTTAGCGAAGAGCTAGCTTGTAGACTGAGCACTGTAGGCCGGAGAAGCGTCGCAAGTAGACAGGTGAAGTTAGCAGACGGACATTACAGCAGGACAACGGAACAAATAACGGTCGAAATAAGACTCGGGCATCGCAGTTTGCAAGTAGCGTTGCTAATTATGCCTGGTGTGATAGACGACTTGGTGCTGGGCTGGGATTTTCTGACTGGCATGGGCACAGTGTTACAGTGTGCGGGATTGGTGGTCACCATCCCAGCACGACGGCACAAGGTTGGAAAGCTGGAGGAGAGACTGTCGGTGGCAGTTGTCCAGAATACAACCGAACAAGACGAAGCAATACACGATGTCAGAAACCCAGCTATTGAAACCAAAAATCTACACGAGGATCAAGAAATTAATGAATTTCTTTTGCGGGAAGTCGCAGCCTTCGAACACCTAAAAGGCACATCACAAATTACAGAACACAAAATTGTGATGAGCGACGACAGGCCTATAAAACAGCGTTATTTTCCGAAGAACCCAAAAATGCAAGCGGAAATTAACCAGCAAGTAGAGGAACTACTTGCGAAAGGTTGCATAGAGCCATCCAACAGCCCACACAGCGCACCAATCGTGATGGTGAAAAGAAGAATGGCAAATGGCGGTTATGTGTGGATTTTAGGCAACTTAACAGTCGATCCGTTAAGGACGCGTATCCATTGCCAAGAGTGCACCACATTTTAGACTAGCTACGTGAAGCCCACTTCGTCACTAGCTTGGATCTGAAAGATGGGTACTGGCAGATCCCGATGGAGAAAGCGAGCCGACCACTGACAGCATTTACAGTCCCAGGCAAAGGATTGTACCAGTGGAAAGTGATGCCATTTGGGTTACACTCGGCACCGGCAACTTTTCAGAGGGCTTTGGATCGCGTTATTGGACCAGAGATGATGCCACACGCGTTTGCTTATTTAGATGATATTATAATCATCGGAAGAACGCGCGAAGAGCATATGGCAAATCTCAAAGAGGTATTTCGACGGTTGAGGGCAGCAAATCTGCGCATCAACGTGGACAAATGCGATTTCTTTAAAAAGGAATTGAAATATTTGGGCCACAGAGTCACAGAAGAAGGAATTCGCACAGATTCAGAGAAAGTTGCTGCAATCGCAGAATTGAAGCCGCCAAGCAACGTAAAGGAATTACGACAATACCTGGGCGTAGCATCATGGTACAGGCGCTTCGTACCAGATTTTGCAACGAAAGTAGCACCTCTGAACGCATTGATGAAAAAAGGCGCAAAATGGGAGTGGACTGAGGAGCGGCAAGTAGCTTTTGACACGGTCAAAGAGAAGCTGACTCAGTCCCCAGTATTGGCATGCCCAGATTTTTCCAAAACATTTTGCTTGCAGACGGATGCAAGTAACTATGGCCTGGGTGCGATATTGACCCAACCTTCGGAGCAAGGTGAAAGGGTAATATCGTACGCCAGTAGGACACTAAACGGTGCCGAACGGAACTATTCGGCAACTGAAAAAGAGTGTCTAGCCATAGTGTGGGAAATCAGAAAGCTAAGGCCATACCTGGAAGGCTACCATTTTGTGGTCATAACGGACCACATGGCGCTGAAGTGGCTAAACTCAATTGAGAGTCCATCAGGCAGAATAGCGCGTTGGGCGCCTGAACTGCAACAATACGACTTTGAAGTCAAATACCGTAAAGGCAACCTCAATGTCGTAGCCGATGCGCTTTCGAGACAGCCACTTCCGGAGACATGCTGCCTAAGGAAAATCGCCACAGAAGGGATGGAGGCAGACAACGCAAATTGCAAATGGATTCAGAAATTAAAAAAGGAAATCGCACAAAATGCAAGGAAATATCCGGATTACATGGAGGAAAATGGCAACCTGTACAGACACATCCCACACCGCGCTGGAGGCGGAGAGGTGGAAGCTTGGAAGCTTTGTGTACCCAAAGGTAAAAGGAAGGATGTATTATTGGAGAACCACGACGCAGCCACAGCCGGTCATTTGGGAAGCCGGAAAACGATAGCAAGAGTAGCGACACGCTACTACTGGCCAGGCTTGTACAGGGACGTGCGCACATATGTGCACAACTGCGAAACGTGTCAACAATATAAGCCAAGTCAAATGGCAGCAGCAGGAAAGATGTTGACACAAATTCCGGAAGAGCCATGGAGTACCGTGTGTGCTGATTTTGTTGGTCCACTGCCAAGATCAAAACACGGCAACACAATGCTGTTGGTGATGTTTGACCGTTTCTCTAAGTGGACTGAGTTAGTTCCGCTGAGGAGCGCAACCACAGCCACTTTGCAAAAGGGATTCAGAGAGAGAATTTTGGCACGATTTGGGGTGCCAAAAATTCTCATAACGGACAACGGAACACAATTTAAGAGTAAACGCTTCAAACGCTTCAAACGCTTTCTCGAAGAATTAGGAGTGCGACACCAATTTACGGCACCATACACTCCGCAAGAGAATCCTACAGAACGTGCGAACCGCACGGTAAAAACGATGATTGCACAATTCACAAAAGATAACCAGCGGTGCTGGGATGAATTTTTGCCAGAATTATCACTAGCCGTTAACACCAGCGTATCGGCGTCTACAGGCTACAGTGCAGCGTTTATCACGCAAGGGCGTGAACCAAGGCTGCCAAATGCGCTGTACGACAACGTTACACTCGGCACAGGGCAACCGACACAAACACCCAGCGACAATGCGCAAAAACTTAGAGAAGTTTTTGAATTGGTGCGCAGGAGTTTAGAGAAGGCCGCTCAGGACCAAGCAAGGCATTACAACCTACGGAGACGGCAGTGGAAACCATCCGTAGGAGACAAGGTGTGGGTGAAACAACACCACCTGTCAAATGCAGCGGAAGGCTTCGCTGCGAAGCTTGCTCCCAAATTTGCCGGACCATATACAATAATAAATTTTGTATCACCTGTAATCTGTAAATTACAAGGGAAAACTGGGGAAAAAGAACGGACCGCGCACATAGGCGACATAAAACCCCACGGAGGTGGAACGGACAACGGGTGAGATAATAAAAAAAAAAAAAAACCTTTTGGGGGCACAAATTGTTTTGAGACCCTGGAACAAAAAGTAAATTTTTTTTAAATGGTGAAAATCTGGAAAAGAAAAGAGCGGTTAATAATTGGCCTTGTTAATGACGTATCTCATTTACTCACCTGAATCTCCAGCACCCCCTATATAAAAAAAAAAAGCATTAGTTGATTTGTTTTTTTTGGAAAAAAAGAGGGGTGAATATGTATTAATACATATTAATTATTGTACTTACTCAACACATTTAACAGATATAAATAATAAAAATAAATATGTAAGGTATTACATATTTATTAAACCACAACAAAAATAAATATGTAAGGTATTACATATATATAAATAATAAAAATAAATATGTAAGGTATTACATATTTATTAAAGCATAACAAAAATAAATATGTAAGGTATTACATATATATAAATAATAAAAATAAATATGTAAGGTATTACATATTTATTAAACCATAACAAAAATAAATATGTAAGGTATTACATATATATAAACAATAAAAATAAATATGTAAGGTATTACATATTTATTAAACAATAACAAAAATAAATATGTAAGGTATTACATATTATATAAATAATAAAAATAAATATGTATGGTATTACATATTTATTAAAAATAACAGACAACAATGAATGTGTGGGCGGGGAGAAAGGTGTGCGAAAAAAAAAATAATAATAAGAGCCACGGCCCAACCAAGGGCATTACAAAAACCGGACCTGAACGCGGCGAAAGGTGTGCGAAGCAAACGCTGCTAGGAAAACGGTTAATGAAAAAGGTTAGCGATATCGCAAAGAGAGCGCTGACAAAACATGGCGGTCGCAGGCGGAAAGATACCGTAACATGCACACCTACACTGTTGCACATGCGTACGGAGTAGGGGTATAAAAGGTGCCGACTACCATGCAGTCGGTCACTTTGCGATATTTTTTACAAGGAAACACTCTCAAGATGGAGAACTTTAGCAGCAACAACGAAGCAAGAAGGGCAGCCCATGCGTCGAGCCGTGACCCACGTGCGCACTCTCGCACACCAGCGGGGGATGTGTGCGTGGTCGACGCGGCGGCCATGGGTGCCAGCGCCAGAGGGCGCAGAAACGTGGCGCGACGAGGGCGTTGGGCCGGACAGCCCTATGCGCGTGTCGGACCGCAGCGGGAGGCGTCGCCAGACGTGTTGGAGCTGCGGGCGTCACCCATTATAGAATCGCCTGAGGAGCGGGAGGCAGCCGAGCGCGAGCGTGGTCGCCGCCAGGAGCTGGAGGAAGAGCGGGAGTGGGTGCGCCGGGCATACGGCGAGGACTTCGACAGCAGCGACTGGGAGGTGGATTCCAGCGCTGGTCCAGTGGGCGATGTTGAGGAGTCGCCGCCGCCAAGGGACTTCATGGAAGTAAATCCAGAATGGGTACGCATGTGCCATCCCGAGGCACCACCGACGCCAGAGGATGAGCATGTGGGCCCAGCCAGCCCGGAGCGGTTCGCCAAACCACCACTACCCGAGACACCACCGCCAGACTGGCGCCCCGCTAGGCCACCGTCGCCATTCCCACGTGGGGTGGACGCTTCGGAGGATGAGGAGGATGAGGACGAGGTGATTATTTATATATCGTCCGACGAAGAGGAGCAGATTCCGCCGAACGATCCGGGTGAGTCGGCACCACCGACGGCGACCATAACGCGGGAGAGGTGTTTTGTGGATGGGCGATGGCACCGCGACGATTGTCGTGAAGTGGGCAGAGGAGGTGGCGCTGCCACGCCCCGAGTTTCTAAAAGAAATGACGCCACCACGACCGCGTACGCCAACGCCACCCCGACAGCGTACAAAAACGCCACCACGAACACGGACGCCGACGCCGCCACCACCACGACCGCGCACGCCGTCACCACCACGCGCACTACCGGCACCAATCAACGCGGCCACCAGTCCGACAACAAAGACATCGCCGTGGGTGTGGCCGACACCGCTGCAGGTGGGCACGCCGCCTCGCCCCAGGACACCGCCTCCGCCAACAACATGGGCGCCCAATGCGGCACGCCCAGCTTTCGGCCGGCAGGCTTCATGCCCATCTGGGGAACGGCCGGCTCGCCCCGTGCTTCAGCGGCAGGCGTCCGCACCACTGGCGATTCCAGGATGGAGAGAGGTGGCGCGGGCCGACTGGCCATCAGAGGTTGTAGCCGCCGCAGCTGGAGGTAGCGACCGACGCACGTCGCGTATTGTTTGGGCGCACGGCCAACGATACCGCGTGCGAATTTCGACCCGAGGCACGCGGGCCTTTGTGGCAGAATAAGAAAAAAACGAGAGCAAAATACCACAATAAAAAAAAAGGGGAAAAAAAAATATGTCTTGCATATTCATTTAACCTGAAAAAAAAATATAAATTAAAACAGGTGGATTAAACTGCAGGAGGGGGGGTGAAAGTTGCTGGAAGCATACTCACATAAAATGTGTGTGCGATCCAGCGCGAGCGGCAAAACGGCATGGCCTGGAAAGAAGAGAACATGAGTTAGGATATGGTGGAAATGGCGCAAGGCGCAAAAATATATTACTTACTTTTGCTTTTAGATTCTTTTCAGCAACAACAAAACAATTGCAAACTGCAAATTGTGTGTCATGGCCGATTAGTGTTGGATAGTTGCGTGTGGCCATATCGATCTGGCCACATCGCAAATATCGATCAGGCCGTAGCGAGTAACACCGGGCGATGCAAAGTTGGCTGCTATGGCGCAACGCACCACTAGATGGCGTTACACGACCGCCAGCTGATCGCTACAGCGACACTACTAACGGACGCCAAGGTTCAAAACGGAGGCGCGCGATTTGAAAGACGCAAAATTAAGTGGAAAGCTTCCACTTCCGGAGAAAGAGGGGAGTGTGAGGAGCCATATGTACTTATAGCGCCTCACAAAAAGCGATTGCCTTTATAGCCGCAGCCGGACCTGAGCTGCGGCGAATTCGCATGCTGTCTCGCTCTGACACAGGATGTCAGCGCTAAGGTACGTGTTTGGCACATGGGAGCCGCAAAAACACGTACCGCAAAAGTCGTGGCAAAGTGCCGTTGGTGTGCGAGCGGTGCATCCACAAAATATAGTGATCACCGTCACACCAACGACAGGCGTGATCAGCAACGAGGAACCGTTGTTGCTAGGCCAATCTCACTGGAACGATCACGCCACCTTTGCCCTTGGCGCGACATTGGCAGCGCTGACAGGCCCCGGTCCAGCGAGACAGCAGAAGACTATAAAAGGAGCCGCCTTGGACAGAGCGGCAAGTTAGTTGCGTACAAGTCAGTCCAAAAGTCAGTTCAAGAGCAGTTCAAAAGTCAGTACAAGAGTGAATACAAAGTTTGTGTGAGTACAAAGTGGAAAGTCAACGCGAAACATAAAGTGAACACAGGACTCAGAGGGCAAGAAATCCTACGTGAAAGGATAATCTAAGAATTAAAAGGATTCATATCGCAATAAGGACAAAGCAGATCGTGTCCTTAGCGATTATCAAACATTGTACTGAGAAATCGATACGCGAAAGTTGTCAAGTCTTGTGCCGCGTTGCATTTGCAAAGCAACCTCGAATTAAAACCAAGTATCAGACAAGTGAGCCTGGCGAAGGACAGGTGAAGCTAAAGCCAGAGCCTGAGAGTAGGCGAGACTATTGGCGAAATCCTTGTGGTAACAAGGAGGCCATAGTAGAGCCTGGCGAATTCAGGCGTTGCTAGCTAAAACCTCGTTTAGTAGGCGTAACACTGACTCTGAATATTTGGTGCAACGAGAGCGCCAGCATTGCAAATAAAACTCCGTCACAAGACCCGTGCGATTTCCTAAACTCAAACAAGAAATATCATTAAGTGCACAACTAAATTGTAAAAACCCAACGTGAAACTAGCAAAGAGTGCAGTTAAATATATGTATAAAAAGTCAAACTAAATTGTGTTATTATTGCCGCAGCCGCCACAAATATAAATTTGTTGGCACGTACCCTCAGCACCGCGAGAGTTAGCCCAGCTAAAACCGCGTAACTTTAGGTTCGTTACAATCTATATGTACTGTTTCTCCAGCATAGGAAGGGATCGGTGTGATACCGAGTTCCTGTTTTTTAGGGTGGCGATCGTATTTTGATCGCGAACAATCCTGCATGCTGTGGCTACCTAAGTAGCTATTTTGTTCATTTTCGGGAAATAGTAGTCGCGCTAAATATGTTTTACATTCTCTTGCGCTGCTCTGTGAGCACGGTTCTGTTCAATGGTAACAACTTCTCTTTGCTCATCTTTGTTAAATACGTCCATTACTCTGTTTTTGCAGAACCAAAATGTTGTTTCAACTATGTCATGTTGTATGCGGCCAAGGACGGGGAGCTCGCAATGTATTGCGTTTACAACATTGGGTTTCACTACATCTTTTACTGTGTCAATGATTGAATCCCAATTACTGAAGTTGATTAAATGTCGAGTATTT
The DNA here is from genome assembly GCA_018904305.1 of Scaptomyza montana. Lineage (NCBI taxonomy): Eukaryota > Metazoa > Arthropoda > Insecta > Diptera > Drosophilidae > Scaptomyza > Scaptomyza montana. The sequence goes on from JAEIGR010000023.1 coordinate 805,026, forward strand.
TCTCCGAAGAGTATGAAGGTCCTCTTGGAAGGGTTGTCAGCTTCCTCTAAAATAATTTGGTTTCGGAAACAGTTGACCGGCTTATCGGTCGACTCGATCGTGTGGGTAAGTGATTCCTCGCTATGTGCTGTGGCCGCGTCTGACTGAGGAGGATTTTCTAGAGCGTTTATGTTTTGCCTGGACAAGGCATCAGCCACATGGTTTTCTTTTCCGGGCTTATAAAAAATTTTGTCGTCGTGTTCGTCTATGAAAGCTTTCCAACGTTTAATTTTTGCGTTGGGATTTTTGTCAGATACCGCGAATGTTAAGGGCTGGTGGTCTGTGTACATGTTATTGTTGTTGACCCCATACAGGTAGTGGCGCAGGGTGTTTAAGGCCAATACTATCGCTAGTAACTCTCTTTCGTTTGTTGCGTAATTTGCTTCTCTATCTATCAAGGTCCTAGAGAACATGGTAATGGGTCTCCCACCTTGGGACAATACAACTCCTATGCCTGAGGACGAGGCGTCCGTTGTAAGATCAAAGGGTTTTTTAAAGTCAGGGTAGTGACGAATTATCTCTTCAGAAGCCAGAATATTTCTGAGCTTGTCAAAGGTCTGGTATTGTGTTTCGTTCAAGGCAATGCGTATTTTTTTGGAAGTTTGTTTACTAACCTTCCAGTTTTCCCCTTTTAGGATATCGGATAACGGCTTTGCGATTGAGGCATAGTCTTTGATGAAACACCTATAGTAGTTAGCCAATCCGAAAAATGAGCGAACTGCGAAAAGATTTGAAGAAGAAGCTTGTGATCTAGCTCTAGGGTAGATCGAACGTAGTTTTTTTGATGCCCCTGTGTCAAGCAAGAGTTTTAATGTTTGCCCTGCGACTTTGCGTTCGATGAACGCGAGCAGGGACTGTCCTCTAAAAAATGAACTGTGTCGCAAACGTAATCGTCTTGGGCACATTCTTCGATGTCAGCTACTGCGGCGTTGGTTATGATTTCATAAGCTTGTTCCGCCTTTTTCGAGTCGTTTTGCGCAAGGTGGTTGACTCTTTGGCGTCTTTGGTCTGATTGCCTTTCTGTACTATTTGCCCGTTTTGCATGGTTGAGGTTTGTGCGGGCTGATTGTTGGTTTTGACCTTGACTTTGCCGCTGAAAGTTTGTCTGTTGCCTAAACTTGGATGATGAAGGGTCTACCTCCATTAGTTCTACTCGGTCGCTTCCCCGAGGCTTGTTTCGGGGTTGGTTAGGGTTGTCCCTTTTTAAGTGTGGGTTTTTACCCTGGCTTCTATTAGGCCCCCTATCTTTTGGCTCGGCTTGTTGCCGTTTTTCTCTTGCATAATTTGCTGCAAAGTTGTACCTCTCGTGGTTGGCTTCAATTTCTTGTGCCATAGCGAGGGCGGCTGGCAAACTTTTTGGTTGGGCTGAGAATAGTACATCGGTAAGGTTCTTTCTGAGTCCCGATATAAAGACAAGCAATGCGTCTGCACCATACTTCTCATTCATGTGATTAGCTATCATTGTGTCATATGTCATTATAGATTTATTTGTGAGATGAGCGAGCTTTTTCTCAATCTCGTCATAAAACTCTAAAAGACTCATGTTACCCTGCCTAATAGTTGTTAACTCTTGCTCAATAAGGTGTGCAGGGCGTTTATCTGCGTATGTGAAGTCTAGCCTTTCAATGATGGCTTCGAAATTAAGTTTGGTGTTGAAAGATGATGTGCGGTTTGCCGCGCCCCTAATTTTGTTTCCCGTTAAACTCGGGTAGAGACTTTACGGCATCGAGTGGTTCGTTGCCTGTTGTATTTGTACAGGTAACATCTTTAAAAGTCTTCACAACCGGCTCGCTTACTGATACCTGTTTAACGCTGTTCGCGAGTTGCTGAACTGTTTCGTTAAACTCTTTTCTCTGTGCGTCGAGTGCAGCGCTTACTGCTGCTCCTATAATGTTTGAAAGAGTCTGTGCGTCTATGTTCGACATGTTGTTGGCTAACTTGAGTTTTTCTAAGTCAGTCAATAAATCAGAAATGCTGTCTGAGTCGCTTTCGTCGTTTGTAAACATAGGACGTTGTCGACACTTTGTTTATTTTATCTTTTTTTTATTTTTTTTTTATAGCAAGCAATAAGATATTCTTTTGGTTGCCACAATGTGTGCGCTAATTAACGACAATGAAAAGACCAAACAGTGGCCTTACAAATTATGCACCGTATCGGGTTACACTGTCTCGGTCGCTAAGAATTTATAATGCAAATTTTGAGCAGCCTTAATAGCTGAATATTTTTACTTTTTATTTGAAAAGCCTGACACAACTTATGACGATTTTGCATGAGATTTTCATTTACATTTCTTGTTTTTGTTGTTGTTTTTTGTCTTCTTAAAATCAATCCTGTTGCTGCTATTGAATCCTCCTTCCTTTGAGTAAGTTGTTGCGCCTTCCGTGTTGTTACTTCTGTGCACTATTTTGCGTTCTTTTTATTTTCAATTGTTAATATTCCGTGTTGTTTCTTCTGTGCACTATTTTGCGTTTGTATTTTCAATTGTTAATATTTCGTGTTGTTTCTTTAGTGAACTATTTTGCATTCATTTTATTTTCAATTGTTAATATTTTGTGAATGATTTTCGTTTTATTCACGCACTGAGTTTTTGTTTGCATTTGCGGATGTTTATAATTTGATTATTTCATGCACTTATTTCATGTACTTTTTTTTCTCGCGTTCTTTATACTCGATACCGAAGGTAAAGAGTATATTGAGTTTGTGCAATGTCCGTCATGGTGTCTGTCCGTCTGTCCGTCTGTATGTGTCCAATTTTTTTCCACACCCTTCAAGCTAGAGACTTGAAACTTTCCAATTCTCTTTATCTATGGGATAGTAAGTTAAAGTGTCAAGATGGGGGTTCTACGATAACTGGGGGGCTGGCAAATCGATAAGTTCGATAACTCGAAACCGATAAATCCACATATTTCGCACATCCTTACAGCTAGAAGTACCAAATTTGGTAAGAAGATAGCAACTAGCAACCCCCAAAGAACTGCATCAAAAATTTGGGATCCACGCCCCCCCCATTCCGCCCCCAGCCCCACCGAATTTTAAAGTCAAAAAAGCCTATATCTCCCACAGTTTTTGAGCTATAGCCACCAAATTTGGTGCCAAGATAGGTGATGATGACCCCTCAAAAACTGCATCAAGAGATTGGATGCCACGCCCACCAATACCGCCCTAGCCACCCCCATGTGCCCCAACGCTTCGTCAAAAACGGGAATGCGTGTATCTTCCAGAGTTGTGGAGCTAGAGCCTCCAAATTCGGTGAGAAGATAGCTGGTAACGACCCCCAAAAATCTGCATCAAAGTTTTGGAGCCACGCCCACCCATTCCGCCCCCAGCCACCCCGCATTTTGAAATCAGAAATGGCTATATATCCAACAGTTTTTGAGCTAGAGCCACCAAATTTGGTGCCAAGATAGGTGATGATGACTTCCTAAAAACTGCAGCAAAAGTTTGGATGCCACGCCCACCAATACTGCCCTATCCGCCCCCATCCACCCCAACGCTTCGTCAAAAACGGGAATGCGTGTATCTTCCAGAGTTGTGGAGCTAGAGCCACCAAATTTGGTAGGAAGATAGCTGGCAACGACCCCCAAAAATCTGCATCAAAGTTTTGGAGCCACGCCCACCCATTTCGCCCCCCTTTCCCCAATTTTTACAATTTTCGAGCTAGAGTCACCAAATTTGGTATGAAGATAGCAATTGACATTTTACAAAGATCTGCATCAAAAATTTGGATGCCACGCCCACATATATCGCCCCCAGCCCCCCTTTCCCCATCTTTTACAAACTTCAAGCTAGAGTCGCCAAATATGGTATATATATAGCAATTGAAATTCCACAAAGATCTGCATCACAAATTTGGATGTCACGCCCACCCATACCGGACCCAGCCCCCCTTTCCCCACTTATTACAAACCTTGAGCTAGAGTCACCAAATTTGGTATGAATATAGCAATTGACATTCCACAAAGATCTGCAACAAAAATTTTGATGTCACACCCACCCAAACCGCCCCCAGCCCCCCCTTTCCCCATTTTTTACAAATTTTGAGCTAGAGTCACCAAATTTGGTATGAAGATAGCAATTGACATTTCAGAAAGAGCTGCAAGAAAAATTTTGATGCCACGCCCACCCATACCGCCCCAGCCCCCCCCTTTCACCACCTATTACAAACTTTGAGCTAGAGTCATCAAATTTGGTATGAAGATAGCCGGTGGCATCCCCATCTGCATCGGATAATCTTTAAGGCAGCGTACACCCCTGCCGCATCCATACCCCTTTGCATTCAGGCCTCTTTTTACCGGTTTTAATTCTGGTATCGAGTATGCCGCAGTCGGTTGCGTCCGACTGCAACGTTTCCACTTGTTTTTATTTTCGTCTGCTAATATTTTGTGAATTATCTTTGTTTTGTTCACGCACTGAGTTTTGTTTGCACTTGTGGATGTTCGTCAGTTGTTATACTTGATACCGAAGGTAAAGAGTATATTGGCTTTGTGCAATGTCCGTCATGGTGTCTGTCCGTCTGTCCGTCCGTCTGTATGTTCGCATCTTTTTTCCACACCCTTCAAGCTAGAGACTTGAAACTTTCCAATTCTCTTTATCTATGGGATAGTAAATTAAAGTGTCAAGATGGGGGTTCTACGATAACTGGGGGGCTGGCAAATCGATAAATTCGATAACTCAAAACCGATAAATCCACATATTTCGCACATCCTTACAGCTAGAACTACCAAATTTGGTAAGAAGATAGCTACTAGCAACCCCCAAAAAACTGCATCAATTTTGGAGCCACGCCCAACCATTCCGCCCCCAGCCTCCCCGCATTTTAAAATCAAAAAATCATATATCTCCCACAGTTTTTGAGCTATAGCCACCAAATTTGGTGCGAAGATAAGTGATGATGACCCCCCAAAAACTGCATCAAAAGTTTGGATGCCGCGCCCACCGATACTGCCCTAGCCGCCCCCATCCACCCCAACGCTTCGTCAAAAACGGGAATGCGTGTATCTTCCAGAGTTGTGGAGCTAGAGCCACCAAATTTGGTAGGAAGATAGCTGGCAACGACCCCCAAAAATCTGCATCAAAGTTTTGGAGCCACGCCTACCCATTTCGCCCCCCTTTCCCAACCTTTTACAAACTTTTAGCTAGAGTCACCAAGTTTGGTATGAAGATAGCAACTGACATTCCACAAAGATCTGCATCACAAATTTGGATGCCACGCCCACATATATCGCCCCCAGCCAGCCATTCCCCACTTTTTACAAATTTCGAGCTAGAGTCACCAAATTTGGTATGAAGGTAGCAATTGACATTCCACATAGATCTGCATCACAAATTGGGATGACACGCCCACCCATACCGCCCCCAGCCCCCTTTCCCCACTTTTTACAAAGTTCGAGCTAGAGTCACCCAATTTGGTATGTAGATAGCAGTTGACATTCCAAAAAAATCTGCATCACAAATTTGGATGCCACGCCCACATATACCGCCCCCAGCCCCCCTTTCCCCACTTTTTACAAACTTCGAGCTAGAGTCACCAATTTTGGTATGAAGATAGCAATTGACATTCCACATAGATCTGCATCACTAATTTTGATGCCACGCCCACCCATACCACCCCTAGCCCCCCTTTCCCCACTTTTTACAAACTTCGAGCTAGATTCACCAAATTTGGTATGAAGATAGCAAGATAGCCGCCCCCAGCCCCCCCTTTCCCCACCTTTTACAAACTTTGAGCTAGAGTCACAAAATTTGTAAGGAAGATAGCTTGTGGTTTCCACTTGTTTTGGTTTGTATATGTCAATATTCTGTGAATTATTGTTTGCTGGTGCACTGAGTTTTTTTACGTGTTTTTATTTTGCAAGTACTTTTATTTTACTTTGTTACACTTGTGTGTTGTATGTTGGGTATTTCACGGTGGGTTCCGAAAACGTTGGGCGACAGTTTTGCAAATTTAATCGATTGAAGTTAAGTCAGTATACCATTTATATAAATTTAATTTATTTATTTCAACTGGGTTCAGGGTATAAGTTCCTTTGTGATATTAACGTACAACAGCCGAAGTTTCAAAGTGAATAATACAATGTGTGGTTTATTTATTATTATTATTTATTTCACATCAGACGAGGCGTCTTGATATGGAGCCGATAAAGAACAAAAGCTAAGATACAAGTAACTTACTTTTAAAGCCCTAGCTTGTCGCTATGCTTTCGCTATGCTGCCGCTGTGCTGCCGCTATGCTGCCGCTACGCCGGATACGAAACTGCTGATCTTGCGCCTCGTGCAAGATATCGCGTTTCGGTCTGGTCAGCGGCGAACCCGCTGGGTCGCTGGCCTGTGTGCAGCGTTAGCACTATGCTCCACCGACTAGAGCTTTCTTACTTGTTTTATTTTGTACATTATCCAGTGTACATAGGTTGATAAAGTATAGACACACATTATTTTTATAAATATTTTGCAACAACTTTTTGTCTGCAGTTCTTATACAAACATTAATATTATAGCAGCATCTTAAAAAAAAACGCGATATATTTTTTTTTTCTTTGTAAATATATGTATATTTGGATAAAGGCCTGTACGCAGACGCCTGTACAGCTCCCGTACAGCAAAAACTTCATATAAAAAAAATGGTCCCGTACAGCTTCAGTACAGTACGTACATTTAAGGTCTGCAGTTCTGTTAGCTACTGCTGGTATGTTAAAATGCTACGGGCAGTAAATAGCTTTCAGCAGCTATATACGGTTGTAAAAAATGCAACAACATGTCGGGCAAAAGCCGGCTTATAAATTTTTCGGATAATATTAACAAAGTTGACCTAATTCAGGCTCCAATAGAGCCATACTTATTGTTTTGGCAGTCAATGCTGCACAAGAAGTAATGAATAAAAATATATTTATTAATTAATAAGATACAATTTAAATAACATATAAACTGGATTGTACTGCCACTGATCTATTGCAGGGTATAGATTATTAGAAGCAGGGCGTTAGCTGTACTCAAACACAAAAGTAGCGCGCGAATCATTATTTTGAAATCAAGTGTACGGGAGCTGTACGGGGCTCATGCGTACAGGCCTTAACTCTGTAATTGTCACTTGCTAATCTTCAAATTGTTCACTCTTCTTCATTTACTTTTTGCGATCACACATGAGCCGCTGATTAGGTGTTCTAAGCAAGTATCTAAGCAGACTATTGTATAAAAATGCATATATGTCTGTACATGCGCTTGTTCATACATATTATACATCAACTGAAAGGTATTGATGCGTAGATTATATATACGACATTAACTCCAGCTCCCTCCGTTCAAAAGTTATTTCAATTCAATTTTTATTATAAAAATTGAAACGTAATTCTTATTTTCAATTTTTACAATAAAAGTTATAAATAACAGTTATTGTTTATTTTTAATAATAATATAAAAATATAATAATTATTTTGTATTCTTATTATAAAAATTTAATTTAATAATTAAGTATACTTTTAAAATAAAAACTTGGAAATAAAAGATTTTCGTGTTTCCAATATACCATAAAAAAATAACATCTTTGTCTATTTAACACTCATCGTGGAGGCTTTTATGGCCTTCAATATTTTTCAACTCAAAACTATTATTTGCGGTCCCAGCAAAATTCAATTATAGTCAATAAATACTCAACTAGATAATTTTAATATAAAGATAGTTTATTTTCCTTATATTGACAACAGCAGTGGCAAGAAGAACAAGATCTGCGTTTTGTTGCTGAGCTAACAGAGAGGTAAAGTGCGGCGGAATAGATTGGCTGCTAACCGATGTTTCATTTTGAGGTCCAGTTAGTGAAGCATTCACAGCGCATTGGGTTCGCGGCGCTGTCGATTGCGAGTTCAGATGTAATAAGGTATGATGTTTGCTGCCACGTGTGCGGCTGGCAGCTGAACTACAATTTCGCAGCTGATGCCCCTTTTTTAAACAGTTTAGGCAAAGCGATAGTCTCTAAGCTTCTCTAAGGCGGTTCTGGGGCGTTAAATTCGCAAATTGCCTTTTGCTTCAATCTGCTTGCTGCTGCTCAACAAGAAAGGGCGTTATAGACTTTATATGAACTTTGTGCAATTGTATAGCAAAACATGAGATACTTTAGCACAATTTCTATTTAATATATTTATTTATATTTTGGCAATAAGTATGGGCTTTCACAACTAAAAAGGCAATAAACTAGTAAGTGGCCCGCTTACTTCGCTGCGCGGATAGTTTATATAAATTTTAGCAATAGAAGATAGTTACAAAATAAATAAATTAGAAAATATTTCACAAAATATTAAAGCAAAGTATTTAATATTCTCTTCTCCACGCCACCATTGAGGTAGAGAATATTGTGGTTTCCCCAGTAGGCCTTATCCACATATTGAATTTAATTTGCAGTTATTAACAACTTTTAAGAGCTTCTTTATAAACGACATTGGTTGTTTTTCCGTCAGGTGCTAATACAAATAAACTTTTTGGTGAACTGACTCTTGAGCAGGCTACATAAAATTGGCCATGAGAAAAACAATCGTGTCTTAAGTCTAGTTCGGCTAATTTAAGAGTTTGTCTCTGTGATTTATTAATTGTTAAGGCAAAGCAAACTTTTAAAGGAAATTGCAATCTTTTAAATTGAATTGGCAATTCAGAATCAGAAGGTATTAATGGAATTCTCGGTATAAAAACCGTTTCCCCTATACCATTGCCAGTAAAGATAATTGCTTCGACAACATTCTTATGAAGGACTTTAACTTGCAATCTTGTACCATTGCACAGTTTTGGCGGTTTCAAGTTGCGAATCAACATTACAGGTGAACCAATCTTTAAAGTTAATTTATGTTGAGGCAGGCCAGCCGGATTTAATGAATTAAGAAACTCGACGGGGTAATGAACTGCATCTTCGATTTCAGTCACAGAATCAATAGAGTTATATGTCATTTCTTAACTTTGAAATGATTTTAATAAAAACTCGTTTGTTTCCAATGCATTGTCATTTCTCGCAGTCAAAATAGCACGTTCTGAAAACCATTCGAGTGTTTTTGAGAGATATTTGTAATATCCGGAAATATTTTTAGAGTTAGCTCTTCAATACTTTTCACAACATGACACAAAGTTGATGGTAAAGTTATTTTGCCATCATGGGTTGGAAATAATCCATTTCCTATTTGAAGAAGCATTTCTGCAAATTCACCAGCTATGCTATCACCTTTTAAGTGCACTCGCATATTCTTCGTTAATGCAATTTTCTGTATTTTGGGCCACAAAATTTAAGACTTTAAGCACGCATTTATTTCATCTGCTCTTGTTCCTCTGGGGATCACTGGAAGAGTTTGTCGAAAATCACCAGCTAAGAGAACAGTTATGCCACCCATTAGGTATTCACTATCTCGAATGTCTTTCAAAGATCGATCTACAGCTTCAAAAGCACCTTTATGGCCCATAGTACACTCATCCCAATCAATAAGCTTGCAATCGTTGAGCACAGCAGCAATATTAGATTGCTTTGACATTGAGCAATGTGGTGTTTCTAAATGAATCAAATTAAATGGAATCTTAAGTGTAGAATGCGCTGTGCGACCACCATTAAGTAAAGTGGCTGCGATACCGGAAGAAGCAACGGCCAATGCAATTTTTTTACTTTGCCGTACCTTTGCCAATAATAGATTAAAAATATACGTTTTACCTGTTCCACCAGGTGCATCTACAAAATAGATTTCTCCCTTTTCTGCTTCAACGCTATGTAGTATCTTTTCGTATACTTGTTTTTGCTCAGCAGTAAGGAGTAGCTCATTATTAACAACAAAATTATCGCAATTTTCATAATTTGTTTCTCTATGATATTAAATATTTGGAACAATTTCCTCGGATCTAATAATAGACAGTACAATATCTTCAATGTAAATAAGACATTTATTTAATACATTATTCACAATACTTTCATCAATATTTCTGTCTTGTGAAAAATTAAAGGCTCTTAAAATATCTTCTGAGAAACTCTCTTTATAAGTATTCCAAAGTTAAACAGCATCTGAAATTTGACAAAATACTAACATTATTGCAAAAAGTTCTCTCAGTTTTGTAGGATTTTGACATATGACAGCATCGGCTATAGTTGAATCCCAGTGCTTATCATCTTCTAGTAATCCTAGAGCTTTACACGCCAATTGAAATGATGCGTAAGCTATACCATTAACGGTTTTTTATAACAAAATGTAATAAAAGTCTTCAAAAACAAGTGGAAACGTTGCAGTCGGACGCAACCGACTGCGGCATACTCGATACCAGTATTAAAACCGGTAAAAAGAGGCCTGATTGCAAAGGGGTACAGATGCGGCAGGGGTGTACGCTGCCTTAAAGATTTTCCGATGCAGATGGGGTTGCCACAAGCTATCTTCCTTACAAATTTTGTGACTCTAGCTCAAAGTTTGTAAAAGGTGGCGAAAGGGGGGCTGGGGGCGGTATGTATGGTAGTGCCATCCAAATTTTTGATGCAGATCTATGTGGAATGTCAATTGCTTTCTTCACACCAAATTTTGTGACTCTAGCTCAAAGTTTGTAAAAGGTGTGGAAAGAGGGCTGGGGGTGGTATGGGTGGGCGTGGCATCCAAATTTGTGATGCAGATTCATGTGGAATGTCAATTGCTATATTCATACCAAATTTGGTGACTCTAGCTAAGAGTTTGTAAAAAGTGGGGAAAGGGGGGCTGGGGGTGGTATGGATGGGCGTGGCATCCAAATTTGTAATGCAGATCTTTGTGGAATGTCAATTGCTATCTTCATACCAAATTTGGTGACTCTAGCTAAAATTTTGTAAAAGGTGGGGAAAGGGGGACGAAATGGGTGGGCGTGGCTCCAAAACTTTGATGCAGATTTTTGGGGGTCATTGCCAGCTATCTTCCTACCAAATTTGGTGGCTCTAGCTCCACAACTCTGGAAGATACACGCATTCCCATTTTTGACGAAGCGTTGGGGTGGATGGGGGCGGCTAGGGCAGTATCGGTGGGCGTGGCATCCAAACTTTTGATGCAGTTTTTGGGGGGTCATCATCACCTATCTTGTCACCAAATTTGGTGGCTATAGCTCAAAAACAGTGGGAGATATAGGTTTTCTTTACTTTAAAATGCGGGGTGGCTGGGGGCGGAATGGGCGGGCGTGGCTACAAAATTTGATACATTTTTTTGCTAGTAGCTATCTTCTTACCAAATTTGGTAGTTCTAGCTGTAAGGATGTGCGAAATATTTGGTTTTTTCGGTTTTGAGTTATCGAATTTATCGATTTGCCAGCCCCCCAGTTATCGTAGAACCCCCATCTTGACACTTTAATTTAGTATCCCATAGATAAAGAGAATTGGAAAGTTTCAAGTCTCTAGCTTGAAGGGTGTGGAAAAAAGTTGCGAACATACAGACGGACGGACGGACAGACGGACGGACACCATGACGGACATTGCACAAACTCAATATACTCTTTACCTTCGGTATCGAGTATAAAAACATTCTGTATTATTGGGATGAATAGTGTAAACTCTTCCCAAAGCTGAATCTCTTTTAACTCCAGGAAAATTTGGCACATCATGCCCTCGTTTTCTGCTTTGAAATTCTTTATTGTTCCATGTAAAATACGATGGAACCATAGACGAATAATGAAATAAGACAGGAAAACAGCGATGGTATGTTATGTTAGTTTACATTCTGCGTGATGCAAGTATACAACTGGGGAAACGGCGAAAAGCCAGTATTTCTTATCACTTGCTTACCTACTTTACTCGCTACAATGCCAGCTGGTGCGGAGTCGGCCATTATGTTTAGCTTTTTGCTGTGACTGCAAAGTGTGCGAAGCGCAAGGCATAACTAACTGTTGCCGCTTTTCAGTTCTCTTGTTGTTGTCACAAAATTTGAAATCGGCAATTTAGACTTTTGCTTCAACCCGCTTGCTGGTGCTCAACAAGAAAGGATGGTATAAACTTTATATGAACTTAGTGCAATTGTAGAAAAAACAAGTGGAAACGTTGCAGTCGGGCGCAACCGACTGCGGCATACTCGATACCAGAATTAAAACCGGTAAAAAGAGGCCTGAATGCAAAGGGGTACGGATGCGGCAGGGGTTTACGCTGCCTTAAAGATTCTCCGATGCAGATGGGAATGCCACCGACTATCTTCATACCAAATTTGGTGACTCTAGCTCAAAATTTGTAAAAGGTGGGGAAAGGGGGGCTGGGGGCGGTTTGGGTGGGCGTGGCATCCAAATTTGTGATGCAGATCTTTGTGGAATGTCAATTGCTATCTTCATACCAAATTTGGTGACTCTAGCTCGAAATTTGTAAAAAGTGGTGAAAGGGGGGCTGGGGGCGGTATGGGTGGGCGTGACATCCAAATTTTTTATGCAGATCTTTGTGGAATGTCAATTGCTATCTGTATACCAAATTTGGTGACTCTAGCTCGAAGTTTAAAAAAGATGGGGAAAGGGGGGCTGAGGGCGGTAAGGGTGGGCGTGGCATCCAAATTTTTGATGCATATCTTTGTGAAATGTCAATTGCTATCTTCATACCAAATTTGGTGACTCTAGCTCGAAATTTGTAATAAGTGGGGAAAGGGGGGCTGGGGGCGGTATAGGTGGGCGTGGAATCCAAATTTTTGATGCAGATCTTTCTGAAATGTCAAATGCTATCTTCATACCAAATTTGGTGACTCTAGCTCGAAAATTGTAAAAAGTGGGGAAAGGGGGGGCGAAATGGAGGGCGTGGCTCCAAAACTTTGATGCAGATTTTTGGGGGTCGTTGCCAGCTATCTTCCTACCAAATTTGGTGGCTCTAGCTCCACAACTCTGGAAGATACACGCATTCCCGTTTTTGACGAAGCGTTGGGGTGGATGGGGGCGGCTAGGGCAGTATTGGTGGGCGTGGCATCCAAACTTTTGATGCAGTTTTTGGGGGGTCATCATCACCTATCTTGGCACCAAATTTGGTGGCTCTAGCTCAAAAACTGTGGGAGATATAGCCATTTCTGATTTCAAAATGCGGTGGGGCTGGGGGCGGAATGGGTGGGCGTGGCTCCAAAACTTTGATGCAGTTTTTTGGGGGTCGTTACCAACTATCTTCCCATTAAATTTGGAGGCTCTAGCTCCGCAACTCTGGAAGATACACGCATTCCCGTTTTTGACGAAGCGTTGGGGTGGATGGGGGCGGCTGGGGCAGTATCGGTGGGCGTGGAATCCAAACTTTTGATGCAGTTTTTGGGGGGTCATCATCACCTATCTTGGCACCAAATTTGGTGGCTATAGCTCAAAAACTGTGGGAGATATAGGCTTTTTTGACTTTAAAATTCGGGGGGGCTGGGGGCGGAATGGGGGGCGTGGCTCCAAAATTTTTGATGCAGTTTTTTGGGGGTTGCTAGTAGCTATCTTCTTACCAAATTTGGTAGTTCTAGCTGTAAGGATGTGCGAAATATGTGGATTTATCGGTTTTGAGTTATCGAATTTATCGATTTGCCAGCCCCCCAGTTATCGTAGAACCCCCATCTTGACACTTTAATTTAGTATCCCATAGACAAAGAGAATTGGAAAGTTTCAAGTCTCTAGCTTGAAGGGTGTGGAAAAAAGTTGCGTTCATACAGACGGACAGACGGACAGACACCATGACGGACATTGCACAAACTCAATATACTCTTTACCTTCGGTATCGAGTATAAACATGAGATACTTAAATATAATGTCTGTTCTATACGTTAATTTATATTATGCCAGTAAGTTAAGGCATTCATAACTTAAAAAAACAAGTTGTTTATAATTAATTTTACTAAAATTAACGTATTTTGTATTCATATACTGAAAATAAACTATCTGTATATTAAAATTATGTATTTGAATTATTATTGAATATTGGGTCAAAGGGTATTTTTATTTTGTGCAGCTTGTGCGTCTCATCTACGACAAGCCAGCGCGTTGCTTGCTTTGTTTGAGTTCTGCTTTGCGTTCAGCGGCCTGTGCATTAAAGGAGAGGCAGCGGGCCAGCGGAAAGCAAGAACGGTAAAAGTTTTTTAGTATGTGTATGCATGTGAGTTTGCTTCATTCTTGCTGGGCCTGCTCGTTGAGATTTTTGTTAGTTTTTCTCTTTACGTTTTTTCAAATGTATTATTGAATACACTTTCGGCACTTTTGCGCATCGCTGCATAAATGTATGAAAGTTGCGATGGCGAAATTGTTGGAAAGTGTCATAGAGCTAAAAACATGAAAGAGTATGTATGACCAGCAATGCAAAACTGATATTTGTCTGCCTATTTTACTAGACGCTTGTTTTTTTGCTGTGCGCCTGATCAGCAAATTAACGACCAGCACCAAAAATGCCTTGGAAGTATTGTTTTTTTGTTATACTCGATACCGAAGGTAAAGAGTATATTGAATTTGTGCAATGTCCGTCATGGTGTCCGTCCGGTAAATGGGTAAAATGTGCTCCAAATCGTATGGGAGGTTCTTGAAGGAGTTGTCCAAATAAAAATTCCCTTCTTAGTGCTCACTTACTACCTGCATGGAAAATTGTGTGAAATTTTCAGCCTTCTAGCTCTTTTCGTTTAGGCTGTGGCTCTTCCATTCTAATCAAGACAAACTCTTTTATATATATTAAATTTATATAAGACTTTGGTATACTGACTTAATTTCAATCGATTAAATTCGATATCTCCGGTGTTTCTTAACCGATTTTTTGTTATCGATTCCATGTGTATATCGGAAACCAGAATAGTTATCGATAATTTGAAGCGAATTTGTTCTGCTCATGGTATAGGAGAACTTTATACAAAATCTGCAGTCTCTAGCTCTTGTAGTCTCTGAGATTCACGCGTTCATACAGACGGACAGACAGACGGACGGACAAACGGACGTGCCTATATCGACTTGGCTGTTGATGCTTATCAAGAATATATATACTTTATGGCGTCGGAGATGCTTCCTTCTGCCTGTTACATACTTTTGCACAAAACCATTATACCCTTTTTTACCCATTTTATGGGTCAGGGTATAAAAATGGAAGCGGCACTTTTTCATCCGTCACAAATCGCACGCAAGCTTTTTTCTCCTGCATTGCTGACATTGTCACTGAAAATTTCTTTTTCTTCACCTCTGGCTCACTTTTTTCTTGATCCACCTCAGATCTGTAGGCGTCGCACAGTGGCGCCGTAGAACAAGTCAAGTGGCAAAAATCAAAAATTGCATGTGTCTCTAAGAAATAGTGAATTAGCCAACTGTATAGGAAATTTTCCTACGATTTCAGATCTGCAATCCTTAATACAACCAGATTTTTTGTTTAGAAGATATAGCCCTGCAAAGTTGGCTGATTTTTTGTGTTGCATAAAAATCGCAATTTTAATGTGATTTTGTCGGCTTTGAGATACAATAACTCAAAAACTAAGGCCCCTTTTACACGATGAAGTTTTTTCATGAAGTTTTTTTTCATTCTGCTTTAAAGCATCTTCGCAAATCTGGTCGCATTTACACGATGAAGTTTTTTCATGCAGCATTTTCTTTGTACATGCAACTCTGTTTTAAATTTATGGTCGATAAACATACGTCTTTGCCATCGATTGTATTATTTGTTAACATATAATTGGTTTGAGAAGCAACAAGTATATAAAATGGATTCAGTGAACATTTCTATTAATAATTTCTTAACCAAAACAATGTATTTACTATTAGCGCTAATATTTGCTTGTGCGATATTTCGTATCGATAACTTTATTATTCACATCAAACACTGTGCAACTCAGTGTTCACATGCAATCGGAATAAGGCATAGCAAAATGAGAAAAATAAATCATTGCTTCACACGTCATGAAGCATTGCTTGCAGCTGTTACCCCTCTACTCCCTTTGCCAACAAACGAATGCTTCAGACGCAAAAACTTCATCGTGTAAAAGGGGTCTAAGAAAACGGATCATCACTATTTTTGATTCTATTATTAGATCTTTTTATTAAAAAAAGAATAAAAAAAAAATTGTAATGTTTGGTTTGCGGTTGGCCAGGTAAATTGATATTTACCAACTATCCATTTTTTCACAATTTTTCAATTTTGATGGAAAAAATAAAAAAATAGTCACATTTTACATCTGCCATATTTTCAAAATTATTTCTTTGATTATTCCTTTATCTAATGCAAAAAGTTTCAGCTGCCCGTTTTTGCCCCTTTTATTTTTATACTCGATACCGAAGGTAAGGAGTATATTGAGTTTGTGCAATGTCCGTCATGGTGTCCGTCCGTCCGTCTGTCCGTCTGTATGTTCGCATCTTTTTTCCACACCCTTCAAGCTAGAGACTTGAAACTTTCCAATTCTCTTTATCTATGGGATACTAAATTAAAGTGTCAAGATGGGGGTTCTACGATAACTGTGGGGCTGGCAAATCGAAAAATTCGATAACTCAAATCCGATAAATCCACATATTTCGCACATCCTTACAGCTAGAAGTACCAAATTTGATAAGAAGATAGCTACTAGAAACCCCCAAAAAACTGCATCAAAATTTTTGGAGCCACGCCCCCCCATTCCGCCCCCAACCCCACCGCATTTTAAAGACAAAAAAGCTTATATCTCCCACAGTTTTTGAGCTATAGCCACCAAATTTGATGCCAAGATAGGTGAGAATGACCCCCCAAAAACTGCATCAAAAGTTTGGATGCCACGCCCACCGATACTGCCCTAGCCGCCCCCATCCACCCCAACGCTTCGTCAAAAATGGGAATGCGTGTATCTTCCAGAGTTGTGGAGCTAGAGCCACCAAATTTGGTAGGAAGCTAGCTGGTAACGACCCCCAAAAATCTGCATCAAAGTTTTGGAGCCACGCCCACCCATTTCACCCCCCTTTCCACACCTTTTTACAAATTTCGAGCTAGAGTCACCAAATTTGGTATGAAGATAGCAATTGACATTTCACAAAGATCTGCATCAAAAATTTGGATGCCACGCCCACCCATACCGCCCCTAGCCCCCCTTCCACCACTTTTTAAAAATTTTGAGCTAGAGTCACCAAATTTGGTATGAAGATAGCAATTGACATTTCACAAAGATCTGCAGCAAAAATTTGAATGCCACGCCCACCCATACCACCCCCAGCCCCCCTATCCGTACTTTTTACAAACTTCGAGCTAGAGTCACCAAATTTGGTATGAAGATAGCAATTGACATTTCACATAGATCTGCAGCAAAAATTTGGATGCCACACCCACCAAATCCGCCCCCAGCCCCCCTTTCACCACCTTTTACAAACTTTGATCTAGAGTCACCAAATTTGGAAGGAAGATAGGTTGTGGCATCCCCATCTGCAGCGGAGAATCTTTAAGGCAGCGTACACCCCTGCCGCATCCGTACCCCTTTGCAATCAGGCCTCTTTTTACCGGTTTTAATACTAGTATCGAGTATGCCGCAGTCGGTTGCGTCCGTCTGCAACGTTTCCACTTGTTTAAGACTTTGCTTGTGCGGCGCGAAGGCGTCACTGCGCATTTGTTTTGTTTTTGTATTCTCGCTCGCGATCAAACTCTCAGCTTGTGCGACATTCTGGCGACAGTAGTGGAATGGGTACTTGTTGTAATTGTAATTTGTTTTTTAAAATGGGTAAAATGTGCTCCAAATCGTATGGGAGGTTCTTGAAGGAGTTGTCCAAATAAAAATTCCCTTCTTAGTGCTCACTTACTACCTGCATGGAAAATTGTGTGAAATTTTCAGCCTTCTAGCTCTTTTCGTTTAGGCTGTGGCTCTTCCATTCTAATCAAGACAAACTCTTTTATATATATTAAATTTATATAAGACTTTGGTATACTGACTTAATTTCAATCGATTAAATTCGATATCTCCGGTGTTTCTTAACCGATTTGGACAAAATTTTCAGAAAAGTTCTATCGTTACCCATTATTTCAACCCCCATTTTTACATTTTCCAAATTCGATATTTTTTGTTATCGATTCCATGTGTATATCGGAAACCAGAATAGTTATCGATAATTTGAAGCGAATTTGTTCTGCTCATGGTATAGGAGAACTTTATACAAAATCTGCAGTCTCTAGCTCTTGTAGTCTCTGAGATTCACGCGTTCATACAGACGGACAGACAGACGGACGGACAAACGGACGTGCTTATATCGACTTGGCTGTTGATGCTGATCAAGAATATATATACTTTATGGCGTCGGAGATGCTTCCTTCTGCCTGTTACATACTTTTGCACAAAACCATTATACCCTTTTTTACCCATTTTATGGGTCAGGGTATAAAAATGGAAGCGGCACTTTTTCATCCGTCACAAATCGCACGCAAGCTTTTTTCTCCTGCATTGCTGACATTGTCACTGAAAATTTCTTTTTCTTCACCTCTGGCTCACTTTTTTCTTGATCCACCTCAGATCTGTAGGCGTCGCACAGTGGCGCCGTAGAACAAGTCAAGTGGCAAAAATCAAAAATTGCATGTGTCTCTAAGAAATAGTGAATTAGCCAACTGTATAGGAAATTTTCCTACGATTTCAGATCTGCAATCCTTAATACAACCAGATTTTTTGTTTAGAAGATATAGCCCTGCAAAGTTGGCTGATTTTTTGTGTTGCATAAAAATCGCAATTTTAATGTGATTTTGTCGGCTTTGAGATACAATAACTCAAAAACTAAGACCCCTTTTACACGATGAAGTTTTTTCATGAAGTTTTTTTTCATTCTGCTTTAAAGCATCTTCGCAAATCTGGTCGCATTTACACGATGAAGTTTTTTCATGCAGCATTTTCTTTGTACATGCAACTCTGTTTTAAATTTATGGTCGATAAACATACGTCTTTGCCATCGATTGTATTATTTGTTAACATATAATTGGTTTGAGAAGCAACAAGTATATAAAATGGATTCAGTGAACATTTCTATTAATAATTTCTTAACCAAAACTCTGTGTTCACATGCAATCGGAATAAGGCATAGCAAAATGAGAAAAATAAATCATTGCTTCACACGTCATGAAGCATTGCTTGCAGCTGTTACCCCTCTACTCCATTGAATGCTTCAGACGCAAAAACTTCATCGTGTAAAAGGGGTCTAAGAAAACGGATCATCACTATTTTTGATTCTATTATTAGATCTTTTTATTAAAAAAAGAATAAAAAAAAAATTGTAATGTTTGGTTTGCGGTTGGCCAGGTAAATTGATATTTACCAACTATCCATTTTTTCACAATTTTTCAATTTTGATGGAAAATAAAAAAAAAATAATCACATTTTACATCTGCCATATTTTCAAAATTATTTCTTTGATTATTCCTTTATCTAATGCAAAAAGTTTCAGCTGCCCGTTTTTGCCCCTTTTATTTTTATACTCGATACCGAAGGTAAGGAGTATATTGAGTTTGTGCAATGTCCGTCATGGTGTCTGTCCGTCTGTCCGTCCGTATGTATGCAAGTTTTTTGCACACCCTTCAAGCTAGAGACTTGAAATTTTCCAATTCTCTTTATCTATGGGATAGTAAATTAAAGTGTCAAGATGGGGGTTCTACGATAACTGTGGGGCTGGCAAATCGATAAATTCGATAACTCAAATCCGATAAATCCACATATTTCGCACATCCTTACAGCTAGAAGTACCAAATTTGGTAAGAAGATAGCTACTAGAAACCCCCAAAAAACTGCATCAAAATTTTTGGAGCCACGCCCCCCCATTCCGCCCCCAACCCCACCGCATTTTAAAGTCAAAAAAGCTTATATCTCCCACTGTCCCACCAAATTTGGTGCCAAGATAGGTGAGAATGACCCCCCAAAAACTGCATCAAAAGTTTGGATGCCACGCCCACCGATACTGCCCTAGCCGCCCCCATCCACCCCAACGCTTCATCAAAAACGGGAATGCGTGTATCTTCCAGAGTTGTGGAGCTAGAGCCACCAAATTTGGTAGGAAGCTAGCTGGTAACGACCCCCAAAAATCTGCATCAAAGTTTTGGAGCCACGCCCACCCATTTCACCCCCCTTTCCACACCTTTTTACAAATTTCGAGCTAGAGTCACCAAATTTGGTATGAAGATAGCAATTGATATTTCACAAAGATCTGCATCAAAAATTTGGATGCCACGCCCACCCATACCGCCCCTAGCCCCCCTTCCACCACTTTTTAAAAATTTCGAGCTAGAGTCACCAAATTTGGTATGAAGATAGCAATTGACATTTCACAAAGATCTGCATCAAAAATTTGGATGCCACGCCCACCCATACCGCCCCCAGCCCCCCTTCCACAACTTTTTAAAAATTTCGAGCTAGAGTCACCAAATTTGGTATGAAGATAGCAATTGACATTCCACAACGATCTGCATCACAAATTTGGATGCCACGCCCACCCATTCCGCCCCCAGCCCCCACTGCCCCACTTTTTACAAATTTGGAGCTAGAGTCACCAAATTTGGTATGAAGATAGCAATTGACATTCCACAAAGATCTGCATCAAAAATTTGGATGCCACACCCACCCAAAGTGTCAAGATGGGGGCTAGACGATAATTGGGGGGCTGGCAAATCGATAAATTCGATAACTCAAAACCGATAAATCCACATATTTCGCACATCCTTACAGCTAGAACTACCAAATTTGGTAAGAAGATAGCTACTAGAAACTCCCAAAGAACTGTATCAAAATTTGGAGCCACGCCTCCCATTCCGCCCCCAGCCTCACCGCATTGTTATGTCAAAACAGCCTATATATCCCACAGTTTTTGAGCTGTAGCCACCAAATTTGGTGCCAAGATAGGTGATGATGACCCCCTAAAAACTGCACCAAAAGTTTGGATGCCACGCCCACCGATACTGCCCTAGCCGCCCCCATCCACCCCAACGCTTCGTCAAAAACGGGAAATGCGTGTATCTTCCAGAAAGAGTTGTGAAGCTCGAGCCTCCAAATTTGGTGGGAAGATAGCTGGTAACGACCCCCAAAAACTAAATCAAAGTTTTGGAGCCACGCCCACCCATTCCGCCCCCAGCCCCCCCGCATTTTGAAATCAGAAATGGCTATATCTCCCACAGTTTTTGAGCTAGAGCCACCACATTTGGTGCCAAGATAGGTGATGATGACTCCCTAAAAACTGCACCAAAAGTTTGGATGCCACGCCCACCAATACTGCCCTAGCCACCCCCATCCACCCCAACGCTTCGTCAAAAACTGGAATGAGTGTATCTTCCAGAGTTGTGGAGCTAGAGCCACCAAATTTGGTATGTAGATAGCAATTGACATTCCACATAGATCTGCATCAAAAATTTGGATGCCTCGCCCACCCATACCGCCCCCAGCCCCCATTTCCCCACTTATTACAAACTTCGAGCTAGAGTCACCAAATTTGGTATGTAGATAGCAATTGACATTTCACAAAGATCTGCAACAAAAATTTTGATGCCACAACTACCCATACCGCCCCCAGCCCCCCTCCCCTTTCCCTACATTTTACAAACTTTGAGCTAGAGTCACCAAATTTGGAAGGAATATAGCTGGTGGCATCCCCATCTGCATCGGAGAATCTTTAAGGCAGCGTACACCCCTGCCGCATCCGTACCCCTTTGCAATCAGGCCTCTTTTTACCGGTTTTAATACTGGTATCGAGTATGCCACAGTCGGTTGCGTCCGACTGCAACGTTTCCACTTGTTTTGGTTTGTATTTGTCAATATTCTGTGAATTATTGTTTGCTGGTGCACTGAGTTTTTTTACGTGTTTTTATTTTGCAAGACTTTTTATTTTACTTTGTTACACTTGTGTGTTGTATGTTGGGTATTTCACGGTGGGTTCCGTAAACGTTGGGCGACAGTTTTGCAAATTTAATCGATTGAAGTTAAGTCAGTATACCATTTATATAAATTTAATTTATTTATTGCAACTGGGTTCAGGGTATAAGTTCCTTTGTGATATTAACGGACAACAGCCGAAGTTTCAAAGTGAATAATACAATGTGTGGTTTATTTATTATTATTATTTATTTCACAACAGACGAGGCGTCTTGATATGGAGCCGATAAAGAATTAAAGCTGAGATACAAGTTGCTTACTTTTAAAGCCCTAGCTTGTCGCTATGCTGTCGCTATGTTGCCGCTGTGCTGCCGCTATGCTGCCGCTACGCCGGATACGAAACTGCTGATCTTGCGCCTCGTGCAAGATATCGCGTTTCGGTCTGGTCAGCGGCGAACCCGCTGGGTCGCTGGCCTGTGTGCAGCGTTAGCACTATGCTCCACCGACTAGAGCCTTCTTACTTGTTTTATTTTGTACATTATCCAGTGTACATAGGTTGATAAAGTATAGACACACATTACTTTTATAAATATTTTGCAACAACTTTTTGTCTGCAGTTCTTATACAAACATTAATATTATAGCAGCATCTTAAAAAACAACGCGAAAAATTTTTTTTTTTTTTGTAAATATATGTATATTTGGATAACTCTGTAATTGTCACTTGCTTATCTTCAAATTGTTCACTCTTCTTCATTTACTTTTTGCGATCACACATGAGCCGCTGATTAGGTGTTCTAAGCAAGTATCTAAGCAGACTATTGTATAAAAATGCATATATGTCTGTACATGCGCTTGTGCATACATATTATACATCAACTGAAAGGTATTGATGCGTAGATTATATATACGACATTAACTCCAGCTCCCTCCGTTCAAAAGTTATTTCAATTCAGTTTTTATTCTAAAAATTGAAACGTAATTCTTATTTTCAATTTTTACAATAAAAGTTATAAATAAAAGTTATGGTTTATTTTTAATAATAATATAAAATATAATAATTATTTTGTATTCTTATTATAAAAATTTAATTTAATAATTAAGTATACTTTTAAAATAAAAACTTGGAAATAAAAAATTTTCGTCTTTCCAATATACCATAAAAAAAACAAGTGGAAACGTTGCAGTCGGACGCAACCGACTGCGGCATACTCGATACCAGTATTAAAACCGGTAAAAAGAGGCCTGATTGCAAAGGGGTACGGATGCGGCAGGGGTGTACGCTGCCTTAAAGATTCTCCGATGCAGATGGGGATGCCACCAGCTATATTCCTCCAAATTTGGTGACTCTAGCTCAAAGTTTGTAAATGTGGGAAGGGGGCTGGGGGCGGTTGGGTGTGTGGCATAAATTTTGTTGCATATCTTTGTGGAATGTAATTGTATCTACATACAATTTGGTGACTTAGTCGAAGTTTGTAATAAGTGGGGAAAGGGGGGTGGGGGGGGGATTTGTGGGGGGGTAATTTTGATGTCTTGTGGATGTATTGTATCTACATACCAATTTGGTGAATCTAGCTCGAGTTTGTAAAAGTGGGAAAGGGGGCTGGGGGCGGTATGGTGGGGGCATCCAAATTTTTGATGCGATTATGTGGATGTCATTGTATCTACATACAATTTGGTGACTCTGCTCGGTTTGTAAAGTGGGGAAAGGGGGCTGGGGGGTTGGTGGGAGGCATCAATTTTGATGCGATCTATGTGGATGATATCTACATACCAAATTTGGTGAATCTAGCTCAAAGTTTGTAATAAGTGGGGAAAGGGGGGCTGGGGGCGGTATGGGTGGGCGTGGCATCCAAATTTTTGATGCAGATCTTTGTGGAATGTCAATTGCTGTCTTCATACAAAATTTGGTGACTCTAGCTCGAAAACTGTAAAAAGTGGGGAAAGGGGGGCGAAATGGAGGGCGTGGCTCCAAAACTTTGATGCAGATTTTTGGGGGTCATTGCCAGCTATCTTCCCACCAAATTTGGAGGCTCTAGCTCCACAACTCTGGAAGATACACGCATTCCCGTTTTTGACGAAGCGTTGGGGTAAATGGGGGCGGCTAGGGCAGTATCGGTGGGCGTGGCATCCAAACTTTTGGTGCAGTTTTTAGGGGGTCATCATCACCTATCTTGGCACCAAATGTGGTGGCTATAGCTCAAAAACTGTGGGAGATATAGTCTTTTTTGACTTTAAAATGCGGGGGGGCTGGGGGCGGAATGGGGGGCGTGGCTCCAAAATTTTTGATGCTTTTTTTTGGGGGTTGCTAATAGCTATCTTCTTACCAAATTTGGTACTTCTAGCTGTAAGGATGTGCGAAATATGTGGATTTATCGGTTGTGGGTTATCGAATTTATCGATTTGCCAGCCCCCCAGTTATCGTAGAACCCCCATCTTGACACTTTATTTTACTATCCCATAGATAAAGAGAATTGGAAAGTTTCAAAAAATTGAAAAGTCTCTAGCTTGAAGGGTGTGGAAAAAACTTGCAACGATACGGACGGACAGACGGACAGACGGACAGACACCATGACGGACATTGCACAAAACCAATATACTCTTTACCTTCGGTATCGAGTATAATAACATCTTTGTCTATTTAACACTCATCGTGGAGGCTTTTATGGCCTTCAATATTTTTCAACTCAAAACTATTATTTGCGGTCCCAGCAAAATTCAATTATAGTCAATAAATACTCAACTAGATAATTTTAATATAAAGATAGTTTATTTTCCTTATATTGACAACAGCAGTGGCAAGAAGAACAAGATCTGCGTTTTGTTGCTGAGCTAACAGAGAGGTAAAGTGCGGCGGAATAGATTGGCTGCTAACCGATGTTTCATTTTGAGGTCCAGTTAGTGAAGCATTCACAGCGCATTGGGTTCGCGGCGCTGTCGATTGCGAGTTCAGATGTAATAAGGTATGATGTTTACTGCCACATGTGCGGCTGGCAGCTGAACTACAATTTCGCAGCTGATGCCCCTTTTTTAAACAGTTTAGGCAAAGCGATAGTCTCTTAGCTTCTCTAAGGCGGTTCTGGGGCGTTAAATTCGCAAATTGCCTTTTGCTTCAATCTGCTTGCTGCTGCTCAACAAGAAAGGGCGTTATAGACTTTATATGAACTTTGTGCAATTGTATAGCAAAACATGAGATACTTTAGCACAATTTCTATTTAATATATTTATTTATATTTTGGCAATAAGTATGGGCTTTCACAACTAAAAAGGCAATAAACTAGTAAGTGGCCCGCTTACTACGCTGCGCGGATAGTTTATATAAATTTTAGCAATAGAAGATAGATACAAAATAAATAAATTAGAAAATATTTCACAAAATATTTAAGCAAAGTATTTAATATTCTCTTCTCCACGCCACCATTGAGGTAGAGAATATTGTGGTTTCCCCAGTAGGCCTTATCCACATATTGAATTTAATTTGCAGTTATTAACAACTTTTAAGAGCTTCTTTATAAACGACATTGGATGTTTTTCCGTCAGGTGCTAATACAAATAAACTTTTTGGTGAACTGACTCTTGAGCAGGCTACATAAAATTGGCCATGAGAAAAACAATCGTGTCTTAAGTCTAGTTCGGCTAATTTAAGAGTTTGTCTCTGTGATTTATTAATTGTTAAGGCAAAGCAAACTTTTAAAGGAAATTGCAATCTTTTAAATTGAATTGGCAATTCAGAATCAGAAGGTATTAATGGAATTCTCGGTATAAAAACCGTTTCCCCTATACCATTGCCAGTAAAGATAATTGCTTCGACAACATTCTTATGAAGGACTTTAACTTGCAATCTTGTACCATTGCACAGTTTTGGCGGTTTCAAGTTGCGAATCAACATTACAGGTGAACCAATCTTTAAAGTTAATTTATGTTGAGGCAGGCCAGCCGGATTTAATGAATTAAGAAACTCGACGGGGTAATGAACTGCATCTTCGATTTCAGTCACAGAATCAATAGAGTTATATGTCATTTCTTAACTTTGAAATGATTTTAATATAAACTCGTTTATTTCCAATGCATTGTCATTTCTCGCAGTCAAAATAGCACGTTCTGAAAACCATTCGAGTGTTTTTGAGAGATATTTGTAATATCCGGAAATATTTTTAGAGTTAGCTCTTCAATACTTTTCACAACATGACACAAAGTTGATGGTAAAGTTATTTTGCCATCATGGGTTGGAAATAATCCATTTCCTATTTGAAGAAGCATTTCTGCAAATTCACCAGCTATGCTATCACCTTTTAAGTGCACTCGCATATTCTTCGTTAATGCAATTTTCTGTATTTTGGGCCACAAAATTTAAGACTTTAAGCACGCATTTATTTCATCTGCTCTTGTTCCTCTGGGGATCACTGGGAGAGTGAAATCACCAGTTAAGAGAACAGTTATGCCACCCATTAAGTATTCACTATCTCGAATGTCTTTCAAAGATCGATCTACAGCTTCAAAAGCACCTTTATGGCCCATAGTACACTCATCCCAATCAATAAGCTTGCAATCTTTGAGCACAGCAGCAATATTAGATTGCTTTGACATTGAGCAATGTGGTGTTTCTAAATGAATCAAATTAAATGGAATCTTAAGTGTAGAATGCGCTGTGCGACCACCATTAAGTAAAGTGGCTGCGATACCGGAAGAAGCAACGGCCAATGCAATTTTTTTACTTTGCCGTACCTTTGCCAATAATAGATTAAAAAGATACGTTTTACCTGTTCCACCAGGTGCATCTACAAAATAGATTTCTCCCTTTTCTGCTTCAACGCTATGTATTATCTTTTCGTATACTTGTTTTTGCTCAGCAGTAAGGAGTAGCTCATTATTAACAACAAAATTATCGCAATTTTCATAATTTGTTTCTCTATGATATTAAATATTTGGAACAATTTCCTCGGATCTAATAATAGACAGTACAATATCTTCAATGTAAATAACACATTTATTTAATACATTATTCACAATACGTTCATCAATATTTCTGTCTTGTGAAAAATTAAAGGCTCTTAAAATATCTTCTGAGAAACTCTCTTTATAAGTATTCCAAAGTTAAACAGCATCTGAAATTTGACAAAATACTAACATTATTGCAAAAAGTTCTCTCAGTTTTGTAGGATTTTGACATATGACAGCATCGGCTATAGTTGAATCCCAGTGCTTATCATCTTCTAGTAATCCTAGAGCTTTACACGCCAATTGAAATGATGCGTAAGCTATACCATTAACGGTTTTTTATAACAAAATGTAATAAAAGTCTTCAAAAACAAGTGGAAACGTTGCAGTCGGACGCAACCGACTGCGGCATACTCGATACCAGTATTAAAACCGGTAAAAAGAGGCCTGATTGCAAAGGGGTACAGATGCGGCAGGGGTGTACGCTGCCTTAAAGATTTTCCGATGCAGATGGGGATGCCACAAGCTATCTTCCTTACAAATTTTGTGACTCTAGCTCAAAGTTTGTAAAAGGTGTGGAAAGGGGGGGGTGCTGGGGCGGTATGGGTAGTTGTGGCATCAACATTTTTGTTGCAGATCTTTCTGAAATGTCAATTGCTATCTTCATACCAAATTTGGTGACTCTAGCTCAAAGTTTGTAATAAGTGGGGAAAGGGGGGCTGGGGGCGGTATGGGTGGGCGTGGCATCCAAATTTTTGATGCAGATCTTTGTGGAATGTCATTGCTATCTATATACCAAATTTTGGTGACTCTAGCTCGAAATTTGTAAAAAGTGGGGAAAGGGGGCTGGGGGCGGTATGGGTGGGCGTGGCATCCAAATTTTTGATGCAGATCTTTGTAAAATGTCAACTGCTATCTTCATACCAAATTTTGTGACTCTAGCTCGAAATTTGTAAAAAGTGTGGAAAGGGGGGCTGGGGGCGGTATGGGTGGGCGTGGAATCCAAATTTTTGTTGCAGATCTTTCTGAAATGTCAATTGCTATCTTCATACCAAATTTGGTGACTCTAGCTCGAAAATTGTAAAAAGTGGGGAAAGGGGGGCGAAATGGAGGGCGTGGCTCCAAAACTTTGATGCAAATTTTTGGGGGTCGTTGCTAGCTATCTTCCTACCAAATTTGGTGGCTCTAGCATCACAACTCTAGAAGATACACGCATTCCCGTTTTTGACGAAGCGTTGGGGTGGATGGGGTAGGCTAGGGCAGTAGTGGTGGGTGTGGCATCCAAACTTTTGATGCAGTTGTTAGGGGGTCATATAGCCATTTGTGATTTCAAAATGCGGGGGGGCTGGGGGCGGAATGGGTGGGCGTGGCTCCAAAACTTTGATGCAGTTTTTTGGGGGTCCTTAGCAGCTATCTTCCCACCAAATTTGGTACTTCTAGCTGTAAGGATGTGCGAAATATGTGGATTTATCGGTTTTGAGTTATTGAATTTATCGATTTGCCAGCCCCCCAGTTATCGTAGAACCCCCATCTTGACACTTTAATTTAGTATCCCATAGACAAAGAGAATTGGAAAGTTTCAAGTCTCTAGCTTGAAGGGTGTGGAAAAAAGTTGCGAACATACAGACGGACAGACGGACGGACACCATGACGGACATTGCACAAACTCAATATACTCTTTACCTTCGGTATCGAGTATAAAAAGTTTATAATTTTTTTATACCCTTAACCCATAAAATGGGTAAATAAGGGTATAATGGTTTTGTGCAAAAGTATGTAACAGACAGAAGGAAGCATCTCCGACCCTATAAAGTATATTTATTCTTGATCAGCATCAATAGCCGAGTCGATTTAGCCATGTCCGTCTGTCCGTCCGTCTGTCCGTCTGTATGAACGCGTGGATCTCAGAGACTACAAGAGCTAGATACTTCAGATTTGGGATATAAATTCTCCTATACCATGAGCAGAACAAGTTTGCTTCAAATTATCGATAACTATTCTGGTTTCCGATATACACATGGAATCGATAACAAAAAAATATCGAATTTGGAAAATGCAAAAATGAGGGTTGAAAGAATGGGTAACAATAGATCTTTTCTGAAAATTTCGTCCAAATCGGTTAAGAAACACCGGAGATATCGAGCTTAATCGATTGAAGTTAAGTCAGTATACCAAAGTCTTAAATAAATTTAATTTATTTTTTGCAACTGGGTTCAGGGTATCTTCTAGTCGGGCTCTCCCGGACGGAGGAGACTATCGCTGCTGTAGCTGCAGCCATACACAACAATCCAAGAGTTTCGACAAGAAGTTTATCTGCCGAAATGGGAGTAAACAGACGGTCATTGCAGACAATTATCCATAAAGATTTGCACTTATTCCCATATAAAATTCAATTAGTCAACAAACTGAATCCAGCAGACTTGCCGATTCGCTTGGAGTTTTGCCAGAAGATGCTTCAAATGGTGGATGAGGACGAAAACATGTTGAACTGCCTTTTTATGTCTGACGAGGCCCATTTCGACTTAAACGGCAACGTGAACAAAGAAAATTGTCGAATATGGGATGCTCAGAACCCACAGGTTCCCCATGAGAAGGAATTACATCCACTTCGCGTCACGGTGTGGTGCGCAGTTTCATCGCGCTGTCTTGTCGGGCCTTACTTCTTCGAAGAAAACGGTCAGACCGTTACGGTTACTGGAGACCGTTATTTGAACATGTTGAGAAATTTTTTCTACCCAGAATTACGCCGAAGGAGAATTCCTTTCAGATCAGTATGGTTTCAACAAGATGGTGCACCTCCTCACATAACCCGGCCTGTTATGACAGAATTGCGATTTTCGTTGGCCACCCAGGTCACCTGACCTTACTGCACCAGACTTTTTCTTGTGGGGCTATCGTAAACAGGAAGTCTACAAAGTAAAACCGACAAATTTGGAAGAATTAAAGCAATCCATTCAAGCAGTAATTGCGGGCATTCCTGTTTCAACTCTCCAAGCAGTCATGAACAACTTTTTGTTAAGATGCCGCACGTGTGTCAACGAGCGTGGCGGCCATTTAAATTCAATTATTTTTAAGACTAGTTAAGCTATATTTAATAAAATTGAATAAGCTTCAAAATAAAAAAAATTAAAAATGAATTCCATACACTAAGAAAAAAGTTATTTGAGTTTCTTAATGTAGCGAAATTCATGCGCCACCCTGTATATGAGTTTTGTCAAGCGGGGGGGGGGCTGGGGGCGGAATGGGTGGGCGTGGCTCCAAAATTTTTGATGCAGTTTTTTGGGGGTTGCTAGTAGCTATCTTCTTACCAAATTTGGTAGTTCTAGCTGTAAGGATGTGCGAAATATGTGGATTTATCGGTTTTGAGTTATCGAATTTATCGATTTGACAGCCCCCCAGTTATCGTAGAACCCCCATCTTGACACTTTAATTTACTATCCCATAGATAAAGAGAATTGGAAAGTTTCAAGTCTCTAGCTTGAAGGGTGTGGAAAAAAGTTGCGAACATGTTGCGAACATACAGACGGACAGACGGACGGACGGACAGACGGACGGACACCATGACGGACATTGCAAAAACTCAATATACTCTTTACCTTCGGTATCGAGTATAAATATAGCAACATAGAAACTAAAATAACTACACCAAGTTACGTTATTTTTCAAAAGGAGGGAGATGTAGTATGCATGACAATCTGTCATACGCCCACTATATTGCAGGCATGGTTGAATTATACATGGTTGTGTCATGCGTAACAGAAGGAGCTTGTTGATAAAACCACGCGAGTGCAAGAGAGATAGCATAATTGCTCTCTCGATATGGCTTTATCGTCTTGTTTTTGTGAGCAAAACAGAGATAGAACGATGTGTGATTTTGTTTACATTTTCAAAACAACACCTCGACTGAAAACAGGCTCCTAAAAGTTGAGCGAGCTCTCTCTCTTGACATAACCATTTATAGATCAACCATGATTGCAGGGTATGTAACCTTCAGACATAGTAACACTTTGTTGCTACGTATATACAAATATAACGCAACTACACAAACGGTCAGCACACTTGAAATCTGATCAACCACAACGAAGTGTGGGATCCGCAAAGTAAGCGCTTCGGCCCTTACGAGCCAGTGCTTGCCTTATATATGTATATTAAATGTATATGCATTCTTTGCCTTCTACATATACATTCATACATATACTACAACTCTCTCTCTCTCTCTTGACCGCTGCAGCCGGCGATCAAATTAATACACAAACATACATATAGATAAGCCACTCTGCTGCGACAGAGCTTTCTTTATCCATAAGCAACCCAATTATGTATTAAGGCTAAGAATTCTTTTGATTTAAGGCCTGTACGCATGGCTAATAGCAATATTCTCGATTAGCCCCGTACAGCTCCCGTACCGTACACATGAGTTTTACGACTGTAACGACAAGTGTTGAAAATTCACATATTGTGGCGGTAGGCTAATTGTTTTTTGTAAATAAATCGGAAATGCAACTGTGTTTTGTACACTTGATTTCAAAATAATGATTCGCGCGCTACATTTGTGTTTGAGTACAGCTAACGCCCTGCTTCTGGCGGTTGCATTTTAGTGAACCCATATTTGATGGGCAGAGCTGAGATTACCAAAGATTATGCTAAACATGACTGAAACAACTCAAAAGACTCAAAGCAAATTCACCTTAATAATCTATACCCTGCAATAGATCAGTGGCAGTACAATCCAGTTTATATGTTATTTAAATTGTATCTTATGAATAAATAAATATATTTTTATTCATTACTTCTTGCGCAGCATTGACTGCCAAAACAATAAGTATGGCTCTATTGGAATTAGGTCAACTTTGTTAGTATTATCCGAAAAATGTATAAGCCGGCTCTTGCCCGACATGTTGGTGCATTTTTTACAACCGTAAATAGCTGCTGAAAGCTATTTACTGCCCGTAGCATTTTAACATAACATTTTAACATTTTCATTGTTCAACACTACCGTACCAGCAGTAGCTAACAGAACTGCAGACCTAAAATGTAAGTACTGTACTGAAGCTGTACGGGACCATTTTTTTTATATGAAGTTTTTGCTGTACGGGAGCTGTACAGGCGTCTGCGTACAGGCCTTAAAGATGGGTTTTAAGAATTGTTCAAGTTAACATGCTGTAAACCAAATCGCAACCACGAAGCGGACAAATTAACGAGTAGAAAAGTCGGTTTCCCCTAACGACAACCAGCTGCGCTTGTTTTGATTATTGCTTTTTTGTTTACAATACACATGCCGCCCTGTTTTTTGGTTTGTTTTTGTTTTGCACTGCTGTCTTGTTGGTGTGCAGTGCTAGCTAGCTTGTTGCCTAGGCAACTAAGTCAATTCTTCTATACGTGTAATTTTGTGTGTATGCATGTGCGTGTGCCATACGAGAATAGGCAAAACGCAACAACAACAAGTGCTGGCTCGTCGTAGCCACGCAGTTTTGGTGAGCCTGGGCTTTGTAATAATTTTTCATATTTTGTTTTTCTAGCGCCCGTGTGTGCGCGTCCTTGTATATCTACATGTGCATATTTAAATGTATGCGTAGCATTTGCCGTGGTATTCATTGACCTTTCTCTTCTATTATGAATTTGGCAAACGCTAAACAGCCAATATTTAGATTAAATTTGGTGCATATTTGTATTTTGCCTACAAAAACTTAAGAAAAACAATACTTCCAAGGCATTTTTGGTGATGCTCGATAATTTGCTGATCAGGCGCACAGCACAAAAAAACAAGTGTCTTGTAAAATAGGCAGGCAAATATCAGTTTTGCATTGCTGGTCATACATACTCTTTCATGTTTTTAGCTCTATGACACTTTCCAACAATTTTGCCATCGCAACTACCATACAGCTATGCAGCGATGCGCACAAATGCCGAAAGTGTATTCGGCTGTTCACTTGTGCAAGCCATTTGCCGAAAACTCGGAAGGCCCAGCACATGCATACACATACTAACACACTTTTACCGTTCTTGCTTTCCGCTGGCCCGCTGCCTCTCCTTTATACACAGGCCGCTGAACGCAAAGCAGAGCTGAAACAAAGCAAGCAACGCGCTGGCTTGTCGTAGATGAGACGCACAAACTGAACAAAGTAAAAATACCCCTTGTCCCTTCAATTATAGTCAATAATAATTAAAATATATTATTTTAATATGCAGATAGTTTATTTGAAGTAATGAATACAAAATACGTTAATTTTAGTGCTAGTAAAATTAAATTATAAACAACTTGTTTTTTTTTTTAGTTATGAATGCCTTAACTTACTGCCATAATATACATAAACGTATAAAACAGTCATTATATTTAAGTATCTCATGTTTTGCTCTACAAGGCACAAAGTGCATATAAAGTCTATACCACCCTTTCTTGTTGAGCACCAGCAAGTGGGTTGAAGCAAAAGTCTAAATTGCCGATTTCAAATTTTGTGACAACAACAAGAGAACTGAAGTGCGGCAACAATTAGTTATGCCTTGCGCTTGTGTAGTAGTGTAGTAGGTAAACAAGGGATAAGAAATAGTGGCTTTTCGCTGTTTCCCCACGTACATGCCCATCGGTTGCGTTTATGTTAATTAACATTAAATTCCAGCTCTTAGGACCTGTCTTGTTACATTATTCGTCTATGCTTGCATCTTGCAGAATGTTTACAAACATAACATAACATTTCTGTTTTCCTGTCTTATTACATTATAAGTCTATGAAAATACCGTATCTATCGTCATAGACGAATAATGTAACCATAGACGATTAATGTAGGCAAGCGCAAACAGTTGGCAACAAAATGATCCTCGCAATCCTGTTCGTCCTTCGTGTAACTGTGGCTAGACTCTTCGAAACCTTCAATCTCCCAAAAACGGCGAACAACCTCGTCTATCTTCGTGTCAGATTCTATATTGGCGCTTTCAGTAGATTGACTAGCTACCAAAACTAAATTCTGGCGCATATGCCTTCCACCTGAGACTATCCATCCAAACCGAGTTTTCTGGAGAAGTGGGAGATCAGCAGACAACTTGATTTGGCCTACACAAAGGAGTTCGAAGAATAAGCCTGCTCCAATCAGCAAGTCTATGTTAAGCGATCTATTAAATTCTGGATTTGCCAGGCGAATATTTGCGGGTATATTCCAAGTTTCTGGGCTTAATGTTAAACTTGGTTGATTCTCAGTTATTGCAGGAGCCACTAAAGCTGTGATGTTTGTTTGATATTCTGCGTTTGCACATCAACTGAGAATCCATCCGAGCGAAAGTTGGTTTGGCCTAATCCGGTAACAATAGCTGTTGATTTGGTTCGCCTAAGTTGCAATTGATGAGCTAAAAATGAGGTAATTATGTGCAATTGCGACCCAGAATCGAGCAATTCACGGCATGGCACCCATTGGCCGGAGCAATTCCTTATATTGACAACAGCAGTGGCAAGATGAACAAGATCTGCGTTTTGTTGCTGAGCTAACAGAGAGGTAAAGTGCGGCGGAACAGATTGGCTGCTAACCGATGTTTCATTTTAAGGTCCAGTAAGTGAAGCATTCACAGCGCATTGGGGTCGCGGCACGGTCGATTGCGAGTCCAGATGTAATAAGGTATGATGTTTGCTGCCACATGTGCGGCAGGCAGCTGAACTACAATTTCGCAGCTGATGCCCCTTTTTTAAACAGTTTAGGCAAAGCGATAGTCTCTTAGCTTCTCTAAGGCGGTTCTGGGGCGTTAAATTCGCAAATTGACTTTTGCTTCAATCTGCTTGCTGCTGCTCAACAAGAAAGGGCGTTATAGACTTTATATGAACTTTGTGCAATTGTATAGCAAAACATGAGATACTTTAGCACAATTTCTATTTAATATGTTTATTTATTATTATTATTATTATTATATAGGGCTAACATATAATTTAAATTATTGGCTAGCGTGTTTTTTTTTTTGGGCTATGGCAGCGTTGGCCTTCAGCTCGTGTTATTCTAGACTTATTCTATGTATGTACATATTTACATTGTATCTTATTTAATTATTTAGATGCTGTATGTGGAAGTGATGTTTTATATGTTAAAGTATAGGTTAGTGTGTTTGAGGTATTGTAGGATTTTTAGCGTGTTTGATGGTGTGGGGTTTGAGAGGCATTGTATTGGGCAAGTGTTTTTAAATGTTGCGTGTCTTTGTGTTTTGAGGGAGTTGCAGTTGGCAAGTATGTGTTCTATTGAGATGTTCTGGTTGCAGTACGGGCATGTCCTGGGGGTGTGGTCAATGTAAGATTTGTGGGTAATTTTTATGTGTCCAAGTCTGAGTCTCGTTATTTTGATTTGGTCTTCGCGTGTAAGGGGGAGTTGGTTGTTTTTGAAAAGGTGATAGCTGTTGTGTTTGTTTGGATTTACATTTTGGTACCAGGTGGAAGTTTCCATTAGCTTGGTTTGTATTTTTGATTGGTGTGTTTTTTTTCATGTATTTCTGTATGTCCTTAATGTTGTAGTTGTTTTTTATTATAAGGGGTTCTTTGGCTGCGTTTTTTGCAGCAGTGTCTGCCTGTTCATTTCCCGTTATTCCAACGTGTCCGGGTACCCATAGCAGTTTGAATTTTAGGAATGTTTTTTGTAGGCTGTTTCTTATGTGTGAGCTGTAGTATTCGTTGTTGTTTGTGTTGCTTATGGAGTCGATGGCTGATAAGGAGTCCGTGCATATGCAGTATTTTCCCCTTTTGCTTTTGAGAAGATCTAAGGCTTCTGCAATTGCAATTATTTCGGCAGAAAAAACCGACGAGTAGTGTGGCAGAAGGGTTGTCTTGATGTGCGATGTTTCATGTGTGATAGCGAAAGTGGTGTTTGAATGGGTTTGGGATCCGTCTGTATATATGTATGTGTACTTGTTGCTGTCTTCCGATTTTTATACTCGATACCGAAGGTAAAGAGTATATTGGTTTTGTGCAATGTCCGTCATGGTGTCTGTCCGTCTGTCCGTCTGTCCGTCTGTCCGTCCGTATGGTTGCAAGTTTTTTCCACACCCTTCAAGCTAGAGACTTGAAACTTTCCAATTCTCTTTATCTATGGGATAGTAAATTAAAGTGTCAAGATGGGGGTTCTACGATAACTGGGGGCTGGCAAATCGATAAATTCGATAACTCAAAACCGATAAATCCACATATTTCGCACATCCTTACAGCTATAAGTACCAAATTTGGTAAGAAGATAGCTATTAGCAACCCCAAAAACTGCATCAAAATTTTGGAGCCACGCCCCCATTCCGCCCCCAGCCCCCCGTCTTTTTAAGTCAAAATAGCCCATATCTCCCACAGTTTTTGAGCTATAGCCACCAAATTTGGTGCCAAGATGGGTGATGATGACCCCCTAAAAACCGCACCAAAAGTTTGGATGCCACGCCCACCGATACTGCCCTAGCCGCCCCCATCCACCCCAACGCTTCGTCAAAAACGGGAATGCGTGTATCTTCCAGAGTTGTGGAGCTAGAGCCTCCAAATTTGGTGGGAAGATAGCTGTTAACGACCCCCAAAAATCTGCATCAAAGTTTTGGAGCCACGCCCACCCATTACGCCCCCAGCCCCCCCGCATTTTGAAATCAGAAATGGCTATATCTCCCACAGTTTTTGAGCTATAGCCACCAAATTTGGTGCCAATATAGGTGATGATGACCCCCTAAAAACTGCACCAAAAGTTTGGATACCACGCCCACCGATACTGCCCTAGCCTCCCCATCCACCCCAACGCTTCGTCAAAAACGGGAATGAGTGTATCTTCCAGAGTTGTGGAGCTAAAGCCACCAAATTTGGTAAGAAGATAGCTGGCAACGACCCCCAAAAATCTGCATCAAAGTTTTGGAGCCACGCCCTCCAATTCGGCCCCCTTTCTCCACTTTTACAATTTTCGAGCTAGAGTCACCAAATTTGGTATGAAGATAGCAATTGACATTCCACAAAGATCTGCATCAAAAATTTGGATGCCACGCCCACCCATACCACCCCCAACCCCCTTTTCCCACTTTTTACAAACTTCGAGCTAGAGTCACCAAATTTTGTATGTAGATAGCAATTGATATTTCACAAAGATCTGCATCAAAAATTTGGATGCCACGCCCACCCATACCACCCCCAACCCCCTTTCCCCAATTTTTACAAATTTTGAGCTAGAGTCACCAAATTTGGTATGAAGATAGCAATTGATATTTCACAAAGATCTGCATCAAAAATTTGGATGCCACGCCCACCCATACCACCCCCAACCCCCCTTTCCCAAATTTTTACAAATTTTGAGCTAGAGTCACCAAATTTGGTATCAAGATAGCAATTGACATTTCACAAAGATCTGCAAAAAAATTTTGATGCCACAACTACCCATACCGCCCCCAGCCCCCCCCCCCCCTTTCCCTACATTTTACAAACTTTGAGCTAGAGTCACCAAATTTGGAAGGCAAATAGTTGGTGGCATCCCCATCTGCATCGGAGAATCTTTAAGGCAGCGTACACCCCTGCCGCATCCGTACCCCTTTGCATTCAGGCCTATTTTTACCGGTTTTAATACTGGTATCGAGTATGCCGCAGTCGGTTGCGTCCGACTGCAACGTTTCTACTTGTTTTAAGTTGAATTCTGCCCGGTATATTTCTGGAGATGTGTTTTTCTTGTTGAAGTTTCTGAGGGTTGTGTCTATGTATATTCGTTTTGTGTTCCAGGGTGGTGTGGTTTGGGACGGTGGGGTAATGGGTTGGTAGGGTAAGTTGTGGGTTTTGCTGTATTCTATTATATGGTCTATTGTAGAGTTGTGTTTCTGTTTTTTTGGTGCTCGGTATGTTTTTAGAATTCTTATAATGGGTGAATTTTTTGCTGTGATAAGGGATTTAATAAGCTTGGCTGTTAGGAATTCTCTTCTGTCCTCTAGTGTGTCTGCTCGTGCTTCGTAGATGATGTTTTGGGTGGGTGTTGTTTTAAATGCTCCGAGAGCGAGTCTGAAGCCTGTGTTTATTGTGGATTTGACTGTGCGTGTGGTTGATTTTGGGCTATTTCCGTATATTGGGAGTCCGTAGTCTGCTTTTGAGGTCAGAATTGCTTTGGTAATGTCTAGAAGGGTTGCTGTATTGCAGTTAAATTTTGGGCTTGAGAGGCATTTTATTATGTTGGTTGCTTGTTTGAGTTTGTGTGTGAGTTGTTCTGTATGCGTTTTCCATCTGTATTTGTTGTTGAAGTGTAGGCCTAGTATTTTAATTGAATTTACGTTTTTAATTTGTATTTGTCCTTGTCTTGTGGTTAGGGTGCAGTTACAGTTGTGTTTTCTGCAAACATGCATGTGTTTGCATTTTGTGTTAGAGAGCATGGCTCCTGAGTAGTCATTCCAGTTTGTTATTGTGTCGAGAATCGGGACTAGATTTATGTTTGTGTTTTTGTCATTTTTTAGTTTTATTATAAGGTTAAAATCGTCCGCGTATGCGCTTAAGCTAATGTTTGGATGTTGAGTGAGCATTACGGTAAGCTTGTTGTATGCTATTACAAATAGTACTACCGAGAGGGGTGATCCCTGGGGAATGCCGTTGGAGATAGGGTGGAAAGAGGAAAAGACTGTGTGTATGCGGACTGTTGTTTTGCGGTTGCTCATGAAGTTTTTTACATAGTTTAGTATTTTTTGTCCAGTTTTCCATTCTACTAGTTGGTCGAGGATTGTGTGGATTCCTATTTTGTCGAAGGCTCTCGCAAAGTCAAGGGATATAATTGATGCGTTGTTTTTTTTGAAGATGCATCTAGCTAGTAGATGGTCTACTAGGAGTAGGCTGTCCATAGCTGATTTCCCCTTTTTAAAACCAGTTTGGCTGTTATGGATGAGTTTATCATTAGAAACAAACCACCACAGCCGCTTTGCTATTATTTTGTCTAGGATTTTTGAAAGGCATGGGTTAAGTGATATGGGTCGGTATGAGTTTAGTGAGGTTTTGTCTGAGCTGGGTTTTGGGATTGGGATTGTTATGCTGTTTTTATAGGCTTGGGGGATGTAGTTGTTTAGTATGGCGTTCTGTAGGTTTATAATTCTGTTTATTGTTTTTTTGTCAAGATTTTTTATCATAGTATAGTTAATTCTGTCCAGTCCAGGTGTGCTACCTTTGAGTGTGTTTAGTGCTGCTGTAAACTCGATAAAGGTTATTGGCTTTTCAATTTCTAGTGCTCTTCTTTTTGGGAGGTAAGTGTGATTGTGTATGTTGTTCAGCGCTGTGTGTTTTGCGTTTGTGAATTTGGTAGTAAAGTTATGGTCGGATGCTGCTTCCGAAAAGTTTTCGCAAAAAAGCTCTGCAATTTCTTGTTTGTTGGGATGGTGTGTATTTGTGTTGGGTTTAAGAATGCAGTGCATGTTTTTTTGAGGGTTAAGTCCGCAAAATCTTCTGATGTTGCTCCAAATTTTTTTTGGTGGGGTGTCTGGGGCTATTTGCTCAGTGAATTGCTTAGTGCAGTTGTTTTTTTGAGTTTTTTAGGGTTAGTCTAAATAATGCATTAGCTTTTTTATATTGTACGACGTTTTCTGTTGTAATGTTTCTTTTAAGTCTGTGCCATCTTCTTTTTTTTTCATCTCTTAGTGTTTGAAGTTCTTTACTCCACCAGGGGACATTGTGAGCGTGTGTCATAGGGTGTGTTTGAGGAATTGTTCTGTGGGCGCTGGTGATTATTATTTTGTGTATTGTGGCTGTTTCTTTGTTTATGTTTGTGCTTGTTGGTAACTGTGAGGAGTATTCTTCTGTTAGTTTAGAGAATTGTTCCCAATTAGCTTTGTCAGTGATGAATTTAGGTTTGGCTGTTAAATGTTGTGTGTTTGTTGTCGTGGAGGAGAAAAGGGATATTATGATTGGGAAGTGGTCGCTGCCGTAGAGATCGTTTTCTGTTTGCCATGTGCTGTCGATTTTGAGTATAGGGCTGCTAAAAGTTAGGTCGATATTCGTTAGTGTGTTGTGGGTGCTGAGATGTGTTGGAGATCCGTCATTTAGTAGGATGTAGTTCGATTGGGCTATGAACTTTTCTATAAGCTTTCCTCTAGCGTTGTTTGCATTTGAGCCCCAGTTTTTGTGCCAACTGTTGAAGTCGCCAGTGACTAAAGTAGGTATGCGTGATGGTTCTAGAACGGCTTGGAGGTTGTTTAAAGAGAATTTTTTGTTTGGCGCTATGTATGCCGATATCAGTCTGAATTTTTGTTTGGATGTGCATTCTACGCAGATTGCGTCAAAGTCGTCGTTTAGGGTAATTTCTTGTGTGTGTAGAGATTTGTGAATTAGAAACGCTACGCCTCCGTGAGAGTGGGCAGTGTTTTTTGTTAACAGTTGATAGTTAGTAGGAATAGGTGTGTGGTGGGTGTTTTTTATGTGTGTTTCTTGTAGGGCTATAATGTGCGGTGTATGTTGAGTTATTAATATTTGTAGTTCGCTGTAGTTGTTGAAATATCCGTTGATGTTCCATTGAACGATTTTAATTGTCATTTTTGTGTTTTTTTTTTTTTTTTTGAATAATTAAGTGGTTGTTGTTCCTACAGCTTGTG
This sequence comes from Scaptomyza montana, assembly GCA_018904305.1. Taxonomy (NCBI): domain Eukaryota; kingdom Metazoa; phylum Arthropoda; class Insecta; order Diptera; family Drosophilidae; genus Scaptomyza; species Scaptomyza montana. Next base: position 845,216 of record JAEIGR010000023.1, read on the forward strand.
GGAGCCCCCAATCGGTGGCCAATTGAGGGCTCTGTGTGTTGATGGGTGGGCGGCGTCCCCTCACCCCCGGTATCGCCGTGAGCGGGGGGACGCCGCCCACTCTTGGTTTTCGCTAGAGCTAAATACTGTCGCTTTCGCTGTTGTTATACTCGATACCGAAGGTAAAGAGTATATTGGTTTTGTGCAATGTCCGTCATGGTGTCTGTCCGTCTGTCCGTCCGTATGTGTGCAAGTTTTTTCCACACCCTTCAAGCTAGAGACTTGAAACTTTCCAATTCTTTTTATCTATGGGATAGTAAATTAAAGTGTCAAGATGGGGGTTCTACGATAACTGGGGGGCTGGCAAATCGATAAATTCGATAACCCAATACCGATAAATCCACATATTTCGCACATCCTTACAGCTAGAAGTACCAAATTTGGTAAGAAGATAGCTATTAGCAACCCCCAAAAAACTGCATCAATAATTTTGGAGCCACGCCCCCCCATTCCGCCCCCAGCCCCCCCGCATTTTAAAGTCAAAAAAGACTATATCTCCCACAGTTTTTGAACTATATCCACCAAATTTGGTGCCAAGATAGGTGATGATGACCCCCTAAAAACTGCACCAAAAGTTTGGATGCCACGCCCACCGATACTGCCCTAGCCACCCCAATCCACCCCAACGCTTCGTCAAAAACGGGAATGCGTGTATCTTCCAGAGTTGTGGAGCTAGAGCCTCCAAATTTGGTGGGAAGATAGCTGTTAACGACCCCCAAAAAACTGCATCAAAGTTTTGGAGCCACGCCCACCCATTACGCCCCCAGCTCCCCCGCATTTTGAAATCAGAAATGGCTATATCTCCCACAGTTTTTGAGCTATAGCCACCAAATTTGGAGCCAGGACAGGTGCTGATAACCCCCTGAAAACTGCATCAAAAGTTTGGATTCCACGCCCACCAATACTGCCCTAGCCACCCCCATCCACCCCAACGCTTCGTCAAAAACGGGAATGAGTGTATCTTCCAGAGTTGTGGAGCTAGAGCCACCAAATTTGGTATGTAGATAGCAATTGACATTCCACATAGATCTGCATCAAAAATTTGGATGCCTCGCCCACCCATACCGCCCCCAGCCCCCATTTCCCCACTTATTTCAAACTTCGAGCTAGAGTCACCAAATTTGGTATGTAGATAGCAATTGACATTTCACAAAGATCTGCAACAAAAATTTTGATGCCACAACTACCCATACCGCCCCCAGCCCCCCCTCCCCTTTCCCTACATTTTACAAACTTTGAGCTAGAGTCACCAAATTTGGAAGGAATATAGCTGGTGGCATCCCCATCTGCATCGGAGAATCTTTAAGGCAGCGTACACCCCTGCCGCATCCGTACCCCTTTGCAATCAGGCCTCTTTTTACCGGTTTTAATACTGGTATCGAGTATGCCGCAGTCGGTTGCGTCCGACTGCAACGTTTCCACTTGTTTATAAACAATTTTGTTTATTTTTTTGTATGATTTTTTGATTTTATGTTTGGGGATTGGTGGGCTTTTTCGCAGGCTATCCTTGTGAACCGTCCTCCCGTTAATGAGAACAGTTGTCCCCAAATCAGTTTGTGTTCGTTCTTCTACATACAAGGGGGTGATCTTGTTTTTGTACTTATTCTTATTTGAGTTTTTTGTTTTTAGTATGTTGGGTTTTGTGGGTTTGAGATTGGTTGCTAGAGTGTTGTTCTTGTCTTTGGAGAAAATTCGTAGTTTTAGGTCCTTTGATTGTACGCATGCTAGGTCTTTTGTGTTGACGGGGTCATCTAGGTCCATTTATTCAGTGTTGCTGTTTGCGGGTGTGCATTTTTGTGTTGTGTTGATGATGTGTGTTTGGGCTGATGTGATTGGTAAATCTATTGGTGGGTCGTGTTGTGTTATGATGTTGTTCGTTGGCGGCCTTGCGGTGCTAGAGTGTGTGGCTATTGTTCCGTTTGATGTAGTTGTGGCTCCGTTTGGTGTTGTTGTGATGCTGTTTTGTTTTGGTGTTTGGCTGGATAAGGTTTTGGCATAGCTGTTTCTTAGTTGGTGAGTGTGTCGGGTGTGGTATATGGTTAGCGCTGTTTTGTGATCTACTTTTTCTATTGTTTTTATCGCCACAAGTTCCTGTTGTTTTAGGAATGCTGGGCATTTACGGTCTTGTGGGCTATGTTTGTAATCAACTTCTGGGTTGTTAATGCAGCTTATGCAGCTTTTTTCGTTGGTACAGGTCTCGTTTTCCTCTGTGTGTGTTTTCCCGGAGCAGTTTTTGCATATTTCTTCAGGGCTTTTGCAGGTCGGTGTTGGGTGGCCGAAGCGCAGGCATTTCTTGCATCTCAGCGGCATTGGGATGTATGGGCGGACTCTGACTTGTTCGTATCCAATTCTTATTGATTCTGGCACAGTGAGCGAGGCGAAAGTGATTGTAATTAGTCCGGTTTCTACTAGATTTTGTTCTTGTTTTTTGAGTATTTTGCGGACTTCGGTCACGTTTTGTGTTTTTAATTCGTTTAATATTTCGGTTTGGTCAATGTTGCGCAGTTCGTTGCTGTATATAACTCCTTTGGATTGGTTAAGGGATTTGTGTTCAGCGACTGTCACTTCCATGTTTGCCATGTTTTTTAATTTGAGTAGTTTTATTGCTTGTATGGTGTTTTTGGTTTTAACTAATAAGAAACCGGCGCGTGTTTTTTTGCAAGATTCGACTTCTCCTCCGCATGTGTAGTCTATTGTTTTTTTAATAAGGAAGGGTGATACTTTTTCGAATGTTTCATTGTCTTTTCTATTGATCATTATGTATTTTTGGCTGTCTGTGTTTGCATATTTGGTGTAGATTGATGTTTTAAGTTTGTGAATGTCTGGCGGTTTTTCCATTGTTGTTGTATTTTGGGCTCGCGCCCTGCTCTCCGGTGTGTGTTTTTTGTTTTTGTTGGTTTTGTATTTTACGTGTTTCGTTATGTGTACTTGTTTGTTTTTCGCTAATTAGCTGATAAGAGTTTTTTTTTTATACTCGATACCGAAGGTAAAGAGTATATTGAGTTTGTGCAATGTCCGTCATGGTGTCCGTCCGTCTGTCCGTCTGTCCGTCCGTATGTGTCCAATTTTTTTCCACACCCTTCAAGCTAGAGACTTGAAACTTTCCAATTCTCTTTATCTATGAGATAGTAAATTAAAGTGTCAAGATGGGGGTTCTACGATAACTGGGGGGCTGGCAAATCGATAAATTCGATAACTCAAAACCGAAAAAACCAAATATTTCGCACATCCTTACAGCTAGAACTACCAAATTTGGTAAGAAGATAGCTACTAGCAAAAAAATGTATCAAATATTGTAGCCACGCCCGCCCATTCCGCCCCCAGCCACCCCGCATTTTAAAGTAAAGAAAACCTATATCTCCCACTGTTTTTGAGCTATAGCCACCAAATTTGGTGCCAAGATAGGTGATGATGACCCCCCAAAAACTGCATCAAAAGTTTGGATGCCACGCCCACCAATACTGCCCTAGCCGCCCCCATCCGCCACAACGCTTCGTCAAAATTCGGGAATGCGTGTATCTTCTAGAGTTGTGATGCTAGAGCCACCAAATTTGGTATGAAGATAGCTGGCAACGACCCCCAAAAATCTGCATCAAAGTTTTGGAGCCACGCCCACCCATTCCGCCCCCAGCTCCCCCGCATTTAGAAATCAGAAATGGCTATATCTCCCACAGTTTTTGAGCTAGAGCCACCAAATTTGGTGCCAAGATAGGTGATGATGACCCCCCAAAAACTGCATCAAAAGCTTGGATACCACGCCCACCGACACTGCCCTAGCCGCCCCCATCCGCCCCAACGCTTCGTCAAAAACGGGAATGCGTGTATCTTCCAGAGTTGTGGAGCTAGAGCCACCAAATTTGGTAGGAAGATAGCTGGCAATGACCCCCAAAAATCTGCATCAAAGTTTTGGAGCCACGCCCACCCATTTCGCCCCCCTTTCCCCACCTTTTACAAAATTTTAGCTAGAGTCACCAAATTTGGTATGAAGATAGCAACTGACATTCCACAAAGATCTGCATCACAAATTTGGATGCCACGCCCACCCATACCGCCCCCAGCCCCCCTTTCCCCACTTTTTACAAACTTTGAGCTAGAGTCACCAAATTTGGTATGAATATAGCAATTGCCATTCCAAAAAGATCTGCATCAAAAATTTGGATGCCACGCCCACCCATACCGCCCCAGCCCCCCTTTCCCCACTTATTACAAAATTTTAGCTAGAGTCACCAAATTTGGTATGAAGATAGCAATTGATATTCCGCAACGATCTGCATCACAAATTTGGATGCCACGCCCACCCATACCGCCCCAGCCCCCCTTTCCCCACTTATTACAAACTTTGAGCTTGGGTCAACAAATTTGGTATGAAGATAGCAATTGATATTCCGCAACGATCTGCATCAAAAATTTGGATGCCACGCCCACCCATACCGCCCCCAGCCCCCTTTCCACACTTTTACAAACTTTGAGCTAGAGTCACAAATTTTGGTATGAAGATAGGAATTGACATTCCAGATAGATCTGCATCATAAATTTGGATGCCACGTCCACCCATACCACCCCCAGCCCCCCTTTCCCCACTTTTTACAAACTTCGAGCTAGATTCACCAAATTTGGTTTGAAGATAGCAATTGACATTTCACAGAGATCTGCATCAAAAATTTTGATGCCACAACTACCCATACCGCCCCCAGCCCCCCCTTTCCCCACCTTTTACAAATTTTGAGCTAGAGTCACCAAATTTGTAAGGAAGATAGCTTGTGGCATCCCCATCTGCATCGGAAAATCTTTAAGGAGCGTACACCCCTCCCGCATCCGTACCCCTCTGCAATCAGGCCTCTTTTTACCGGTTTTAATACTGGTATCGAGTATGCCGCAGTCGGTTGCGTCCGACTGCAACGTTTCCACTTGTTACTGTTGTATCGTGCTCAACGCATCATCACATTGATACCTACTTACTTGCACTCCACATTGTTCTGCTTTTGCACAACAATTTTCTAAAAAAAAATTTTACATCTTTGAAAAATGCTTGTTTGCTGCAGCAGCAATTGCAAAATGGTTGGCTCAACCAATCAAGATTTTATTGTTTGAGGATTGTGCGACAACATGATCCACATGAAATGTGCTGGTTTTGCTGCCAAAATTAAAGATTGCCTTCTTTGCTGACACAGGCATTAAATGGTACTGTGAGTCCTGTAAGGAGATCTTCGAGGCAACATGAGGCCTTCAAAGCTTTGCATGTGGCATTGAATAACCTGCAAGCAGCTTTTACAGAGCTTGAGTTTAATTTCAAAAATGGCAAGGTGTTGAATGAATCACCGAAGCGAAAAAGACTTCGGGTCCTAATCCTAGAATCGATCTCCCAACGGGTCCTATTGCAAGCCCGTTAATGTTATTTAACTCGCCGGCAAGGAACCCCGATCCTATTCATGAGCCCGGCTCAACAATGTGTGTGCCTCTTAATCCTACTGTAGGTACATCTGGGGCTCACAAGCCTCTGGTTGTTGTGCCATTTAATAAATTTATATTTGTGTCCAGGCTGGCATCCGATACTACATCGGATGGTTTTTCAGCTTATGTTAAAAGAAAAATTGATTCCCCTCTCATTATTGTTCAGAAGTTTAAATTTAAACACGCCTGAAGCATATCTTCTTTCAAGTTGAGCGTGCCGCCTGAACTTTTTTGGACGATTTGTTCGGAAAAGTTCTGGCCGCAGCAGCTTGTTGTAAAGGAGTATGAGAAAAGGCGACTTAATAATAATAAGGGTATTAGGGTTAGTTGTGCACCGCCTGTTAGCCACCCGGTTGCCTCCACCTCGGTGGCAAAAAACTAACAAGGCTACTTAGTTTGGCCTATTAAAATGTTAGAGGCCTTAACACTTAACTTGCTAAATTATATGTTAACAGCTTATCATTTGATTCTCTTATAGTTGCACTCACGGAAACCTGGTTAAAACCCGATATTTCTGATTATTCCGTTTTTCCTTCAAAATATTATTTGTATAGATGCGATCGTGCCTCCCACAAGGGGGGTGGTGTTCTCATTGCTGACTCTTGTTATACTCGATACCGAAGGTAAAGAGTATATTGAGTTTGTGCAATGTCCGTCATGGTGTCCGCCCGTCTGTCCGTCTGTCCGTCTGTATGTGTCCAATTTTTTTCCACACCCTTCAAGCTAGAGACTTGAAACTTTCCAATTCTCTTTATCTATGGGATAGTAAATTAAAGTGTCAAGATGGGGGTTCTACGATAACTGGGGGGCTGGCAAATCGATAAATTCGATAACTCAAAACCGATAAATCCACATATTTCGCACATCCTTAGCTACAGCTAGAACTACCAAATTTGGTAAGAAGATAGCTACTAGCAACCCCCAAAAACTGCATCAAAAATTTTGGAGCCATGCCCCCCTATTCCGCCCCCAGCCCCCCCGCGTTTTAAAGTCAAAAAAGCCTATATCTCCCACAGTTTTTGAGCTATAGCCACCAAATTTGGTGCCAAGATAGGTGATGATGACCCCCCAAAAACTGCATTAAAAGTTTGGATGCCACGCCCACCAATACTGCCCTAGCCGCCCCCATCCGCCCCAACGCTTCGTTAAAAACGGGAATGCGTGTATCTTCCAGAGTTGTGGAGCTAGAGCCACCAAATTTGGTAGAAAGATAGCTGGCAATGACCCCCAAAAATCTGCATCAAAGTTTTGGAGCCACGCCCACCCATTTCGCCCCCCTTTCCCCACCTTTTACAAAATTTTAGCTAGAGTCACCAAATTTGGTATGAAGATAGCAACTGACATTCCACAAAGATCTGCATCACAAATTTGGATGCCACGCCCACCCATACCGCCCCCAGCCCCCCTATCCCTTCCTTTTACAAACTTTGAGCTAGAGTCACCAAATTTGGTATGAATATAGCAATTGACATTCCAAAAAGATCTGCATCAAAAATTTGGATGCCACGCCCACCCATACCGCCCCAGCCCCCCTTTCCCCACTTATTACAAACTTTGAGCTAGGGTCAACAAATTTGGTATGAAGATAGCAATTGATATTCCGAAAAGATCTGCATCAAAAATTTGGATGCCACGCCCACCCATACCGCCCCCAGCCCCCTTTCCACACTTTTACAAACTTTGAGCTAGAGTCACAAATTTTGGTATGAAGATAGCAATTGACATACCAGATAGATCTGCATCATAAATTTGGATGCCACGTCCACCCATACCGCCCCCAGCCCCCCTTTCCCCACTTTTTACAAACTTTGAGCTAGAGTCAACAAATTTGTAAGGAAGATAGCTTGTGGCATCCCCATCTGCATCGGAAAATCTTTAAGGCAGCGTACACCCCTCCCGCATCCGTACCCCTCTGCAATCAGGCCTCTTTTTACCGGTTTTAATACTGGTATCGAGTATGCCGCAGTCGGTTGCGTCCGACTGCAACGTTTCCACTTGTTTTTCCTCTGAACAGATTCATTCTCATGATCTTCCGGACATAGAGTTTGAAAATGTAGGGGGGCTTCGTTGTAGAGTTTAAGGACTTCTGTTAATATAAGCTGATCGTCGGATTGAAAACACGTTGAGGCTATAATGTTAAATCGGAATTTTTATTGACCTGTTGACTACACGTAACTTCTGTGTTACACTTGTAAAGAAATACTAATTACTACAGCCTCTGCTTCAAGTAGCTGAAGCCTCTGTTAAAGGCTGCCGTCGGCTAGAAGGCTCGGCTTGTGGTGAGTTTCTAGTGACGGCAGCAGTGCTGCGCGGTTGGCGCATTTTCCGCTGTTTGGCATAAACATACTCCCTCCCTTTGCAAGGATTGCAAGACTGAGACGGAAGCGGGGATCGAAAATTATGCCGGGATGCACGCTGGAGTTATGCTGGACACGATCCCGAGAGCATCCAACCAAATATGGTGTTTTGTGCCACCGGAAGACCATTCTGGCCGGGAACTAGTCCTGGTACCAAGATACAAATCAGCCCCTAGCACCAGGGACACATTATAAAGAGAGGCTTTAGGGTGTAAAATAAAGAACACTGGCACGTCTGTACCTCTTGACTTTGGTTTGATGAATATCTCTTTATTTTAAAGGCCTGTACGCAGACGCCCGTACAGCTCCCGTACAGCAAAAACTTCATACAGCTTCAGTACAGTACTTACATTTTAGGTCTGCAGTTCTGTTAGCTACTGCTGGTACGGTAGTGTTGAACAATGAAAATGTTAAAATGTTATGTTAAAATGCTACGGGCAGTAAATAGCTTTCAGCAGTTATTTACGGTTGTAAAAAATGCAACAACATGTCGGGCATGAGCCGGCTTATACATTTTTCGGATAATATTAACAAAGTTGACCTAATTCAGGCTCCAATAGAGCCATACTTATTGTTTTGGCAGTCATTGCTGCGCAAGAAGTAATAAATAAAAATATATAAATTAATTAATAAGATACAACTTAAGTAACATATAAACTGGATTGTACTGCCACTGATCTATTGCAGGGTATAGATTATTAAGGTGAATTTGCTTTGAGTTTTTTGAGTTGTTTCAGTCATGTTTAGCATAATCTTTGGTAATCTCAGCTCTGCCCATCAAATATGGGTTCACTAAAATGCAACCGCCAGAAGCAGGGCGTTAGCTGTACTCAAACACAAAAGTAGCGCGCGAATCATTATTTTGAAATCAAGTGTACAAAACACAGTTGCATTTCCGATTTATTTACAAAAAACAATTAGCCTACCGCCACAATATGTGAATTTTTCAACACTTGTCGTTACAGTCGTAAAACTCATGTGTACGGTACGGGAGCTGTACGGGGCTAATCGAGAATATTGCTATTAGCCATGCGTACAGGCCTTAAATCAAAAGAATTCTTAGCCTAAATACATAATTGGGTTGCTTATGTCTAAAGCTCTGTCGCAGCAGAGTGGCTTATCTATATGTATGTTTGTGTATTAATTTGATCGCCGGCTGCAGCGGTCAAGAGAGAGAGAGAGAGTTGTAGTATATGTATGAATGGGCAAGCACTGGCTCGTATAATTCAACCATGCCTGGCTGGCAAATCGATAAATTCGATAACTCAAAACCGATAAATCCACATATTTCGCACATCCTTACAGCTAAAACTACCAAATTTGGTAAGAAGATAGCTACTAGCAACCCCCAAAAAACTGCATCAAAAATTTTGGAGCCACGCCCCCCTATTCCGCCCCCAGCCCCCCCGCGTTTTAAAGTCAAAAAAGCCTATATCTCCCACAGTTTTTGAGCTATAGCCACCAAATTTGGTGCCAAGATAGGTGATGATGACCCCCCAAAAACTGCATCAAAAGTTTGGATGCCACGCCCACCAATACTGCCCTAGCCGCCCCCATCCGCCCCAACGCTTCGTCAAAAACGGGAATGCGTGTATCTTCCAGAGTTGTGGAGCTAGAGCCACCAAATTTGGTAGAAAGATAGCTGGCAATGACCCCCAAAAATCTGCATCAAAGTTTTGGAGCCACGCCCACCCATTTCGCCCCCCTTTCCCCACCTTTTACAAAATTTTAGCTAGAGTCACCAAATTTGGTATGAAGATAGCAACTGACATTCCACAAAGATCTGCATCACAAATTTGGATACCACGCCCATCCATACCGCCCCCAGCCCCCCTATCCCTTCCTTTTACAAACTTTGAGCTAGAGTCACCAAATTTGGTATGAATATAGCAACTGACATTCCAAAAAGATCTGCATCAAAAATTTGGATGCCACGCCCACCCATACCGCCCCAGCCCCCCTTTCCCCACTTATTACAAACTTTGAGCTAGGGTCAACAAATTTGGTATGAAGATAGCAATTGATATTCCGAAAAGATCTGCATCAAAAATTTGGATGCCACGCCCACCTATACCGCCCCCAGCCCCCTTTCCACTTATTACAAACTTTGAGCTAGAGTCACAAATTTTGGTATGAAGATAGCAATTGACATTCCAGATAGATCTGCATCATAAATTTGGATGCCACGTCCACCCATACCACCCCCAGCCCCCCTTTCCCCACTTTTTACAAACTTCGAGCTAGATTCACCAAATTTGGTTTGAAGATAGCAATTGACATTTCACAGAGATCTGCATCAAAAATTTTGATGCCACAACTACCCATACCGCCCCCAGCCCCCCCTTTCCCCACCTTTTACAAATTTTGAGCTAGAGTCACCAAATTTGTAAGGAAGATAGCTTGTGGCATCCCCATCTGCATCGGAAAATCTTCAAGGCAGCGTACACCCCTCCCGCATCTGTACCCCTCTGCAATCAGGCCTCTTTTTACCGGTTTTAATACTGGTATCGAGTATGCCGCAGTCGGCTGCGTCCGACTGCAACGTTTCCACTTGTTTTTCCTCTGAACAGATTCATTCTCATGATCTTCCGGACATAGAGTTTGAAAATGTAGGGGGGCTTCGCAGTAGAGTTTAAGGACTTCTGTTAATATAAGCTGATCGTCGGATTGAAAACACGTTGAGGCTATAATGTTAAATCGGAATTTTTATTGACCTGTTGACTACACGTAACTTCTGTGTTACACTTGTAAAGAAATACTAATTACTACAGCCTCTGCTTCAAGTAGCTGAAGCCTCTGTTAAAGGCTGCCGTCGGCTAGAAGGCTCGGCTTGTGGTGAGTTTCTAGTGACGGAAGCAGTGCTGCGCGGTTGGTGCATTTTCCGCTGTTTGGCATAAACATACTCCCTCCCTTTGCAAGGATTGCAAGACTGAGACGGAAGCGGGGATCGAAAATTATGCCGGGATGCACGCTGGAGTTATGCTGGACACGATCCCGAGAGCATCCAACCAAATATGGTGTTTTGTGCCACCGGAAGACCATTCTGGCCGGGAACTAGTCCTGGTACCAAGATACAAATCAGCCCCTAGCACCAGGGACACATTATAAAGAGAGGCTTTAGGGTGTAAAATAAAGAACACTGGCACGTCTGTACCTCTTGACTTTGGTTTGATGAATATCTCTTTATTTTAAAGGCCTGTACGCAGACGCCCGTACAGCTCCCGTACAGCAAAAACTTCATACAGCTTCAGTACAGTACTTACATTTTAGGTCTGCAGTTCTGTTAGCTACTGCTGGTACGGTAGTGTTGAACAATGAAAATGTTAAAATGTTATGTTAAAATGCTACGGGCAGTAAATAGCTTTCAGCAGTTATTTACGGTTGTAAAAAATGCAACAACATGTCGGGCATGAGCCGGCTTATACATTTTTCGGATAATATTAACAAAGTTGACCTAATTCAGGCTCCAATAGAGCCATACTTATTGTTTTGGCAGTCATTGCTGCGCAAGAAGTAATGAATAAAAATATATTTATTAATTCATAAGATACAATTTAAATAACATATAAACTGGATTGTACTGCCACTGATCTATTGCAGGGTATAGATTATTAAGGTGAATTTGCTTTGAGTCTTTTGAGTTGTTTCAGTCATGTTTAGCATAATCTTTGGTAATCTCAGCTCTGCCCATCAAATATGGGTTCACTAAAATGCAACCGCCAGAAGCAGGGCGTTAGCTGTACTCAAACACAAAAGTAGCGCGCGAATCATTATTTTGAAATCAAGTGTACAAAACACAGTTGCATTTCCGATTTATTTACAAAAAACAATTAGCCTACCGCCACAATATGTGAATTTTTCAACACTTGTCGTTACAGTCGTAAAACTCATGTGTACGGTACGGGAGCTGTACGGGGCTAATCGAGAATATTGCTATTAGCCATGCGTACAGGCCTTAAATCAAAAGAATTCTTAGCCTTAATACATAATTGGGTTGCTTATGGATAAAGAAAGCTCTGTCGCAGCAGAGTGGCTTATCTATATGTAAATTAACCGAATTCAGGGTTATGATTGAGGAGACTTGTGGATTTTGATCGGCGAGGCGACGACCGTCGCGATTTATTCTCAAAGTACAACTAAAGTCTAAGTACATTCTTTCTTATATTTAAAGCTAGCCCTGTCCCTAAGAAATGCTGATCCAGCGCCTCGTGCAGAGTGTCGGGTGGCCGCTGGTATGTCGCAAGGCATTTGTCTGCAACATTGTCGTTGACTCTTGTCGTTGAGCAATATCCGCTGGCTGTTAGTGCTGACCTTGCATTTGTATCACGCCAACTAAGCGTGGTCGCTTTGGCAACTTATGTGTTGCTGGGTGATCGTGTTAACTCCTCCCTTGCTTAAATGAAGGACGTCCTCGGACTTCTTGAAACCGTCAATGATGACTTGAATATCGTGTTGGCGTTGGACCTTCCGGTGTTTCTGGTAAAGCTTTGAGAAGGTATAACAGATGACTAAAAAAAACGATCGCAGCCACTCCGGATATGATAGGTCGCTCTATAAGTCCCTCTTCTATTTTGCCGATATAGCGAAGGTTTTCCATGTTTAACTTCTGCAGGTAAGGCAAGCTCAATATTTCTTGGTGGCCTGTTATGTTAAGGAGCGTTGATGCGGCTGGCACTGGGGATTTTTTAACAAAGCTTCTTGAGTTCCGGAATACAGAGTTGTTCACCTTTATTTCCTCATCGAATGTAATGAGGAATGTTCCCGTTACCAGCTGTTCGTTGATTGTAGCTGTTCTGTCATTAATGATGATAACACCGTCATCGATGATGGTTAAGGGCTCAAGGTGGCTCGGACGAGTAGTACAGTGTGCAGTGCCTCCAGAGTGAAGCTGTTGTGCGCATGTTTTGTAGGGCAATTTTTTACAGAATGTTGTTGTAAGGGTAGTTCTGCAATTTCCAATCGGAACTACTTGGTTACCGCAGTCGGCTATGATGTTGTTTTCCGCAAAATTGAGAATAGTGCCATCATATTGAACAGGGTGTAAAATTATTTTTTTTTTTTACAAGCTAAGTTAGGCTTAGGATATTTTATTATAAAATGTAAAAAGTTATTGTTTAATAGGACTTTAATTTGGGCTACTTCCATTAGGTCAGTAACAGTAATATTGGTAGAGTGTTCATTGATTATGTTGTTTAAATCGTTGGAGTCTAAAATTGCGGGATTAATTATTCCAATTTTTGTAAGTGTGACCGACAACATCAAGACTTCGAGTTCAGCAATTATAATCCTATTTCTTGACAGCAAAGTTTCGTATAAATGTTCTGTATTAATTTGTTTTGCTTTTGCATTTTTTATTAAAATATTTACTGTATTTGTTAGTGCATTTATTTGTTCTTGAGTCTTTGTGTTAATATTTATCTGTCTGTTCTCTGATTCTATAAGCTCTTTTTGTGTGAATTTCAAGTTCTCGAAATCATCGAAATCTGGAGTGCCGGCTACGAATTTTAATGCAGTGCCTATTAGGTTGATACTTCTAGCATGTCTATGGTGTACGTTTACTGTTGCTATGAGAGCTTTAATGTGTCGTAAGTCTGAATCTAATATCTGTCTCACATGTGATTGTGGGAAATGGTTTCTTAGTTGTTCCGTATCTTTTACTATTGCTGAGTACATGGTTAGGTTAGTTGAATGTTTTAGGTATTGGAAGTCCTTCCAAATAGTTACGTCTCCGTCCCTAATCGGTATGTAGTTCGAGTTGGTGTAGTCCGTTATTTTAGCTGTTATTGGTATGGCGAGAAGAAGTATTGTCCAAATCCTATTGTATCAATAAAGAAAAAGTAGGAAAGATAATATTACTGTTTTTACCTCAAGTTGTCTTTATGGACCACCCTCCCTTTAATTAAGACTGTGGTTCCTAAGTCCGCTTCCACTGTTTCCTCAGTGTACAAGGTCGTAAGTATATTTCTCAGTCTCGTGTTTGATTTTACAAGGACCTTGTCTCCTACATTGAAATTTCTGTTCTGTCTTGTCTAAGATGTCAGTTACCATGAGATCCGTATAACGGACAGTCGTTGTCGGGAATGTCTCTATTAAATTATGTTGAATTGGTAGCTCGCATAAAAATGCATTGACTACGTCTTTCTTAACCGCGTCACATACTCTCTGAATGAGTGTTTCTCTGTCTGAGAAATACAGGAGATGTCGAGTTTTTTTTTTTTTACCAAACATATTAACCGTTCTAACTGAGGCAGTTCCGCTTTCTTCTATTATTATCTGATTCCGAAAGCAGTTGACCGGTTTTTCTGTCTTCTCGATAGTGTAGGTAAGTGACAACTCGCTGTAAATTGTGACAATGTCATTGTGCTCGTCAACAAAAGCTTCCCAACGCTTAATTTTAACGTTTGGATTGCGCTCTGAGATGTCCTGTTTAATCTTTCCAACTGGAATTTCTGTGTTTAGTTCTGTGGTACATTTTTGAATATATGGGGTCTTCGTTCTCTGTCCGGATAGTAGCAATGGTATTAGTATTGTATGGAAGAGCTTCGTTTGGTTCCGAAAATACATCTGTTCGGTTTCCTAACATTATTTGAAAATTTTCCTTAATATTTTGGAGTACTTCTATATCCTCAACATATGTAAAATAAACGTTTGAACATTTTAAAAATTTGATCGGTTCGGAGCCGTTGTCAGTTATAAGATTTTTGTTTCTAAGGTCAAGTACAACGTCGGTTTGTTGAAGTAAGTCAAGTCCGATTATTCCGTCAAATGTTGTGAGGCTTGGTAGCAAAAAAAATGTTGTATTTGTATTAAAGAGGTGCATCATGCACTTCTTGTTTATGGTATTATAACCGTGAATTGATTTTACATGGAATGGTTTATTTACGGGAGTAATATTTCTTAATTCTTTTAATGGTTTAATATAATTTTTGGAAGCCCCTGTGTCTATCAAAAGTTTAATTGTTTTCCCTGCGATGACCCTTTCTATGAACGGGAGCAGGGAGTCATTTCTAAAAAATTAATTTGGTCATATTCTGTGAGGTCGTGTTCAATATTTTCTGTTTCATTCTCAGCTACTTCTGAGTATTGGTTCTCTTCGTTGTCAGGTGGAGCATAGTCCGAGACTATGTTGTTTATTCTCTGTTGTTTCGGTCCTGTATACCTTGCACTGCTATCGTTTGGTCTTTTGTTTGAATGTCCCTGACCGTTGTATGCGTCTGGTCGAGCGTTTTGTTGTTGCATTTGCCACTGATTGTTTTGCATTTGTTTATAAGGTTGACCGCCTTGTTGGTTTTGAGTGGGCTGTCTAAAACGTGAAGAGTTGTCGATCTCCATTGGTTGTTGCATTTGCCACTGATTGTTTTGTATTTCTCTATAAGATTGACCACTTTGTTGGTTTTGAATGGGTTGTCTAAAACGTGAAGAGTTGTCGATCTCCATTGGTTGGATTTGATCTTGTTTTGGTGGTTGTCTTTTGTTAAAATAGGGATTTTTACCCTCCTGGTTAGACCTAGTATCTGGTGTTACATTTCTCTCCCTAACCTGCTGTCTTTGTTCGACTTTTTGGTTTTTTTCTTCAATGTTTCGAGCAAAATTGCTAGCAAACATGTATCTCTCATGGTTAGCTTCGACTTCTTGGGCTAGTGCCAAGGCAGAGGGAAGATCGGATGGTCTTGAAGAAAAAAGAACGTCGCTTAACGACTTTCTAGTTCCCGAAATAAATACACGTAGCGCGTCTGCTCTGTATTTTTCATTCAATGGGGCAGCTACATTGTTGTCGTAGGTCATGATTGTCTTGTTTACAAGTAAAGTCAGTTTTTTCTCTACTTCGTCATAGTATTGTAGCAGAGTCATATTTCCTTGGCGGAGTGTTGACATTTCCTGCTCTATCAAATACACTGGTCGTTTGTCAGCGTATGTGAAATCTAAACGGTTGATAATTGCTTTAAAATTTAAAGGGGTATCGAAGGATGATAAGACCATGTCAGCTGGACCTTTTATCTTGTTCCTCATTATGCCAAGAGCTTGGTAATGTTTGGAGCTCCCGTCATATTTTTCATACACTTTATATGCGGTATGTGCCGCTTTTCTCCATGAAACGTACGTCTCATTTTTTCCCTCAAAGTCAGGTAAGGACTTCATAATGTCTAAGGTTTCGTTGCACAAGCTACCTATCTTGATTTCGGCCTCTTTATAAGTCTCTACCTCTGGTGTGCTGATATTTACTCTACCAAAGTGTTCTTTCATATCTTCTAGTTTTTGATTGAATCTTTGTTCTTGCACTGTAAGTGCGCTTGAGACTGCAGCCTCTACGACAGCCTTCAATTGTTCGCTAGTAAGTGCCATGTTGAAAGAGCTTTGAGCTTCAAACTGATTTTCTGAGCTTCTAAGTTTTTTGAATTTGCCTAGTAGGTCCTCTAGCTCACTATCAGACATATGTTTTATTAACACAAAGAATAAAGGATTTTTATTTCGTTTTTATATTCGGATTTTTTCCACTTGCAAGAATTTTCTAAACTTGTTGCTATAATATTTGCTGTCGGTCAACACACACAATTTTTTTTTAAAAAATTTCGTTTAATGTTTTTCTTTTTATTCTTTTAATCAAGTAAAAATGTCAATGAACACTCCACTTACATGATTTGTTTACACTTAAATTGTGCTGCTGCCGCCGGTTGATGTTCTTCGTTTTCGTTATGCTGCCGTTGGTTGATGTATTTTGTTGTTGCTGTCGCTTATTCTGCTGCTGTTGGTTAGCTATTTCGCTGCCGCTTATTAGTTGTTTTTATTATTTTTTTCGTTGTTATTGTTATGCTGCTGCTGTTGATTCTGTTTCTTCTTTTTTTTGTAATGTTCTTAGTTCTTATTCTTTTCACTTTGATTAAGTTATTTTTCACTTCGACTTAGTACGATATGTTTGTGCTGTTGTTTATTTGCACTTTAATGTAGTTTTTAGTTTTGTCCTTTTTTTTTGTTTTGTTTTGAAAAAGGAATTTTATTTTTTTAATTTTTGGTGAAACGGTCGAAGGATTTATATTCGAACACGTCGGGCGCCAATTAACCGAATTCAGGGTTATGATTGAGGAGACTTGTGGATTTTGATCGGCGAGGCGACGACCGTCGCGATTTATTCTCAAAGTACAACTAAAGTCTAAGTACATTCTTTCTTATATTTAAAGCTAGCCCTGTCCCTAAGAAATGCTGATCCAGCGCCTCGTGCAGAGTGTCGGGTGGCCGCTGGTATGTCGCAAGGCATTTGTCTGCAACATTGTCGTTGACTCTTGTCGTTGAGCAATATCCGCTGGCTGTTAGTGCTGACCTTGCATTTGTATCACGCCAACTAAGCGTGGTCGCTTTGGCAACTTATGTGTTGCTGGGTGATCGTGTTAACTTGTATGTTTGTGTATTAATTTGATCGCCGGCTGCAGCGGTCAAGAGAGAGAGAGAGAGTTGTAGTATATGTATGAATGGGCAAGCACTGGCTCGTATAATTCAACCATGCCTGCAATATAGTGGGCGTATGACAGATTGTCATGCATACTACATCTCCTTCCTTTTGAAAAATAACGTAACTTAGTGTAGTTATTTTAGTTTCTATGTTGCTATATTTATACTCGATACCGAAGGTAAGGAGTATATTGAGTTTTTGCAATGTCCGTCATGGTGTCCGTCCGTCTGTCCGTCTGTATGTTCGCAACTTTTTTCCACACCCTTCAAGCTAGAGACTTGAAACTTTCCAATTCTCTTTATCTATGGGATAGTAAATTAAATTGTCAAGATGGGGGTTCTACGACAACTGGGGGGCTGGCAAATCGATAAATTCAATAACTCAAAACCGATAAATCCACATATTTCGCACATCCTTACAGCTAGAACTACCAAATTCGGTAAGAAGATAGCTACTAGCAACCCCCAAAAAACTGTATCAAAAATTTTGGAGCCACGCCCACCCATTCCATTTCTCAACATGTTCAAATAACGGTCTCCAGTAACCGTAACGGTCTGACCGTTTTCTTCGAAGAAGTAAGGCCCGACAAGACAGCGCGATGAAACTGCGCACCACACCGTGACGCGAAGTGGATGTAATTCCTTCTCATGGAGAACCTGTGGGTTCTGAGCATCCCATATTCGACAATTTTCTTTGTTCACGTTGCCGTTTAAGTCGAAATGGGCCTCGTCAGACATAAAAAGGCAGTTCAACATGTTTTCGTCCTCATCCACCATTTGAAGCATCTTCTGGCAAAACTCCAAGCGAATCGGCAAGTCTGCTGGATTCAGTTTGTTGACTAATTGAATTTTATATGGGAATAAGTGCAAATCTTTATGGATAATTGTCTGCAATGACCGTCTGTTTACTCCCATTTCGGCAGATAAACTTCTTGTCGAAACTCTTGGATTGTTGTGTATGGCTGCAGCTACAGCAGCGATAGTCTCCTCCGTCCGAACTGAATTATTTCTACTGTAAGGTCTTCGTGCGACAGTCCCATTCTCGGCAAAATTGTTTACAAGCCTCATTATGGTCCATCGGCTCGGAGGATCGCCGCCAAATGTGCGCCTGTACTCTCTTTGAAACAAATCTACGGACTCCAGTGCGTGATAGCGACGAACTATCAAAATTCTTGTTTCAGTGTCCCAGTTGTTCATTTTCGTTAAATGTAAAGATCAATCTACAAAATAAAAAAAATCATGCAGATAACTTAATTAGAAACAAGTAAGAAGGCTCTAGTCGGGAGAGCCCGACTAGAAGATACCCTGAACCCAGTTGCAAAAAATAAATTAAATTTATATAAGATTTTGGTATACTGACTTAACTTCAATCGATTAAGCTCGATATCTCCGGTGTTTCTTAACCGATTTGGACGAAATTTTCAGAAAAGATCTATTGTTACCCATTCTTTCAACTCTCATTTTTGCATTTTCCAAATTCGATATTTTTTTGTTATCGATTCCATGTGTATATCGGAAACCAGAATAGTTATCGATAATTTTAAGCAAACTTGTTCTGCTCATGGTATAGGAGAATTTATATCCCAAATCTGAAGTCTCTAGCTCTTGTAGTCTCTGAGATCCACGCGTTCATACAGACGGACAGACGGACGGACAGACGGACATGGCTAAATCGACTCGGCTATTGATGCTGATCAAGAATAAATATACTTTATAGGGTCGGAGATGCTTCCTTCTGCCTGTAACATACTTTTGCACAAAACCATTATACCCTTATTTACCCATTTTATGGGTTAAGGGTATAAAAAAATTATAAACTTTTTATACTCGATACCGAAGGTAAAGAGTATATTGAGTTTGTTCAATGTCCGTCATGGTGTCCGTCCGTCTGTCCGTCTGTCCGTCTGTATGTTCGCAACTTTTTTCCACACCCTTCAAGCTAGAGACTTGAAACTTTCCAATTCTCTTTATCTATGGGATAGTAAATTAAAGTGTCAAGATGGGGGTTCTACGATAACTGGGGGGCTGGCAAATCGATAAATTCGATAACTCAAAAAAGATAAATCCACATATTTCGCACATCCTTACAGCTAGAACTACCAAATTTCGTAAGAAGATAGCTACTAGCAACCCCCAAAAAACTGCATCAAAATTTTGTAGCCACGCCCCCATTCCGCCCCAGCCCCCGCATTTTGAAATCGAAATGCCTATATCTCCCACAGTTTTTGAGCTATAGCCACCAAATTTGGTGCCAAGATAGGTGATAATAACCCCCAAAACTGCATCAAAGATTGGATGCCACGCCCACCAATACTGCCTAGCCGCCCCCATCCACCCCAACGCTTCGTCAAAACGGGAATGCGTGTATCTTCTAGAGTTGTGATGCTAGGCCACCAAATTTGGAAGGAAGATAACTGGCAACGACCCCAAAATCTGCATCAAGTTTTGGAGCAGCCCACCCATTCCGCCCCCAGCCACCCCCGCATTTTGAAATCAGAAATGGCTATATCTCCCACAGTTTTTGAGCTATAGCCACCAAATTTGGTGCCAAGATAGGTGATGATGACCCCCAAAAAACTGCATCAAAAGTTTGGATGCCACGCCCACCAATACTGCCCTAGCCGCCCCCATCCACCCCAACGCTTCGTCAAAAACGGGAATGCGTGTATCTTCGAGAGTAGTGGAGCTAGAACCACAAAATTTGGTAGGAAGATAGCTGGCAACGACTCCCAAAAATCTGCATCAAAGTTTTGAGCCACGCCCCCCTTTCCCTACCTTTTACATACTTTGAGCTACGTCACCAAATTTGGTATGAAGCTAGCAATTGACATTCCACAAAGATCTGCATCAAAAATTTGGATGCCACTACCACCCATACCGCCCTAAGCCCCCCCTTTCCCCACTTTTACAAACTTTGAGCTAGAGTCACCAAATTTGGTATGAAAATAGCAATTGACATTCCACAAAGATCTGCATCAAAAATTTGGATGCCACACTCACCCATACCACCCCTAGCCCCCCCTTTCCACACCTTTTACAAACTTTGAGCTAGAGTCACCAAATTTGTATGGAAGATAGCTTGTGGCATCCCTATCTGCATCGGAAAATCTTTAAGGCAGCGTACACCCCTGCCGCATCCGTACCCCTCTGCAATCAGGCCTCTTTTTACCGGTTTAATACTGGTATTGAGTATGCCGCAGTCGGTTGCGTCCGACTGCAACGTTTCCACTTGTTTTTTTGTAGCGTCTTTCATCCGCCACCCTGTATCTCCCACAGTTTTTGAGCTATAGCCACCAAATTTGGTGCCAAGATAGGTGATGATGACCCCCAAAAATCTGCATCAAAGTTTTGGAGCCACGCCCACCCATTTCACCCCCCTTTCCCCACCTCTTACAAACTTTTAGCTAGAGTCACCAAATTTGGTATGAATATAGCAACTGACATTCCACAAAGATCTGCATCACAAATTTGGATGCCACACTCACCCATACCGCCCCCAGCCCCCCTTTCCCAACAAACTTACAAATTTCGAGCTAGAGTCACCAAATTTGGTATGAAGATAGCAATTGACATCCCACATAGATCTGCAGCAAAAATTTGGATGCCACACCGACCGGTACCGCCCCAGCCTCCCTTTCCCCACTTTTACAAACTTGTAGCTAGAGTCACAAAATTTGGTATGAATATAGCAATTGACATTCCACATAGAGCTGCATCAAAAATTTGGATGCCACGCCCACCCATACCACCCCCAGCCCTCCTTTCCCACCTTTTACAAACTTTGAGCTAGAATCACCAAATTGGTAAGGAAGTCAACAAATTTGGTATGAAGATAGCAATTGAAATTTCACAAAGATCTGCATCAAAAATTTTGATGCCACAACTACCCATACTGCCCCCAGCCCCCCTTTCCACACCTTTTACAAACTTTGAGCTCGTCACCAAATTTGCAACGAAGACAGCTTGTGGCATCCCCATCTCCATCGGAAATTCTTTAAGGCAGCGTACTCCCCTGCCGCATCCGTACCCATTTGCAATCTGGTCTCTTGTTACTGGTTTTAATACTGGTATCGATTATGCCGCAGTCGGTTGCGTCCGACTGCAACGTTTCCACTTGTTTTTTTTTTTTGTGTAAGTAAAATTTTTTTGTTTTTTTTAGTTTTGTTTGCTTTTTTTTCATTTAATTCTATATATATATTTTGGATGAGAATGATTAATTAATAAAAAGTTTTAGCCTTTCTTTATGTACTTTTTGTACCTAACCTTTTCTTTCCTTTATGAAAATATTTGCTCTATCATCTATTTGTTCTACTGTATAAGGGCCTAAATATGCTGATTCTAGCTTATGGCCAGTTTCATTTCTTAATAAAACCATATTTCCTACTTTTAATTCAAAATTAATTATATTTTTATCGTAGTTTTCTTTATTTCTAATTTTATGTTTTTCTAACATTATTCTAGCTCTTTTATAAGCTTGTTCTAATCTAAATTTACTTTCTTTAGCATAATCTTCTATATTGTGCAGTGGATTAAAATTATTTATTTTATTAAAATGTTGGGGCAAATTACTTTGCTTACCAAAAACTAATTCATATGGACAATAATTATGTGCCATAGAAGGGGTCGTGTTGAAACAGTATACGAAATATTGGAGCCATACATCCCAATCGGTTTTATCGACTGAGATGTAAGAGCGTATATATTCGTTAAAAGTTCTTTCAACTGTTCCAACGGTCTGGTGGTGGTGTGCTGTAGACGTTATGTTGTCTATCTTTAAATATTTGCACATGTCATTTATAATTGAGTTTTTATATTCTGTGCCCATGTCCGTAATGAACGTTTTCATGGGGCCAAATTTTTATATGAATTGTTCAAATATTGCTTTTGCAACAGTATTGGCATTCTTGTTGGGTATTAGGATGGCTACGAGATATTTAGTTAAATCGCAAATAAGTGTAACTGCATATTCGTTACCATTTTCATATCTCAATGTATTATTGCCCATATTTATGAAATTATCTATTGAAACTTGTTTAAAGATTATTTCATGCGGTGCCAACTTTATTTCGCGTATATCATGTATACCGGCTTCCTTTTCGAGCCTTTGGAAAATTTGACCTAAGTCAATAGCTCCATTAGTATAAAGATCGCTAACATTTATTCTTGCAATGATTTTATTTCCATGTTTAAAATAACACAGCTTTTCTCTCATGTGCAAGGCCACTACTTTTCGTACGTCGTCATTCGTGATGATTTCATATACATACGTTGGGCTTAGAAGCTTTTTTAAGATTTTGCCTAAGCAAAGGTTCTTGTTCTTTTCCTGCGCAGGACCTTTCAAGACTTTATTTTGTAAATCTTTTTATTCGGATATTGTTATCCGTGATAGGGCATCTGCCATGAAATTGTCTTTACCCTTTAGATACTCCACTGTAAAGTCGTATTCTTCTTATTCGAGCCGCATGCGTGTAAGTTTAGGGTTAAGTTAATGTTATGTGGTCAGTTTTCACTGTAAAGTGTTTTCCATAAATATATGGTCGAAAATGTACTATTGCCCAGTGGATTGCTGCTAACTCTTGTTCTGTTGTGCTTTTACTACTTTCACCCTTTGTAAATGAACGAGATGCGTATGCAACTGGAAGTTGGAGTCCATTATAGTTTTGAGTTAAAACTGCTCCACACGCTTGCTTACTAGCATCCGTTATTATGCAAAATTCTTTGCTGAAGTCTGGGTATTGTAGTAATGTTGGTTGAGATAGCTTTTCTTAGGTATTGGAATGCATTTTGGCATTCAACTGTCCATTCAAAAGGAACATTCTTTTTACATAACCTTGTTATGTTCCGTGAAAATTCGGCGAAATTGTTTATAAATCGTCTATAATAGTTGCAGAATGCAACGAATCGTCTCGCGCTGTCCGCATCATGTGGGACTCGATAGTTTTTAATGACGTCGTATTTTTTGTCCTCTGGCAAGATTCCTTTATCTGTGCATTTGTGACCGAGGAAGGTTACTTCATGCATGAAAAATGAACATTCTTGCGGATGTAATTTAAGGTTGTATTTCCTACATTTGTCAAAAACATCAGTTAAGTTTTTAAACATATGTTTTTCGGAACAACTAATAACTATTAAATCATCCATATAAAGGAAAGCTTGCGAAGAATCAAGGCCAGAGAACGCTATAGTCATCATTCTCTGAAATGAATTTGGCGCTATTTTTAAACCAAATGGTAATCGCGTGAAGCGATATGAGCCATTGCTCGTTTAAAATGAAGTTATATTTCTTGAACTTTCTTCGAGTTCAATTTGATGAAAGCCTGACATTAAGTCAAGGCATGAAAAGTATTTTGCTCTATCTAGTTGATCTAATATATCATCAATTCTAGGCAGTGGAAATTTATCGGACAGTAATTTTTTATTTATCTGACGATAGTCAATTACTAATCGCCATTTTTTATTTTCTGAGCCTGGAAGGGCTTTCTTTGGGACAAGTAAGAGTGGGCTGTTGTATTCTGATACAGACGGTTCGAGAATGTTGTCGCTGATCAATTTTTCAACTTGTTTTTGTATTTCTTCTGTCTGGCTATGCGAGCTTCGATAGTTCTTAATGTACACTGGTTCATTATCTTTTAGTCTCAGTTGTTGTTTATAGAAGTTATTTGTTGTGATTGATTCGGTTTCAAGACCGAATATGTCACTATATTTGGTGCATAAATTGGTTAATTCTGACTTGAATTGTGGGGGGAAATTTTTTGCTAGCTGAGATATGACAGTTTTTTCTCTATATTCTTGATTTGTGTGAACTACATCGTAGTTCGAAAGTGATTCATGTTTTAAATTATTAATTGTAACTAATTGATCGGTACTAGTTGTATTTAGTAAACGGACAAACGTATTTTGAGATGTTGCAACTGTGTTTGCAACATATACACCTGGTTGAATTTCCTGATTTGGAATAAATACACCATCTTCTTTGGAAGTTAGCATGACTTTTCGGACAACTTGAGATCTTGCTGGCAGAAGTATTGAGTTTTTACCAGAGTCATATGTTATCGGAACATGGATCGGATATTTTAGATTATTGGGTCTAATTATAAACCAATTTTCTGATGGTTTAAAATCTAGTTGACAATTGAAATTTTTTATAAAATCAATGCCTATTATTCCATCACATGGTATAGCGAAATCTAAATCAACTATGTGAAAATTGTGTGGAATTATATATTTTCCTGTCTGAATCTCTATTGATGCTAGACCTTTGGATTTTAAAATCTCTTTACTTATGCCTTGAATGTTTATTACATTATTAGGCTGGATGTCATGAAAGACATCAGAAGTTTCTTTAAGTATTGAGATGTCTGCACTTGTATCTATTAAAAAGGTAAGTTTTTTACCTGTTGACACGTGGTCAAATGAAATAAATATATTGAGACTAAAATTAATTGTATGAACTTTAGTGTTTTCTATTGTTGGGTATCTAAAGGGTGCTCGGAATTTCCCGAGACATCTTGGGTTACTCTGACATTGTTATGACCTCTGTTTGACTTGCCATGTCCTCTAGAGTTTCCTGTATTTTGGCCTCGAGTATTGCCTCTGTTATTATTATAGTATTGTCCTTGACCGCCTCTGTTGTAAGGTCGGCCTCTATAGTTACCTCTTCCGCGGTTTCCGCCACGTTGAGAGTAATTTTGGTAGAACAATACAGCGTTGTGTTGTCTAGTTGTCTCTGTGCAACTGCTGACAAATTTGGATATCGCATCATTCATGTTATTGAATGTGGAAGCCTGCATGATAAGTTTTACCTTATCGTTAGCACAGTTTTTGGTCATTGCCTTAACTGCTTCGGCTGTACTGTATTTATTGGCCAGTTCCAGCGTTAAGCCATCGTTTATATATGCGCCTTCCAAAGCTCTTGTTAACTGCTCAACCTCTTGTGTATACTGGTTGGCAGTTTTGCTTCGTTGTTCCAAGTTGAGTAATTTGGCTGACAATACTTCTACTGACTAGCCTTTTACTGTGCTTGATAGTTTTGCAATAATTTGAGCGATCGTTTGCTCATTGCTAATCAAGTTTCTTGCGTGGCCTTTTAATTTTGTCTGTATAAGTTGTATGGCCGTTGCTTCGTGGTCACCTTTAATGGAGTCTACTAGACTTAAAGCGTCTTTGAAGCTTTGTAGATTTGCTGCTTTGCCATCGTACTCAAATAGAAGAGACGAGGCTGTTTTCAGAAAATCTACCACTGTTTGGGTCATTTTCATTGGTTTGATTTCTTCTTCAGAATCAAAATCAATCTCAGTTTCTTTGTCTGGCATTCGGTCGTCCAATACGGATGGATCGAATGTTACCGGTACACTTAGTACCGAAGGAAGAAATAGATGTAGGTCGTGTTTTGTGTCCCAGGTAATTAACGCGGATCTTAATCTGTCGATAATTTCCCTTGCTTGTAATTTGTGTGGACTTTTTAAGTGGTCATAATTTAAATGTATAAGTTCCCGACGTTCGTTAAACGTTTGTACTAATATTTGGGTATGCTTGATTAAAGTTCCGATTCGTATGGGAACATTCTTATTTAAGCACTTGTACGATTTAATGAACTCAACGCGTTTTTGTATAATCAGCTCTCTGAATTCTGTCCATTCCATGAGTTACTAATATTTATCGATGCAATAGCACCATAAGTTTAGTAACTCGACCCAAGAAGACGTTATCTTCTGCTATTTCTTTTACCATCACATATGGCAAAGTGGATAGCACTATACCTTTTTCTTTTATACTGCAGTGGTATAGTGGGCTAGTAATTCTATTATACGAGTCCACGTAGGCGTACTCAAAATCAGATATCGAAATTTATTCGTGAAATTGATTTAGTACACAAATTGCTCGTATTATGAACTCTGGGTCTCTTTGATATGTATCTTGTGCATTCAATGGACATTTTTTGTTATATGTCTGCGTATATATCAGATAGTTGCTGGTACTCATTGGCTCCATAGATAAAATTGCCCATACTTTGTTTGGGAAATCTGGGTCTTTGTTAAGCATACGTTGTAACAGAGTTTTTATTCTGATACTTTGAGGTATATCCATCATACAATAATATATATATATATAAATTTAATTTAGTCAAAACTTTATTAGTACACCCAACTCTTTTTTTACTCGGTTTTTTTTACACGGTTTTTTTAAACGGTTTTGAAGTTACACTGTTGAAAAAAAAATTTTCATCATTTTGTTTTGTTTGTTTTTACCACACTTGGCAAATGAAAAATTGTATGTGCTACTTAACATTTTTGTGTTTCTTTTGGCTGCAAATTCTATAATCGTTCTTTCAATCGCTGGCTCGTAAAGCACCGTTATTTTCTCTATAACAGACAAGAGCAAAAAAAATTTTTACTTGCTACCGTAGTGTTGCCATGTTAGCTTATTTTAAGCTAAATTTAGCATACATATAGAAAAGCTTATAAAATTTGCAATAATCACATAGGATCTTCAATATATAGCTTATTTCTGGATGAGTCAATTGATATCAATGTGACTAACTTACTAGGTAAACAGCTCATTCTAGGTTATTTTTTCTTTAATCTAGCTTATGGTGTCTGCCAAAATCTGGCAGCATTGTTGCTGCGGCTCTTGTCTTCTTATCCCTTTATCTCGCTTGCGGTCCCTGCTATAAATACTAATCAGTGGAGTTAATTTTATTTATTGGACGTAGATGTACTAACGAACAGTACAGTCAAGTGGTCCAACGATACCAAGCACCGGCTTGTTAACGCGCGGACCCACGCACAAAGCGACCCACCTCCCGCCCATCCGACCGAGGGGCGCTCCGCTTATCGTGCGGTTACGATGATCGCGAACATGTAGACAAATGACTGTGTATTAAGTGGGAAAGATCGTTATAAATAGAACACAGAATACGAAAAGGGTTATGAAGAGCATAATTAGAATTACAAGTTTGAAGAGATATAGGTACAAAATTTCTAGTATTTCTAATAGGAACAGCAAAGTTAATTTGGTTAATTAATTCAGAAGAATCAATTTCACCATTAATTAATTTGTGAAAAAAGGAAAATGAGAGCATTATTCTACGATCACTCAGAGAAGGAAGATCTATTAGTAAAAGTCTACTACGATAAGACGGCAAATTATTGTTAGTGTCCCAGTTAAGACCACTAAGTGCGAAGAGCAGAAATTGTTTTCGTACCGATTCTATTTTATTCTGATGAATTTCGTATTTCGGAAACCATATACAAGATCCATATTCCAGAATCGGTCGTACAAGAGAAGTATACAGAGTTTTTGTTAAGTAGGGATCGTTAAACTCCTTCGACCAGCGCTTAATGAACCCCAAGACACCAGATGCTCGATTGGAAATTGAAGAAATATGCTTGTCAAACTTAAGCTTTGGGTCCATAACGATGCCCAAATCGTCAACCCATTCAATTCTATCCAGTGGTTTGTTGTCAAGAAAATAAATATTAAAAAAGGGCAAATATCTAAAAAATGACATTACTTTACATTTACTGCAATTAAGATTTAAAAAATGTACTTTACACCACATTTGAAAGTTGTCTAAATCTCTTTGAAGCTGTTGAGCAGCAAGGGGAGTTGCAGCCGACGTGCATAATTTTACATCATCAGCGTACATCAAAACCCGAGAGAACTTTATAACTGATGGAAGATCGTATAAACAAAATAAATAACAAAGCACCAAGATGACTACCCTGTGGAACGCCTGAAGTGACCTGAACCGTCTTGGAAACGGACCCTTTAAATAAAACCCTCTGAGTTCTAAGAGTTATGTAGTCTTTCGCTCATTCGCTTTGCATCGCAACGGACGTGTTTTTTTTATGCGCTTCGCTTTTTGTACTATTGTGCGTTTTATTTCTGCTATTAATTTCGCGTCTTTGTGTAAACTAATAGTTTTGTGACTTTGTGTTTTGTCGGTTTGCCTAAACCCAAAGTGGACAGTAAATTAACAATTTAATTTGCATTTGTTTTAAAGTGATTCCAAACACAACAACAAACTGCAGTCCAGCATACTGAAAAATTTGCTCAACTTGCTGCCGCCTGCGTTTGTTTTGTTTTTGTGTTTTTACGCTCACTCTCTCTCTCTCTTTTTTTTCAAGCGCTTCGCTCCCGGTGCATTAAACCGTTTCTTGATCGTTTACTCTAACGCGCTCTTTTGTGTTGGTGTTGGTCGCGGTCAAACTTTTCTCCGTTGCTTGTTGCTTTCGGTGGTCGCGCTCGCGCCGTTTTTGTTTGTGAAGCTGTGAAGTAAGTTTTGTTTGTAGCTTTACTATTTGCACATTAGGGTGGACCTGTATTTTAATCATAACAATTTTCTGCAGCGATATTTTTTTATTTTTTATTTGTATTTTTCTTTTCTTTTAATAAATTAAATAAAAATGTCTGTCTGCTGCTATGCGAATTGTCAAGTCCGCGCAAACTCTAAAATGGGTTTTGTCTGCTGCTGGATGTGCACAAATGTTGCTCATGAGCAATGTGCTGGCATTAATGGCCGTATCTCCGACCTCATGAAGGTTACTAATTTAGAGTGGCCGTGTTGGTCATGTTTGGAGAAAAAAAAGACATTGCAAGCTTTATAGAAACTCAACTTGGCTTAGAGGGCGTTTTCTGCCAGTTGAATAAACTGTGTGAAAAATTCTCATCGGTTCAAAGAAACCTTAACGAGAAAAATCTCGTAATGGATTCTCCAAAGCGTAAAAAGGCCAACGTTGGGCAGTTATCGGGCTCTGTGATGTCCGAAAATACTCCAAACGCTCCGATACCACAGTGTAAAGTAAATAAAGTAAATAAAAATCTTCACGTCCCTCCTACTAAAATTATCGAGAATTTAGATGATATACCAATAACTCCCATGGATATTGTGTTATCTGATCCCGATCCTTCGGTTCCTTTGGTGGTTAGTAGTGTTGATGTTAATCAACAAAAAAACTCTATCAAACTGAAAGAGCCAAATATTCAATTATCCGAGACTGAGTCTTCCAAACCAGCCTCAGTGGAGGATATAATTAAAAATTTATTGCTATTCCACCTAAAAAACAAATATTTGTTTCAAGGCTTCCCCCTGATTTAACATCAGATGATGTCAAGGTCTATATAAAGGCCAAATCGAATGCCAATTTAACGGTGGAGAAATTCAAATTTGCTTATGATCGGAACATTTCGTCTTTTAAAATCAGTGTTTCGAATCAAGATTTTTGCACTATATGCTGCAAAGAATTTTGGCCAGAACACATAATTGTGAAAGAGTATACTGCAAGGAAGAAAAAAATCGGCCCCCGATTGTATCTACCCTTCCGGTGGTTGGATCTAAGGTAACTCTGCCAATTACTGATAGTTCAAAAAACTAACATCCTCCTTCTTACTTGGCTATCAGAATGTAAGAGGTCTTTGTAGTAAACTCACTAGTTTATACCTTAATAGTCTTTCTTTCGCTTTCCATGTCATTGCCTTTACTGAAACGTGGTTAAGGCAAGACATTCTCAATTCCGAAATTCTATGTAGTACATATTCTATTTACAGAAAAGACCGTACTCTTCGGCGTGGTGGTGGAGTGCTTATTGCTGTGAATGTAGACTTTCCTTCTGAAACTGTCGAATTAGATAGTTCTTTTGATATAGAGTTTATTGCTGTAAAGCTTAATATTTACGGTATTAACATTTTTATCACTTGTTCGTATATACCTCCTTCCTCTGATCTCTCTATCTATGAGACACATCTATCTGCTATCCATTCTGTCTCTGCCTTGCTTTCTGATCGCGATTTTCTTGTAGTTCTTGGTGATTTCAACATTGCTGAAGCTACTTGGATTTCTTCTCCTGACTCTGGTGCCCTGACTCCCGCGGCCCCGAATGAATTTTTTAATCGACCTACTTGGGATGTCATTGAGTCAAATTAATGCTATCCCAAATTCTCTTAATAAAATGCTTGATCTGATTTTTGTTTTGGATTCATCATCTTCATCCGTTTCCCGTTCCCGGCCTATATCTTATCCCGAAGACTTATACCATCCTACGTTGGAGCTATTGATTAACTTACCTTCCCGGACGCGTTGCAATATCAAGATGCCTTTGAGTCGAGTTCGTCAATTTCGGAATACTGATTTTGAGGGACTCGCTCTGCTTTTATCCCAAACCCTCTACGAGTCTGACGACTTGGACGTGTCAATCAGTATTTTTTATAATACCTTACATTCTTTATTTGATTTATGTGTCCCGGTTGGTAAGCTAAACAGGTCTAACAAACCTGTGTGGTTTACCCGAGAGTTGACAATTCTCAAAAATCGTAAATCTAAACTCTACAAGAGATTTAGAAAAAACGGCTCATCGGTAGCCTATTCTGCATACTTGATTGCTCGTGCCAGTTTTGATATCTTAAATAACCAATGTTATAAGAATTACCTGACTCGGTGTAGATTACAGTTTCAGCAGGATCCAAAGCGGTTTTTTGATTTTGTTAATGCGAAACGTAGGTCATCGACACTCCCAACGGAAGTATTCTTTGAGGAAACAAAGGCCAATTCTGATCAGGAGATTGCAAATATATTTGCCCAATTTTTTCAAACGACTTATAGCTCATTTCAATCTCAAGTCGATTTGCCTTACCCTTATCGGGTTAATGGCTCGAATCGCATCTTTGGACTGAAAATCACTGAAAACTCACTTTTAAATAATCTACATGGTTTGAAACCTATATTTTCCCCAGGACCTGACGGAGTGCCAAGCTGCGTGCTTAGACACTGTGCTCATGGTCTTTTAAAGCCGTTGCTTAAAATGTTTAACTTGTCCCTGGAGTTAGGCTCCTTTCCAAAAATTTGGAAAGAGTCATTTATTATTCCTCTCCATAAAAAAGGAAACAAATCTAATGTTCAAAATTATAGGGGTATCTCCAAGTTGTCTGCTATTCCTAAGATTTTTGAAAAATTAATAACCTCCCATCTTCAACACCTTTGCAAATCTATTATTTCACCGTGCCAGCACGGATTTATGAAACAAAGATCTACTACCACTAACTTGTTAGAATTTACTTCATTTGTTATCAAGGGTTTTCAGGACAAATTGCAGACTGATGTTATTTATACTGATTTTAGTAAGGCTTTCGACTCTGTAGATCATCGTCTTCTTATACATAAACTAGAACTCTTGGGCTTTTCAAATATTCTAGTTCTTTGGATTAAAGACTACCTAACTCTTAGAACTCAGAGGGTTTTATTTAAAGGGTCCGTTTCCAAGACGGTTCAGGTCACTTCAGGCGTTCCACAGGGTAGTCATCTTGGTCCTTTGTTATTTATTTTGTTTATAAACGATCTTCCATCAGTTATAAAGTTCTCTCGGGTTTTGATGTACGCTGATGATGTAAAATTATGCACGTCGGCTGCAACTCCCCTTGCTGCTCAACAGCTTCAAAGAGATTTAGACAACTTTCAAATGTGGTGTAAAGTAAATTTTTAAAATCTTAATTGCAGTAAATGTAAAGTAATGTCATTTTTTAGATATTTGCCCTTTTTTAATATATATTTTCTTGACAACAAACCACTAGATAGAATTGAATGGGTTGACGATTTGGGCATCGTTATGGACCCAAAGCTTAAGTTTGACAAGCATATTTCTTCAATTTCCAATCGAGCATCTGGTGTCTTGGGGTTCATTAAGCGCTGGTCGAAGGAGTTTAACGATCCCTACTTAACAAAAACTCTGTATACTTCTCTTGTTCGACCGATTCTGGAATATGGATCTTGTATATGGTTTCCGAAATACGAAATTCATCAGAATAAAATAGAATCGGTACAAAAACAATTTCTGCTCTTCGCACTTAGAGGTCTCAACTGGGACACTAACAATAATTTGCCGTCTTATCGTAGTAGACTTTTACTAATAGATCTTCCTTCTCTGAGTGATCGTAGAATAATGCTATCATTTTCCTTTTTTCACAAATTAATTAATGGTGAAATTGATTCTTCTGAATTAATTAACCAAATTAACTTTGCTGTTCCTATTAGAAATACTAGAAATTTTGTACCTATATCCCTTCAAACTTGTAATTCTAATTATGCCCTTCATAACCCTTTTCGTATTCTGTGTTCTATTTATAACGATCTTTCCCACTTAATACACAGTGCCACTCCTACTTGCTCTATTAAAAAGTTAGTTTTGTGTCATTTGTCTACATGTTCGCGATCATCGTAACCGCACGATAAGCGGAGCGCCCCTCGGTCGGATGGGCGGGAGGTGGGTCGCTTTGTGCGTGGGTCCGCGCGTTAACAAGCCGGTGCTTGGTATCGTTGGGCCACTTGACTGTACTGTTCGTTAGTACATCTACGTCCAATATTAAAGAACTAGAATATTTGAAAAGCCCAAGAGTTCTAGTTTATGTATTAGGAGACGATGATCTACAGAGTCGAAAGCCTTACTAAAATCAGTATAAATAACATCAGTCTGCAATTTGTCCTGAAAACCCTTGATAACAAATGAAGTAAATTCTAACAAGTTAGTGGTAGTAGATCTTTGTTTCATAAATCCGTGCTGGCACGGTGAAATAATAGATTTGCAAAGGTGTTGAAGATGGGAGGTTATTAATTTTTCAAAAATCTTAGGAATAGCAGACAACTTGGAGATACCCCTATAATTTTGAACATTAGATTTGTTTCCTTTTTTATGGAGAGGAATAATAAATGACTCTTTCCAAATTTTTGGAAAGGAGCCTAACTCCAGGGACAAGTTAAACATTTTCAGCAACGGCTTTAAAAGACCATGAGCACAGTGTCTAAGCACGCAGCTTGGCACTCCGTCAGGTCCTGGCGAAAATATAGGTTTCAAACCATGTAGATTATTTAAAAGTGAGTTTTCAGTGATTTTCAGTCCAAAGATGCGATTCGAGCCATTAACCCGATAAGGGTAAGGCAAATCGACTTGAGATTGAAATGAGCTATAAGTCGTTTGAAAAAATTGTGCAAATATATTGCTTATGTATAAAGCTCTGTCGCAGCATAGTGGCTTATCTATATGTATGTTTGTGTATTAATTTGATCGCCGGCTGCAGCGGTCAAGAGAGAGAGAGAGTTGTAGTATATGTATGAATGTATCAGAAGGCACAATGTCGGCGAATCGTGCCTGGACGCTCTCCGGGATTGGTTTGGCTGGCGTCATCATATCGGTGCCCTCTTCTACCTTTAACACCGCCTCCCTCATGAAGGTGGCCACTTTGTCGTGGAGGAACACCGTACAGGCCTCATCCGCACCGACGCTGGTGACGGAAAGACCGAAGCATTTTGCCAGTGAAGCGCCGATGCGGCTTATCGGACTACACGGGTCCACGAGCGCAGCCACTTTGAACGATGAGGTTCCGTTATTCAGGAAGAGAGAGACGGTCGGCAGGAGCGTAATCCATTTCAACTCGAGCAGCGAGACCAACGAAGTTGACATCGCCGGCTGGGGACTCTCCGTTGGTGTTGTAGTTTGCTCCTTGGATACTTCCAATCGACGCTGGATTGTGGATGTGGAGCCGGAAGTGGATGCTGCTTTTCGGGTTGATTCGGAGAGGTGGAGCAGTGTCTGCTGATCCCCCTTACACTTCCGAAATTTGTCCTTGCTCCTGCAGGTGTCTCCGGAATGCTGCTGGGCTAAACAGTTTGCGCAATATTTGTTTATCAGCACGGCCCGAAGCCGTTTGTCGCCTGACAGCCGCAGAAACCTTTTGCATTTTCGCAGTGGATGAACTCCCCTGCAAACACGTGTAGTGTATTCATATATGTTATTTCAAATATATATAAAACGTAACTTGTAACACTTTGTTGCAAGTATAAATTAACCTAAACACGCTCAGCATAAATATATATGTATGCGCATACCAAAGCACATACATACATATGGTCTGCGCGTGTAAGTAATATGAAGCCTCTTTAGAAGGCCACGCAAGCGTGAGACCGTTGCCCTACGGGAAACGCCGCGCTTGCACTTTAGCCAAACGTATGAGTACAATCGCTCTCCCTCTCTTTGTAGCTGTTAACTGATAACAGCATAAGTTTATAAATGTTAGGCATAAGCCAAGAATATATTTTGATTTCAATAAAGACATTGAATAAGCGAACATCAAAGTAACAAGATGTTACTTATTACATGGCGACCGTGACATGTGACTTCGAACGGCGAAGTATAAAATAAAAATGTAATAATAAATAATACAGTGCTTGTTATGTACGAAAAAATGTAATAATAAATAATACAGTGCTTGTTATGTACGAAAATAAAACGATAACGATGTGAGATCAAAAAGGTCTTGTAAATTAAATAATTAACTTTTACAAACAAACAAACAAAATATAAAACATTTTGGTTAATACATTCATGTGAGATCAAAAAGGTCTTGTAAATTAAATAATTAACTTTTACAAACAAACAAACAAAATATAAAACATTTTGGTTAATACATTCATGTTCATGTTCATGTTCAACAAATTAAAAGTGCAATACATAATATTATGAACTATAATGGATGAAAGCAAACAAAATTGAACAAATTATTACTCAATAATTAATAATTAAACGAAAATCAAAAAAAAAATAAATAAAAACGAATGAGGAGATGCCTGTTAGCCAGCACCAGCCACTTAAATTTAATGCGGAGGACAGCGGTCTGCTAGTCCTCTACATCCACGAGGGATAAAAAAAATAAAAAAAAGTCCACTACAACAACGAGGGACACTAACATCTACAGCCACGAGGGATAAAAGATAAACCTTTGAGCCGACGAAAACAGCATCAGCAGCAACAGCAACAATGAATAACGGCAACAGGAACAGCACGTTAGTCACTGCCAATACTAACAACAGCTTGTGCGAAGACCAGCACCGGCATCACCCAGCGCATCAAGCTGGGCCACGGACACCGAAAAGGAAAAAACAGAAACATCAATAGCCTGTGCGAGGACCAGCACCGGCGCCCCATCAGATCCTGGCAAGAAGACCCCAAGCGGCGAATCAGCAAGCTGACTATAAACATAATACCTGAAATTCAACTAGATGCACCACCAGTGCTGGTAGTAAAAAATAAAAATAAAAAAATAAGTATATATATTAATACACACATACGTAAAAATAAGAAAATTGTAATACTGAGCGACATCTTAGTTGCCCGGTAGTAGCGTATGGCCCGTAAAGCCATACAACACATAGACAGGCGATCAATATGACATACAATAGGGAAGTAAACATATAATAAACGAGAAAAAAAAAATTACCAAAAGTAACCAACTTGCGCATTACGCTAGTTACGTGAAATATAAATAAATAAAAAAAAAATTTTATTATGAAGCAAACACATTTTTATAAATAAGAAAGAACAAAAAGAAAAAACATATAAGTATAAATTCCCTGACCGTTTTCGAATCGAAAAAAAATGACCACTAAGTGCCGTAAGAAGCGTATGCGAAGCTTAAGACGTAAGCGCAAAAAGATGCGTGCAAGGTCAAAGTAATCGCATCGCCCTCTGGCCATTCTCGTGAAACATAACTGACGTACAAACATTTGATACTGACTATACCACTTGAAACTTAAAGTTAATTTACAAAATAGTTTTTGAAATCAGAAAAGATTATGCTTTAGTTAAAACTGACAATAATTTTAAACTCTCACAAACACCTTCCGTTTTTTTATTCACTTTACATAATTAAATTTCTAATTGAAAAATATATATTTTTTTTTTAAACAACTCATATTATTAGCCCAAATAAAGCCCTTCCAGGCACATAAAATAGAAAAGACTATTTTGATACAGATGCCCGTTCTAGGATAACAATATTCAAATAACAAAAAATAGACTAACGAAATAAAGTCCTGAGAGTCACTACCAGGCAATACAGTAGACAAAATTATCCTGCGCAGGAATATAACAAGAATCTTTGCTAAGGCAAAATCTTGAAAAGCTTCTAAGCCCAACGTCATCACAAATGACGGAATAAGAAAAGTAGTGACCTTGCGTATAACAAAATCCAAATTGTATATTAAAACAAGGAAATAAAGTTATCGCAAGAATTGAAGTTAGCGATTTTTATACTAATGGAGTTATCGACTTAGGTCAATTTTTCCAAAGGCTCGAAAAGGGGGCCGGTATGCTTACAATCAGCAAACTCAAGTGGCACCGAGCAGAAATATCATTGAATCAATTACAATAGATAATTTCAAATATATGGGCAATAATGTATAAAAGAGTAGCTACTCAAGCCGGTGACCCAAATAAATAAAAGTACAAGAAGCAATAATGTCTACAATTAATAAGTAATATTCCAACTTAAGGAATTCTTTATATTCTAGTTTAGTCCAATGAAGACGTTCATCACGGACATAGAAACTGAAAATACAAATTCTACACTGACTTACTCGTGCAAAGATTGACAGTAAAACGTCTTCTACACAACACCACCATACAGAAAAACAAAATAAAAACAAAAAAAAACATAGGAGAAAGAGATAACATCATAATCTCAAAATAAAAATAAATAAAAAAATAAAATGATATATAAAAAAATAAATGAAAATATATTTCAAAAAACAAAACGAAAATATGTAAAATAAAATAACAACCATCTGAAATACTTTAACCATCTTTTTAATTAATAATCATAAATAATTAAAGTAAAAATAAAATAAATAAAAAAAAATTAAAATAAATAAAAAAAAAATAAAATAAAAAATAAATATATATATTTTTATATAAAATTAGGGTAATATATATGTGTTATATCTGGTGCCGATGAACTAGTGAGATGGTTCTGAGGTGGGCAAGCTGAGGCCACCGGACTGGTCGCAGGTTGCGGATAGCGCAAGGCCTCTAGTAGAGGTTAGCTGCGAATAGCGACTTGTCGTGAATAAGCAATCCCGGACAACAGCGGGTACCACACCGTTGTGTGGGACCGACAAGGCGCTTGTCTGACCGCCTTCTTAATATAGTCTTACACACACCCTTCTCCTACACATGATTTCCTACCCAACTCCTACCCCCCCACATCTCACAACGGGCAGTGGTGACGTCCTAAGGCAAGGGTGCCATTTCACCCCCCTTAGCCAGAGTGTTATGTGGTCCGTGCTCATTGGCTGGTTTGCAGTCAGGGGTAACCGACTGTATTTGTACGGAGCCTCACCGATACCTGGCCGCCTCGGTGAGTATACCTGGCCCCGGCGTGTTAGTGGGGGCTATGACACGCCGGTACTACTTTCCCCTACACTCGTGGGATCTTCATGGACAACAACAAATTTTTGAATAACATGCGGGGCTTAACCGCAACCCAAATAGCAGAGCGGATGGAAGAGGTGGCTCTGGACAAAGGCGGCAAGCTGACGCCGCGCGGGGGCAAGTCCCCCAAAAGCACGGCCAAGCAGGCCGCTAAACGGACGGACGTAGGGGGTGGGTCTGCAGTGCCCGGCACTTCGCCGGAGGCTGCCCTGCGGGCTAATGCAGCAAGCGGGGTAGACGCCGCAACACCCTCTTCTGTTCCACAGAAGAGGCTGCATAAGAAGCCGCCTCTACCGGCACCGGGTCAGCCTGGCGGCTCTGGCGACCCGCTTAGGCAAGGCCTCAGCGGAGCCGGTCGCAAATGGTACCTCCGGTACCTCGAGCGTGGCTTGAAGCCGGAAGAGGCTCGCAAGAGAGCGCTGGAGCATCGGCCGTGGCGGGGAAGAAGCGACCTCTTCAGCACACGTCGCCTACTGAAATCCCCATCGACCCCAAGAGGCCGAAAGGTAGAGGCAACGCAACTCCGGAGGGCCAAGGTACCTCAAGCGGTTCTAAGCGACCGAAGGCGGCTACGTATGCCAGTGTAGCTAAGGGCACGAACCTTGCTATACTGGCTCGTGAATTCCCGAGGAAGCGGTTGACCAAGGAGGAGTTGTCGGCGGTGGAGTCAGCCCTGGTAGAGGAGATGAGGAAGGGCTGGACCGCCAGCCTCAACTTTAATGGCATCCTATTCCGGGGTGGTCTGGTCCTAGTGGACTGTCTGGACGAGGATGCCAGGAAGTGGCTGGAGCTGAAGGTGCCCAGCATCAGTGCCGCAGTGGGTGTGGAACTCCGCACATGCCCGCAAGGTGAGATACCGGAGACCAACATCGTCACGGTGTACCTGCCACGCACGGCTGGTGAGACGGTGGAGAAGTCACTTGGACTGCTCATTGAGCAGAATAAGGGTCTTCTCACCGAGACGTGGCGCATTCTCAGGCGCCTGGAAACCAAGGGCGGAAAGGTGCTGACCTTTGGTTTGGAGGATGAAGCTCTGTCACTCCTCAGTGATAGGGGAATGATGGTGAGCTTCAGATTCGGTCAGCTGAGGTGC
This sequence comes from Scaptomyza montana, assembly GCA_018904305.1. Lineage (NCBI taxonomy): Eukaryota > Metazoa > Arthropoda > Insecta > Diptera > Drosophilidae > Scaptomyza > Scaptomyza montana. The sequence goes on from JAEIGR010000023.1 coordinate 883,852, forward strand.
CGGCTGCACAAAAAGCAAGCCGCGAAATAGACGGCTGTGAAGGTGCAAGCAGACGTTGTGCCTGGCACTTCTTCTGCTGCAGCACCCTCCGATGAGGCAGCCGAAGCAGAAGCGATTGCAGCCTGGGAAGCCGAGTTGGACTTGGACTTGTCACGGTTACACGTGCGCAGCGAAGTAGGCTCGGGGAGCGATGAGAAGCCGTCCGATGATGAGCAGACAACCACCGGGACGCTGTCAGAGGCATATCTGACGCTCTTGGAAGGGGAACCTGAGCTCTAAGGATGCTGGCCACCAGCGTGGCACAGATCAACCTGCATCACGCGAGGGCAGCTTCGGCTGTCATCAGCAGGTTGATCTCCAGGTCTGACCTGGGGCTGGTGCTCATCCAGGAGCCATGGGTCGTCAGAGGTAGGATATGCGGCCTTGATCAAGTAAGTTCGCAACTAGTTGTAGATATTAGGGAGACATCGCCAAGAGCATGCATCTTGGTCCGAAAGAACACTAACTATCTTTGTCTCTCCAAATTTCTCAGCAGGGACCTTGTAGCAGTGCTAATCACTGGCGTGTTCGGGAGTATGGTGGTGGCGTCAGCCTACTTCCCGGGAGATAATGCGGAAGCCCCCCCAACAGAGGTTCAGGATCTGGTGGCACACTGCAGCAGCAATAGACTCCCATTGCTGCTGGAATGCGACGCAAACGCGCATAGCGTAGCGTGGGGCAGCACGGACAACAACAGTAGAGGTGAGTGCTTGCTTGACTATCTTGTAGCTAATGACCTTTTGGTGTTCAATATGGGGGCTGAACCCACTTTTATCACCAAAAATAGAGCCGAAGTACTTGATATTACTTTCGGCAATGGGGGTGCCTCTGGGCTGGTTAATAACTGGAGGGTCTCAACAGAACCGTCAATGTCGGATCATAGGATCATCCTCTTCGACATTAGTAGTAATTTCAGGATTAGTAAAGTTATCAGGAATCCCCGGCGGACTGACTGGCCGCTCTACCAGTCACACCTGGGGTTAAATCTGAGCAGACTAAACCATAGTAGGAGGGTCTCTTCTCAGGAAGAGCTAGAGCAACTCTCGTCAGAGGTTGGCGAGACGATTATGCATGCCTATCATGCAAGTTGTCCAACCAACTCCATAGAGTCCAACAGGGATAACCCTTGGTGGAATAAAAAGCTTGGGATGCTTCGAGCAGAGGTAAGGAGGTTGTTTAATACAGCCAAAAAGAATAGTGACAGATGGGACTTATACACCAAGAAACTAACAGAGTATAATAAAGAAATCCGGTACAGCAAACGTGCCCGTTTCCGGAGATTTTGCTCCAACCTAGAGCAGGCCACACCTGCTGTGAGAGTCTTTAAGTCGATCTCGAAAGGCAAAGTGTTGTCCGAACTCTGCTTAAAGAGGCCAGATGGTTCCTTCACGGAAAATGAGGTGGAAAAGGCAGAACTTCTCCTACAAACTCACTTTCCATTTTGTAAAACCATCACCAACACCGACAGCTGTTACGAAACGGTTCCCATCAGGAGACCGGACTGGAGCCTGGCTGCAGCCATAGTAACAGAGCAAAGAATAAGATGGGCCATTGGTAAGCTTAGTCCCTACAAGGCCCCAGGTACGGACGGTATCCTCCCCGTCCATCTACAGAAAGGGATGGGACAGCTTAAGGTGTTCCTCATTCGTATTTTCCGGGGTAGCCTAGCTATGGGCTACATACCTAGGGCATGGAGGACGGCCAGGGTGATCATTATCCCGAAAGTGGGGAAAAAGGACCCCTTTCACCCCAAATCTTTCAGGCCGATCAGCCGGACATCCTTCTTGCTAAAAACCCTTGAAAAGATAGTTGAAAATCACATCAGGATCTCGTACCTAGTGTCCAGTCCCCTGCATGATCATCAACATGCCTATAGAGAAGGAAAGTCGACAGAATCGGCTCTCCTTGACCTAGTAAACAGTCTTCAATGCTCAGTGAAGGCCCAAGACGTTGCTCTCTGTGCTTTCATGGACATAGAGGGTGCTTTTGATAACACAGCACATGATGTTGTGGTTAGGGCGCTTCAGGGAAAAGGGGTTGAGCCAGGACTTACTCTCTGGCTAGGCAAGCTCCTTGACACTAGAATAGCGGAAGTCACTGTCAACAATTTGACGGTCAGGGCCCAAACCACCAGAGGCTGTCCACAGGGGGTTGTCCTATCACCTCTCCTCTGGAGTCTCGTGGTGGACGAGCTATTAGTCAAACTTACAGTTAATGGATTTGAATGCCAAGGCTACGCTGATGACAATACCATTGTCTGTAAAGGCAACTTCGAGAACACGCTTTGTGATAGAATAACTCTGGGTCTTAAACTTTGCTTGGACTGGTGCAAAGACGTGGGGCTGAATATCAATCCAGCAAAAACCACAATTGTCGCCTTCACCAATCGTTACAAGTTAAAGTCCATAAGACCCATATCCATTGGGGGTACGATAGTTCCACTCTCTACGGAGATAAAGTATCTGGGAGTAATCTTGGACAAGAGACTACTGTGGAAACAGCATATTGAGCATGCGGTACGCAAGGCTACAATAGCCCTAATGTGTTGTAGGTCTCTCGCAGGGAAAAACTGGGGTGTGTCCCCAAAAATCCTTCTGTGGATGTACACAGCAATGGTGAGGCCCATAGTCAGCTACGGCGCTGTGGTATGGGCGGGACGTGTTGACCTGGATGTCACTAAACGGCAGCTGGCCAAACTCCAGAGACTTGCCTGCACGTGCATCTCGGGCGCAATGCGTACCTGCCCGTCCTCAGCACTGGACGTACTGCTAGGACTTCCGCCTTTGCATGTCTACATCAAACACAGTGCGCACAGATCTATTATAAGATTGACAGGAGCGAACGCAATCACCTCTGTCACTAGTGCAACTGGCACACTGTTGGCCTTTCCGCAAGATGCGCAGATGGGCCTTTTTAGTTTTGAGAAGCTCTTTAAAACGGAGCTTAGCAATAAAGCAGAATGGACTAGTCTGTCGACCACCTATAATGTGAAACCACATGCTATTAGATGGTACACAGACGGATCATTAACGGATGAGGGTGCTGGAGCTGGAGTCTGCGGACCCCGACTCAAGTATCATGAGCCCCTGGGCAAATTCGCCAGCATTTTCCAAGCGGAAGTGCACGCGATTGAAAGATGTGCAACCTTTAACTTCGAGAGGGGATACGTTCATAGAGACATTGCCATTTTCTCAGACAGCCAGGCAGCGATAAAAGCACTTATTGCTTATAAAATCGTCTCCAAACTGGTTTGGCAATGTATTGAAGCACTCAATAGGTTGGGCAGTAAAAACAAAGTCACCATATATTGGGTACCGGGACATGCGGGTGTTCCCGGTAATGAGGTCGCCGATAATTTGGCCAGGAGAGGAGCTAGCACTCCTTTCCAGGGCCCTGAACCTTTCTGTGGGCTAGGACCAGGGTTTGTCAGTCAGAGCAGTCGCATCGATCTGCTCAACGCATGCGAGGACGCTTGGCGGGTTTCACATGGGGCAATACAGAGCAAGCGACTGCTAAGCAGTTACAACAAGAAGAGAACTGAGGACTGTCTGAAGCTGAGCAAAAGATCTCTTCGTATAGTCACGGGTTTCTTGACCGGGCACTGCAGACTGCGCAAGCATCTGCATAATCTCAGGTTAGGGGAAGACAGTCTTTGCAGACTGTGTCTGGAGGGGGATGAGACTCCAGAGCACCTGCTTGAGGAGTGTCCCGCCATCAGCCGACTGAGGCTCTCTCTTCTGGGGAGCCTCTTTCTGTCTACAGAGAAAATGAGGGCTCTCAGACCATGCCACATCGTCGCGTTCCTGCGATCGATCGGGCTGTTTGAGGAGCTGTAACTCACAAAACAGTAAGAGGGCACAATAGATCCTAGTGGTCGCAGTGCATGATCCTCGTTCTAATAATAATAATATGTGTTATATAAAATTAATACATACGAAAAAAAAATTAAATAATTTAAGAAAAAAAAAAATAATTTTAAGACGGTCTGATCAGCCGTATACATATAAAACTTATTTAAGAAAAGAAAAAAAAACAAAAAATCGTTTAAAACAAAGAAGCTAATTATAACACTAAATTTTTACACTTTTATAGTTTTATATTATTCAATTTATATAATTCTAATAATTACAATCATGTATAATCATATAAATAACTACATATTCATAATATTACGTTATTTTTTTAAAAAGGGAGGTGTAGTGTATTCATATATGTTATTTCAAATATATATAAAACGTAACTTGTAACACTTTGTTGCAAGTATAAATTAACCTAAACACGCTCAGCATAAATATATATGTATGCGCATACCAAAGCACATACATACATATGGTCTGCGCGTGTAAGTAATATGAAGCCTCTTTAGAAGGCCACGCAAGCGTGAGACCGTTGCCCTACGGGAAACACCGCGCTTGCACTTTAGCCAAACGTATGAGTACAATCGCTCTCCCTCTCTTTGTAGCTGTTAACTGATAACAGCATAAGTTTATAAATGTTAGGCATAAGCCAAGAATATATTTTGATTTCAATAAAGACATTGAATAAGCGAACCTCAAAGTAACAAGATGTTACTTATTACACACGGCAGCGAAAGGATTGCACACCGCGTACCCGACGTGACGCTAACACCTGTGCCTTTCTGGGTGCCATTCTGTATAATGAGAGGAAAAAATAAGAAAACATGTACTCAAGTTTGCACCATGGATATTGCACAAAATTCGGGAGTACGCGGAAAATCATTAGGAACTGGGAACGGAAGTGTCCATAGGCAGTAGGGGTAGTTTAGCGGCGGGTCGCTTTAGAACTCTTTGGCTGGTGAGCACGTCCACCACCCGGACCTTGTTGTCCGAGCCAGGATAGGTGGCCTTGACACGACTTAGACGCCACTAGCTAGAGCCACCAAATTTGGTGCCAAGATAAGTGGTGATGACCCCCCAAAAACTGCATCAAAAGATTGGATGCCACGCCCACCAATACTGCCCTAGCCGCCCGCATCCGCCCCAACTCTTCGTCAAAAACGGGAATGCGTGTATCTTCCAGAGTTGTGAAGCTAGAGGTACCAAATTTGGTAGGAAGATAGCTGGCAACGACCCCCAAAGATCTGCATCAAAGTTTTGGAGTCACGCCCACCCCTTCCACCCCCTTACCCCACTTGTTACAATTTTCGAGCTAGAGTCACCAAATTTGGTATGAAGTAGCAATTGACATTCCACATAGATCTGCAGCAAAAATTTGGATGCCACGCCCACCCATACCGATCCCAGCCTCCCTTTCCTCACATTTCACTTACTTTGAGCTAGAGTCACCAAATTTAGTATGAAGATCGCAATTGACATTTCACAAAAATCTGCATCAAAAATTTGGATGCCACGCCCACCCATACCGCCCCCAGCACCCCTTTCCCCTTGTTTTACAATTTTCGAGCTAGAGTCACCAAATTTAGTATGAAGATCGCAGTTGACATTTCACAAAAATCTGCATCAAAAATTTTGATGCCACAACTTTCCACCACTTCACCACTTCAACCACTGAGGCAAGCGCCGATCAAAAACGCCAATGGCCAGTGGTGTCGGTCCGGCGAAGAGATTCACGCCCCTCAACCTTGCATCTGCTTTAGATGTTGTACAAACTGAGGTCCTCGTGAACACCATCCACCATCCGGCTCCTCCGATCCGTCCCTTCTCTCGGGAAGAAGTCAGCCTCAGCATATCAAGGCTGAACAGAAACAAGGCTCCTGGACATGACGGCATTTGCAATAGAACACTGCGAGCGCTCCCAAACCTATCAGTAACGTTCCTTACAAAAATATTTAATGCCATACTTAAGTTGCATTACTTTCCGGACCAGTGGAAAATTGCTCATGTGAGCATGATCCATAAAGCTGGTAAGCCCGAACACGATCCCAGTTCCTATTGACCTATAAGTCTCTTACCTTGCCTCTCCAAACTTTTTGAGAGACTGTTCCTCACCCGTCTGGAAGAGCCCCTAGAAACTCAAAACATCATCCCTCACCACCAGTTTGGCTTCCGCACAGGACACACCACGACCGAGCAGCTGCATCAGGTTTTCAGCCACATTTTAAGAGCGTATGACAAGAAGGAGTACTGTAATTGAGTCTTTCTTGACGTACAGCAGGCCTTCGACCGTGTCTGGCTTACTGGTGTACTGGCAAAACTAAATCGAATGCTTTCAGCTCCTTTTTATTTACTGCTGAAATCATACCTAGAGGGACGCCAATTTGCAGTTAAAACTAGAGGGGCTTTATCAAACCTACAGCCAGTTCAGGCCGGAGTTCCACAGGGAAGTGTACTTGGACCAGTCTTGTACTCCTGCTTCTCTGCCGATATTCCCCTCCCGGGATCTTTACAAATGGGACGCGACGGCAAAATGCTTCTTGCCACATTTGCTGATGATGTGTGCCTTTTATACTCGTCAAACTCCGTTCATGACTCGGCGGACGGAGTTTACCAATACCTTAGCAGCTTTGAGGCCTGGTCTAAAAGGTGGAACATTGGTATGAGTTGCTTTAAAAGTGTGAATGTCTGCTTTTCTTTAAGAAGTAAAGTCCCTCCTGAGTGCTTCCTTAATGGTCAAGCTTTGCCCCAACGCTGTGATGCCAAGTATTTAGGAATTGAACTTGACAACGTCTCACTTTCAAAAAACATATTTCTTTAGTGTTAGCAGCCTGCCGCTCGAAAATGAAGAAACTATTATGGATGATGAACGCAAAAAGTAAGCTGTCACTACTTAACAAAATAAATATTAACAACCAAATCATTGCCCCAACGTGGAAATACGGAATGCAAATCTGGGGAATCGCTTCTAGTTCAAGTAGACAGAGAATACAAAGATTCCAAAATAAATCGATGAGCTCCATCACGGGATAATAATTTTTAAAAATATTCGTTGATTTGTATGTTGATCTGTAGTTCCTGCACCCTTTGCGATGCCGCCGGCTTCTGCATTCTTTGTAATGCTGTCGTCTTCTTATGGTCAACTTGATACGTTGACGTTGCCGGTGCTGATTCTTCGCACAGGCCTTATACTGGGGCGCCGTTGACGGTGGTCGTCTCCTGCTTGTTGTTGCCGCAAGTGTACTCGCAATGAACAGAATAAAGAGAACCCTCGCAGTCGGCCGGACACTTCTTTTTAATGCTGGGTATTGGCTGAGGAGCAAGGCGATTAGTGATATGATTTTTATTTTTACTTTGAATGGTACAGAGTGCGTGTGTTTTTAGTAATTGCTCTAAATGCTCGAGCTCATTGTTTAATTTAACAGCAACATCCCAAGTTGGGGGGTTGTTGCTTTTGTATAAGAGTCTTATTATCTCGGTCTTTCTTTTTCTGAGTCGCTCTTTCATGCCAGAACGTCTGGTCTTTTTCCGACACGGCATCTCTGTACTCACTCTGACATTTTGTGTTCGCCGACGCCCATCAGCTCTATGGTCCACGACGTTGCTTCAGTGTTCCTGACATGCGTTTGCCACTGCGACGATGTCCTTTCGCAGACGCTGATAGAAGCCAGTTCAAGCAACTACTCCATAAACATCCACCTTCCAGCTGGCTATGGCTGTGCTTCCGTTAAGTTTGTTAATGTTTGTGGATATGTGGGATTGGGATAGCCCCAAACAGCTTTGTCTGTCCAGTAGATGGCTTCATCGGTAATGGCCAGTTGACGTTCTTCTTTCTGCTCCTGCAGTCTCGTGACTCTAGTCACGGTCGCCATATAAAGAGAGGCTTTAGGGTGTAAAATAAAGAACACTGGCACGTCTGTGCCTCTTGACTTTGGTTTGATGAATATCTCTTTATTTTAAATCAAAAGAATTCTTAGCCTAAATACATAATTGGGTTGCTTATGTATAAAGCTCTGTCGCAGCAGAGTGGCTTATCTATATGTATGTTTGTGTATTAGTTTGATCGCCAGCTGCAGCGGTCAAGAGAGAGAGAGAGTTGTAGTATATGTATGAATGTATCAGAAGGCACAATGTCGGCGAATCGTGCCTGGACGCTCTCCGGGATTGGTTTGGCTGTCGTCATCATATCGGTGCCCTCTTCTACCTTTAACACCGCCTCCCTCATGAAGGTGGCCACTTTGTCGTGGAGGAACACCGTACAGGCCTCATCCGCACCGACGCTGGTGACGGAAAGACCGAAGCCTTTTGCCAGTGAAGCGCCGATGCGGCTTATCGGACTACACGGGTCCACGAGCGCAGCCACCTCGAACGATGTCGTTCCGTTATTCAGGAAGAGAGAGACGGTTGGCAGGAGCGTAATCCATTTCAACTCGAGCAGCGAGACCAACGAAGTTGACATCGCCGGCTGGGGACTCTCCGTTGGTGTTGTAGTTTGCTCCTTGGATACTTCCAATCGACGCTGGATTGTGGATGTGGTGCCGGAAGTGGATGCTGCTGGTCGGGTTGATTCGGAGAGGTGGAGCAGTGTCTGCTGATCCCCCTTACACTTCCGAAATTTGTCCTTGCTCCTGCAGGTGTCTCCGGAATGCTGCTGGGCTAAACAGTTTGCGCAATATTTGTTTATCAGCACGGCCCGAAGCCGTTTGTCGCCTGACAGCCGCAGAAACCTTTTGCATTTTCGCAGTGGATGAACTCCACTGCAAACACGGCAGCGAATGGATTGCACACCGCGTACACGACGTGACGCTAACACCTGTGCCTTTCTGGGTGCCATTCTGTATAATGAGAGGAAAAAATAAGAAAACATGTACTCCAGTTTGCACCATGAATATTGCACAAAATTCGGGAGTACGCGGAAAATCATTAGGAACTGGGAACGGAAGTGTCCATAGGCAGTAGGGGTAGTTTAGCGGCGGGTCGCTTTAGAACTCTTTGGCTGGTGAGCACGGAGGAGATCGCTAGGATCCTCTGACATGGATGAGATTGGCTTGGAGTTAAGACACGCTTTGACCATGGATAGGAGCGTTGAAAGTTCTTCAAACGTATATTTTGTGGCCGACGTGGATTTGTAGATCAGGGCCTTGAAGCTTTGAACCCCTGCTTCCCAGAGCCCCCCCATGTGCGGTGCACTTGGCGGAGTGAAGTGCCAGGATAGGCCGAATGGACTGTATTTTGCCAGGATGGAGGCTTTAGAGACTTCTACAAATTCTCGTAACAGTATCTTTGAAGCTCCTACGAAGGTGTTTCCATTATCGGAGTAGACGTGACGGGGACAGCCGCGTCGGGCTGCAAATCTCGAGATGGTAGCTTCAAGATGAATCGCTTTTGTACTGAAACATACAAAAACGAACAGATACCCCTTAGTAATTAAGCAGGCTCTGCCTGTATAATTCTTTTTTTCAAAGGGGCCCGCGAAATCCACACCCGTGTGAGTAAATGGCCTGGAGAAAGTGGCTCTATCAACGGGTAGGTCTCCCATAAGTTGCGTTTGGAGTTTCTTACGGTGAATCACACAAACCTTACAGGAGCTAATTATGGATTTGATTAGATTCTTGAGCTTTGGAATCCAGTATTTGGACCTGACGAGGCGCATCGTTAATTGGTTCCCGCCATGAAGCGATATGCGGTGAGTAAATTGCACCAGAAGGCGCGAAAATCGAACTCCATATGGGAGGAGAATCGGATGTCGCTCGTCGTATGTCAAAGCTTCAGAATGACCTAGTCTTCCACATGCTCTCATGATTCCCTTTTGGTTGAGATACGGATTCAGGTTGTAGATGCTGCTTGACCTTGGTATCTGCTTCTTTTGGAGAAGACAGCAGTGCTCTTGGGAGTAACCTGATTGCTGCGTGAAGATTATCAACCTTTCTTGGGAGTCGAACAATTCCTTGCTGCTGAGATCACTCGGAAAGGAAAGCGCTTTCCCCCTGCAGCGCTGAGTTAACCTTAGGATGTAGGCCAAGACTCGAAGCGCTCTATGGAAACTCGAAAAACGATCAAGGAAATCGAAATCTGAAGGCTTGTGTGTCATGTTGCATTTGATTGCACGTTGTTCGATCTAGGTATCATGAGTGATCTCGACTGGAGTTGGCCACTGATCTCTGGGCTGAGACAGCCACTCGGGGCCATTCCACCACAAGGCACTGTTGACCAGCTCGTTGGGTGAAACGCCTCTTCTTGGCAAGTCGAATGGATTTTGCTCAGAGCACACATGAGACCATTTTTTGATGTCCACTGACTGTGTGATTCTTGATACCCTCTTTGCCACAAATGTGGTCCAGTTACAAGGAGGTTTGCTCAACCATGCCAGCACAATAGTTGAGTCTGTCCAATAGTATGTATCATACTTATTGACAGGTAATTGTGGAAGTAGTACTGACGCCAATTCGGACAACAAGACTGCTCGGACTGGAGTAAAGAAGAACTCATCTGTAGTGGCTTGCCAGCGGATGCCTAAGTTTTCGCAGAGCTTGCGTCTTCGATTTCCAGGAAATCTTCGCACAATAAGTGAGCCTTTGGGATGTCCCTCAAAACTGCTTTCGAATTTGATGTCCATAGGATAGGAAAGCCAGCGCTTTCGAGAGTGGATTGTAGTTTCACAATGGCTGCTACGGCTTGTTGCTTAGAATGCGCTCCGGCCAGAACATCATCGACATACATGAAACTTGTGATTATTTCACTTGCCAGCGGATATTTGGTCTTCACATCTTCAGCGAGGTGCTGTAAGACCCGAATGGCAAGGAACGGAGCACAATTGACACCGAAAGTGACTGTATTTAATTCATAATCACAGATATTCTCGTGGTTATCCCGGAAGAGAATTCTTTGGAACGGTGTGTGATCTGAATAGACCAGTATCTGCCGATACATTTTTGTTATGTCAGCATTGAAGACATATCGAAAGAAGCGCCACTTTAGAATTTGTATGGTCAAGTCAGACTGCAGAATGGGCCCCGGATGAAGGATATCATTCAAACTGCGACCGTTCGATGAGGGATTGGAAGCGTTGAACACGACGCGGACCTTTGTCGTGGTGCTGTCGGGTTTGAAAACCGCATGGTGGGGCAAATAGAAGTTCGTCACTGCATCGTTCGGGCTGACTTGCCGCATGTGGCCTAAATCCAAATATTCTTGAATAACGGAGTCATATTTCTCCTTGAGGGAAAGGTCTCTCTTTAGACGGCTCTCATTCTTCAGAAATTGAGCCAGTGCCTAGATCTGGAGTGACCTACTTTGCAATGATCTTGGTTGCGAAATGGAAGCGCCACCACATATCTGCCCTCCGCATTTCTTGTGGTCGTTTCGACAAAGTTCTTCTCACAAAAGGAATCAGACTCTTTAATTGTTCTCACTGGTTGATCCTCCACCTCCCAAAATTTTGTAGGAAGCTGCTCTAGTCGTGACTCGGAATTAACAGTAACGCGTGTGGAGAAGGACAAAATGGAATTGGGTGTGGTCTTTGAGATCCGGCCCGTAAGTATCCAGCCAAAGACCGTCTCTTGCCCCAACAGACTGCCACACACATTAGGACGAGAAGCACCCAGGAGAATGGACAAAAGCATATCCGCCCCTTAAAGCACATCAATTTGTGCACTTTGGAAGAATAACGGATCTGCCAGTTGAAAGTCTGGTAGATCCTTTAGTAAGGTTGGAGGAATTGGATATGACGGTAAAATTCCCGACAACTCTGGAAGCACATATGCCGAAATTTCTATTTGAAGTCTGGGCCTTATAGGAGACCCAACATGGAAATGGCAAAGCTTCCGGGGCTGGGCTGCAACCGCTTGATTGAGCTCTGAGACGTTGACTTCAACCCTTTGAAAAGGTTTTTTGATTTTGTCAAACAGTCTCTTAGAAATGAAAGTGGCTTCTGAGCCTAAATCTATCAGCGCTCTCGCCGTGAACTTAGTGCCGAGATGGATAACAGTTATTAGGGCGGTACTTAAGAGCACACCACGCGTATCAGTTGCAAAACAGTTTTGAACGCAGGGTTGGTTCGAAGTGGACTGTATTTGAACTGGATTGTTATTTTGCATTTGAGGAACTGAATTAGCGGTCACTGAAGGAGGGCTGCCCTTATGCAAAAGCGTGTTATGGCGGCCCTTGCACGTGAAGCAATTGTGAGCACTCGTGCAGTCTTTAAGTTGGTGGTTCTTTGCAAAACAATTCCAACATAGACTCCGCTGTTTCACGAGGTTGGCTCTCTCGGTAACTGACATTTGAAGGAACTTCGGACATAAGCGGATTGGGTGGTTTTCTTTGGAACATACATTGCAAGATTTTACCTTGGAATGTAACTTTGCTTCAAAGGTTTGGAGGTTCCTCGAAGACGCTTGAGGCTTGGACGGCCTTGAATTGGATTGAACGCTGGAACTAGGCTTGAAATCCTCGATAGCTTCCAGCGTCCTATAGCGTTCACCCAGGAAACTATTTAAGTCCTCCCATTTTGGAATTGCCGCTTTATCTGAAAGGGACTGTTCCCACAGTGACAGTGTACCCTTTAGAAGTTTGGCAGAGCATAAGAATACAAGAAGGCAGTCCCAATTGTCTGTCGACACATCGGAATGTTCCAAAGCTGTGAGACAACTCTGGATAGTGGTCTGAATTTCTTTGAGAGCGGAACCGGTTTCTACACTGACTGTCGGCAAGTTGAAAAGTATTTTTAGCTGGCTGTTAACCAGAATTCTCTTGTTTTGGAACCGCTCATATAACGCCTGCCACGCAGAGGAAAAACCGTCATGAGTGAGCGGGGATTTGGAGACGATTGCCTTTGCTTCACATCCAGTTTTTGAATTGAGGTGAAACAATTTTTCGACTAGAGTTAGTCGAGGGTTGTCAATGTAGATAGCCATAAATAGGTCTCGGAAAGTTGGCCATTTTAAATAGTCTCCATAGAACACTTCTGTGTCTACAGGCGGGAGACTACAGCCCCGAAAAACAGACGCTATCGGAACTACTGGTTGCCTATTAATGGAGCTAAGCCTTTCTATTTACTCGCATAATTGTGCCGTACTCCGCTCGTATTTGGAGTAGCAATGGTCGTATGTCGTCGTTAACGACGTAGCATCGCTACTCCCACAACCTTGTCTAAGGGCCCTAGAGCTGGTCTCGTCCTCTTTTTCAACCTTCTCCCACAGAACCTTTACATGGTCGCGACGGACCTGTAGTGTGTAGAGGGATGGATTCTTGATTCGAATTGGGTCAGCTTATCGGAAAAGGAGATAAAGTCGGCCATTGCCATATTTGCCTTGGAGGCTAGTTTGGTAGCGGCCCGAGTGGCTATTTGCTTCAAACTTGAAATTTGTGTTTTGGCAAGTGGCGTAGTGGTCTCAACCTTGGGTTTTGGAGTGATGGCACTGGAGGGTTTCTTCACCGGGAGATTTGGTGAAGAAAGCGAACTTCTTCTTTGGCTCTTCACGGACGGAACGTTCACCTGTTTTTTCTCTCCTTGACCTGGCCCTATCGGCATTATCTGTCCTCAAAAAATAATTGATTAACAATTTTTTCTGAGTTACAACAATTCTGGGGTTTGTGTAAAATGTTCTTAAAAATATTTGTAAAAGACTATTTACAAATATATTTATAATTTGTTCGGATATTCCACTCACTTGGAATGAAATGGAATCGGAACGGAGAGAAAATTGTAAAAGAATATTAACAACCTTTCACCCGTTATCGGACTTTAAATAATTTATAAAAGAATATTTATAAATTATTTGGTGGATTCCACTCGGAATGAAATGAAATCGGATCAGAGAAGATAAAATTGTAAAAGAATATTTACAATTTTACCCGTTAACAGATTTAAAATAATTTACAAAAGAATATGTATGAATTATTTTGAATATTCCACTCGGAACGGAATGTTAACGGAACAGCTAAATTAAAATTGTAAAAGAATATTTATAATTTCCCCCGTTAACGGACTTAAAATAATGTACAAAAGAATATGTATAAATTATTTCGGAATATTCCACTCGGAACGAAATGGAATCGCAACAGAGAAAAAATGCGAACGGAAAAAACAGAACGGAAGTGAGAAATTAATTATAGATTATAATTAATACTTAATTAAATAAAGTCAAATGTCGGAATGTTGACGCACACGATATATCGCACTACACACGTTAGCGCCTCTATGGAAAAGTATTCGTTGTTACCTTTACCAGTTCACAAGAGCGGAACTAGCAAAGCTTAAGGGCTGTTTACTCTTGACTTAACTTAACTTAACTTAACGTAACTTAACGTAATTTAACTCAAGGAATGTATGCGTTTACTCTCAACTTGACTTAACTTAAGAAATCAGTGTGTCAGTGCTGTAGAATTATGTTAGCAGTGCTGTTAAACACAGAAAAATATATTGACCACTCGTTGGCGCATTTTGAATACAACGTTGCAACCAAGTTCTTTGGCAATTACAGCCCAAACTTCTCTTTTTTTAATGATATTTTTAAAGTCTTTTGACTTTTTATCATACAACAAAGCATTATTTTCTACTAAAATAATTAGCTTATGTTCATGCATTTGAATATTTGATTTTGTAAACATTTTGTAAAGAGCATTTAACGTTTTTCATCACAGTTTTTGATCAGCTTTTTGATTTTCACATTAATCAACACTGTTTAACTTAAGAACTTAACGTTAGAATCTGCAACCTGCAGGTTCAGAATTAAGTTAAGTTATTTTATGTTGAGGAGTAAACGCTAACATTGACAGCCATAAGGCAGATTGAGTCAGCTGCCTCTTACGTCAAGTTAAGTTAAGTTAAGTCAAGAGTAAACAGCCCTTTACATATGCATATGTTTGTTTATATGGAATTGTTGTAATTTATGCCGGCAAAAAATAAAGTTTTTATTAAATTTTAATCTCTTTGTGTGCTCGGCCAGTGTTTTGTTTTATATTTTAAGTAAATGTTATATTGCACTATGTATTTGTTTGTGTTACGGAGTGCCGACGACTTGACAAGTGTTGGAAATAATTCACTTGCAAGTGCGGCGTTTAATATGTTGAAATGTGTATACATATTTTATTATTGTGTGTTATGTTTGCATATGTTTGCATAAATGTGGAAAACGAATATTGATATGGATGTTGGAGTGATGTAATGTGTAGATATATATATGTGTGTGGAATGTATGTAAATAGCAATCTATGTAGGAATGCTATGTGTTCTGTATGAATTTATGTACACACATACATACATACACGTACGCTTGCGCGCTTAAAAGTGCCGATCAACTGCTGGAGATTTTTTTGTGTAAATATGTTTGCGTGTACGTATGTACCGAACGGATCTTAGCTGCGCGCAGGTATGAACATATGTACATACATATAGGAGATTATTTAAATCGCGCAGACAGACTTTTGCATATTTTGTTCAGCCGCTCGGAATATTGTTTTAAGTGGTCTAACGAAGACAGCGGAACACAAAAGTAATGCTTTTTCTTTTCACTTGGAAAAAACTTTGGCGGACAGAACAAATATGGCGGATCGTATGGTTATGTACTTGTGTATTTTGTACTTATCTTTTGGTTTCTTCTACTGCTGCCGAAAACTGAAGTAATGCCAACTGATGATAATAATCCGGCTCGAAGGACCATGAAAATGTTAAGGGGCTTCGCAGTAGAGTTTTAGGACTTCTGTTAATATTAGCTGATCGTCGGGTTGAAAACGTTGAGGTTATAATGTTAAATCGGAATTTTTATTGACCTTTTGAGTACACGTAACCTCTGTGTTACACTTGTAAAGAAATACTAATTACTACAGCCTCAGCTTCAAGTAGCTGAAGCCTCTGTTAAAAGCTGCCGTCGGCTAGAAGGCACGGCTTGTGGTGAGTTTCTAGTGACGGCAGCAGTGCTGCGCGGTTGGCGCATTTTCCGCTGTTTGGCATAAACAGAATTTTTATGCGTTAAAATATTATTAAACGGCCGTTCACTTTATGTTACTTGTTCTTATATTCCTCCTCATTCTGATACTAACATTTACTCATCCCATCTTAGTGCCCTGCAACTTGTTTCGTCATTGTTGACAGATATGGATAATCTGATAGTGGTTGGTGATTTTAATCTGCCACATGTTGTATGGTCTGCGAATGAAACATCTTCGGCGGCATTACCAGTCACTTCTGATGATTTTATCGATGGCCTACTGGGGTTAAGCCTATCGCAAGTTAACAGGGTGCACAACTGTAGTGGAAGAATGTTGGACTTGATATTTGTTTCGGACTCAGATTGCAGTAATGCTAGTAGAATACCCCCTCTCGTGATTCCGGAAGATACCTACCATCCAACCTTAGAATTATCCTTTGAAATTCTTAGCCCATCATCTAAAAGTTCTTCAAAAGCCCGTTGTTTTCGTTAAACTTACTTTACTTAATTAAATTATCTTCTTCAACGTACTAATTGGTCTCCCCTTTATTCTTGTAGTGATATAGAAACTGCCATTGCCATATTTTATAAGACCTTGATTTCGCTTTTGGATATCTGTGTTCCTCTCACTTGTTCTTCAAGTGATAATAAACAATCTTGGTTTACGAGGGAACTATCGAAATTGAAAAACGTGAAAACAAAATCTTATAAAAAATTTAAAAAACCTGGAACCACTACACATTTATCTTCGTATCTAATGGCAAAGTCTAATTTTATTTCTGTTAACACATCTTGCTATGATAATTATCTTTATAGTTTTAGGTTAAACTTTTTACGTGATCCTAAACAGTTTTACAAATTTGTAAATTCAAAACGTAAATCTTAATGCTTGCCATCCTCATTATACCTTGATAATACAAAAGCAAGTTCTAATCAGGCAGTAGCCGATCTATTTGCTGAGTATTTTTTATTTATTTTTTTTGCAGTAATTCTTATCCTTTTCAAGTTCAAACGTCAGATAGCATATATGTCCCAGTAATTATTGAGTCTACGCTCCTGAGTGAATTTAACTCTCTCAAACCTGGCTACTTGCCTGGTCCTGATGGAGTGCCAGGTTTTATTCTTAGATACTGCTCGGATTCTCTTTGTAAGCCCTTAAATAAATTATTCAACTTGTCTGTTGACTCAACTGTGTTTTCTGATACATGGAAAGAATCCTTTATAATTCCACTCCATAAAAATTCTTCAAAGTCAAACGTTAAAAACGATAGATAAAAGTTGTCTGTCATTCCAAAAGTTTTTGAAAAAATTAAATGATCTCAACTGCAACACACATGTAGTTCAATTATATCGCCTTATCAACACGGTTTTGTTAGGCATAGATCAACTACCACTAACCTTCTTGAATTCCCTTCGCTTGTTATCAAAAGGTTTCAGGGTAAAATGCAAACTGACGTTGTTTACATCGATTTTAGTCAGGCATTTGACTCAGTTAGGCCGGCCTCACACCGGAGCCAACAAAACGTCTTAAGGCGTTTTTTTATGTCAACCGAACATAAATCCATTGGTTCTTATGGCCGGCCGCACACCAAGACCGACAAACAAAAAACCAACGCATTTATTGGGAGCGAACATTGTCGAAAGCCGTTTTTCTATAGAGTTTCATGGGGGCTGCGCACACCGAACCCAACCATCATCTTTATACAAGTGTTCGTGACGAACATTACACGGTTGCTTATGCAGCTGTGCACACTGAATCCAACAATCAAATGGCTCCGGTGCGCGGCCGGCCTTAGTCATTCTCTGTTGCTTCAAAAATTAAAAATTATTGGATTTCCAGCAAAACTTTTATTGTGGCTTTCGGAGTACTTGTGTGGTCGAACACAAAAAGTAGTTTTTAAATCGTTTGTATCTAAACCTATTTTAGTTACTGAAAATTTAGAGTGGTGGAATTTTCCTTATTTGCAATCGCGATCGACGCTAGTAAAAAATACAACTAATTGTGGTTGAAAAGCGTGAAACGGGGTGAAAAAAAAACTTGCGGTGTTTAGTTTCGTAACTTCTTTGATTTATTGGCGAATCGGTACTAAAACTATGTAGACTCTGAGCTTGCCCAGCGGCTCTTAACATAGTTAATATGTGTTTAACGTATTTTATGCTATGAGAGGAAGATGAGAGGAAACAAAATACTGATTTGGGTGGGGAGTTGCAGATGCATACTTTTAGGCATAAACATTCCGCCCCCCTTGCAATATAATTGCAAAAAGGAGACTGGAGGTGGGAGCGGACCTTATGGGCTGCACCCTCCAGACAGGATCCACCCAAAAGCAGTATTTTGACCACTGGACCGTGGTCGCTCGGAAGCACCCCCTGTTGGATTACCAGGCCGATGAACGGGGCGACTCGTGCTCATCCAGGTGGAGCAGGGTGTGATGCTCACCACCGCAAATGCGACATCTGTCGTCGCTGCGGCACGATCGCTCAGAGTGCTGGTGTGCCAGACAGTTGGGGCAGTATTTGTTAATTAATACTGCCCGGAGCTGCCTCTCAGCATTGAGGTGCATGAGCCGCTGGCACTTCTTCAACGCGTGGACCGGGCCACGCAGCTGTTGAGCAACCCTTTCTGCCCTTTGTGCCTTGGTGGGTGCCATGTGGCTTCGTGCGGGAATAATTGGAATACACAAAAACAGAAATTAGAAAAAAAAACTCTTGCTGAATGAAACGGTTAGTCACGACTTCAACGAAGAAGTTGGATTGATGAGCTCGGAATGGAGTGAAAGGAGGATAAGTTTGGCCACGGGCCTTTTAATGAGTCCCCGGGTCGGGACCACGTAGACCACTCGGACCTGGTCATCCTGTCCTGGGTGGGTTTCCTTGACGCGTCCCAAGTGCCATTCGTTCGATGGAAGATTATCCTCCTTGACAACTACCATGTCACCCTGTTGCAGGTTCCTTTCGGGTAGTTGCCACTTAGTCCTCTTGAGTAGCTCCTTCAAGTACTCTTCCTTCCAACAGAAACAGAAGTGTTGGTTGAGAGCCTTGAGCCGTTGCCATCTATTTAAAATTGACGTTGCATTTCCTTCTATCTCCGGCTCCGCTACAGAAAGAAGGGGGCCTCCTACAAGGAAGTGCCCTGGAGTAAGAGCCAGCAGACCTGTCACGTCTTCGGATAACGGAGAGATTGGTCTCGAGTTCAGACAGGCTTCGATCTTGGAGAGCAGGGTGGAGAGCTCTTCAAATGTATATTTGAAGGTTGAGGTCGACTTGTAAAACAGTGTCTTGAAGCTTTTGACACCGGCTTCCCACAGGCCACCCATATGTAGCGCACTTGGTGGGTTGAAATGCCACGAGAGACAATGGTGACTACATTTTGTCTCGACGCGCGTCTTGGTAGCCTCCAAGAAGTCGCGAGTAATGATTCTAGAGGCTCCAATGAACGTTTTCCCATTGTCGGAGTATACTTTGGACGGGCAGCCGCGTCTTGCTATAAAACGAGCAAACGCTGCAAGGAATTTGTCCAAAGTCAAGTCGGAGGTGGCTTCAAGATGGATAGCTTTTGTGCTGAAACACACAAAGACACATACATAGCCCTTGGTTATGAGGCAGGCACGACCCGTGTAGTTCTTTATGTCGAACGGACCAGTAAAGTCGATGCCAGTATGTGTAAAGGGACGTGAAAAAGTCGACCTCTCTTCGGGTAAGGTACCCATGAGCTGAGTTTGGAGACCCGACAGGAATTGGTCACGGATGTGATAAGCGTCTTAAGCTTGGGAATCCAATACTTGGAACGGATAAGGCGCATCATTAATTGATTTCCGCCATGCATCGATATTTTATGCGTGAATTCAACAAGGAGACGACTGAACGAGCATGAATACGGAAGTATGACAGGATGCCGTTCATCATGATTAAGATTGCAGGATTTGCTGAGTCGACCGGAAGCTCTTATGATTCCTCGTGGATCAAGGAACGGATTGAAGTTAAGTATGTGGCTGGAAGCCGGCAAGCTATGCTTGTCAAGAAGGCACTTGTATTCTTTCGAATAAGAGGTTCGTTGAGTAAGGGCAACGAGTCGTTCTTGAACTTCTTGAAGTTCACTATTTTGGAGTAGCTGTGATGGAAACAGAACAGAGGATTGACGACAGCGTTTAGCAAATCGGAAAACGTAGGCGAGTACTCGTAACGCTCTGCCGAAATCGGAGAACCGTTCAAGTGGATCAGACAGAGACAGTTCAGCAATGTGGACCTTAACTGGACGCTGCTCTAGGTCAGTCTCCAGACATGAGTCAGCTGCAACAGGCCATTGCTCCTGAGGCAGACCCAGCCAGTCGGGTCCATTCCACCACAGATGGCTGTCTTTCAGCTCCTGTGGCGAGACTCCGCGGCTGTCTAAATCTGCTGGATTGTCTTCTGACCGCACGTGTGACCAGGTCCGACAATCAGTGACTTGGCCGATCTTGGAATCGCGGTTGGCGACAAACGTGGTCCAGGAGCAAAGAGATCTGCGAAGCCAGGCCAAAACTATGGTGGAATCCGTCCAGTAAAACGATTCGCACTTTCCTATGGGCATCTGCGGGATGAGGGCTGAGGATAGTTCCGCGAGAAGAACAGCTCCACAAAATTCGAGTTGAGGGAGCGACACTGTCTTGACTGGAGCTACTCTAGTCTTGGACGTCAGAAGGTGGACGGATACGTGTTGGTCTATTTCCACGCGAACATACAGTGCTGCCCCGTAAGCCTTTTGAGAGGCGTCGCAGAAACCATGGATCTGGATGATTGCTTCCGGCTGAAAAGAGACCCAACGAGGTACTCGAGTATCTCTAAGACGGGGATGATAGGAGAGAAAATCTTACCAACGCTGAACCAGCTCGTACGGCAAGGGATCGTCCCACCCAAGCTCATGAAGCCAGATTTCCTGCATGAAAATCTTCGCACGAACGATGACAGGTGCCAGCCATCCCGCTGGATCGAAGAGCTTTGATATTTCCGAAAGGACTTCACGTTTTGTGGTGGATTTCCTTGTAGGAATTTTTGAGGGCGCAAAGAAAAACTCATCTGTGTTGGCTTGCCATCGGATCCCCAAAGTCTTGGCAACGCTGGCCTCTTCGAATTCCAAGAAAGGTTCTCTAAGAAGGTGGTCCTTGGGAATGTCTTGGAGGAGTTCCCTGTCGTTCGATGTCCATTTTCGAAGGGGAAATGCCGCTGAACTCATAGCGTCTTGCAGCTCCTTGATGCTGGAAATCGCGCATTGCCTGGTGTGAGCTCCTGCTAGTACATCGTCAACGTACATATAATTGGAAATGATGTCACTAGCACGCGGAAATTGTGCTAGCACATCTGTAGCGAGCTGCTGCAAAACGCAAATGGCCAGAAACGGTGCGCAATTTACGCCAAACGTAACTGTGTTGAGCTCATAGTCACAGAGCTCTCCATCCTTGTTTCGGTAAAGGATTCTTTGAAATGGCGTGTGTATTGGCTTTACTAGAATCTGACGATACATCTTAGTAATATCGGCGTTGAAGCCGTAACGAAAAAAACGCCACTTCAAGATCTGAATAGTCAGATCGGACTGTAAGACAGGGCCTGCATGAAGGACATCATTCAGGCTCCTACCATTAGTGGATTGACTGGAGGCGTTAAATACAACGCGAACTTTTGTGGTAGTGCTGTCAGGTTTGAAAACCGCATGGTGTGGAAGATAAAATTTCCCAGTATCTTTAGTAGGGGGGATCACGGAGTTGTGATGCTCTTTTAATGGAGTGTTTCTGTTTAAACGGCTCTCCTTTTTAAGAAACTAAGCCAGTGCGATTGACCTGAATGTCTTAAGTTGATGTGATCAGGATCTTTGAAGGGGAAAGCGACGATATATTTGCCACTCTCATCTCTTGTTGTTGTATGCATAAAGTAGTCTTCGCATATGGCATCAGACTCCTTTACTGGCTTCATAGGAAGATACTCCACCTCCCAAAACTTTGTGAGGAGATTTTGCAACCGTTGGTCATTCTTGACCGTGACTCGCGTTGAAAAGGCGGAGATAGAAGATGAAGCACAAGTAGCTATTGGGCCGGTAAGAATCCATCGAAATTGGTTTCTTGACCCAATAACGCGCCACAAATGTTAGGAATAGAGCTGCCTAGTAGGATGGATGGAAGGATATCTGCGCCTAATAGCACATATATCTGCGAACTCTTGTAAAAATGAGGGTCAGCCAGCGGAATATTGGGCAGGTCTCGCAACGCACTTAAGGGAATCGGATGTATAGGTAGAGTACCTGTCACATTTGGAAGCACAAACGCCGAAGCTTCAATGTGAACTCTCGGCTTTGTTGGGGATCCTATGTTGAAGTGACATAACTTCTCGGGATTGGCTGATACAGCTTGGTTAAGGCATTTACGCAGAAGCCTGTACAGCTCCCGTGCAGTAAAAACTTCATATATAAAAAATGGTCTCGTACAGCGTCAGTACCGTACTAACATTTTCGGTATGCAGTTCTGTTCGCTACTGGTGGTACGGAAGTGTTGAACAATGAAAATGTTAAAATGTGATGACAAATAAGCACTTCTTCATGCAATTGATCGTCGGCCAGTCTTGTGGGACCTAACCAGCAAGTTGCATTCTAATATTATATTAATAAAAAATGCTTGGGTGGAAATCGGCGCCGAATTGGGAAAAGATGGTAAATAGCTTGAACAAAATAGCGAACATAATTGTATATCATATATATAGTAAGATATCCAATATGCAAACAAATTCATATCTCAAATATGTTACACATAGAACGCACCCCAGCACATAGCACACAGCCCAACAATAAGATATCACATTACACCCTAAAACCCCAACACAGAAAGCATATTTGACATAAACATAAAATATAAACATATTTCTAAGATCACGCCACAAGCGTGAGACATAAACATATTTCCAAAATCACGCCACAAGCGTGAGATCGCCGAATTGGCACTTTTTGTTAAAAGCTTAAAATGATCAAAGCATAGAAGCTTTGACAATAAGAAAAGCTCTCAACGGAGGTTTGCTCTGCGCAGCAAGAACAATTGAAGTTAAGTTCGGAGTAAGATCAGAAAGAAGATAGACTTAAGTGAGGAAGTGTTTTGTATCTTTTAAAATTAGTTCAAACACAATAAAGAAATAAACTAAAGACAAATGTCTTTTTATTTTTTTTAATTCCCATTTGGTCGTGAACTCATAATTGGCGCAGCCGGTAGGATTAGTGAAAAATAAGTGCAACAATAATAAATTGCGATACTTCATAAAAACTAATCCGCCAAAGAACTTTCGTGCAACTAACACATTTAATGGTGTTTAATTGACTAGTGAAAAATAAGTGCAAAAATCAAAACATTGCAATACTTAATAAAAGCTAATCGTGCAACTAACACAATTAATGGTGTTTAAATAATTTAAGAAAACCAAAAACAATACAATCAACACCAAATCAATACAAAAACAATACAATCAACAACTAATCAACCTAAAACAATATCAACAACAAATCAACCTAAAACCATATAAGCAACAACACATCAAATAATCAAATCAACATGGCAGTCGTTTTAAGTGATGCAGAACTTAACCAGGCATTGTCACAAATCCGACAAGTGCCCCAATTCTCGGGAAACAAACAGGAGCTAAGCGCCTTCATCAGGAGGACAGAATTCTTACTACAATTATACCCTACCACAAACCCAAGGCAACAAAGTATAATATACGGTGCGATCGAACTACAAGTCATCGGAGAAGCGCAAAGGATTTCGCAGCTATCACATGCCAACAATTGGGGAGAATTGAAAAGAGCACTCATCGAGGAATACACCACCCAGACTCCAGTATAAGAATTACTACGACAACTTTACAACACCAGCTATCAAGGAAATCTCCGTAAGTTCATAGAAGAACTAGAGCACAAATCTTATATTATAACCAATAAGCTAACACTAGAAAATAATACAGCCAATACAATAGTTTATACAAATGCCATGAATAACACAGTTAAAGATGTAATTAAAAGAAAAATTCCAGATAGAATTTTCATGATTCTAGCTAGGTATGATATTACCACTAGCCATCTGTTGAAAGTAGCAGCTCAAAAGGAGGGCTTATTTGAAAATAGTGTGGTTGAAAAACCCAAAGATAACAAATACAATAATTCAAATAAAAACAATTCGAGTAAAAGGTATCAGGAAAATTTTAACCAAAGTTCAACATATAACCCCAGTTATCAAGCACAACACAATCCTAACTACCAAACAAATTACAACACAACTGACCCACATAAGAATCAACAAGAACACAGGCAGACATATGCCGAATTTCAGCAAAAGTTGCAGGAAGGCAGACAACAGAATCCCATGAACTATTCACAAAATAGAAACTATAATGCACAAGCATCATCTTATAATAACCAACCTCAAAAGCGACAAAGAGAAAGTAACAGCGGGGTGTCAAAAATGGACACATCCGAAAATTTTCAAGCAATTGCCTCGGAACAGGAAGAAACAATAACCCATTCATAATTGTTATTATGAATGATAACCCGCTTAAGTGTGTAATAGACACCGGGTCAACAATAAATTTAATGAATAAAAATTACCTAGAATTTCCAATAAAAAACACTGAACTTAACGTTCATACCATTAACGGTAACATTAAATTAACATCAAGCATAACAATAAGAGCATGTAAATTATGTCCATCCAAACAGGAGTTCTTTATACATGAATTTTCAAATCGATATGATTTGTTGTTAGGCAGAAATTATTTAGAAGCTTGTAAGGCAAAAATAAATTACGAAGAAGGAGCCGTAACTTTAGGAGAATATACATTCTTATTTAAGTACGACCCCAATATAAATGTAGAAGAAGAAACGGCACCAGAGTGTCTAGACCCACCTTCGTCGGAAGACTTAGAATTCAATTTCGTGATAAACGAAGAATTAAAAGAGTCCAACGAATTTCGCTTAGATCATCTTAACGATGAAGAGAAAAGGTGTGTGTCAAAAATTCTTCACAAATATCGAGACATACAGTACCATGAAGGTGACAATTTGACTTTCACTAGTGTTGTTAAACATTCGATAATTACAAAACATGAGGACTCGATTTACAAGAGACCCTACAAGTATTCCCAAATTCAACACGACGAAATAGACAGACAAGTAAAAGAAATGTTAGAGCAAGGGATAATAAGGAAATCTCAGTCTCCATATAATTCGCCTGTATTAGTAATCCCAAAGAAGTTAGATGCATCAGGAAAACAAAAATATAGAGTAGTAATAGACTACAGATTTCTAAACGAAATCACTATTGATGACAAATTTCCTATTCCAATAACGGATGAAATTTTAGATAAACTTGGCCGATGCCAATATTTCACAACTCTTGATTTAGCAAAAGGCTATCACCAGATCCAGATGGATCCGAAATCAATACCTAAGACAGCATTTTCCACTAAACATGGCCACTACGAATATACACGTATGCCGTTTGGTCTAAAAAATGCACCAGCAACGTTTCAACGTTGCATGAACAATTTATTGGAAGAGTTAATCTACAAAGATTGTTTAGTCTACTTAGATGACATAATAGTGTACTCCACTTCATTGGAAGAACACATTTTGTCATTGAATAAGGTATTTGACAAACTAAGGGAAGCCAACTTAAAATTGCAACTAGACAAGTGTGAATTTCTAAAAAAGGAAACAGAATTTCTAGGACACATAGTGACAACAGAAGGATTAAAACCTAATCCAAATAAAATTGAAGCAGTAATGAAATATCCTATTCCAAAGACTCCAAAAGACATAAAGAAATTTTTAGGTTTGTGTGGATTTTATAGAAAGTTCATTCCAAATTTCGCAAACATCGTCAAACCCATGACACTTAAGTTAAAGAAAGGAGCAAAAGTAGACATAAAGGATACATCATATATCTCAGCATTCGAGAAATTAAAATAACTGATAACTTCTGATCCAATTCTTACTCATCCAGATTATGACAAACCATTTTGTCTCACAACAGATGCAAGTAATGTAGCTCTAGGAGCAGTATTGACACAAAATCACAAGCCTATTTGTTTTGCCAGCAGAACTCTAAACAAACATGAAATAAATTATTCAGCTATAGAGAAAGAACTATTAGCAGTAGTTTGGGCAACAAAAACTTATAGAAGCTATCTATATGGTATCTGGTACCAACGAACTTTGTGAGATGGTTCTGAGGTGGGCTAGCTGAAGCCACCGGACGGGTCGCAGGTTGCGGATAGCGCAAGACCTCCAGTGGAGGTTAGCTGCGAATAGCGACTTGTCGTAATAAGCAGTCCCGGACAACAGCGGGTACCACACCGTTAGTGGGACCGACAAGGCGCTTGTCTGACCGTCTTTAAAACATAGTCTCCACACACCCAATTCCTACACAAGATCCTACCCATTTCCTATCCCTCCATCTCACACGGGCAGTGGTGACGTCCTTAGGCAAGGGTGCCTCTTCACCCCCTAAGCCAGGGTGTTACGTGGTCCGTGCCCATTGGTTGGTTTGCAGTCAGGGGATACCGACTGTAATGAACGGAGCCTCACCGATACCTGGCCACCTCGGTGAGTATACCTGGCCCCGGCGTGTTAATGGGGGCTATGACACGTCGGTACTACTTTCCCCATACTCGTGGGACCTAATTTATGGACAGTGAAAATTTTTAATGATATGCGGGGCTTAACCGCTACACAGTTAGCAGAGCGGATGGAAGAGGCGGCTCTGGACTTGGGTGGCAAGCTGACACCGCGCGGGGGCCAGGCCCCCACTCGAGGGTGTTGCCAAGCCAAAGGGCTCGTCCCCGAAGCAAAGCACCTCCGAAGTACAGAGGCTTTCAGCCGCGAGTGGTGGACAGTGAGGACACCAAACGGATGTACGTAGGGGTGGGAGTGCAGTGCCCGGCACTGCCCCAGTGGCTGTCCCGCAGACAAGCAATGTCGGCGGGAAAGACACTGCAACACCCTCTTCTGGTCCGCAGAAGAGGAAGCAGATGCCGCCCATCCCGGCACCAGGTCAACCCGGTGGGGCTGGTGACCCGCTAAGGCATGGCCTAAGCGGAGCCGGCCGCAAATGGTATCTTCGGTACCTGGGTCGTGGCTTGAAGCCGGAGGAGGCGAGAGGAAGGGAGAGGAAGCTGGCGTGGGAAAGAAGCGGCAATGGCAACAGACATCGCCTGCTGAGGCCCCCAATGACGCCAATAACAAATAAGAAACCAAAGCGCAAGGGCAACGCGGCTCCTGAGGGCTCTAGAACCTCGAGGGACACGAAGCATCCGAAGGCAGCCTCGTACGCCAGCGTAGCCAAGGGCACAATCTTGGCTATAATGGCGAGCGAGTACCCGAAGAGGCTTCTGTCCAAAGAGGAGCTGACGGCGGTGGAACTGGCCCTCGTCGAGGAGATGAGGAAGGGCTGGACCGTAAGCCTAAATTTCAACGGCATCCACTTCCGCACAGGCCTGGTACTGGTGGAATGTATGGATGATGAGACCAGGAAGTGGCTAGTACTTAAGGTCCCTAGCATCAGCTCTGCGGTGGGCGTGCAGCTCTGCACCTGCCCAAAGGACGAGATTCCGATGCCCAACATCGTGACCGTCTTTTTGCCACGGACGGCTGGCGAGCCGGTGGCAAAGTCCTTTGGGTTGCTCACGGAGCAGAACAGAGGGCTCAGCACGGATACCTGGAAGCTGCTCAGGTGGAAGGAGGCTGAGGGAGGCAAGATCCTGACGCTAGGCGTGGAGGATGACGCACTTGCTCTCCTTAAGAACCGGGGCATGCTGTTGAGCTTCCGCTTTGGGCAGCTCAAATGCAAGATCCATGGGAAGAAGGAGGAAGCGGCGGCGGCTGATGCGGAGGCGAAAGCTGACGATGTGCCTGGCACTTCAGCAGCCTCAGCCGAAGCGACGCATGAATGCCCGCCAGATGGAGCAGCGGAAGCAGAGGCGATGGCGGTAGTGGAGGCCGAGCTAGACTCGGTGTCCCTCCAGGGTCTGGACCTGTCTGGACTCAACGTCCGCGGAGATGGTGACATCACCAGTGAGGATGGGCCATCCGATGATGAGCGGACACCCACCGGGGCGCAGTCAGAGGCATATCTGACGCTCTCGGAGGGTGAAGAAGAGCTCTAGGGATGGAGACCACCAGCGTTGCACAGATTAACCTGCATCATGCAAGGGCAGCTTCGGCTGTCATCGGCAGGTTGGTCACCAGGTTGGACCTGGGGCTGGTGCTCATCCAGGAGCCATGGGTCGTCAGAGGCAGGATCTGCGGCCTTAACCACGTAAGTGCAAGAGTAATTGCGGATGTAAGAGAGGCATTGCCAAGAGCTTGTATCTTGGTACGGAAGAATACTAACTTTCTATGTCTTTCTAACTTTCTCACCAAAGATTTAGTAGCAGTGCTGATCACTGGAGAGCGTGGAAGTATCGTGGTGGCGTCGGCGTACTTCCCGGGAGATGAGGCGGAGGCTCCTCCGTTAGAGGTTCAGGCTCTAGTGGACTACTGCAGCAGCAAGAAGCTACCATTGCTGCTGGGGTGCGATGCCAACGCACATAGCATCACGTGGGGCAGCACAGATACAAACAGCAGAGGTGAGTGTTTACTTGATTTTCTACTAGTTAAGGATCTCACTGTTTTCAACGTGGGGGCAGAACCTACGTTTGTAACCAAAAGCAGGGCCGAGGTGTTAGATATCACCTTTGGCAATGAAGGAGGCTCCAGGTTGGTTCGCAACTGGAGAGTCTCTAATGAACCATCATTGTCGGACCATAGGATTATCCTATTCGACATCTGTAGCAACCTAAGTTTTAGTAAGGACATCAGAAATCCTCGACAGACTGATTGGCAACAATATCGGTCCTGTCTGGGGTTAAATCTGAGCAGACTAAACTACAGTAAAAGAGTTTCCTCACAGGAAGAGATTGAGCAGCTATCTATAGACGTGGGAAAGACTATCTTGGATGCTTATCATTCAAGCTGTCCTATTAAGAGCATTAAATCCAGCAGGGATAATCCATGGTGGACTAAGAAGCTAGGACTACTTCGAGTGGAGGTTAGGAAACTGTTTAACGCAGCTAAAAAGAATAATGACAAGTGGGATTGTTATACCAGGAAGCTTACTGAGTATAACAAGGAGATACGCAATAGCAAACGGGATCATTTCAGGAAGTTTTGTTCCACTCTAGAGCAGGCCACGCCCGCTGCAAGGGTGTTCAAAGCCATCTCAAAAGGGAAAGTGCTCTCGGAACTTTGCCTTAAGAGACAGGATGAGACTTTCACGGACAATGAGGTAGAGAAGGCTGAACTTCTCTTACAAACTCATTTCCCGCTTTGTAGGACCATTTCAGATAGTGATAGCAGCTACGTACAGACCTCTGGGAGGAGACCCGAGTGGAGATTAGCTGCAGAAATTGTAACTGAGCATAAGATCAGGTGGGCCATCGGAGCACTCAGTCCCTATAAGGCCCCGGGGGTGGATGGCATCCTGCCCATCCTCTTACAGAAGGGTATAGACCCTCTCTTAGTATTTCTAATCAGAATTTTCCGTGGGAGCATTGCCCTGGGGTACATACCTAGGGAATGGAGGACGGCGAGGGTGATTTTCATCCCGAAGGCAGGAAAGAAAGACCCATTCCTTCCCAAATCCTTCAGGCCAATCAGCCTTACCTCATTCCTGCTAAAAACCCTCGAAAAGATAGTAGACAATCACATTAGATCTGTGCACCTAGTGGCCAAGCCACTACATGCACATCAGCATGCATATAGGGCAGGGATGTCAACGGAGTCAGCTTTGCTTGACCTAGTGAACACTCTCCAGAAGTCTGTGAAAGCAAAGGAGGTCGCACTCTGCGCCTTTATGGACATAGAAGGTGCTTTTGACAACACGGCGCATGACGTGGTGGTCAGAGCTCTTGAGAGTAGAGGAGTTGAATCAGGACTCACGTCCTGGTTAGGCAAGCTCCTGGACTCTCGCATAGCAGAAGTAACCGTCAGTAACTCGACGATTAGAGCATAAACCACCAGAGGCTAACCTCAAGGAGGTGTCCTATCACCTCTCCTTTGGAGTCTGGTGGTAGATGATCTCTTAGCTAAGCTTACGGTTAATGGCTTTCGATGTCTAGGCTATGCCGATGACATAACCATAATCTGTAAGGGGAAATTTGAGAGCACATTATGTGATAGAGTCACCCTGGGCCTTCGACTAAGCCTGGACTGGTGTAGGGACGTGGGGCTGAACATCAACCCAGCAAAGACCACGATTGTCGCCTTCACAAATCGGTACAAGCTTAAGTCTATGAAACCCATAGTCATTGGAGGTACAATTATACCAGTGTCCACGGAGGTCAAATATCTGGGGGTTATACTAGATAAAAGACTCCTCTGGAAACAGCAGGTGGAGCATGCTGCTCGGAAGGGCACTTTGGCCCTGATGAGCTGCAGAACTCTTGCGGGGAAAAACTGGGGGCTTTCACCTAAGATTCTGATGTGGATGTATACTGCTATGGTGAGGCCCATGGTGTGCTACGGAGCAGTGGTCTGGGCTGAACGCATGGACCGGGAAGGTGCGAGAAAGCAACTGGGTAAACTCCAGAGGCTTGCATGCTCGTGCATCTCGGGCGCAATGCGCACCTGCCCCTCCACGGCTCTAGACGTTCTACTAGGGCTTCCACCGCTGCATATATACATAAAACACAACGCAAGCAGAAGTCATATGAGGATAACGGGGGCATTAGCAACCGGATCGGCTGCAGGAGCCACAGGCTCACTGTTAGAATACCCACAGGATGCGCAGATGGCGCAATTTAGCTTCAGTAAGCTCTTTAACATAGAGCTTAGCAATAAGGCAGAATGGACCAACCTGTCAACTACCTATAATGTGAACACACATGCCATTAGGTGGTACACAGACGGTTCGCTTACAGAGGAGGGGGCCGGGGCCGGAGTCTGCGGACCTCGACTCAATTACCATGAACCCCTTGGCAAGTTCGCCAGTATCTTCCAAGCGGAAATACACGCGATAGAGAGATGTGCCGCTTTCAACATCGACAGAGGGTACGATCGCAGAGACATAGCCATCTTTTCAGACAGTCAGGCAGCTATAAAAGCACTAGGTGCTTATAAAATAGCTTCCAGGCTGGTTTGGCAATGTATAGAAACATTAAACAGGTTGGGGACTAATAATAGAGTCACCATCTATTGGGTCCCTGGGCACGCGGGAATCCCGGGTAATGAGGTTGCGGACCAAATGGCCAGAAAGGGGGCAAGCACTCCTTTCTGCGGGCCGGAACCCTTCTGTGGGCTGGGCCCTGGGGTCATCGAGCAGAGCAGCCGCTCTGACCTTTGGTCCGATAGTGCGAACTTCTGGTTGTGCTCGCAGGGGGCGAGACAGAGTAAAAGGCTTTTAGGCAACTATAACAAGACGAGGACTGAGGACTGTCTGAAGCTGAGCAAGGTTTCTCTTCGGATTGTCACAGGCTTCTTGACAGGACACTGCAGATTGCGTAGGCATTTACATAGGTTACGCATAGGGAACGAGGCCACATGCAGGCTCTGTCTGGAGGGGGACGAAACTCCAGAACACCTACTAGAGGAATGCCCTGCCATAGGTCGGCTGAGATTATCTCAGCTCGGGCGGGTTACACTAAACACTGAGGAGATGAGGGCTCTCCGTCCAGGCGACATCATCGCGTTTCTGCGATCGATTGCACTGTACGGGGAGCTGTAGCTCATACACTAGGATGAGGGCACAATAGACCCAGGTGGTCGCAGTGCACTAACCTCCCCTTTCGTAATAATAATAATAATAATAATCTATATGGTAGAAAATTCGAAATACTAAGTGATCACAAACCATTAGTATGGTTAAATAATATAAAAGAACCGAATATGAAACTCCAACGGTGGAAGATAAAGTTAAACGAATTTGATTATACAATCAAATACTTACCGGGTAAAGAAAACCATGTCGCAGACGCACTATCACGTGTGCAAATACATGAAAATCTATTGGGAGAAGAAATGAGTCAAGCAACATGTGCTACCATTCATAGTGCCCAAGAAGATAACCAAAGTTACATTCAAATAACTGAAAGACCACTAAACTATTATAACAGACAAATCGAACTCATAAAAGGAAACGACAATAATACACAAGTTACTAATTATTTTCATAAGAAAAACATAAAGATAACTTATACCGAAATGACTTATGCCAAAGCTAAAGAAATAATAAAAGAATATTTATGTTCAAAAAATAGTGTTATATATTTCCACAACAACTCCGATTTTCCGATTTTCCAAAACGCATTTGTAGAAATAATAAACCCAGAAAGTAAAATAAAAGTAATGAAAAGCTCATCAAAATTAACAGACTTACAAACGTACGCAGAATTCAAAGAACAAATACTAAAAAGACATAACGAACTATTACACCCAGGGATAGAAAAGACAATACAGTGGTTCAAAGAAAAATTTTATTATCCAGATTACCAGAATCTTATACAAAACATAATAAATGAATGTCACAATTGCAACATTTCAAAAACAGAACACAGAAGCACCAAATTAGTATATGAAGTAACCCCAGAAACAAACTACATTAGGGATAAAAGTGTAATGGATTTTTATTTAGTTGACCATAAACAATTTCTATCTTGTATAGACGTTTATTCAAAATTTGCAACATTAATTGAAGTTAACAGCCGAGACTGGTTAGAAACTAAAAGAGCCATATTAAAAGTTTTTGATTTAATGGGAAAACCAGCAGAAATCAAAGCAGATAAAGATTCAGCATTCATATGTGCTGCACTACAACAATGGTTAATAACTGAGAACGTAAAAATCAATATAACAACAAGTAAAAATGGTATAGCAGATATAGAGAGATTTCACAAAACAATCAACGAAAAATTACGAATTATAAGCAGTGACTCTAACATAGAAAACAAACAAACCAGATTTGAAATAATATTATGCACTTATAATCACAAAACTAAACACAACACAACAAACAGAACACCCGCAGATATATTTATGTACGCAGGGACACCAAAGTATGACAGACAAGATAAGAAAAAGAAACAAATTGAAAAACTTAATGAATCAAGAGAAGAATTTGAAATAGATACAAAGTATAGATCTTCACCATTAGTTAAATCAAAAATAACCAATCCATTCAAAAAGACAGGTCAGGTAAGACAACTAGACGAAAAACACTTTGAAGAAACCAATAGAGGTAGAAAAGTCACCCATTACAAATCAAAGTTCAAGAAGAAAAAGAAAACTAATATAAGTAAATACATTAATTACAGAGAACCAACTAATGAAGGGAATTCTAATAATAATAACAATGCTAACGGTGACAATTAACGGACAAAGTATCGAAATAAACCCCATAAAAGCAAACAACGGCTACCTAATATTTAAAACAGGAACACTGGACATACCAACAAATTTTGAATACCATTATTTAACTGTAAATTTAACAAAAATAGAAAAGGTTTACAATAACCTATTAATACAAGCCAAGGATTTCGAAAATTCAACTAAAATAAATTACCTTATTGAAAAACTGAACAGGGAAATGAACGGGATAACAATCATCAAAAGACAAAAGAGAGGACTAATAAATTTAGTAGGAAAAACATATAAATACTTATTCGGAACATTAGATACAGATGACAGAGACGAACTAGAACAGAAGATAAGTAACTTAGCCGAGAACAGCGTTCAAGTTAGTGAACTTAACCAAATAATCGAAACAATTAACAAAGCAATTGAGACCATGAACACATTTAAAACAAAAGAAGAAAAGAACAAGAAACTTGATTTATTAATTTTAAATTTAGAACATTTCACCGAATACATAGAAGACATAGAGATGGGAATGCAACTAACTAGATTAGGCATATTCAACCCTAAATTACTAAAGCACGATTACTTATTGCATGTTACACCAGAGAAAATTCTTAATATTAAAACATCAACTTGGTTAAAAACTGATACAAAAGAAATTTATATAATATCACATATTCCACAAGAAATTAGCAAAACACCTATTTTCGAAATAATACCCTACCCAGATGAGAACGATAATATTGTAACAGAAAATATTCAAGAAAAATATTTTATAAATAATAATACAGTATATGGCACAATAACTAAGAAACAAATAATGAATAATTGCATAGTAGGCATTGTAAAACAAATCAAAACAGAATGTAAATACACCAAAACAATTAAAAACTTTCAAACAAATTATATAGAACCAAACATAATCTTAACATGGAATTTGCCAGAAACCATTGTAAATCAAAACTGTATGAACAATGAAATTAAAATAAAAGGAAACAATATTATAAAAATCTATAATTGTGAAATACAAATCAACGAAATATCAATATCAAATTCAAGACTAGATTTTACACAAAACATTTATGTCAGTAATAACGTAACAAAACTCGAACCATTGTCATATATTCAAACTAAGAAATTAATTTTGGAACATACAAAATATTATAATACATTTCAAATAATAACATTGACATCATTAACCATTACCATATTAAGCATATTATTGTACTTAATTTATAAGTTCAAAAGTTTACCCAAAACACTTATTGTTAAGTATAGAAAACCTAAAGAACAAGAAATAAACAACGATAAAATAGAATTACCAATAGTTGAACAAGATCAACCCGCACTGTATCCCAAGATAGAAGCAGTCTAACGTAAAGCAAATTTTTTAAGTGTGGGCGAGTAAGATATCCAATATGCACACATATTCATATCTCAAATATGTTACACATAGAACGCACCCCAGCACATAGCACACAGCCCAACAATAAGATATCACATTACACCCTAAAACCCCAACACAGGAAGCATATTAGACATAAACATAAAATATAAACATATTTCTAAAATCACGCCACAAGCGTGAGACATAAACATATTTCCAAAATCACGCCACAAGCGTGAGATCGCCGAATTGGCACTTTTTGATAAAAGCTTAAAATGATCAAAGCATAGAAGCTTTGACAATAAGAAAAGCTCTCAACGGAGGTTTGCTCTGCGCAGCAAGAACAATTGAAGTTTAGTTCGGAGTAAGATCAGAAAGAAGATAAACTTAAGTGAGGAAGTGTTTTGTATCTTTTAAAATTAGTTCAAACACAATAAAGAAATAAACTAAAGACAAATGTCTTTTTATTTTTTTTAATTCCCATTTGGTCGTGAACTCATAATTATCTATATATATATATATATATATATATATATATATATATATATATACATATGTATGTATTATCTATATTATTATATATATATTTATATATATAAGATGATAAAGACTTAAGTTTTTTTTATTGTTTGAATTGCAGTGTTTTTTTTTTAAACATCGATGTTTCACTCGATGGTTTTTTTCAAAACATCGAAAAAATCGATGGACACACACATCGAGGTTTCTGCACCTCTAATACTGACAAAAACCATGATACAATTACACAAGGTAGTCCACTCGGCAAAATCAAAGTCCCTTAATATAAGTGCGAGTGAAAGAGCGTAGAAATCCTATTAATAACTTAACCACAGCTAACAATCCTTTACAAGTGCCCTCTGATCCTACAGCTTGTGTGCCTAGTAATCCTACTGTAGGTACAGCCGGCACTCCCAAGCCTCTTGTTGTTGTGCCTATCAACAAATTTATCTTTGTGTCTAGGCTAGCATCCGATACTTCATCGGATGATGTTAGTGCCTACATTAAACGTTATATCGAGTCTCCACATATTAGGGTGGAAAAATTTAAATTCAAACACGCCCGAAGCATATCTTCTTTTAAGTTGAGTGTTCCGCCCGAACTTTTCACGACGATTTGTTCTGAAAAGTTTTGGCCGCCACAGCTCGTTGTAAAGGAGTATATGAATAGGCTTAATGATAATTTTAATAAAAATGGTATTAGGATTACTAGTGCACAGCCTGTTAGCCACCCTGTGGCCTCCACGTCGTCGGCAAAAAACTAATTAGCTTGGCCTACCAAAATGTTAGAGGCCTTAACACTAAACTTGCCAAATTATATGTAAACAGCCTATCTTTTGATTCACAAATAGTTGCACTTACAGAAACCTGGTTAAAACCCGATATTTCTGATTATTCCGTTTTTCCTTCTAAATATAACTTGTACAGATGCGATCGCACTTCCCGCAAAGGGGGTGGTGTTCTCATTGCTGTTGACTCCTGTATTTCCTCTGAACAGATTCTTTCTCAAGATCTTCCGGACATAGAGTTTTTATGTGTTAAATTATTACTAAACGGCCGTTTACTTTATGTTACTTGCTCTTATATTCCTCCTCATTCCGATTTTAACATTTACTCATCCCATCTGAGTGACCTGCAACTTGTTTCGTCATTTTTGACAGATATGGATAATCTGATATTGGTTGGTGATTTTAATCTGCCACATGTTGTATGGTCTCTGAATGACACATCTTTGGCGGTATTACCAGTCACTTCTGATGATTTTATAGATGGCCTACTGGAGTTAGGCCTATCGCAAGTTAACAGGGTGCTTAACTGTAGTGGTAGAATGTTGGACTTAATATTTGTTTCTTACTCAGATTGCAGTAATGCTTGTAGAATACCCCCTCTAGTGCTTCCGGAAGATACCTACCATCCAACCTTAGAACTATCCATCGAAATTCTTAACCCTAGTTCAATATCTAATAATACATTAAAAACCCGTTGCTTTCGTAAAACTAATTTTACTAAATTAAATTATCTTCTTCAACATACTAATTGGTCTCGCCTTTATTCTTGTAGTGATATAGAAACTGCCATTGCCATATTTTATAGGACCTTGAATTCGCTTTTGGATATTTTTGTTCCCCTCACTCGTTCTTCAAGTGTTAATAAACGACCTTGGTTTACGAGGGAACTATCGAAATTGAAAAACGCGAAGACAAGATCATATAAAAAATTTAAAAAATCGGGAACTACTTTAGATTTATCTTCGTATTTAGTAGCAAAATCTAGTTTTCTTTCTGTTAACACATCTTGTTATAATAATTATCTTAATCGTTGAAGACTAAACTTTTCACGTGACCCTAAACAGTTTTATAAATTTGTTAACTCTTAACGTAAGTCTTCTTGCTTGCCTACCTCAGTATACCTTGATAAAACAAACGCAAGTTCTGATCAGGCAGTAGCCGATCTATTTGCTGAGTATTTTCAATCAGTATATTCAACGAATTTACATAGTTGCAGTAATTCCTATCCTTTTCAAGTTCAATCGTCAAATTGCATATATATCCCAGTTATAGCTGAGTGTACGCTTCTAAGTGACCTTAACTCTATGAAACCAGGACCTGCCAGGTCCTGATGGAGTGCCAGGTTGTATACTTAGATACTGTGCGGATTCACTTTGTAAACCCTTACATAAATTATTTAACTTGTCGGTTGACTCAACAGTGTTTCCTGCTATATGGAAGGAATCTTTTATTATTCCACTCCATAAAAATTCTTCTAAGTCTAACGTTAAAAATTATAGAGGCACTTCCAAGTTGTCCGCCATTCCTAAAGTCTTTGAAAAAATTATATGTTCTCAACTGCAACGCACATGTAGTTCAATTATATCGCCTTATCAACACGGTTTTGTTAGGCGTAGATACCACTAACCTTCTTGAATTCACTTCGCTTGTTATCAAAGGGTTTCAGGAAAAAATGCAAACTGACGTTGTTTACACCGATTTTAGTAAGGCATTTGATTCTGTTAGTCATTCTCTGTTGATTCAAAAATTGAAAATTATTGGATTTCCATCAAAACTCGTATTGTGGCTTTCGGAGTACTTGTGTGGCCGAACACAAAAAGTTGTTTTTAAGTCGTCTGTATCTAAACCTATTTTTGTTACCTCTGGTGTTCCCCAAGGTAGTCACCTTGGTCCTTTGCTATTTAATTTGTTTATTAACGATCTTCCAGCTGTTATTACTTACTCTTTTGTTTATATGTTTGCTGATGATGGAAAACTATGTTTCACCTACAATGATGCTTCTCTGTGCAACTTACTACAGTCGGATTTGTGTGCGCTGTCGGCCTGGTGTCGTTTTAACTTACTCAATTTAAACTGTGCAAAATGTAAAGTCATGTCTTTTTGTAGAAGTACCCCTCATACTGCTCACTACTTGCTTGATGCTTCACCACTTGACGGCGTGTTTGAAATTAAAGATTTAGGCATTATTCTTGATCCTAAATTGAAGTTTGACGCTCATATTTCGTCTATGGTCAATAAGGCCATTAATGTCTTTGGCTTCATCAAGCGGTGGTCGAAAGAGTTTAACGATCCCTACACCACTAAAACGCTTTATACATCCCTAGTTCGTCCCATCCTGGAGTATGGATCTTGTGTGTGGTCCCCACAATACTCGATTCACCAGGATAGAATTGAATCTGTGCAGAAGAAATTTATTTTATTTGCCCTTAGAAGTTTTAACTGGGTTCCTGGAGTAGACTTAGCCCCGTATTCAAGTAGACTCCTTTTGATTAATCTTCCCTCCCTGTGAAACCGTAGAACTATGCATGGAGTATTATTTATTACTAACCTACTTAATGGTGAAATCGACTCATCAGTTCTTTTGAGTCGAATTAAATTTAATGTCCCAATTAGATCTTCACGTAACTTTTTACCCCTTAGCCTTGATCGTTGCTTCAGCAACTATTTAATTCATGAACCATTTCGTGTTATATGTTCTGACTATAACAAACTTTATTCTCTTGTCTCCTTGGAGGCCTCATCTCCAGTACTAAAAAGATCGATCCTTTTTGCTTTATCTATTCGTAATCACTAACTACTAATCTAATGCTGGTCTGATTGGGTTTTTCTGGGCTTTTCCCAATCCTCGCAACAAATGTTGGACTACTCAATTTTTATTGAATTTCCCAGAGCTTTAACGTTAACTTTTAAATATATTTTCAGATTTATATATTATTCTATATTTATACCCTTCACATGAGAAACAGGGTATATTGACTTTGTCATGAATCTGAAACGCCATAAAGGAATGATGGGAGACCCCATAAACTATATATCAAAATGAAAAGGACGAGCTCAGGAATTGATTTCCGTCCGTCTGTCCGTCTGTCTGTTTCAACACGATTTCCGGCCAAACTGCTGAACCGATTTTGATGAAACTTTCACAGATTGCTTAGATCATGTCGGGTTTGTTCACTATGAAATTTCATCCCGATCGGAGCATTCTACGATATAGCCACCATATAAATTTACCATATCAACACGATTTCCGGCCAAACTGCTGAACCGACCTTGATGAAACTTTCACAGATTGCTTAGATCATGTCGGGTTTGTTCACTATGATATTTCATCCCGATCGGAGCATTTTACGACATAGCCACCATACAAATTTACCATATCAACACGATTTCCGGCCAAACTGCTGAACCGATCTTGATGAAACTTTCACAGATTGCTAAGATCATGTCGGGTTTGTTCACTATGAAATTTCATTTCGATCGGAGCATTCTACGACATAGCCACCATACAAATTTACCATATCGTACTATCAATTGTTGTCTCTGTCGTGCACTTTCAAGTACCTACATGTCAAATTGTTGTTGTTGCGCACGAACAAGTAAATGACGCTCAAGAGTAAAAATATTAGCGAAAAATTACCAACAACTGCACAGAAACATAAGAGGGGGGAGCATTGATTTGGCTGTGTGAAGGGTATCATAGTCTTGGCATAGCCAAAATTAACTATGCGCCACTATATTTTTATTTTAATTATTTAAACTATTTTTTAATTTTAATTAATTTTGATTTCATTTTAATGTCAGCTGCTCTTAGCTGACAATAAATAAATAAATAAAAACTAAATAAAAAATAGTGAGTGTGAGTGAAACGGGTCGATTAACCCACGCACGGGGTTATGACAAGAGTTGTAGTGTTTATTTATAATTTTATTTTTATTAGTTTTGAGTTTGCCATTATTCTTTGTTTTCGCTTTTTGTACTATTGTGCGTTTTATTTCTGCTATTAATTTCGCGTCTTTGTGTAAACTAATAGTTTTGTGACTTTGTGTTTTGTCGGTTTGCCTAAACCCAAAGTGGACAGTAAATTAACAATTTAATTTGCATTTGTTTTAAAGTGATTCCAAACACAACAACAAACTGCAGTCCAGCATACTGAAAAATTTGCTCAACTTGCTGCCGCCTGCGTTTGTTTTGTTTTTGTGTTTTTACGCTCACTCTCTCTCTCTCTTTTTTTTCAAGCGCTTCGCTCCCGGTGCATTAAACCGTTTCTTGATCGTTTACTCTAACGCGCTCTTTTGTGTTGGTGTTGGTCGCGGTCAAACTTTTCTCCGTTGCTTGTTGCTTTAGGTGGTCGCGCTCGCGCCGTTTTTGTTTGTGAAGCTGTGAAGTAAGTTTTGTTTGTAGCTTTACTATTTGCACATTAGGGTGGACCTGTATTTTAATCATAACAATTTTCTGCAGCGATATTTTTTTATTTTTTATTTGTATTTTTCTTTTCTTTTAATAAATTAAATAAAAATGTCTGTCTGCTGCTATGCGAATTGTCAAGTCCGCGCAAACTCTAAAATGGGTTTTGTCTGCTGCTGGATGTGCACAAATGTTGCTCATGAGCAATGTGCTGGCATTAATGGCCGTATCTCCGACCTCATGAAGGTTACTAATTTAGAGTGGCCGTGTTGGTCATGTTTGGAGAAAAAAAAGACATTGCAAGCTTTATAGAAACTCAACTTGGCTTAGAGGGCGTTTTCTGCTAGTTGAATAAACTGTGTGAAAAATTCTCATCGGTTCAAAGAAACCTTAACGAGAAAAATCTCGTAATGGATTCTCCAAAGCGTAAAAAGGCCAACGTTGGGCAGTTATCGGGCTCTGTGATGTCCGAAAATACTCCAAACGCTCCGATACCACAGTGTAAAGTAAATAAAGTAAATAAAAATCTTCATGTCCCTCCTACTAAAATTATCGAGAACTTAGATGATATACCAATAACTCCCATGGATATTGTGTTATCTGATCCCGATCCTTCGGTTCCTTTGGTGGTTAGTAGTGTTGATGTTAATCAACAAAAAAACTCTATCAAACTGAAAGAGCCAAATATTCAATTATCCGAGACTGAGTCTTCCAAACCAGCCTCAGTGGAGGATATAATTAAAAAATTTATTGCTGTTCCACCTAAAAAACAAATATTTCTTTCAAGGCTTCCCCCTGATTTAACATCAGATGATGTCAAGGTCTATATAAAGGCCAAATCGAATGCCAATTTAACGGTGGAGAAATTCAAATTTGCTTATGATCGGAACATTTCGTCTTTTAAAATCAGTGTTTCGAATCAAGATTTTTGCACTATATGCTGCAAAGAATTTTGGCCAGAACACATAATTGTGAAAGAGTATACTGCAAGGAAGAAAAAAATCGGCCCCCGATTGTATCTACCCTTCCGGTGGTTGGATCTAAGGTAACTCTGCCAATTACTGATAGTTCAAAAAACTAACATCCTCCTTCTTACTTGGCTATCAGAATGTAAGAGGTCTTTGTAGTAAACTCACTAGTTTATACCTTAATAGTCTTTCTTTCGCTTTCCATGTCATTGCCTTTACTGAAACGTGGTTAAGGCAAGACATTCTCAATTCCGAAATTCTATGTAGTACATATTCTATTTACAGAAAAGACCGTACTCTTCGGCGTGGTGGTGGAGTGCTTATTGCTGTGAATGTAGACTTTCCTTCTGAAACTGTCGAATTAGATAGTTCTTTTGATATAGAGTTTATTGCTGTAAAGCTCAATATTTACGGTATTAACATTTTTATCACTTGTTCGTATATACCTCCTTCCTCTGATCTCTCTATCTATGAGACACATCTATCTGCTATCCATTCTGTCTCTGCCTTGCTTTCTAATCGCGATTTTCTTGTAGTTCTTGGTGATTTCAACATTGCTGAAGCTACTTGGATTTCTTCTCCTGACTCTGGTGCCCTGACTCCCGCGGCTCTGAATGAATTTTTAATCGACCTACTTGGGATGTCATTGAGTCAAATTAATGCTATCCCAAATTCTCTTAATAAAATGCTTGATCTGGTTTTTGTTTTGGATTCATCATCTTCATCCGTTTCCCGTTCCCGGCCTATATCTTATCCCGAAGACTTATACCATCCTACGTTGGAGCTATTGATTAACTTACCTTCCCGGACGCGTTGCAATATCAAGATGGCTTTGAGTCGAGTTCGTCAATTTCGGAATACTGATTTTGAGGGACTCGCTCTGCTTTTATCCCAAACTGACTGGTCTCCCCTCTACGAGTCTGACGACTTGGACGTGGCAATCAGTATTTTTTATAATACCTTACATTCTTTATTTGATTTATGTGTCCCGGTTGGTAAGCTAAACAGGTCTAACAAACCTGTGTGGTTTACCCGAGAGTTGACAATTCTCAAAAATCTTAAATCTAAACTCTACAAGAGATTTAGAAAAAACGGCTCATCGGTAGCCTATTCTGCATACTTGATTGCTCGTGCCAGTTTTGATATCTTAAATAACCAATGTTATAAGAATTACCTGACTCGGTGTAGATTACAGTTTCAGCAGGATCCAAAGCGGTTTTTTGATTTTGTTAATGCGAAACGTAGGTCATCGACACTCCCAACGGAAGTATTCTTTGAGGAAACGAAGGCCAATTCTGATCAGGAGATTGCAAATATATTTGCCCAATTTTTTCAAACGACTTATAGCTCATTTCAATCTCAAGTCGATTTGCCTTACCCTTATCGGGTTAATGGCTCGAATCGCATCTTTGGACTGAAAATCACTGAAAACTCACTTTTAAATAATCTACATGGTTTGAAACCTATATTTTCCAAAGGACCTGACGGAGTGCCAAGCTGCGTGCTTAGACACTGTGCTCATGGTCTTTTAAAGCCGTTGCTTAAAATGTTTAACTTGTCCCTGGAGTTAGGCTCCTTTCCAAAAATTTGGAAAGAGTCATTTATTATTCCTCTCCATAAAAAAGGAAACAAATCTAATGTTCAAAATTATAGGGGTATCTCCAAGTTGTCTGCTATTCCTAAGATTTTTGAAAAATTAATAACCTCCCATCTTCAACACCTTTGCAAATCTATTATTTCACCGTGCCAGCACGGATTTATGAAACAAAGATCTACTACCACTAACTTGTTAGAATTTACTTCATTTGTTATCAAGGGTTTTCAGGACAAATTGCAGACTGATGTTATTTATACTGATTTTAGTAAGGCTTTCGACTCTGTAGATCATCGTCTTCTTATACATAAACTAGAACTCTTGGGCTTTTCAAATATTCTAGTTCTTTGGATTAAAGACTACCTAACTCTTAGAACTCAGAGGGTTTTATTTAAAGGGTCCGTTTCCAAGACGGTTCAGGTCACTTCAGGCGTTCCACAGGGTAGTCATCTTGGTCCTTTGTTATTTATTTTGTTTATAAACGATCTTCCATCAGTTATAAAGTTCTCTCGGGTTTTGATGTACGCTGATGATGTAAAATTATGCACGTCGGCTGCAACTCCCCTTGCTGCTCAACAGCTTCAAAGAGATTTAGACAACTTTCAAATGTGGTGTAAAGTAAATTTTTAAAATCTTAATTGCAGTAAATGTAAAGTAATGTCATTTTTTAGATATTTGCCCTTTTTTAATATATATTTTCTTGACAACAAACCACTAGATAGAATTGAATGGGTTGACGATTTGGGCATCGTTATGGACCCAAAGCTTAAGTTTGACAAGCATATTTCTTCAATTTCCAATCGAGCATCTGGTGTCTTGGGGTTCATTAAGCGCTGGTCGAAGGAGTTTAACGATCCCTACTTAACAAAAACTCTGTATACTTCTCTTGTTCGACCGATTCTGGAATATGGATCTTGTATATGGTTTCCGAAATACGAAATT
The DNA here is from genome assembly GCA_018904305.1 of Scaptomyza montana. Taxonomy (NCBI): domain Eukaryota; kingdom Metazoa; phylum Arthropoda; class Insecta; order Diptera; family Drosophilidae; genus Scaptomyza; species Scaptomyza montana. The sequence goes on from JAEIGR010000023.1 coordinate 927,662, forward strand.
CATCAGAATAAAATAGAATCGGTACAAAAACAATTTCTGCTCTTCGCACTTAGAGGTCTCAACTGGGACACTAACAATAATTTGCCGTCTTATCGTAGTAGACTTTTACTAATAGATCTTCCTTCTCTGAGTGATCGTAGAATAATGCTATCATTTTCTTTTTTTCACAAATTAATTAATGGTGAAATTGATTCTTCTGAATTAATTAACCAAATTAACTTTGCTGTTCCTATTAGAAATACTAGAAATTTTGTACCTATATCTCTTCAAACTTGTAATTCTAATTATGCTCTTCATAACCCTTTTCGTATTCTGTGTTCTATTTATAACGATCTTTCCCACTTAATACACAGTGCCACTCCTACTTGCTCTATTAAAAAGTTAGTTTTGTGTCATTTGTCTACATGTTCGCGATCATCGTAACCGCACGATAAGCGGAGCGCCCCTCGGTCGGATGGGCGGGAGGTGGGTCGCTTTGTGCGTGGGTCCGCGCGTTAACAAGCCGGTGCTTGGTATCGTTGGGCCACTTGACTGTACTGTTCGTTAGTACATCTACGTCCAATAAAGACTCATTTGGTTTCTTCTTTCTGTCTGTTAATAGTTTGTGAATTTCTTTTGCTGAACGCTTCTCACTGAACTCTGATTTTAATGCTTGCTTAAGCGTATCCCAATTATTTACTTTGGTTTGACTATTCAAAAATAATTTTGCTGCACCTTTAATTAACTGTCTACCATAAATAAATGTTTTTAAATCATTCCACTTAACTGTTATCGCATTAAACTCAAAACCAAGTAGCCATTCATCAACATCTGGAGAACCACTGCCGGTAAAAACCATAAGGGAATCCTCGATACCCCTTAATGTTAATGTCGAATCTTCCATTTCGAAATTCTCTGGTTATTCGTAAGATGAGCTGTCACTATTAAAATCGCTGTTCTCTAAATTGAAATAACTAGAATAACGCGGTGCTCAAACCAAGTCGCATTTTTTCTGTGCTCCACAAAATTGTTTGATTTTATTATTATATTCGTGAATAAATAACCAAAAAGGGATACTTTGACTTTGCATTACTAAAACCACTCATTACAAATAGTCGTGAAGTTTATCATTTGTTTGTTTATTTAATTTAAACGCGAAATAAGCAAATTTGAGCAAAAACAACACCAAACTGCAACTTCTTCTTCTATTTTAACATACACATACGAGTAACAACGCACCAAACAACACACAATAACAGGCGGTCACGCGAAATCACTCAATAACACTATACAACATATCATGACACCGATACCGAAGCGCTTTCGTGAAAACTCTGCTGGAGAACTCAAGGTTGTCAAAGGAAGTGATCTGGCTGCGCTTACCCAGCTGATCAATCAAAAATTTGATGAACAAGATGCACTGATCGAAATAAAAATGAAGGAATATGAGGAAAACTTGATGGCCGTGTTACAGGATAAGTTGAATGGTCTTGGAAGTGAGCTCCAAAACCTTGTGTCTGTAAGTTGGAGCAGTCTACTCCTGAATCAGCTGCACTTCAGGCTAGATATGGGTGCGGGCCGTGTTTTATTTCGTGGCACGCACGAACACGACGTGGCACGTCGTGTTCGTGTTTTAAAACAAATTTCGTGCGTGTTCCGTTCGTGTTCGTGTTTTGCTTTAGACACGAGAATACACGACATCAAAAATGCTAATCTGAACAACTTAAAATAACCTTAGCGCTTTTTTTCCGAATGTTGCGCTCGCTTAGTTGTCAAACAGCATATTTTCCCATCACTATTGACAACTAATCGATAAATTATGTTCACTCACTGCCCCACAACTAACGGAAAGCAATCTGCCTTTGACTTGAGTGCAATAATAAAAAGGCAAGAAGTGTAACATGTCGCGGCAAATAATCGAAAACGCTTTTCGCAGTAATAGCGCCAAAATTGAACTTATTAAAAAAGAAATAGAAAAATGAAAGGCGGACTAGATTGCTAAGTTCAAATTTAGACAAAATTGTATTTCTATATATAAATATGTAAGACTACAACATTTCATTTGAATAAAAATAAATATACGTACACGAAATATAAATAAATTTTTTAATTGGAGTTTAAATTTATACTAGTTGTTACCCAAGCGACTTCGCTCTCGGCCGCCCGTTAGTTGCTACACATTAAATTTTTTTTAACCGCTCTACACTTTCTTTCTATCCCAACCTCTCCCACAATTACATAAATATTCTGAGGTGCCCAGTGTCCCCTGTTCTGTCAAAAAGTGTTTCTACAAAGTTTAGGCAAAACGGGTACCCACACTTTGATATGTTTTTGGTACAATTTTTTTTGCGTAAAACTTTGCGGTTTATGCAAAACAACAATGTCCACTAGCCTCAAATAAATCCACAAACTGATATACAGACTTTAACTTTTGTACAGGGTGCCTCGCTTCTCGCTAACCGTGTCTTTAGATTATGACAGGAAAAAATCAAATGGCAGGAAGGAATTCTGCCCCCTCTCGAGTGTATGCAAAAGTCGTACAAGAATCAAAAGAATGCTTTTTATTCAGAAAATTAATGAAACTATTAACTAACTATTTTAAGCTTGCCCTTACCGGAAAACAGTTGCTGTAATTTATTTTAAAATAATATGAGAAGATTCGAAAATTTTCATCATTGATCAAAGTACTTCGAGTTTATCTTGGATAATCTTGAATTTTGCAAAACCGACCTCGGATTCGCGCAACGTAGTGAGCTTTTGACCACCATATTGCAGCCACAATACTCACACCCGGCCGGTAATTTTCCAGCGGCAGTCTTACTATAAGACAACTAAAAAAAAAAAATATAAAAAATTTATTTTGTGTTGGGACGTGCTGGGCCGTGTTTCCAGAATTTTTTCGTCCTTCGTGTTCGTGCGTGTTTTGAAAAAAGGTTTCGTGCTCGTGTTGGGCCGTGCCGAAAAAATTCGACACGCGCCCATCTCTACTTCAGGCTCGTGTGGAGATTTTGGAGGCCAATATAGCCGGTTGTCGAGGGTGAGCAGCTTCGTACAACGTTTAACTCACTTGCGTTTGCTTTGAGACACTTTGTTGATTTTCTTGCAAAGCATTCATAGTTTTTTTTACTGGTTTTTCGGCAGTTAACTCAGAATATATTGTTTATTAATTTGCCATCAAAGGAACTTCACAAAAATATGTGTGCGTAAGCGTCTTAATTTAACACACTGAATACATACATACACACATATGTACCTATATACAAAGATATTTATTTGTTAATGCATAATTTTTTTACTTAGCTCCGTTACTTTTTAATTCAGTGGTTTCTGCGAATTTCCCGTGGTGTCGCAGTGTTTCAAAACAAAGAATGTTTAGTAGTGTTAGTGTGAGCATTCCCTTTTGTGTGTTATATCTTGCTCATTCGCTCATTCGCTTTGCATCGCAACGGACGTGTTTTTTTTATGCGCTTCGCTTTTTTTACTATTGTGCGTTTTATTTCTGCTATTAATTTCGCGTCTTTGTGTAAACTAATAGTTTTGTGACTTTGTGTTTGTGGACAGTAAATTAACAATTTAATTTGCATTTGTTTTAAAGTAATTCCAAACACAACAACAAATTGCAGTCCAGCATACTGAAAAATTTGCTCAACTTGCTGCCGCCTGCGTTTGTTTTGTTTTTGTGTTTTTACGCTCACTCTCTCTCTCTCTTTTTTTTCAAGCGCTTCGCTCCCAGTGCATTAAACCGTTTCTTGATCGTTTACTCTAACGCGCTCTTTTGTGAAAGACCGGAGAAAAGTTTGACTGCGACCAACACCAACGCGCTCTTTTGTGTTGGTGTTGGTCGCGGTCAAACTTTTCTCCGTTGCTTGTTGCTTTCGGTGGTCGCGCTCGCGCCGTTTTTGTTTGTGAAGCTGTGAAGTAAGTTTTGTTTGTAGCTTTACTATTTGCACATTAGGGTGGACCTGTATTTTAATCATAACAATTTTCTGCAGCGATATTTTTTTATTTTTTATTTGTATTTTTCTTTTCTTTTAATAAATTAAATAAAAATGTCTGTCTGCTGCTATGCGAATTGTCAAGTCCGCGCAAACTCTAAAATGGGTTTTGTCTGCTGCTGGATGTGCACAAATGTTGCTCATGAGCAATGTGCTGGCATTAATGGCCGTGTCTCAGACCTCATGAAGGTTACTAATTTAGAGTGGCCGTGTTGGCCAAATTTGGAGAAAAAAAAGACATTGCAAGCTTTATAGAAACTCAACTTGGCTTAGAGGGCGTTTTCTGCCAGTTGAATAAACTGTGTGAAAAATTCTCATCGGTTCAAAGAAACCTTAACGAGAAAAATCTCGTAATGGATTCTCCAAAGCGTAAAAAGGCCAACGTTGGGCAGTTATCGGGCTCTGTGATGTCCAAAAATACTCCAAACGCTCCGATACCACAGTGTAAAATAAATAAAGTAAATAAAAATCTTCATGTCCTACTAAAATTATCGAGAACTTAGATGATATACCAATAACTCCCATGGATATTGTGTTATCTGATCCCGATCCTTCGGTTCCTTTGGTGGTTAGTAGTGTTGATGTTAATCAACAAAAATACTCTATCAAACTTAAAGAGCCAAATATTCAATTATCCGAGACTGAGTCTTCCAAACCAGCCTCAGTTGAGGATATAATTAAAAAATTTATTGCTGTTCCACCTAAAAAACAAATATTTCTTTCAAGGCTTCCCCCTGATTTAACATCAGATGATGTCAAGGTCTATATAAAGGCCAAATCGAATGCCAATTTCACGGTGGAGAAATTCAAATTTGCTTATGATCGGAACATTTTGGCCAGAGCACATAATTGTGAAAGAGTATACTGGAAGGAAGAAAAAAAATCGGCCCCCGATTGTATCTACCCTTCCGGTGGTTGGTTCAAAGGAAACTCTCCCAATTACTGATAGTTCAAAAAACTAACATCCTCCTTCTTACTTGGCTATCAGAATGTAAGAGGTCTTTGTAGTAAACTCACTAGTTTATACCTTAATAGTCTTTCTTTCGCTTTCCATGTCATTGCCTTTACTGAAACGTGGTTAAGGCAAGACATTCTCAATTCCGAAATTCTATGTAGTACATATTCTATTTACAGAAAGGACCGTACTCTTCGGCGTGGTGGTGGAGTGCTTATTGCTGTGAATGTAGACTTTCCTTCTGAAACAGTCGTATTAGATAGTTCTTTTGATATAGAGTTTATTGCTGTAAAGCTAAATATTTACGGTATTAACATTTTTATCACTTGTTCGTGTATACCTCCTTCCTCTGATCTCTCTATATATGAGACACATCTATCTGCTATCCATTCTGTCTCTGCCTTGCTTTCTGATCGCGATTTTCTTGTAGTTCTTGGTGATTTCAACATTGCTGAAGCTGCTTGGATTTCTTCTCCTGACTCTGGTGCCCTGACTCCCGCGGCTCTGAATGAATTTTTAATCGACCTACTTGGGATGTCATTGAGTCAAATTAATGCTATCACAAATTCTCTTAATAAAATGCTTGATCTGATTTTTGTTTTGGATTCATCATCTTCATCCGTTTCCCGTTCCCAGCCTATATCTTATCCCGAAGACTTATACCATCCTACGTTGGAGCTGTTGATTAATTTACCTTCCCGGACGCGTTGCAATATCGAGATGCCTTTGAGTCAAGTTCGTCAATTTCAAAAAACTGATTTTGAGGGACTCGCTCTGCTTTTATCCCAAACTGACTGGTCTCCCCTCTACGAGTCTGACGACTTGGACGTGGCAATCAGTATTTTTTATAATACCTTACATTCTTTATTTGATTTATGTGTCCCGGTTGGTAAGCTAAACAGGTCTAACAAACCTGTGTGGTTTACCCGAGAGTTGACAATTCTCAAAAATCTTAAATCTAAACTCTACAAGAGATTTAGAAAAAACGGCTCATCGGTAGCCTATTCTGCATACTTGATTGCTCGTGCCAGTTTTGATATCTTAAATAACCAATGTTATAAGAATTACCTCACTCGGTGTAGATTACAGTTTCAGCAGGATCCAAAGCGGTTTTTTGATTTTGTTAATGCGAAGCATAGGTCATCGATACTCCCAACGGAAGTATTCTTTGAGGAAACGAAGGCCAATTCTGATCAGGAGATTGCAAATATATTTGCCCAATTTTTTCAAACGACTTATAGCTCATTTCAATCTCAAGTCGATTTGCCTTACCCTTATCGGGTTAATGGCTCGAATCGCATGGTCTTTTAAAGCCGTTGCTTAAAATGTTTAACTTGTCCCTGGAGTTAGGCTCCTTTCCAAAAATTTTGAAAGGGTCATTTATTATTTCTCTCCATAAAAAAGGAAACAAATCTAATGTTCAAAATTATAGGGGTATCTCCAAGTTGTCTGCTATTCCTAAGATTTTTGAAAAATTAATAACCTCCCATCTTCAACACCTTTGCAAATCTATTATTTCACCGTGCCAGCACGGATTTATGAAACAAAGATCTACTACCACTAACTTGTTAGAATTTACTTCATTTGTTATCAAGGGTTTTCAGGACAAATAGCAGACTGATGTTATTTATACTGATTTTAGTAAGGCTTTCGACTCTGTAGATCATCGTCTTCTTATACATAAACTAGAACTCTTGGGCTTTTCAAATATTCTAGTTCTTTGGATTAAAGACTACCTAACTCTTAGAACTCAGAGGGTTTTATTTAAAGGGTCCGTTTCCAAGACGGTTCAGGTCACTTCAGGCGTTCCACAGGGTAGTCATCTTGGTCTTTTGTTATTTATTTTGTTTATAAACGATCTTCCATCAGTTATAAAGTTCTCTCGGGTTTTGATGTACGCTGATGATGTAAAATTATGCACGTCGGCTACAACTCCCCTTGCTGCTCAACAGCTTCAAAGAGATTTAGACAACTTTCAAATGTGGTGTAAAGTAAATTTTTAAAATCTTAATTGCAGTAAATGTAAAGTAATGTCATTTTTTAGATATTTGCCCTTTTTTAATATATATTTTCTTGACAACAAACCACTAGATAGAATTGAATGGGTTGACGATTTGGGCATCGTTATGGACCCAAAGCTTAAGTTTGACAAGCATATTTCTTCAATTTCCAATCGAGCATCTGGTGTCTTGGGGTTCATTAAGCGCTGGTCGAAGGAGTTTAACGATCCCTACTTAACAAAAACTCTGTATACTTTTCTTTTTCGACCGATTCTGGAATATGGATCTTGTATATGGTTTCCGAAATACGAAATTCATCAGAATAAAATAGAATCGGTACAAAAACAATTTCTGCTCTTCGCACTTAGAGGTCTTAACTGGGACACTAACAATAATTTGCCGTCTTATCGTAGTAGACTTTCACTAATAGATCTTCCTTCTCTGAGTGATCGTAGAATAATGCTATCATTTTCCTTTTTTCACAAATTAATTAATGGTGAAATTGATTCTTCTGAATTAATTAACCAAATTAACTTTGCTGTTCCTATTAGAAATACTAGAAATTTTGTACCTATAGAATTACCCCTCATACTGCTCACTACTTGCTTGATGCTTCACCACTTGACCGCGTGTTTGAAATTAAAGATTTAAGGCCTGTACGCATGAGCCCCGTACAGCTCTCGTACAGTATACATGAGTTTTACGGCTGTAACGACAAGTGTTGAAAAATTCACATATTGTGGCGGTAGGCTAATTGTTTTTGTAAATAAATCGGAAATGCAACTGTGTTTTGTACACTTGATTTCAAAATAATGATTCGCGCGCTACTTTTGTGTTTGAGTACAGCTAACGCCCTGCTTCTGGCGGTTGCATTTTAGTGAACCCATATTTGATGGGCAGAGCTGAGATTACCAAAGATTATGCTAAACATGACTGAAACCACTCAAAGACTCAAAGCAAATTCACCTTAATAATCTATACCCTGCAATAGATCAGTGGCAGTACAATCCAGTTTATATGTTATTTAAATTGTATCTTATTAATTAATAAATATATTTTTCTTCATTACTTCTTGCGCAGCATTGACTGCCAAAACAATAAGTATGGCTCTATTGGAGCCTGAATTAAGTCAACTTTGTTAATATTATCCGAAAAATGTATAAGCCGGCTCTTGCCCGACATGTTGTTGCATTTTTTACAACCGTAAATAGCTGCTGAAAGCTATTTACTGCCCGTAGCATTTTAACATAACATTTTAACATTTTCATTGTTCAACACTACCGTACCAGCAGTAGCTAACAGAACTGCAGACCTTAAATGTACGTACTGTACTGAAGCTGTACGGGACCATTTTTTTTATATGAAGTTTTTGCTGTACGGGAGCTGTACAGGCGTCTGCGTACAGGCCTTTAGGCATTATTCTTGATCCTAAATTAAAGTTTGACGCTCATATTTCGTATATGGTCAATAAGGCCATTAATGTCCTTGGCTTCATCAAGCGGTGGTCGAAAGAGTTTAATGATCCCTACACCACTAAAACGCTTTATACATCCCTAGTTCGTCCCATCCTGGAGTATGGATCTTGTGTGTGGTCCCCACAATACTCGATTCACCAGGATAGAATTGAATCTGTGCAGAAGAAATTTCTTCTATTTGCCCTTAGAAGTTTTAACTGGGTTCCTGGAGTTGACTTACCCCCGTACTCAAGTAGACTCCTTTTGATAAATCTTCCCTCCCTGTTAAACCGTAGAACTATGCATGGAGTATTATTTATTACTAACCTACTTAATGGTGAAATCGACTCATCAGTTCTTTTGAGTCGAATTAAATTTAATGTCCCAATTAGATCTTCACGTAACTTTTTACCCCTTAGCCTTGATCGTTGCTTCAGCAACTATTTAATTCATGAACCATTTCGTGTTATATGTTCTGACTATAACAAACTTTATTCTCTTGTCTCCTTGGAGGCCTCAACTCCAGTACTAAAAAGATCGATCCTTTTCGCTTTATCTATTCGTAACCACTAACTACTAATCTAATGCTGGTCTGATTGGGTTTTTCTGGGCTTTTCCCAATCCTCGCAACAAATGTTGGACTACTCAATTTTTTATTGAATTTCCCAGAGCTTTAACGTTAACTTTTAAATATATTTTCAGATTTATATATTATTCTATATTTTACTTAATTTAATTATTTTAACTATTTTTTAATGTAAATTAATTTTGATTTCATTTTAATGTCAGCTGCTCTTAGCTGACAATAAATAAATAAATAAAAATAAATAAATAAATATCTCTTCAAACTTGTAATTCTAATTATGCTCTTCATAACCCTTTTCGTATTCTGTGTTCTATTTATAACGATCTTTCCCACTTAATACACAGTGCCACTCCTACTTGCTCTATTAAAAAGTTAGTTTTGTGTCATTTGTCTTCATGTTCGCGATCATCGTAACCGCACGATAAGCGGAGCGCCCCTCGGTCGGATGGGCGGGAGGTGGGTCGCTTTTTGCGTGGGTCCGCGCGTTAACAAGCCGGTGCTTGGTATCGTTGGGCCACTTGACTGTACTGTTCGTTAGTACATCTACGTCCAATAAGAAATATCTTTCTTTTTCTGCTTAAAGTTTATTAAACAAGTGGAAACGTTGCAGTCGGACGCAACCGACTGCGGTATACTCGATACCAGTATTAAAACCGGTAAAAAGAGGCCTGATTGCAAAGGGGTACGGATGCGGCAGGGGTGTACGCTGCCTTAAAGATTCTCCGATGCGGATGGGGATGCGTGGCATTCAAATTTTTCGTGCAGATCTATGTGGGATGTCAATTGCTATCTTCATACCAAATTTGGCGACTCTAGCTCAAAGTTTGTAAAAGTGGTGAAAGGGGGGGGCTGGGAGCGGTATGGGTGGTAGTGGCATCAACATTTTTGATTCAGATCTTTGTGGAATGTCAATTGCTATCCTCATACCAAATTTGGTGACTCTAGCTCAAAGTTTGTATAAGGTGGGCAAAGGGGGGCGGAATGGTTGGGCGTGGCTCCAAAACTTTAATGCAGATTGTTGGGGGTCGTTGCCAGCTATCTTCCTACCAAATTTGGTGGCTCTAGCTCCACAACTCTGGAAGATACACGCATTCCCGTTTTTGACCAAGCGTTGGGACAGCTGGGGCCCGCTAGGGCGGTATTTGTGGGTGTGGCATCCAAACTTTTGATGCAGTTTTTGGGGTGTCATCATCGCCTATCTTGGCACTAAATTTGGTGGCTATAGCTGAAAAACTGTGGGAGATATAGGCTTTATTGACTTTTAAATGGGGGGGGGGGGGGGCTGGGGGCGGAATGGGTGGGCGTGGCTCCAAAATTTTTGATGCAGTTTTTTGGGGGTTGCTAGTCGCTATCTTCTCACCAAATTTGGTAGTTCCAACTGTAAGGATGTGCGAAATATGTGGATTTATCGGTTTTGAGCTATCGAATTTATCGATTTGCCAGCCCCCCAGTTATCGTAGAACCCCAATCTTGACACTTTAATTTACTGTCCCATAGATAAAGAGAATCTGAAAGTTTCAAGTCTTTAGATTGAAGAGTGTGGAAAAAAGTTGCGTTCATACAGACGGACAGACGGACAGACGGACAGACAGACAGACGGACAGACACCATGACCGACATTGCACAAACTCAATATACTCTTTAGCTTCGGTATCGAGTATAAAAATTATGTTCTCTATTTCGAGTTTTTCGTTTGTTCACTATTTACAAGAGTAATCCATGTAAATTTTTGTGTGTTCACTATTTCGAGGTGTTCACTATTTAGTGTGTTCACAATATCCAGAAACGACTGTAATTATACTCGATACCGAAGGTAAAGAGTATATTGGTTTTGTGCAATGTCCGTCATGGTGTCTGTCCGTCTGTCCGTCTGTCCGTCTGTCCGTCCGTATGGTTGCAAGTTTTTTCCACACCCTTCAAGCTAGAGACTTGAAACTTTCCAATTCTCTTTATCTATGGGATAGTAAATTAAAGTGTCAAGATGGGGGTTCTACGATAACTGGGGGGCTGGCAAATCGATAAATTCGATAACCCAAAACCGATAAATCCACATATTTCGCACATCCTTACAGCTAGAAGTACCAAATTTGGTAAGAAGATAGCTATTAGCAACCCCAAAAAACTGCATCAAAAATTTTGGAGCCACGCCCCCATTCCGCCCCCAGCCCCCGCATTTTAAAGTCAAAAAGACTATATCTCCCACAGTTTTTGAGCTATAGCCACCAAATTTGGTGCCAAGATAGGTGATGATGACCCCCTAAAAACTGCACCAAAAGTTTGGATGCCACGCCCACCAATACTGCCCTAGCCGCCCCCCTCCACCCCAACGCTTCGTCAAAAACGGGAATGCGTGTATCTTCCAGAGTTGTGGAGCTAGAGCCTCCAAATTTGGAGGGAAGATAGCTGCTAACGACCCCCAAAAACTGCATCAAAGTTTTGGAGCCACGCCCACCCATTACGCCCCCAGCCCCCCGCATTTTGAAATCAGAAATGGTTATATCTCCCACAGTTTTTGAGCTATAGCCACCAAATTTGGTGCCAAGATAGGTGATGATGACCCTCTAAAAACTGCACCAAAAGTTTGGATGCCACGCCCACCAATACTACCCTAGCCGCCCCCATCCACCCCAACGCTTCGTCAAAAACGGGAATGCGTGTATCTTCCAGAGTTGTGGAGCTAGAGCCTCCAAATTTGGTGGGAAGATAGCTGTTAACGACCCCCAAAAAACTGCATCAAAGTTTTGGAGCCACGCCCCCATTTCGCCCCCCTTTCCCCACTTTTTACAATTTTCGAGCTAGAGTCACCAAATTTGGTATGAAGATAGCAATTGACATTTAACAAAGATCTGCATCAAAAATTTTGATGCCACGCCCACCCATACCGCCCCCAGCCCCCCTTTCCCTACATTTTACAAACTTTGAGCTAGAGTCACCAAATTCGGAAGGAATATAGCTGGTGGCATCCCCATCTGCATCGGAGAATCTTTAAGGCAGCGTACACCCCTGCCGCATCCGTACCCCTTTGCAATCAGGCCTCTTTTTACCGGTTTTAATACTGGTATCGAGTGTGCCGCAGTCGGTTGCGACCGACTGCAACGTTTCCACTTGTTATTAATTATAATATGGCATTTAAGCGCGAAAAATGCAAGAAGAATGCAAAGCAATAGACACATGTACCGGTGCTGTTATAATTATTTGAGCAAAAAAAGCTAGATAGGCAAAAAATTATAATAATAGCTATTTAAATATAAATTTAGTCACACTAATACCATAATTATACTCGTTACCGAAGGTAAAGAGTATATTGGTTTTGTGCAATATCCGTCATGGTGTCCGTCCGTCCGTCTGTCCGTCTGTATGTTCGCAACTTTTTTCCATACCCTTCAAGCTAGAGACTTGAAACTTTCCATTTCTCTTTGTCTATGGGATAGTAAATTAAAGTGTCAAGATGGGGGTTCTACGATAACTGGGGGGCTGGCAAATCGATAAATTCGATAACTCAAAACCGATAAATCCACATATTTCGCACATCCTTACAGCTAAAACTACCAAATTTGGTGGGTAGATAGCTACTAGCAACCCCCAAAAAACCGCATCAAAAAATTTGGAGCCACGCCTCCCATTCCGCCCCCAACCCCCCGCATTTGAAAGTCAAAAAAGCTTATATGTCCCACAGTTTTTGAGATATAGCTACCAAATTTGGTGCCAAGATAGGTGATGATGACCCCCCAAAAACTGCATCAAAAGTTTGGATGCCACGCCCACTAATAATGCCCTAGCCACCCCCATCCGCCCCAACGCTTCGTCAAAAACGGGAATGCTAGCTAGAGCCACCAAATTTCGTAGGAAGATAGCTAATAACGACCCCCAAAAATCTGCATCAAAGTTTTGGAGCCACGTCCACCCATTTCGCCCCCCTTTCCCCACCTTTTACAAAAATTGAGCTAGAGTCACCAAATTTGGTATGAGGGTTGCAAATGACATTCCGCATAGATTTGCAGCAAATAATTTGGATGCCACGCTCACCCATACCGCTCCCAGCACCCCTTTCCACTCCTTTTACAAACTTTGAGCTAGAGTCACCAAATTTGGTATGAAGACAGCAATTGACATTCCACATAGATCTGCAGCAAACATTTGGATGCCACGCCCACCCATACCGCTCCCAGCCCCCTTTCCCCACCTTTTACAAACTTTGAGCTAGAGTCACCAAATTTGGTATGAAGATAGTAATTGACATCCCACATAGATCTGCATCAAAAATATGGATGCCACGCCCACCCATACCACCCCCAGCCCCCCCCTTTCCACACCTTTTACAAACTTTGAGCTAGAGTCACCAAATTTGGATGGAAGATAGCTGGATGCATCCACATCTGCATCGGAGAATCTTTAAGGCAGCGTACACCCCTGCCGCATCCGTACCCCTTTGCAATCAGGCCTCTTTTTACCGGTTTTAATACTGGTATCGAGTATGCCGCAGTCGGTTGCGTCCGACTGCAACGTTACCACTTGTTATACTCGTTACCGAAGGTCAAGAGTATATTGGATTTGTGCAATGTCCGTCATGGTGTCCGGCCGTCCGTCCGTCCGTCTGTATGTTCGCAACTTTTTTCCACACCCTTCAAGCTAGAGACTTGAAACTTTCCAATTCTCTTTATCTATGGGATAAAAAATTAATGTGTCCAAATGGGGGTTCTACGATACCTGGGGGCTGGCAAATCGGTAAATTCGATAGCTCAAAACCGATAAATCCGCATATTTCGCACATCCTTACAGCTAGAACGACCAAGTTTGGTAAGGTGATAGCTACTAGCAACCCCCATGAAACTGCATAAATTTTGGAGCCACGCCCACCCATTCCGCCCCAGCCCCCCCGCATTTTCAAATCAGAGAAGCCTATTGTAATAAGTAACATCTTGTTACTTTGAGGTTCGTTTATTGAATGTCTTTATTGGAATTGAAATATATTCTTAGCTTATGGTTAACATTTATAAACTTATGCTGTTATCAGTTAACAGCTACAAAGAGAGGGAGAGCGATTGTACTCATACGTTTGGCTAAATGGCAAGCGTGGCGTTTCCCGTAGGGCAACGGTCTCACGCTTGCGTGGCCTTCTAAAGAGGCTTCGTATTACTTACACGCGCAGACCATATGTATGTATGTGCTTTGGTATGCGCATACATATATATGTTTATGCTGAGCGTGTTTAGGTTAATTTATACTTGCAACAAAGTGTTACAAGTTACGTTTTATATATATTTGAAATAACATATATGAATACACTACACCTCCCTTTTTTAAAAAAATAACGTAATATTATGAATATGTAGTTATTTATAGTATACATGATTGTTATTTTTAGAAATATAAAAATTGAATAATATAAAACTATAAAAGTATAAAAATTTAGTTTTATAATTAGCTGTTTTTTTTTTTTAAATGATTTATTTGTTTTTCTTTTTTTTTTTTTTATAAGTTTTATATGTATACGGCTGATCAGACCGTTTTAAAATAATTTTTTTTTCTTAAATTATTTTATTTTTTTTTTCGTATGTATTAATTTTATATTACACATATATATATTATCCTAATTTTATATAAAAATATATATATATATATTTTTTTTTAATTTTTTTTTTTATTTATTTTAATATTTTTTTTTTTTATTTATTTTATTTATTTTACTTATTGTTGTTTAGTACGTTTTGCTCTACATATTTTTGATTATTAATTAAAAAGATGGTAAAAGTATTTCAGATGGTTGTTATTTTATATTATGTTCGTTTTGTTTTTTGAAATATATTTTCATTTTTTTTTTTTTTATTATATTATCATTTTATTTTTTTTATTTATTTATTTTTTTTATTTTGAGATTATGTTGTTATCTCTTTCTCCTATGTTTTTTTTTTTTCTGTCTGGTGGGTGTGTAGAAGACGTTTTACTGTCAATCTATGCACGAGTAAGTCAAGTTGTAATTTTTATTTTTAGTTTCTATGTCCGTAATGAACGTCTTCATTGGACTGAACTAGAATATAAAGGATTCCTTTAGTTGGAATATTACTTATTAATTGTAGACATTATTGCTTCTTGTACTTTTATTTATTTGGATCACCGGCTTGAGTAGCTACTCTTTTATACATTATTGCCCATATATTTGAAATTATCTATTGAAATTGATTCAATGATATTTCTGCTCGGTGCCACTTGAGTTTGCTGATTGTAAGTATACCGGCCCCCGTTTCGAGCCTTTGGAAAAATTGACCTAAGTCGATAACTCCGTTAGTATACAAATCGCTAACTTCTTGCGATAACTTTATTTCCTTGTTTTAATAAACAATTTGGAGTTTGTTATACGCAAGGTCACTACTTTTCTTATTCCGTCATTTGTGATGACGTTGGGCTTAGAAGCTTTTCAAGATTTTGCCTAAGCAAAGATTCTTGTTATATTCATGCGCATGATTATTTTGTGTACTGTGGTGCCTGGTAGCGACTTCAGGACTTTATTTCGTAAGTCTTTTGATTTGGATATAATTAGGATAACAATATCCTAGAATGGGCATCTGCCACAAAATTTTGTTTTCTACTTGATGTGCCTGGAGAGGCTTTATTTGGGACAAATAATAAATGTTTTATTGCAATCAATTATTTTATTTAATACAATTTTATTTGTCGAACTGGACATTTCATTGTGTAAAGTGAATAGAAAACACGGAAGGTGTTTGTCGGGAGATTAACTTTATTGTAAGTTTTTACTAAAGCACCTATCTTTTGGCTCGAAAACTATTTTGCAAATTTACTTCGGGCTTCAAGTGTCATAGTCGGTACTTAATTTGAGTATGTCAGTTATGTTTTTAAAGAATGGTCAGAATCCATTACTTGGACGTTACACGCTTCTTTTTGCGCTTACACCTCAAGCTACGCATTCTCTTTTTATGCCATTTTTGTTTGAAAACGGTCAGATAATGTATATATGTATTATGATTCCGCATATTTTGTATTAATTTTTATTTTCTTTTTTTAATTAAGTATAGGTATTTATTTTTTAAAAGGTTAAATTAGTCATTATATAATAAAAAATAAATTTATTTTATTTTTTTTATTTTTTTTATTTTTATTTTTTTTTATGTACTTTCTTTCTTTTTTTTTTTTTTTAAAATGCGTTGTTTATATTTTCGTTTTATTTAATTTATTTATATCTGGCGTAACTAGCGCAATGCGCAAGATGTTTACTTTTGGTAATAATTTTTTTGTTATATGTGTATAAGTTGTGTATTTTAATTTTAAGAATATCGGCATCTAAAATGCACGATCCTAGTACACCGCGTAGGTGGCGAGAAGTTCCTATCATTTACAGATTCCTACCTAGTTGTGTTCAGCTTTATAGGCCGTACGCTACCGTGCTAATTAAAGCCCAGTTTAACAATATTTTTATGTTATATATATATGTGTATATTATGTATATGTGTATTAATATATTTAATTTATTTCTGCATTCTGCTCCATTTGGGGGTCATCCTTTGCTGATGTTTTGTTCTATATGTTCCAGCGGTGGCACAAAAGGCGGTCCTTTGCCTTTCGTACTTGTGATCCAGCGTTGGCACAAAAGGCGGTCCTTTGCCTTTCGTACTTGTGATCAGTTGGAAAAGGCGGTCTTTCCTTTCTACTTGTTATCCAGACGTGCAATGTTTGCATGTGTATTCGCAATAGACTGAAACCAGTGGTCCTTCGCAGTCTTGTGGGCACTCCTTCTTCTGTGTTGGTATATTTTTTTTGATTTGTGGATTTTGCTCCTTGGTTGTACACGTGTATACTCAGAACACGGATTCCAGTGGTCCCGTGCAGTCCTTGGTGCAGCTCTTCTTAAATTGGGGTAATGTTTTTGTTGTTCCATGGTGTCCTTATTATTTCGGTTTCGCTCGCTATGATTTCCAAGTGGGTTTCGGAGTTTCCGTTGTTAGAAATTTGGTTATCCCACGTTGTCTCGTTCAGTTGCCGGTGCTGGCTGCGCAGGCATATAACTTTTATTTTTATTTTATTTAAACACTTTGAGCGGCCACTTAAAAGTCATACTGATTTCATAGTTTTTTATCAATCATTTTTATTTTCACTATTTTCTCAATTTTTTTTTTTTTTTTTTTTATGATACATTTGAGATCACAATCGTTACACTTTTTTTTTTGTGTCAATGTTCACTTGCACTTCCGCTATGTTGTTGTTCTTGTTGTTTTATTTCTTTTATATTATATATTTTTGTTTTTAGACAGCAGACCGCTGTCACGGTCGCCATGTAATAAGTAACATCTTGTTACTTTGAGGTTCGTTTATTGAATGTCTTTATTGGAATTGAAATATATTCTTAGCTTATGGTTAACATTTATAAACTTATGCTGTTATCAGTTAACAGCTACAAAGAGAGGGAGAGCGATTGTACTCATACGTTTGGCTAAAGTGCAAGCGCGGCGTTTCCCGTAGGGCAACGGTCTCACGCTTGCGTGGCCTTCTAAAGAGGCTTCGTATTACTTACACGCGCAGACCATATGTATGTATGTGCTTTGGTATGCGCATACATATATATGTTTATGCTGAGCGTGTTTTGGTTAATTTATACTTGCAACAAAGTGTTACAAGTTACGTTTTATATATATTTGAAATAACATATATGAATACACTACACTATATCTCCCACAGATTCTGAGCTATTGCCGCCAAATTTGGTGCCAAGATAAGTGATGATGACCCCATAAAAACTGCGTCAAAAGTTTGGATGCCACGCCCACCATTACTGCCCTAGCTGCCTCCATCGACCCCAACGCTTTATCTTCCAGAGTTGTGGAGCTAAGGCCTTCAAATTTGGTGGGAAGATAGCTGGCAACGACCCCCAAAAATCTGCATCAAAGTTTTGGAGCCACGCCCACCCATTTTGCCCCCCTTTCCACACTTCTTACAATTTCGATCAAATAGAAATAGAGTCGGCAAATTTGGTATGAATATAGCAACTGACATTCCACAAAGATCTGCATCACAAATTTGGATGCCACTTCCACCCATACCGCCCCCAGCCCCCCTTTCCCCACTTTTTAGAATTTTCGAGCTAGAGTCACAAAATTCTGTATGAAGATAGCAATTGACATCCCACATAGATCTGCATCAAAAATTTGGATGCCACGCCTACCCATATCACCCCAGCCCCCCTTTCCCCACTTTTTACAAACTTCGAGCTAGATTCACCAATTTTGGTATGAAGATAGTAATTGACATCCCACATGGATCTGCATCAAAAATTTGGATGCCACACTCACCCATACCACCCCTAGCCCCCCCTTTCCCACCTTTTACAAACTTTGAGCTAGAGTCACCAAATTTGTATGGAAGATAGCTTGTGGCATCCCTATCTGCATCGGAAAATCTTTAAGGCAGCGTACACCCCTGCCGCATCCGTACCCCTCTGCAATCAGGCCTCTTTTTACCGGTTTTGATACTGGTATCGAGTATGCCGCATGTCGGTTGCGTCCGACTGCAACGTTTCCACTTGTTATACTCGATACCGAAGGTAAAGAGTATATTGAGTTTGTGCAATGTCCGTCATGGTGTCCGTCCGTCTGTCCGTCTGTATGTGTCCAATTTTTTTCCACACCCTTCAAGCTAGAGACTTGAAACTTTCCAAATCTCTTTATCTATGGGATAGTAAATTAAAGTTTCAAGATGGGGGTTCTACGATAACTGGGGGGCTGGCAAATCGATAAATTCGATAACTCAAAACCGATAAATCCACATATTTCGCACATCCTTACAGCTAGAAGTACCAAATTTGGTAAGGAGATAGCTACTAGCAACCCCCAAAGAACTGAATCAAAAATTTTGGATCCACGCCCCCTCATTCCGCCCCCAGCCCCCCCGAATTTTAAAGTCAAAAAAGCCTATATCTCCCACAGTTTTTGAGCTAAAGCCTACAAATTTGGTGCCAAGATAGGTGATGATGACCCCTCAAAAACTGCATCAAAAGATTGGATGCCACGCCCACCAATACCTCCCTAGCCACCCCCATGTGCCCCAACGCTTCGTCAAAAACGGGAATGCGTGTATCTTCCAGAGTTGTGGAGCTAGAGCCTCCCAATTTGGTGGGAAGATACCTGGTAACGACCCCCAAAAAACTGCATCAAAGTTTTGGAGCCACGCCCCCCCATTCCGCCCCCAGCCCCCCCGAATTTTAAAGTCAAAAAAGCCTATATCTCCCACAGTTTTTGAGCTAGAGCCACCAAATTTGGTGCCAAGATAGGTGATGATGACCACCTTAAAACCGCATCAAAAGTTTGGATGCCACGCCCACCAATACTGCCCCAGCCGACCCCATCCACCCCAACGCTTCGTCAAAAACGGGAATGCGTGTATCTTCCAGAGTTGTGCAGCTAGAGCCACCAAATTTGGTAGGAAGATAGCTGGCAACGACCCCCAAAAATCTGCATCAAAGTTTTGGAGCCACGCCCTCCATTTCGCCCCCCTTTCCCCACATTTTACATTTTTTGAGCTAGAGTCACCAAATTTGGTATGAAGATAGCAATTGACATTTCAGAAAGATCTACATCAAAAATTTGGATTCCACGCCCACCCATACCGCCCCCAGCCCCCCTTTCCCCACTTATTACAAATTTCGAGCTAGAGTCACCAAATTTGGTATGAAGATAGCAATTGACATTTTACAAAGATCTACATCAAAAATTTGGATTCCACGCCCACCCATACCGCCCCCAGCCCCCCTTTCCCCATTATTTACAAACTTCGAGCTAGAAACACCAAATTTGGTATGAAGATAACAATTGACATTTCAGAAAGATCTGCAACAAAAATTTGGATGCCACGCCCACCCAAACCGCCCCCAGCCCTCCCTTTCCCCACCTTTTACAAATTTTGAGCTAGAGTCACCAAATTTGGTATGAAGATAGCAATTGACATTTCAGAAAGATCTGCAACAAAAATTTTGATGCCACAACTACCCATACCGCCCCAGGCCCCCCCCCTTTCCACACCTTTTACAAATTTTTGAGCTAGAGTCACCAAATTTGGAAGGAATATAGCTGGTGGCATCCCCATCTGCATCGGAAAATCTTTAAGGCAGCGTACACCCCTGCCGCATCCGTACCCCTTTGCATTAAGGCCTCTTTTTACCGGTTTTAATTCTGGTATCGAGTATGCCGCAGTCGGTTGCGTTCGACTGCAACGTTTCCACTTGTTTTTTATATAATTTTCTGCTGACATGTACATACAACGTGTTATGTTCGTAGCTTACGAATGATAAATACACTGATTTGATGTTACTAATCCGTTAGATTCTTTGTTTGTATTGAAACAAGATACTAATCCCTCGAGCCCAAAGAATATTTTACTAGGTAGTCGCACTCGTACTCTCGTGTTGCCTTATAGAAAAATGAGTAAGAGCGAGAGAGTAATGAATTTCTGGCTTGCGTCAAACACAACGAAATTTGTGCGTGCATGCATATACATATATCTATATATATAAAAATGAATATCTATTTGTATATCCTTTATAGAACCGTAAACTATGCATTTGATCATGTGATGATCTTTAGCAAAATTTTTGGGCATGAGCTCACAAAATTTTCTGAGTTGGTACGACCAACTTTTACCGTGGCATTTGTGCATTTAATTTTGAGTTGAATTATTTTTCAATATAGCAGTAGGCTATTCCAAAAACTAATTGAAACTGAAGGTAGAAAACTTCAAATTAAGTCTATCCAGATATTTGGGAGAAGTCGAAATAAATTTCTAAAATTCAAATAGAACAAAATGTGTACGGAATTTGTAGCTAGCTACAATTATACCTCGAAAGCGAAAAGCAATTGGCCGATATACACCTCAAGTACGGAAGAAAAAGAGCATTACGATTATCAGAATCAGACGAGCAACGATCATTAAGGGTGGAAAATATTCAAGAACGTCCCGAAGAGGCACGTTCGTCTGAATAATCTAAACAACGAGTAGTGAAGTAATGTTCGAATGCGTACTACTTAGGCCCGTTCGGCTGAGACAACTGACCACCGGGAAAGAAGGCTGCAAAATTATCGAACAAGAACTGCTCGATCAAGATGAGCACTGCACGCTAATTTTAATCTTGGTGCATTTTATAATGACTGAAATAATGATAACAGTCTTCACATACAGAAATTGACTTTGAAAACAAACGTGCGTGTGCACTATGCAGAAAAATTAATGGATATTGGAAATGGGCAAATGCAAACTGATGAAAGTAAGAAATATAACACCTTGCCAGCAAACTTTTGTAAGATCACAGAAAGCATAGCATGCATTGGTGCAAAAAGTTTTCTCAAATATTGCACAGAACTACAAAAATCATAAGTGGCTTAGTTCACGTGCTATATTAGCAGCCAAAAACATGGATGTAAATAATATCAACTTTACTTTTCAGAATGGACTACCCGTCGAAAAGATAACTTAAGTCCATCGATAATGTTTTGACGAAGTCAATTATCCTACAGAATTCTAGAAGTCACTTTATTTGCCATGCACGTTCATACATTGAAAAATGGTGTTCCGTACGCGGGTGTTACGTAAATGGAGCGGGACAGATGAGGTTGCTTGCAATGATAACATGCAAATGCTTTTAAGCATGCAAGCTGAAGGCTTTTCTGCAGTGGTTTCTGCGACGAATGATCTTTTTCGCTAGTAACTTAATCTCTTATTATAATTCTCTTTATAAGTTTCTTTGTTTGTTTTCTGCTACAAGTAAGCTCTTTGTTTCTCTCTTATTTGTTTGTCTTTACCTTAGTGTGTGTTTTTTTAAAGCTCTTATTCAAACTGGTGTGCGACCGATGGTTTTATTTTTATTTCCTAAACTGCATCACAATATATCATGCAATCTAATCTAAATCAATCCAAAACGAATCAATCCATTCAATGATCAGAATACTTGCAAAGCAAAATGATGGTCTACATATATGTCATATAAATGCTCAAAGTCTCTTAAATAAAATGGAAGAATTTGGATATCTCTTTGTCGTGGTTTGTTCATGGTTTATGTGACTCGTTAATTGTTTGTGATGGTTATAATGCCTTTCGTTCTGATCGTATTAGTCATGCTGGTGGTGTTGCTATCTATGTCAGCACAAGACTAAAATGCAAGCTTGTACATAAACAGCAAAATGGAAGTGAAATTGAATATAGTCTTCTTGAAATTTCAAATTTAGGGCATGAATATAAAACGCTTGTTGGCTGCATTTATAGGCCTAATAAAAATATTGACTTCACTTGCTGAGTAGATGTTCTAAGTAATCTCTCGTTAGGATATACAGATATCATTCTTACTGGTGACCTAAACAGCAATATTTTAGTTGAAAATAATTTTTCAGATGAGATGGTATCACTCGGCCTGCATCTAGTTAATACTGTGGTACCCACTCATTTTACAATACAAGTAATACACTGTTAGACATAATCCTGGTCAGTAGTACTAATAATATTATGTTATATGATCAACTATCAGTACCTGCTTTTTCAAAACATGATTTAATTTTCCTGACTTATCATATATAACTTGACTATAAAGATAAAGTTATTAAGTATAGAAATTTTAGAGATATTAACTGTGATATAAAATTAAGTGAATGCCGACTGTGTGACTGGAGTGCGATTTACACTATGCCATCAGTTAACCAAAAAATTCAGATATTTCAACATAACGTCACCTATCTTTATGAGACTTTTGTACCAATTAAGACTAAAATTCTAAAGCCAGTTGCTAGATCGTGGTTTAATACCCACATACAAAATGCAATTATGCAAAGGGATAATATTTATCACAAGTGGAAACGCTATAAAATTGACTATTATTTCAAACAGTACAAGAAACAAAGATACTATTCTGCCAAGTTCGAAAGTGCAATAAATACTAGTCAGACATGGAAAGTAATTAAAAACATAGGAATAGGCAATGACGTAACAAGGATTAATGATGATATTGATATAAATGCCCTAAACACTAAATTTACTAACCTTAATGTACCTGAAGCTAATACTAGCTCGTATGCATGTCCAGTTCTGTCAAATAATTGTGAAAATATGTTTGAATTGTCTGTATCAATCAATGTGATGTCTTAGAGTCCATACTTAAAATTAAGTCTAATGCTGAAGGACTGGAGGATGTAAACCCTAAATTCATAAAAATGCTACTGCCGCAAATCTTAGGGCATATAACACATATAATTAATGAAGCTCTAACCTCATCCACCTTCCCAGATCAATGACAAATAGCAAAAAATATTCCAACCCCAAAATCAAATGGAGATTTTAGGCCAATTAGCATTTTACCAATTCTACCCAAAATTTTTGAACATCTGATTGTGGCCTAGATTAATAAATTTCTGGACCAAAGCTGTATTTTGTACCACCTTATTCGCACATCCTTACAGGTAGAACTACCAAATTTGGTTGGAAGATTTCAAATGACATCCCACTAAGATCTGCATCAAAAATTTTGGATCCCCGCCGACCCATACCGCCCCAGCCCCCCGTTACCGAAGGTATAGAGTATATTGGTTTTGTGCAATGTCCGTCGTGGTGTCTGTCCGTCTGTCCGTCTGACCGTCTGTCCGTCTATCCGTCTGTCCGTCTGTCCGCCCGTATGTGTGCAAGTTTTTTCCACACCTTTCAAGCTAGAGACTTTAAACTTTCCAATTCTCTTTATCTATGGGATAGTAAATTAAAGTGTCAAGATTGGGGTTCTACGATAACTGGGGGGCTGGCAAATCGATAAATTCGATAACTCAAAAACGATAAATTCGTATATTTCGCACATCCTAACAGCTAGAACTACCAAATTTGGTAAGAAGATAGCTACTAGCAACCACCAAAAAACTGCATCAAAAATTTTGGAGCCACGCCCCCCTATTCCGCCCCCAGCTTTTCCGCATTTGAAAGTCAAAAATGCCTATATCTCCCAAAGTTTTTGAGCTGTAGCCACCAAATTTATTGCCAAGATAGGTGATGATGACCCCCAAAAAACAGCATCAAAAGTTTGGATGCCACGCCCACCAATACTGCCCTAGCCGCCCCTATCCTCCCCAACGCTTCGTCAAAAACGGGAATGCGTGTATCTTCCAGAGTTTTGGAGCTAGAGCCACCAAATTTGGCAGGAAGATAGCTGGTATCCACCATCAAAGAACTGTATCAAAACTTGGAGCCACGCCTCCCATTCCGCCCCCAGCCTCACCGCATTGTAATGTCAAAACAGCCTATATATCCCACAGTTTTTGAGCTGTAGCCACCAACTTTGGTGCCAAGATAGGTGATGATGACCCCCCAAAAACTGCATCAAAAGTTTGGATGCCACGCCCACCAATACTGCCTTAGCCACCCCCATCCGCTCCAACGCTTCGTCAAAAACGGGAATGCGTGTATCTTCCAGAGTTTTGGAGCTAGAGCCACCAAATTTGGCAGGAAGATACGCTGGTATCGACCCCCAAAGAACTGTATCAAAATTTGGAGCCACGCCTCCCATTCCGCCCCCAGCCTCACCGCATTGTAATGTCAAAACAGCCTATATATCCCACAGTTTTTGAGCTGTAGCCACCAAATTTGGTGCCAAGATAGGTGATGATGACCCCCCAAAAACTGCATCAAAAGTTTGGATGCCACGCCCACCAATACTGCCTTAGCCACCCCCATCCGCTCCAACGCTTCGTCAAAAACGGGAATGCGTGTATCTTCCAGAGTTGTGGAGCTCAGGCCACCAAATTAGGTAGGAAGATAGCTGGCAACGACCCCCTAAAATCTGCATCAAAGTTTTGGAGCCACGCCCACCCATTTCGCCCCCCTTTTCCACCTTATACAAATTTTGAGCTAGAGTCACCAAATTTGGTATGAAGATAGCAATTGACATTTCACATAGATCTGCGTCAAAAATTTGGATGCCACGCCCACCCATACCGCCCCCAGCCCACCCTTTCCCCACCTTTTACAAACTTTGAGCTAGAGTCACCAAGTTTGGTATGAAGATAGCAATTGACATTCCACAAAGATCTGCAGCAAAAATTTTGATGCCACACCCACCCATTCCGCCCCCAGCCCCTCTTTCCCAAGATTTTACATACTTTGAGCTAGAGTCACCAAATTTGGAAGGAAGATAGCTGATGGCGTTCCCATCTGCATCGGAGAATCTTTAAGGAGAATCTTTAAGGCAGCGTACACCCCTGCCGCATCCGTACCCCTTTGCAATCAGGCCTGTTTTTACCGGTTTTAATACTGGTAACGAGTATACCGCAGTCTGTTGCGTCCGACTGCAACGTTTCTACTTGTTTGTTATTGCTATAATAGCAATTGGTTGATTTAGTTCAATTTGCTGAATAAGTTCAATAGTTAATTTTTTAGCTGTGAACTAGGTCAGTCATTCTATTCAGTTGTTCAGTGGTTCTGAACAATGAACGATAGAATATGAACAGATCATTTTATTCAGTTGTTCAGTTGTTCTGAACTAGTGTTGGGTTGTTCATGAGTGAGTGAGCAAAAAAGAGTTGTTCTTCGATCTGAACAAGTGAACAATGTTCCGTACTAATTGTTCTTTTTGGCTCACTTGCTCTTTTTGTTCTTGTTCTTGTTCCTACTGTTCCTACTGTTCTTGTTCCTACATTTGCTCACAGCTCAATTGCTCCCTATAACTCATTTGTTCTATTTGTTCAGCTGTTCATTTAGCTCATTTTTCCACAGAGGTTCTTTTTCACCGTTCATATGAAGATTTTAGTTCATTTCTGTCTGTTACATCTTAGCGCCAAAAACAAATTATTTTAGTGCAAATATAAATAGTATTTAACATGTCTCTGATACGCAAGCATAGTGAAATATGGATTCACTTTAATGATTTGGGCAACGCGCAAGCAAAATGCAAGTACTGCAATTCAGCTTTAAGCTATAAGTCGCAAAGCAACTTGTCTCGGCACCTGCGAAATAAGCACCCGTCAGCAATGGAGCCCGTTGTTCGACAAAGTAGGAGAATGTTGTTGTACTTGATAAATTAACTTAAAATTCAAAAGAACAACGGTCGGTTTAAACTTTAAAGCAAATGAATAACAGCAAGACGAAAAGACTGAACAGGGGAGCAACAGAGCAACTTGAATGAACAAGAGAGCTACAGAACAACTTGGATGAACAAAGAGCAACTTGAGTGAACAAAGAGCAATGAGAGCGAGTTGACTCACTTAAAAAAAAGAACAAGTGAACATGTTCTTCAAAATGAGCAGTGTTTACCCAACACTATTCTGAACGATACAAAAGAGTAAAAAAGAGGAAAAAAAAGAAAAAAAAAAGAAAAAAAAAAAAAAAAAAAAAAAAAGGAGGGAAAGAGAAAAAAAAAAAGAAAACAGTGAAATTGGGAAAAAAAAAAAAAAAAAAAACATTTTGCTGTGAACTTCAGTCATTCTATTCAGTTGTTCAGTGGTTCTGAACAATGAACGATAGAATATGAACAGATCATTTTATTCAGTTGTTCAGTTGTTCTGAACGATGAACGATAGAATATGAACAGGTCATTTTATTCAGTTGCTCAGTTGTTCTGAACGATGAACGATAGAATATGTACAGGTCATTTTATTCAGTTGCTCAGTTGTTCTGGACGATGAACGATAAAATATGAACAGGTCATATTATTCAGTTGGTTTGAATGAACATTGTTTCATTTTTTGAATGCAATAAATTAGTTTTGTAACTTTTGAGCCTTTTAAATAAATTTTCAAATTTTAATTAGATTGATAACAAATTTTCAACTTTTCTTCCAGTTGGTGGTCGCCTGATAAAAATTGTAATCATTTGTTGACCGAAATCAAGGGACTTGCCTCAGCCTCAATTGCTGGTGCTGGATCAGCTTCAGAGGTTTCCTGAATTTGACGTTCGGTGCCCACAGTAACTGCTGGATGCTTCAGCTCTAAGTGGCGCGTCAAATTGCTTTGAGACCCGCCAGCTATGCTCAGCACGGATTTGCAATAAATACACTTGCCGGTCTTTCCACCCTTACTTCCAATAAAATGGTTCCATACATCACTACGTATCCTCTTAGACATTTTATTTTGGGAAAATTCAACAATAATCAAGTTTAACCAATTTCAGATTTCTGCCAAAATAAATTAACGATATCGTTCACGAACTACTGAATTAGTTCATTCGTTCATTTCGATGACCCGTTTATATGAACTTATTCTGAACGAAACGACACAGCTCTAATGCTTAGCCGTAGTGGTAGCCGAAAACCGAGAGCGAGATCAGAGCAGAGCAAAGGAAATTTTTTTATTTGCTACGGCTCTTTTCAGTGTTTCGGATGTATGTCACCCTTTTCTCCAATAACGCTACCGGGGAACGTTCCTTTTCAACGTTGAAAAGAGTAAAAACCTCTTTAAGAAATACTATGGGTCAGAGCCGGCTTTCAGTCTCGCATTTTTATCAGCAAACGCAGAGCTTGTGAATATGACAGAAACCGATGCAATCATCGATTAAAAGCGACCGTTATATTATAATTATTAAAATTATTAATTCTATCCTTTGCGTATTTGATTATTTTATGGAGCAGAGGAGGCGCTAAGTTCGTCAGGCCTAGAGCGGCCATTTTCGTAAACCGCCCCTACCTTCGGTATTAAAGAATAACAAGTTCCCTTAAGGCTTTCGCATGCTGAAAAAATTACACCGTCGTGAAAGAAGGGTAATAAGAGTATGTTAGCAACAACTGCGAGTGAAATGCATATACAAGGAAGTATGCGTACACAAATATTGTATAACTTTAGCGTTAAAAAATTATTTGTTAAAAATATATAGAAAATTAATTAATTAGTTTGGGTATGTGGTGTGGCTAGTTTATTTGGCAATCTTGTTTTTATCAAATCCACAATGGATCACCAGAAGTATATTGATATACTAAAAAAAAAATTTGCACCAAACCGCCACGAAATTTGGACTGAATTGACTTTTGGCTCCTACAAGACAACGTCCCAAAACATTATGCCAACAATACAATGGTTTGGTAGCTCTATATTGCTAAAAACCATTTGGATTCGCCACCTCAATCCACTAATCTCAATCCCAATCTGTTGGAACTCCTGAGGCGCAGGATTCGACTATAGACTATTACGTCTAATGATATGCTCAAAAATGTCCTTATTGAAGAGTGGAGCAAACTAACGGCAAAGGATATCAAGAAATTGGTCCAAACAATGCAAAATCGGCGGCTGAAGTTATAAAACGTAAAGGGTTTCCGATTTCATACTAAATTCATATAACGTGAATACAACTATCGGTTGATTTTTGTACTTTGCACGCATACTTTTTCTGATCCGAAATCCGTTGTTTTAGTTGAAAAAAAAAAAAAAAAATCAGAATAGCTCATAATAAAATAAAAGCAAATATCACGAATTGTTCATAATTTATGTGTTATTCAGCAAAAATATCATTTTGACAATACCTAAACTACAAGTAAGGTTTGTTACAGCCAAAGTTAAGCATTGAACCTGTACGCATACTTTCTCTTTCTTGTATACATAATATTTCAATGTGAATGAATCGAATGAAGTGTCTGTAGATTAACCCTAGACAGCCCCTGTGGGTTCTTAAACCCTATTATGCTAAAAAAAAACAAAATTAAATATTTTCAGATTTATTTTACAAAACTTGGAAAGTGCAATAAAGTGTTGCTTATGGTTCTGTAAAGCAAATTTTTTATTAAGATTTTGAGCTCTAAAATAAATCCAAATTATAATATGATAAATTAATATCATCATGGGCTATTGGTTCTGAAAACGGAAACAACAACCACAACGTCAAGAGAGCGAGAGTAGGCAGCGGTAAAACATACAACAACCACCGATAATTTTTTTCTTTTTTTGCGTCACTGCCACAATTGCTATCTTCATACCAAATTTGGTGACTCTAGTTCAAAGTTTGTAAAAGGTGGGGAATGGGTAGGCGTGGGTATTTTTGGGGGTCGTTGCCAGCTATCTTCCTGCCAAATTTGGTGGCTCTAGCTCCACAAGTCTGGAAGATACACGCATTCCCGTTTTTGACGAAGCGTTGGGTCAGCAGGGGGCAGCTAGGGCGGTATTGGTGGGCGTGGCATCCAAACTTTTGGTGCAGTTTTTGGGGGGTCATCATCACCTATCTTGGCACCAAATTTGGTGGCTGTGGCTCAAAAACTGTGGGAGGGCTAGAGGCGAAATGGGTGGGCGTGGCTCCAAAATTGTTGATGCAGTTTTTTGGGGGCTGTTAGTAGCTATCTACCCACCAAATTCGGTAGTTCTAGCTGCAAGGATGTGCGAAATATGTGAATTATCGGTTTTGAGTTATCGAATTTATCGATTTGCCAACCCCCCAGTTATCGTAGAACCCCCATCTTGACACTTTAATTTACTATCCCATAGATAAAGAGAATTGGAAAATTTCAAGTCTCTAGATTGAAGGGTGTGGAAAAAACTTGCAACCGTACAGACGGACAGACAGACCGACGGACAGACACCATGACGGACATTGCACAAAACCAATATACTCTATACCTTCGGTATCGAGTTTAAAAAGACATAAAAGATAAGTATGTCTCGGTCGGAATCGGAGCTTGAACCCACGACCTGCGGCCCATGGTGAAACAATAATAAGGTGTTCTATTCCGCTGTGGCGACGTACTTATTTTACGAAGAGAGCAGTGAGCAAGAGAGAGATAAGAAAGAGACAGCTATGACTTCATTTACGGCACTGCTCTTGCTAGTGTTATTGTTAGCTGCAGCAAATGAAAGAATTTGAAATGAAAAATATAAAACAAATTTGTTGTCGGAATTAATTTTTGACGTAGAATACGTCTTACCTTACGATAATGAAGTCTCAACACAAAAAAGTTGTTGTTGTAATAAGAGAGGTTCACAAAATCGCTTATTGCTCATGAACTAATGGATCAATTTTCCTCAAATTAGTTTCATTTAAAAGCCAAGGCTTCAAGCTTCCAATAAATGTATATTAATATATGTATTGATTACATTTTCTATTAAAAAATTGAAACCAAAAATATGTATATTTTTGCTTCATTTTGAAGACTTTAAATTGGTCTAGCGCTCTCAATAATTCATCAATTACTTTAGAGTTTTGGAATATAAGTTGAGATAAGTTAAACAAACATTCCTACATTCAAATTTTATATACTTTTGCCAAATTTATAACTTTTTAAGGCAAAAAACCAGTGCAAAAATCATTACTTTTTTTTTAATTGCAAATTGCTTAAAAACTCCCTGATGAATTTGTTTAATTTTTTCTCAATATAAAATAGACTCGATTTCCTTTCGTTTGATATATATGCGGTCATGATTGATATCTTCTAAGTGCTGAAATTTCATTAAGATGTTTGGTCATAATTAAATTTATTTCAAATGTGTGTATATTAGTATTAGTGATGTAACCAATAAGTGTGAGTGAGTGCGATAGCTGATAGCATGTGCATATGCTTGCACTGTTCGTCTGAGCTCAGCAAACAATCGATGGAACTATCGGACAATCTATGGTCTTACACTATCGCTGCCACTATCGAGGGCAGCAGTGGCTACTAACTAACGGGAAATAAACTATCGATAGTGTTGACTATAAGAAAGTTTGTCTTTACGGTAGCAGCTTTGATTTTTGCAACTCATGCATGAACTTACTTCATAAAATAAATTTTAAACAAGTGGAAACGTTGCAGTCGGACGCAACCGACTGCGGCATACTCGATACCAGTATTAAAACCGGTAAAAAGAGGCCTGATTGCAAAAGGGTACGGATGCGGCAGGGGTGTACGCTGCCTTAAAGATTCTCCGATGCAGATGGGGATGCCACCAGCTATATTCCTTCCAAATTTGGTGACTCTAGCTCAAAGTTTGTAAAATGTAGGGAAAGGGAGGGGGCTGGGGGCGGTAGGGGTAGTTGTGGCATCAACATTTTTAATGCAGATCTTTGTGAAATGTCAATTGCTATTTTCATACCAAATTTGGTGACTGTAGCTCGAAATTTGTAATAAGTGGGGAAAGGGGGGCTGGGGGCGGTATGGATGGGCGAGGCATCCAAATTTTTGATGCAGATCTATGTGGAATGTCAATTGCTATCTACATACCAAATTTGGTGACTCTAGCTCGAAGTTTGTAAAAAGTGGGGCAAGGGGGGCTGGGGGCGGTATGGGTGGGCGTGGCATCAAAATTTTTGATGCAGATCTTTGTGAAATATCAATTGCTATCTTCATAAAAAAATTTGGTGACTCTAGCTCGAAATTTGTAAAAAGTGGGGAAAGGGGGACTGGGGGCGGTATGGGTGGGCGTGGCATCCAAATTTGTGATGCAGATCTTTGTGGAATGTCAATTCCTATCTTCATACCAAATTTGGTGACTCTAGCTCGAAAATTGTAAAAAGTGGGGAAAGAGGGGCGAAATGGAGGGCGTGGCTCCAAAACTTTGATGCAAATTTTTGGGGGTCGTTGCCAGCTATCTTCCTACCAAATTTGGTGGCTCTAGCTCCACAACTCTGGAAGATACACGCATTCCCGTTTTTGACGAAGCGTTGGGGTGGATGGGGGCGGCTAGGGCAGTATCGGTGGGCGTGGCATCCAAACTTTTGGTGCAGTTTTTAGGGGGTCATCATCACTTATCTTGGCACCAAATTTGGTGGCTATAGCTCAAAAACTGTGGGAGATATAGCCATTTCTGATTTCAAAATGCGGGGGGGCTGGGGGCGTAATGGGTGGGCGTGGCTCCAAAACTTTGATGCAGTTTTTTGGGGGTCGTTAACAGCTATCTTCCCACCAAATTTGGAGGCTCTAGCTTCACAACTGTGGAAGATACACGCATTCCCGTTTTTGACGAAGCGTTGGGGTGGATGGGGGCGGCTAGGGCAGTATCGGTGGGCGTGGCATCCAAACTTTTGGTGCAGTTTTTAGGGGGTCATCATCACTTATCTTGGCACCAAATTTGGTGGATATAGCTCAAAAACTGTGGGAGATATAGTCTTTTTTGACTTTAAAATGCGGGTGGGCTGGGGGCGGAATGGGGGGGCGTGGCTCCAAAATTATTGATGCAGTTTTTTGGGGGTTGCTAATAGCTATCTTCTTACCAAATTTGGTACTTCTAGCTGTAAGGATGTGCGAAATATGTGGATTTATCGGTATTGGGTTATCGAATTTATCGATTTGCCAGCCCCCCAGTTATCGTAGAACCCCCATCTTGACACTTTAATTTACTATCCCATAGATAAAAAGAATTGGAAAGTTTCAAGTCTCTAGCTTGAAGGGTGTGGAAAAAACTTGCACACATACGGACGGACAGACGGACAGACACCATGACGGACATTGCACAAAACCAATATACTCTTTACCTTCGGTATCGAGTATAAAAATGCCGCCTGTGAAAATATCAAAAATCAAATATTCATCATAAAACAAAAATTACTTAGTTTTAAGTACTATTTTTAATAAAACTGTTTAAATTCTATGCATTCTATTCAATATACAATAATAAAAAACTTTTAATAAAAGATTGAACAGCTTTTATTAACGCTTTGCTATGTAAGGCATAAATATGCATTTCAGCTTTTTCAAATGTTTAATGTATTTAAATTTCAAATCATATAAATACTATGTTTACTTTCATAATTTTTGTTGCACAAAATGACGTATTCTACGGTTAACCTATGCGCCCGTGTGATCTAACACAGGCCGTAATTTTTTTTTTTTTTTATATAACTTTTTATTTAAAAATATAATACTAAAACTAAAGTTATATTTTTAAATATTTCTTGTGGCCCATTAGCTTTTGTTTTTGCATCTGAATCCTCATTTTTTCATTTAAATTTTAAATTCTAAATTTTAGCCGTGAATTAAAATTTTTTTTTAATTTTCTAATTGTGTATGTTGTGAATTGTTGAGCAATTCGTTTATTAAAAAATGCTTTAGCGATATGTGGTTCTCATTGGCTTTTGAAAATTGTAGCTCAACATTCGACATTTTCTAATACACAATCAACTACTTTTCCGCAACACGACTGCTCATTTCAAAGTGTCAATGCATACTGACTAGAGGTGCAGAAGTATCGAGTGAAAACTCGATGCTATCGATGTTTTCAAAACATCGGAACCATCGATGTTTGAAGGCCACCATCGATGATTACACAAGCAACTGCGATTTCGGTGACAATAGACGTTTAAATTGTAAGTAAAAGGCATTTTTTACATTTTTTTTCTCTCATAATTTACAAAATCTTTTATAGTATTTAGGATTTCTAGTTGCTGGTGTTGGTGGATGTCGTGGATGACAAATGCAGGATAAATACCTGAAAAGTAAGTTTTTAATCATTAGCAGACCAAGCTTCCTCCATGCATGTACGTACATGTATTCATAAATTTGGCGCGAAATTAACTATTGCCGCAACAAATTGGCGGTCAGCAACCAAGCATTAAGCAAAGACTGCAAATAAATGTTTTATTATGTTATTTAATTAATTTTGTGTATTACATACAGTTTACTAACATGCATTATTTATTAATTTATTTAATAGGAGCGGAACCGTCAGAAGAATTGGAGATGGAGTTAGCACCAAAACGGAAAAAAGAACGTTCAATCGTATGGGACCACTTCAAAAAAAGCAGTAACAACACGCATGGTATTTGCCACTACTGTGGTAAATGGCTGAAGACAGGTGGCAATACCTCAAGCCTTCATGATCACCTTAAGCGCATGCATCCGAGTCGCCTGATTAATAAAACAGGTCAAACGCCAAAAGCAATGAAAATTTTTTTGAACAAGGAAACGTTCTATAGTAATGATTCTCCGATAAAAAAGAGACTTGATCAAAAAGTCATGAACATGATTGCTAAAGACGTGCGACCTTTCAGTTGTGTTCATGATGAAGGTTTTGTGGAACTTATGCAGGAGGCAGTCCCGCGCTATAAGTTGCCGAGCAGAACCTATTTTCATGATGTAATGTTAACCAGCGAATATGATCAGTTGCAGCTTAAAGTGCGTTCAGTTTAAGACACTGTTGAGCAAGTTTGTTTAACCACTGATATTTGGACATCTGCAGCAAGCGAAGGTTATATAACTATAACATGCCATTTCGTAACGCACAACTTTAAATTGATCTCTGCACTGCTATCTACAGCTCCATTAATAACCCCCACAAATCACAAGGCACAAAATATTGCCGACTCAATCAGAGAAGTGTTAGATAAATGGGGTCTTTCATCTAAGGTGGTCACAACTGACAAAGACAGTACAATGAAAAAAGCGTGCGAGATTTTGCAATTGAAACATTTGCCCTGCTTGGCACATTCAATTAACCTGCTGGTTCAGGATGTTTTAAAACTTGAAGTCGTCAATATAATACTCTCCAAATGCAAGGGAATAGTTACTTATTTTAAACAAAGCACAATAGCTGCTGCGAAGTTGAAGGAAGCACAGAATACTGAAAAGCCGCTTACATTATTACAAGAAGTAACAACACGCTGGAAAATTGCATATGAAATGATAAAAAGAATTTTAAAAATTCATGAATATGTTACATTAACATTGATAACATTGCGTAATGCCCCTTCACCAATCTCAGCAGAAGCACTCGAAATTTTACATGATCTGTCAGAATTGCTGTCACCTTTCGAGGAAGCGACTTTATCTATTTCAACCAGCACCAAAGTTTCCGTATCGCTGATCATTCCGGTTATTACCGAGATTCATCATAAAATTAATCAATTGTATACAACCTTACAAACACAGGAGGGAATTGTGGTTCACGGTTTTATTAAGAAACGTTTAACCGAAAGATTGGACAGCTTTGAAACTCGTACCATTCCTCGCAACGCAACACTTATTGATCCTCGCTTCAAAAAAAATGGCTTCCTAAAATGTTCAAATGCAGATCTTGCAGCCAAAGCATTCGAGCAGGAATTGGTTTCTGTAATGTCCACAACTCCACGACATCAACCAACACCACCCACAGATCAACCAATAGCAACAACAGACCAGCCAGCATGCAAATTTTCATTTTTGCAAAGCAAATCTTGCAACAAAGTGAAGTCTTCCCGTGCTGGTGCTATTATCGCAATGAGGCAACATTTCGAAAAAGAAAACTATCCAGAAAATTGCGACCCTCTAAAATATTGGGAGTGTTGGAAATCCTCAGTGTTTTGTTATATGGATTGAATAATAAAGAACACACGGCCGTTTAGTTATTACAATTAGTAGATTTTATTATATGCGCTTTAGCGTCCTACTTCACGGAACATTCTTGTGAGAGTTAGAAGAAGAAGCTTAAGTGTGACCAAGTTCATGTATTGATAGTTGCTCTAAATATTAACGTACTTTCAACACTCCTTCTCAACGATTACATACTTTGAACTTAAGTACTAATAACAATTCATTTCTTGAATGCATTTGACGTGCTTAATCCTTTGCAAATTCTTGGTTAAGACGTCAGACACCATATTATCAGTGCTTACATATTTTACATCGATTTCCCCTTTATCATATAATTCACGAACATGATGATATTTGATATCGATGTGCTTACTACGATTGTGCAAAGTTGGATTTTTAGCTAAACATTGAGCGCTTTGATTATCGCAGAACAATAATACTGAATCTATTTTACCAAAACCCATTTCCCGTAGTAGCTTTTTTAAGTAGACAGCTTCTCTTGCTGCAACTGACAGTGCCACATACTCCGCTTCTGTGCTGCTTAATGCTACCAGATTCTGTTTCTTCGATTCCCATGATATAGGGCCACCTGCAGCTAAGAAGACATATCCGCTGTATGACTTCCGATCCGATGTATCGTTCGCCCAGTCTGCATCCACGTATCCATGTATCAATCTACCAGTTTGCTGATAATGGATTTTCATGTCTGCTGTTCCTCTCAGATATCGTAAGATTCGCTTTGCCGCAACCTCATGTTCCTTGTGTGGATTGGCATTCCTTTGCGCCAACTTCGCCACCGAATGTAAGATATCTGGCCTGGTAGTTATAGCCAGATACATCAAAGACCCGATTAATGACTGATAACCAATTTCATTAATGGTCTCGCAGGTGATATTATCACACTTGACTTGATGCCCAGCCTCCAAAGGTGTTGCTACAGGCTTGCACATCGTCATGCCCCATGTATATAGCATCTGTTCTATATACTGCTTATGCCCGAGGCTTGTGCTGCCAGTCTCGCCCTCACGCTCTATTTCCATGCCTAGGAAGTATTTGAGCTGGCCCCCATCTACAACAGCAAACTCATTCGCTATAGATGCCTTGGTATCAAGCATTTCATCCTTCGACGTACTTGCAAATAAAAGATCGTCTACATAAACAGCGATTATGTTCATATTACCTTTCCTGTTGCGTACATAAACGCATGGCTCGCTGATACATGGAAGAAAGTCTAGTCTTCTTAAGACCATGTCGAGTTTTGCGTTCCACTCTCTGCCGCTTTGCTTGAGCCCGTACAGAGATTTCTTCAGCCTCACTACCTTTTCTGGACGCTCGTTACTTCCGTAACCTTCAGGCAGCTTCATATATACCTCCTCTGACAGCTCGCTGTTGAGGTAGGCCGACGACACGTCCATCTGATGCAGAAACATTTTATGTTCCACCGCCAGTGCTATTATCATCCTCACTGATGAGTATCTCACAACCGGCGAAAAGGTTTCAAAGTAATCTATGCCGAATTGCTGAGCGCATCCCTTGGCAACTAGCCTTGCCTTGAAGCGGTCCACATATCCATTCTGGTCTATTTTTGTGCCAAACACCCACTTGCAACCAATAGCCTTTTTGCCCTTTGGCAAGTTGACAAGCTCCCACGTTTCATTATCGTGCAGTGCATCTAACTCCTTCTGGATTGCGGCTGACCAATCAGAACTCCTGTCTGATTTAATGGCTTCCCGAAAGTTTGCAGGAATCGACACATCTTCTGCCTTTAACATATTCACAATGTTATATTCCTTGCGAGGTCGTCCTGGATTTCCTGTCCTTATTTTCTTTGGCCGCCCTGGGCCACGCGTTCCCACTACTGCTGACGGATTTGCTTCGTTGCTTTCAGCACTCTCATAGTCTTCATTGCTCTCAGAATCCTCAGATCCTACTTCGGGGGCTATCTGTAAATGCTCAATATTTTCTTCAATATTATTTACAACATTATTTCGTGGCAAGCTCTCGACTATTAAGGAAACCGTATCCTTTTCGTTTCTTGCTGTAGCTTCAAAATCATCTTCTAAAAAGATAACGTCTCTGCATTCTACGACTTTATGTGTTTCTGGACATAACAGCCTGTATGCTTTGGCGGTCAACGAATAGCCGATCATTCTATATTCGATGCCCTTTGCATCGAACTTCCTCTTGTGCGTCTTCTTTAGGGCTACAGCTTTTGACCCAAAGATCTTTAGATGTGAAACTACTGGTTTCGTTCCAGTCCACATTTCAAACGGCGTTTTATTTTTTAAAGCTCTCGTAACTGACCTGTTTCTTATATATGCAGCAGTTTGTACAGCTTCGCCCCACAGGTTCTCATGCAGCCCCGAGTGTACCAGCATGCTTCTGGCCATCTCCACTAGCGTCCTGTTGGCCCGCTCAGCAACCCCATTTTGCTGCGGGGTATATGGGACTGTCAGCTGCCGTTGAATACCTTTCTCAGTTAGATATTTTTCGAATTCTGCACTTATGTATTCGCGCCCGTTGTCGCTGCGCACAGCCTTTAGCTTTTTACCGGATTGCCTCTCCGCGAATACCACAAAGTCTTTAAACGCGTTTATTATTTGATCGCGGCTCTTTAGAATATACACAAATGTATAACGCGAAAAGTCATCAATGAAGGTTGCAAAATATCTTGCACCGCCGGCCGATGCTATATTCATTGGACCGCAAATATCTGTGTGCACTAAACCTAACGTTATGCGGGCACGGTTCTCTGCCGCCGCAAACGGTTTTACACATATTTTGCACTTTGCGCACGTTGCGCATACCTCGTCTTGAGCATAGTTGCCGAACGGTTTTAACCCACGCACAATATTGTCACTAGCCATTTTCTTTAGGCTTGCCATATTTAAGTGGCCAAAACGACAATGCCACTTCCACAGCTCACTGCTGTTTGACTTTGCATACATGCATTTTTCATTTTTTATGTTAACGATAAACAAATTATTGTTCTTTATGGCATGTAATATTTTCACGTTGTTTTTGTTCTTTATAACTGCACTGTCTTTGTCAAAATACACTTTCATACCTTTCTCAACGGCTTTTGACACAGATATAAAGTTCGCTTGCAATTCACCGACATACAATACGTTTAATAGCTCGATTGTAGAGTCTCCCGTTTTTAAACGCACGCTTCCAATGCCGCTTGCATACACACAATTGTCCCCCGCGAGGGATATTTTCTCTTTATGCTCTCTTATAAAGGCAAACATTGACTTGTCACAACAGATGTGAGCGGTCGCGCCACTGTCCAAACACCACGATGACTTTGAAAGTTGGTCTGTTTTATGCACATTCGCAAGCATAGAAAACTGACTCTCTTCGTCTAGTTTCTCTTTATGATCATTCCTCTTTTTGCACTGAGCAATTAAATGGTCTTCACTGCCGCATTTATAACACTTCTTCTTTTTCGTAGACACCGTTGTTTCTTGCGCATTCTTTTTGCCTTTATATCCCTGTACGCGATACATACACTTGCTGTACATCGCTGCTTGATTCCGCTTTGCTCACAATTTGCCTCTCTCCCTCTTCAATTATCTTGATTTTCAGATTCGCCAGAGATGGCAATACTTCACGTGTTTCGATCGCTACTACAAAATTTTCGAATGTTCTGCTCAGTCCCGACAATAGCACAATTGTTAAAATGTCTTCTTGAATTTCCATTTCAATTTCTTTTAACTTGTCCACTATGTCCGCGAACTCACTTATATATTCTTGCACACGAGTGGCGTCACTAAGACTCAAACGCAGCAACTTTCTGAACAATTGAATTTTTCTTGCAGGTCCACGCGGTTGATACACACTTGCGAGCTTCTCCCAAGCCTCTTTTGAAGTCGAACAGTTCTTTATTAAATTGATTTGTGGCGCCTTTACACCCAGCAATATACTTGCTAATGCCTTTTCGTCACGCGTATCAAAATCTGCTTTCAGTTCTGCCGAGGCAATTTCACTTTTTATAAGTCTACCACACACAATCGGCCAATTGTCACTGTGAATCAATATGCTTTTCATTTGCACTGACCACGCCGCGTAATTTTCGCCATCTAACTTGTCGATCGTGTATAACCCTTGCGCACTCATGTTTCTTATTCTTTTTATTTAATCACATACAAAAGTTTACTTATTCCGATCGCACTGGGCCCATAACCTGTTGGAAATCCTCAGTGTTTTGTTATATGGATTGAATAATAAAGAACACACGGCCGTTTAGTTATTACAATTAGTAGATTTTATTATATGCGCTTTAGCGTCTTACTTCACGGAACATTCTTGTGAGAGTTAGAAGAAGAAGCTTAAGTGTGACCAAGTTCATGTATTGATAGTTGCTCTAAATATTAACGTACTTTCAACAGGGAGGTAAGGTTTTTAAAATATTATCAGAAATATGTTAAGTAACGATCTTTTTTATAGATGAGTACAGATGACAAGCCGTTAAAAACCGTTGCAAAAAATATTTATGCATCCAAGCCTCTTCGTGCGAATCAGAAAGAGTGTTGGACTGTTTCAGCCCGCAGAACAAGATTGAATCCCGAAGCTGTTGATATGCTTCTGTTTTTAAATAAGAATAGGAATTTCAATTTGGATATTGATTGATTGATGGATACTGATATATATATATATATATATATATATATATAATTATGAGTTCACGACCAAGTGGGAATTAAAAAAATAAAAAGACATTTGTCTTTAGTTTATTTCTTTATTGTGTTGTTCAATTGTTCTTGCTGCGCAGAGCAAACCTCCGTTGAGAGCTTTTCTTATTGTCAAAGCTTCTATGCTTTGATCATTTTAAGCTTTTAACAAAAAGTGCCAATTCGGCGATCTCACGCTTGTGGCGTGATTTTGGAAATATGTTTATGTCTCACGCTTGTGGCGTGATCTTAGAAATATGTTTATATTTTATGTTTATGTCTAATATGCTTCCTGTGTTGGGGTTTTAGGGTGTAATGTGATATCTTATTGTTGGGCTGTGTGCTATGTGCTGGGGTGCGTTCTATGTGTAACATATTTGAGATATGAATATGTGTGCATATTGGATATCTTACTCGCCCACACTAAAAAAATTTGCTTTACGTTAGACTGCTTCTATCTTGGGATACAGTGCGGGTTGATCTTGTTCAACTATTGGTAATTCTATTTTATCGTTGTTTATTTCTTGTTCTTTAGGTTTTCTATACTTAACAAAAAGTGTTTTGTGTAAACTTTTGAACTTATAAATTAAGTACAATAATATGCTTAATATGGTAATGGTTAATGATGTCAATGTTATTATTTGAAATGTATTATAATATTTTGTATGTTCCAAAATTAATTTCTTAGTTTGAATATATGACAATGGTTCGAGTTTTGTTACGTTATTACTGACATAAATGTTTTGTGTAAAATCTAGTCTTGAATTTGATATTGATATTTCGTTGATTTGTATTTCACAATTATAGATTTTTATAATATTGTTTCCTTTTATTTTAATTTCATTGTTCATACAGTTTTGATTTACAATGGTTTCTGGCAAATTCCATGTTAAGATTATGTTTGGTTCTATATAATTTGTTTGAAAGTTTTTAATTGTTTTGGTGTATTTACATTCTGTTTTGATTTGTTTTACAATGCCTACTATGCAATTATTCATTATTTGTTTCTTAGTTATTGTGCCATATACTGTATTATTATTTATAAAATATTTTTCTTGAATATTTTCTGTTACAATATTATCGTTCTCATCTGGGTAGGGTATTATTTCGAAAATAGGTGTTTTGCTAATTTCTTGTGGAATATGTGATATTATATAAATTTCTTTTGTATCAGTTTTTAACCAAGTTGATGTTTTAATATTAAGAATTTTCTCTGGTGTAACATGCAATAAGTAATCGTGCTTTAGTAATTTAGGGTTGAATATGCCTAATCTAGTAAGTTGCATTCCCATCTCTATGTCTTCTATGTATTCGGTGAAATGTTCTAAATTGAAAATTAATAAATCAAGTTTCTTGTTCTTTTCTTCTTTTGTTTTAAATGTGTTCATGGTCTCAATTGCTTTGGTAATTGTTTCGATTATTTGGTTAAGTTCACTAACTTGAACGCTGTTCTCGGCTAAGTTACTTATCTTCTGTTCTAGTTCGTCTCTGTCATCTGTATCTAATGTTCCGAATAAGTATTTATATGTTTTTCCTACTAAATTTATTAGTCCTCTCTTTTGTCTTTTGATGATTGTTATCCCGTTCATTTCCCTGTTTAGTTTTTCAATAAGGTAATTTATTTTAGTTGAATTTTCGAAATCCTTGGCTTGTATTAATAGGTTATTGTAAACCTTTTCTATTTTTGTTAAATTTACAGTTAAATAATGGTATTCAAAATTTGTTGGTATGTCCAGTGTTCCTGTTTTAAATATTAGGTAGCCGTTGTTTGCTTTTATGGGGTTTATTTCGATACTTTGTCCGTTAATTGTCACCGTTAGCATTGTTATTATTATTAGAATTCCCTTCATTAGTTGGTTCTCTGTAATTAATGTATTTACTTATATTAGTTTTTTTTTTCTTCTTGAACTTTGATTTATAATGGGTGACTTTTCTACCTCTATTGGTTTCTTCAAAGTGTTTTTCGTCTAGTTGTCTTACCTGACCTGTCTTTTTGAATGGATTGGTTATTTTTGATTTAACTAATGGTGAAGATCTATACTTTGTATCTATTTCAAATTCTTCTCTTGATTCATTTAGTTTTTCCATTTGTTTCTTTTTCTTATCTTGTGTGTCATACTTTGGTGTTCCTGCGTACATAAATATATCTGCGGGTGTTCTGTTTGTTGTGTTGTGTTTAGTTTTGTGATTATAAGTGTATAATATTATTTCAAATCTGGTTTGTTTGTTTTCTATGTTAGAGTCACTGCTTATAATTCGTAATTTTTTGTTGATTGTTTTGTGAAATCTCTCTATATCTGCTATACCATTTTTACTTGTTGTTATATTGATTTTTACGTTCTCAGTTATTAACCATTGTTGTAGTGCAGCACATATGAATGCTGAATTTTTATCTGCTTTGATTTCTGCTGGTTTTCCCATTAAATCAAAAACTTTTAATATGGCTCTTTTTGTTTCTAACCAGTCTCGTCTGTTAACTTCAATTAATGTTGCAAATTTTGAATAAACGTCTATACAAGATAGAAATTGTTTATGGTCAACTAAATAAAAATCCATTACATATTTATCCCTAATGTAGTTTGTTTCTGGGGTTACTTCATATACTAATTTGGTGCTTCTGTGTTCTGTTTTTGAAATGTTGCAAATGTGACATTCATTTATTATGTTTTGTATAAGATTCTGGTAATCTGGATAATAAAATTTTTCTTTGAACCACTGTATTGTCTTTTCTATCCCTGGGTGTAATAGTTCGTTATGTCTTTTTAGTATTTGTTCTTTGAATTCTGCGTACGTTTGTAAGTCTGTTAATTTTGATGAGCTTTTCATTACTTTTATTTTACTTTCTGGGTTTATTATTTCTACAAATGCGTTTTGGAAAATCGGAAAATCGGAGTTGTTGTGGAAATATATAACACTATTTTTTGAACATAA
The DNA here is from genome assembly GCA_018904305.1 of Scaptomyza montana. Classification (NCBI taxonomy): domain Eukaryota; kingdom Metazoa; phylum Arthropoda; class Insecta; order Diptera; family Drosophilidae; genus Scaptomyza; species Scaptomyza montana. Next base: position 970,429 of record JAEIGR010000023.1, read on the forward strand.
ATATTCTTTTATTATTTCTTTAGCTTTAGCATAAGTCATTTCGGTATAAGTTATCTTTATGTTTTTCTTATGAACATAATTAGTAACTTGTGTATTATTGTCGTTTCCTTTTATGAGTTCGATTTGTCTGTTATAATAGTTTAGTGGTCTTTCAGTTATTTGAATGTAACTTTGGTTATCTTCTTGGGCACTATGAATGGTAGCACATGTTGCTTGACTCATTTCTTCTCCCAATAGATTTTCATGTATTTGGACACGTGATAGTGCGTCTGCGACATGGTTTTCTTTACCCGGTAAGTATTTGATTGTATAATCAAATTCGTTTAACTTTATCTTCCATCGTTGGAGTTTCATATTCGGTTCTTTTATATTATTTAACCATACTAATGGTTTGTGATCACTTAGTATTTCGAATTTTCTACCATATAGATAGCTTCTATAAGTTTTTGTTGCCCAAACTACTGCTAATAGTTCTTTCTCTATAGCTGAATAATTTATTTCATGTTTGTTTAGAGTTCTGCTGGCAAAACAAATAGGCTTGTGATTTTGTGTCAATACTGCTCCTAGAGCTACATTACTTGCATCTGTTGTGAGACAAAATGGTTTGTCATAATCTGGATGAGTAAGAATTGGATCAGAAGTTATCAGTAATTTTAATTTCTCGAATGCTGAGATATATGATGTATCCTTTATGTCTACTTTTGCTCCTTTCTTTAACTTAAGTGTCATGGGTTTGACGATGTTTGCGAAATTTGGAATGAACTTTCTATAAAATCCACACAAACCTAAAAATTTCTTTATCTCTTTTGGAGTCTTTGGAATAGGATATTTCATTACTGCTTCAATTTTATTTGGATTAGGTTTTAATCCTTCTGTTGTCACTATGTGTCCTAGAAATTCTGTTTCCTTTTTTAAAAATTCACACTTGTCTAGTTGCAATTTTAAGTTGGCTTCCCTTAGTTTGTCAAATACCTTATTCAATGACAAAATGTGTTCTTCCAATGAAGTGGAGTACACTATTATGTCATCTAAGTAGACTAAACAATCTTTGTAGATTAACTCTTCCAATAAATTGTTCATGCAACGTTGAAACGTTGCTGGTGCATTTTTTAGACCAAACGGCATACGTGTATATTCGTAGTGGCCATGTTTAGTGGAAAATGCTGTCTTAGGTATTGATTTCGGATCCATCTGGATCTGGTGATAGCCTTTTGCTAAATCAAGAGTTGTGAAATATTGGCATCGGCCAAGTTTATCTAAAATTTCATCCGTTATTGGAATAGGAAATTTGTCATCAATAGTGATTTCGTTTAGAAATCTGTAGTCTATTACTACTCTATATTTTTGTTTTCCTGATGCATCTAACTTCTTTGGGATTACTAATACAGGCGAATTATATGGAGACTGAGATTTCCTTATTATCCCTTGCTCTAACATTTCTTTTACTTGTCTGTCTATTTCGTCGTGTTGAATTTGGGAATACTTGTAGGGTCTCTTGTAAATCGAGTCCTCATGTTTTGTAATTATCGAATGTTTAACAACACTAGTGAAAGTCAAATTGTCACCTTCATGGTACTGTATGTCTCGATATTTGTGAAGAATTTTTGACACACACCTTTTCTCTTCATCGTTTAGATGATCTAAGCGAAATTCGTTGGACTCTTTTAATTCTTCGTTTATCACGAAATTGAATTCTAAGTCTTCCGACGAAGGTGGGTCTAGACACTCTGGTGCCGTTTCTTCTTCTACATTTATATTGGGGTCGTACTTAAATAAGAATGTATATTCTCCTAAAGTTACGGCTCCTTCTTCGTAATTTATTTTTGCCTTACAAGCTTCTAAATAATTTCTGCCTAACAACAAATCATATGGATTTGAAAATTCATGTATAAAGAACTCCTGTTTGGATGGACATAATTTACATGCTCCTATTGTTATGCTTGATGTTAATTTAATGTTACCGTTAATGGTATGAACGTTAAGTTCAGTGTTTTTTATTGGAAATTCTAGGTAATTTTTATTCATTAAATTTATTGTTGACCCGGTGTCTATTACACACTTAAGCGGGTTATCATTCATAATAACAATTATGAATGGGTTATTGTTTCTTCCTGTTCCGAGGCAATTGCTTGAAAATTTTCGGATGTGTCCATTTTTGACACCCCGCTGTTACTTTCTCTTTGTCGCTTTTGAGGTTGGTTATTATAAGATGATGCTTGTGCATTATAGTTTCTATTTTGTGAATAGTTCATGGGATTCTGTTGTCTGCCTTGTTGCAACTTTTGCTGAAATTCGGCATATGTCTGCCTATGTTCTTGTTGATTCTTATGTGGGTTAGTTGTGTTGTAATTTGTTTGGTAGTTAGGATTGTGTTGTGCTTGATAACTGGGGCTATATGTTGAACTTTGGTTAAAATTTTCCTGATACCTTTTACTCGAATTGTTTTTATTTGAATTATTGTATTTGTTATCTTTGGGTTTTTCAACCACACTATTTTCAAATAAGCCCTCATTTTGAGCTGCTACTTTCAACAGATGGCTAGTGGTAATATCATACCTAGCTAGAATCATGAAAATTCTATCTGGAATTTTTCTTTTAATTACATCTTTAACTGTGTTATTCATGGCATTTGTATAAACTATTGTATTGGCTGTATTATTTTCTAGTGTTAGCTTATTGGTTATAATATAAGATTTGTGCTCTAGTTCTTCTATGAACTTACGGAGATTTCCTTGATAGCTGGTGTTGTAAAGTTGTCGTAGTAATTCTTCTACTGGAGTCTGGGTGGTGTATTCCTCGATGAGTGCTCTTTTCAATTCTCCCCAATTGTTGGCATGTGATAGCTGCGAAATCCTTTGCGCTTCTCCGATGACTTGTAGTTCGATCGCACCGTATATTATACTTTGTTGCCTTGGGTTTGTGGTAGGGTATAATTGTAGTAAGAATTCTGTCCTCCTGATGAAGGCGCTTAGCTCCTGTTTGTTTCCCGAGAATTGGGGCACTTGTCGGATTTGTGACAATGCCTGGTTAAGTTCTGCATCACTTAAAACGACTGCCATGTTGATTTGATTATTTGATGTGTTGTTGCTTATATGGTTTTAGGTTGATTGTATTGTTTTAGGTTGATTAGTTGTTGATTGTATTGTTTTTGTATTGATTTGGTGTTGATTGTATTGTTTTTGGTTTTCTTAAATTATTTAAACACCATTAATTGTGTTAGTTGCACGATTAGCTTTTATTAAGTTTTGCACTGTTTTGATTTTTGAACTTATTTTTCATTAATCAATTAAACACCATTAAATGTGTTATTTGCACGATTAGCTTTTATTAAGTATTGCAATGTTTTGATTTTTGCACTTATTGCACGAAAGTTCTTTGGCGGATTAGTTTTTATGAAGTATCGCAATTTATTATTGTTGCACTTATTTTTCACTAATCCTACCGGCTGCGCCAATTATGAGTTCACGACCAAATGGGAATTAAAAAAATAAAAAGACATTTGTCTTTAGTTTATTTCTTTATTGTGTTTGAACTAATTTTAAAAGATACAAAACACTTCCTCACTTAAGTCTATCTTCTTTCTGATCTTACTCCGAACTAAACTTCAATTGTTCTTGCTGCGCAGAGCAAACCTCCGTTGAGAGCTTTTCTTATTGTCAAAGCTTCTAAGCTTTGATCATTTTAAGCTTTTAACAAAAAGTGCCAATTCGGCGATCTCACGCTTGTGGCGTGATTTTGGAAATATGTTTATGTCTCACGCTTGTGGCGTGATCTTAGAAATATGTTTATATTTTATGTTTATGTCTAATATGCTTCCTGTGTTGGGGTTTTAGGGTGTAATGTGATATCTTATTGTTGGGCTGTGTGCTATGTGCTGGGGTGCGTTCTATGTGTAACATATTTGAGATATGAATATGTGTGCATATTGGATATCTTACTATATATATATATCATATGTATGTATTATCTATATTATTATATATATATTTATATATATAAGATGATAAAGACTTAAGTTTTTTTTATTGTTTGAATTGCAGTGTTTTTTTTTAAACATCGATGTTTCACTCGATGGTTTTTTTCAAAACATCGAACAAATCGATGGACACACACATCGATGTTTCTGCACCAATAATACTGACAAAAACCATGATACAATTACACAAGGTAGTCCACTCGGCAAAATCATAGTCCCTTAATATAAGTGCGAATGAAAGAGCGTTGAATAGTGAGTGTGAGTGAAACGGCATTATTCTTTGTTTTCGTTGTTTAGCAGAAATTCTTTTGTTCAAGCTCTTAATTCTAAAGAATATACGTATCTTAAAAAAAATGGTTTTATATTTACAGCTGCAAAAAGACATTTTTCTGCTTGGAACTTAAGGGTTAAAGCTCTGAAAATGCGGAATACAACACCTTATTATAGTTTCATCATGCTGCGGCCTGTGAAGCGTCAGTCTTCCCTCCATGCCACGAGAGCTTGTAAATTTTACCAGTCAAATTAGTAAGTTAAGCAAAAGGGAAAACGGTTTTTCGTGGTTTTTACATGATATTACGAATTTTATCGTGCCAATAACTGTAAAAACATGTACTGTCATCTGAAACACATCTTTGGTGAAAATTTCAGAGCTCTAGCTAGTCGGGAACTTGGTGGAAATTTGATTATAAGATTCCGGTACAAACATACATACAAACAGACATGTCAAGTTAAATAAAAGCATGTAAATACAAATCAATAATGAAAATAATAAAAATAAAGAAAACAACAAACAAGTCCACACTGCAACATCCATGCCAGGTTTTGCGTTTATGTTGAGAAGTTTTAATGATAAAAATAATAAATCAAACATGAATGTGAATTTTATTCTGGACTTATAATCTTCTATCAACTCTTTAACTTGCGTCTTTAAATTCATGTTAAAATGCGCGACATCTATTTCTGCAGTAAAATTGTTATTTATATCAACTAATAACAACTGTTGAAAAACGCTTTGTAATTCAGGAATGTTCGACTTTGGTTCTTCTTGTATGACGGCTTGAACTTGGCTGTGGTGAGCTAATTCACTCGTTTGTTTCTCAGTCACAGTGTCTCGAACATTATCTACTGTCACTGCTTGAAAATAAACTCCTTTCGAACTAATCGAAGCATTTACTAAATTCAAAACATCGCAACCGATTACTCCGTCGTACAGACTATCTTCATCACGGACAAAATGGAAGCACATTTTAATCGGAACATTATCCAGCCTGGTCGAAACTACGAATGAACCCACAGTGCAAATCGTTTTTCCACCTATACCACACAATATTTTCACATTCGTCTTTAGAACAACTGGCTGAACTGTCTTGAAAATGGTTTTTCGAATGGTGCATAAATCGCTACCAGAATCAAACAAAGCTGTGACTTGCTGCCATTAATTATGACTGTTTTAAAAGCACGGTTAAATACAGATTGAGAAAACTTCTGCATGCTTGCCGATTCCTTCTTTACTTGTTTATTGACAAGTTTTGAATCGCACTGATTTGCCTTGTGTCCTACCTGATTGCATTTAAAACATTTAAATTCCTCCACTTAACATTCTTTTGCAAAGTGATCGTTTCCACCACATTTGAAACAACGAGTATCTGGTTTGTTGGCCTTGACTGAATTATTGCCACCCTTTGGTGTTTGCCAAGTCTCTTGACTGGAACAAAATCTTTGATAAAGTTTCATTTTTTGTTTAAATTCTATTAAATTTGAGGCATGATACAAACAACTTTTATTCTGCTTTGAATCTGGAATTTTATCAATAATGTAGTCCATTAAACTTTCATCATCTAACTTATATTGATTTACAATGCTCTTCATTACATAGAAATATTCACTTAAAGACTCATTTGGTTTCTTCTTTCTGTCTGTTAATAGTTTGTGAATTTCTTTTGCTGAACGCTTCTCACTGAACTCTGATTTTAATGCTTGCTTAAGCGTATCCCAATTATTTACTTTGGTTTGACTATTCAAAAATAATTTTGCTGCACCTTTAATTAACTGTCTACCATAAATAAATGTTTTTAAATCATTCCACTTAACTGTTATCGCATTAAACTCAAAACCAAGTAGCCATTCATCAACATCTGGAGAACCACTGCCGGTAAAAACCATAAGGGAATCCTCGATACCCCTTAATGTTAATGTCGAATCTTCCATTTCGAAATTCTCTGGTTATTCGTAAGATGAGCTGTTACTATTAAAATCGCTGTTCTCTAAATTGAAATAACTAGAATAACGCGGTGCTCAAACCAAGTCGCATTTTTTCTGTGCTCCACAAAATTGTTTGATTTTATTATTATATTCGTGAATAAATAACCAAAAAGGGATACTTTGACTTTGCATTACTAAAACCACTCATTACAAATAGTCGTGAAGTTTATCATTTGTTTGTTTATTTAATTTAAACGCGAAATAAGCAATTTTGAGCAAAAACAACACCAAACTGCAACTTCTTCTTCTATTTTAACATACACATACGAGTAACAACGCACCAAACAACACACAATAACAGGCGGTCACGCGAAATCACTCAATAACACTATACAACATATCATGACACCGATACCGAAGCGCTTTCGTGAAAACTCTGCTGGAGAACTCAAGGTTGTCAAAGGAAGTGATCTGGCTGCGCTTACCCAGCTGATCAATCAAAAATTTGATGAACAAGATGCACTGATCGAAATAAAAATGAAGGAATATGAGGAAAACTTGATGGCCGTGTTACAGGATAAGTTGAATGGTCTTGGAAGTGAGCTCCAAAACCTTGTGTCTGTAAGTTGGAGCAGTCTACTCCTGAATCAGCTGCACTTCAGGCTCGTGTGGAGATTTTGGAAGCCAAAATAGCCGGTTGTCGAGGGTGAGCAGCTTCGTACAACGTTTAACTCACTTGCGTTTGCTTTGGGGGTCACTCCGGCACCCAGACTCAAGGAGATTTACAGAGTCAAACAACGTGCAGGTTGTAACACAGTTGTTCACCCGGTAATCTTGATTAAATTTGATTTATTACGAGATAAAATAAACATTCAGCGAGCAGCTGCTGATTAACGTCGGACACACAAAGCTCAACTGTCTCTGCATATGTTAGGCTTTGAAACACGTGTGGATGTCCCAATATACCTTAATGAGCAGCTTAGTAGAGAGAATTATCTTATTTTCAAAGAAGCAATGAAGATGAAGAGGAAAAAGCTCTTATCAGCAGTTTTTTGCCGTCGTGCGTTAGTTCACGTCAAATGGAGCGGGACAGATGAGGTTGCTTGCAATGATAACATGCAAATGCTTTTAAGCATGCAAGCTGAAGGCTTTTCTGCAGTGGTTTCTGCGACGAATGATCTTTTTCGCTAGTAACTTAATCTCTTATTATAATTCTCTTTATAAGTTTCTTTGTTTGTTTTCTGCTACAAGTCAGCTGTTTGTTTCTCTCTTATTTGTTTGTCTTTACCTTAGTGTGTGTTTTTTTAAAGCTCTTATTCAAACTGGTGTGCGACCGATGGTTTTATTTTTATTACCTAAACTGCATCACAATATATCATGCAATCTAATCTAAATCAATCCAAAACGAACAGCCATTCAATGATCAGAATATTTGCAAAGCAAAATGATGGTCTACATATATGTCATATAAATGCTCAAAGTCTCTTAAATAAAATGGAAGAATTTGGATATCTCTTTGTCGTGGTTTGTTCATGGTTTATGTGACTCGTTAATTGTTTGTGATGGTTATAATGCCTTTCGTTCTGATCGTATTAGTCATGCTGGTGGTGTTGCTATCTATGTCAGCACAAGACTAAAATGCAAGCTTGTACATAAACAGCAAAATGGAAGTGAAATTGAATATAGAATATAGAATAAAACGCTTGTTGGCTGCATTTATAGGCCTAATAAAAATATTGACTTCACTTGCTGAGAAGATGTTCTAAGTAATCTCTCGTTAGGATATACAGATATCATTCTTACTGGTGACCTAAACAGCAATATTTTAGTTGAAAATAATTTTTCAGATGAGATGGTATCACTCGGCCTGCATCTAGTTAATACTGTGGTACCCACTCATTTTACAATACAAGTAATACACTGTTAGACATAATCCTGGTCAGTAGTACTAATAATATTATGTTATATGATCAACTATCAGTACCTGCTTTTTCAAAACATGATTTAATTTTCCTGACTTATCATATATAACTTGACTATAAAGATAAAGTTATTAAGTATAGAAATTTTAGGGATATTAACTGTGATATAAAATTAAGTGAATGCCGACTGTGTGACTGGAGTGCGATTTACACTATGCCATCAGTTAACCAAAAAATTCAGATATTTCAACATAACGTCACCTATCTTTATGAGACTTTTGTACCAATTAAGACTAAAATTCTAAAGCCAGTTGCTAGATCGTGGTTTAATACCCACATACAAAATGCAATTATGCAAAGGGATAATATTTATCACAAGTGGAAACGCTATAAAATTGACTATTATTTCAAACAGTACAAGAAACAAAGATACTATTCTGCCAAGTTCGAAAGTGCAATAAATACTAGTCAGACATGGAAAGTAATTAAAAACATAGGAATAGGCAATGACGTAACAAGGATTAATGATGATATTGATATAAATGACATAAAAACTAAATTTACTAACCTTAATGTACCTTAAGCTAATACTAGCTCGTATGCATGTCCAGTTCTGTCAAATAATTGTGAAAATATGTTTGAATTGTCTGTATCAATCAATGTGATGTCTTAGAGTCCATACTTAAAATTAAGTCTAATGCTGAAGGACTGTAGGATGTAAACCCTAAATTCATAAAAATGCTACTGCCGCAAATCTTAGGGCATATAACACACATAATTAATGAAGCTCTAACCTCATCCACCTTCCCAGATCAATGAAAAATAGCAAAAAATTTTACAACCCCAAAATCAAATGGAGATTTTAGGCATATTAGCATTTTACCAATTCTGCCCAACATTTTTATACTCGATACCGAAGGTAAAGAGTATATTGGTTTTGTGCAATGTCCGTCATGGTGTCTGTCCGTCTGTCCGTCTGTCCGTCCGTATGTATGCAAGTTTTTTCCACACCCTTCAAGCTAGAGACTTGAAACTTTCCAATTCTCTTTATCTATGGGATAGTAAATTAAAGTGTCAAGATGGGGGTTCTACGATAACTGGGGGCTGGCAAATCGATAAATTCGATAACCCAAAACCGATAAATCCACATATTTCGCACATCCTTACAGCTAGAAGTACCAAATTTGGTAAGAAAATAGCTATGAGCAACCTCCAAAAAACTGCATCAAAAATTTTGGAGCCACGCCCCCCATTCCGCCCCCCAGCCCCCGCATTTTAAAGTCAAAAAAGACTATATCTCCCACAGTTTTTGAGCTATAGCCACCAAATTTGGTGCCAAGATAGGTGATGATGACCCCCTAAAAACTGCACCAAAAGTTTGGATGCCACGCCTACCGATACTGCCCTAGCCGCCCCAATCCACCCCAACGCTTCGTCAAAAACGGGAATGCGTGTATCTTCCAGAGTTGTGGAGCTAGAGCCTCCAAATTTGGAGGGAAGATAGCTGCTAACGACCCCAAAAACTGCATCAAAGTTTTGGAGCCACGCCCACCCATTACGCCCCCAGCCCCCGCATTTTGAAATCAGAAATGGCTATATCTCCCACAGTTTTTGAGCTATAGCCACCAAATTTGGTGCCAAGATAGGTGATGATGACCCTCTAAAAACTGCACCAAAGTTTGGATGCCACGCCCACCAATACTGCCCTAGCCGCCCCCATCCGCCCCAACGCTTCGTCAAAAACGGGAATGCGTGTATCTTCCAGAGTTGTGGAGCTAGAGCCTCCAAATTTGGTGGGAAGATAGCTGTTAACGACCCCCAAAAACTGCATCAAAGTTTTGGAGCCACGCCCCCATTTCGCCCCCCTTTCCCACTTTTTACAATTTTCGAGCTAGAGTCACCAAATTTGGTATGAAGATAGCAATTGACATTCCACATAGATCTGCATCAAAAATTTGGATACCTCGCCCACCCATACCGCCCCCAGCCCACCTTTCCCACTTTTTACAAACTTCGAGCTAGATTCACCAAATTTGGTATGTAGATAGCAATTGACATTCCACATAGATCTGCATCAAAAATTTGGATGCCTCGCCCACCCATACCGCCCCCAGCCCCCTTTCCCCACTTTTTACAAACTTCGAGCTAGAGTCACCAAATTTGGTATGTTGATAGCAATTGACATTCCACATAGATCTGCATCAAAAATTTGGATGCCTCGCCCACCTATACCGCCCCCAGCCCCCTTTCCCCACTTTTTACAAACTTCGAGCTAGAGTCACCAAATTTGGTATGAAGATAGCAATTGACATTTAACAAAGATCTGCAACAAAAATTTTGATGCCACGCCCACCCATACCGCCCCCAGCCCCCCTTTCCCTACATTTTACAAACTTTGAGCTAGAGTCCCCAAATTCGGAAGGAATATAGCTGGTGGCATCCCCATCTGCATCGGAGAATCTTTAAGGCAGCTTACACCCCTGCCGCATCCGTACCCCTTTGCAATCAGGCCTCTTTTTACCGGTTTTAATACTGGTATCGAGTATGCCGCAGTCGGTTGCGTCCGACTGCAACGTTTCCACTTGTTGAACATCTGGTTGTGGCCTAGATTAATAAATTTCTGGACCAAAGCTGTATTTTGTATAAAAAACAATCAGGTTTTAGGAAGAACAGAAGCTGCACTACGAGCATTATTAAAGTCGTCGAAGATATTAGATGTAATCATGACTTTAGCAAAGCTTTTGACACGGTGAACCACGAAATTGTTTTGACCAAATTAAGTCTGCTATATAACTTCTCAGAAACTGCACTGAAGCTTATGCGTTCATATTTAAGTAATAGGAAGCAAGCAGTTGTTGTTAATGATAAAAAGTCGCACTATGTGTCCTTGTTGCGTGGCGTTCCTCAGGGCTCTGTCCTGGTACCCTTACTATTTACCATGTATATTAACGATCTACCAACTGTTTTGTCAAATTTTGAAGCTCATATGTTTGCAGATGATGTTCAATTATATGTTAGCTGTCCGTTGAGTCAAATTAGTGAATATGTAAATATGTGTAATTATGAATTATCTTGTGTTAGTAAGTGGTCTGGTAGTAATGGTCTTATCTTAAGTGTAAATGTCTTGTTATATATAAAAAGAATCCATGTACCAGGAACATACCAAAACTGTCTATTGAAGGCAGAGAAATTGAGTATGTCCTTAGGGCTGAAAATTTGGGTATTACTTTAAATAACACCCTCTCATGGTCTGATCATGTCAATAAATCGGTAGGTAAGACATATGGTATTCTAAGAAAATTGTCGCTAACCCAGCAATACCTCCCCACACACATTCGTCTCATGGTGGCAACAAAACTCTGTGTAAAGTCTGTATTGTTCTATGGAATTGAGATTTTTGCAAATTGTGATGCTGCCAGCTAAAATAAACTTAATGTTGCGTTTAATAGTATAGCTCGTTATGTGTTTAATTTAAGAAGATTTGACCATGTTACATGTTATGCCGAGAAGATCTTTCGACTAAACTTTAAGATATGGATAGAGGTAAAAGTCTTATCATTTTTCCATAAAATCATTTACACAAAACAACCTGACTATTTATATGACATAATTAGACCATCCTCCTCCCAGCGAACCAACAATATTGATCCGATTAGAGCAAAATTATCAAGTTCTAGACACTTTTATTCCTATGCTGTCGGCTTTGGATCCAGCTCACACACGAAATTAAAACCATCAGTAGAACACCTAAATTTGTTGTTAAAATTAAAGAATATCTATCAAGCACACACTAGGTAAACCTAAATGCATATGTTTTAAGAAAATAATTATAATAATATAATTGTTAATTGTTAAAATGTTCTTGTAAACTACTATAAAAACCATAATGTTTAAATCTAATTATATACTATGTTGTGACTAACGCGAAAATGTTAAAGCAGAAATGCTGTAGCATTAGGAATGCTTAAAAAAAAAAAAACAAAATAAATAAAATAATTAATTAATCGTTTGTAAAACTCGTATATATTCACTAATATATATTGGATGGCATTTATTTCTAAAGATTCTTTTGGGTGTTAATAATTGCGCGCGCTTGGCTTGAGCGTCACCGGAAAAGAGACAGAGGCAAGATCAGTGTGGCCGAACCATACTTTCAGATAAATCTTAATACTAACATCGATACCTTAATACTAGCTTACAATATATCGGTATACACGAACATAACATAACATAAAAAATCGATAGAAATTGCAACTCGGCCGTCCTGACAGGGAATCGACCTCGATTCCACCTACTATATATCATAGAGGGCTTGAAGCCGTACAAAACGGTGGGTGTTGCCTGCAGTCAGACATCAAAAGCACAATTTTAATCAGACGTGAGCCACAATTTTAGTTTAGATGACTCCAGCACACCAGCATACGGAAGCTGTGTGAGCTGGGAGCCTTCAACATCTCGGATGACATACCGATCATTCGGGAGTTTCTTGTGGATGACATAGGGACCGCGGTATCGCTTAATGAGTTTTTTGTTTATGCCAGCCGTCGTATTAACATTCTTTATGACGACGAAATCACCTTCCTCAAAATTAACGGCAGGGCGATGATATTTATTAAAGTACTCTGTATCATACTCTTGAGACTTGACAATGTTCTGAAGTGCAATTTTACGGGTATCCACTAGGGACACTTCATCAGTAAGCCTATCATCCAAACGCTCAGTTAACTCATCTATAACAGCACCGCGCTGTTCGACACCAAAAAGGAGGACGGAGGGTGCAAATTTAGCTGTGGAGTAGATTGAATAACTCAAGGCGAACTCAATTTTCGGAAGTTGCTTCACCCAATCCGCATGATCCAATGGTTCAGCCAATTTAGCAAGCATGGGACTTAAGACACGGTTGACACGTTCCACTTGCCCATTAGCACGAGGGGAGGCAGTGGCATTCTGGACATGGATTATATGGTGGGACTGCAGAAAATCAGCGAATTCGGCGGAAGTGAAGCACGTACCTCGATCGCTAACAATTCGGCGAGGTCGACTATAGTTGGGGAAATACTGCGTCTCTAAGGTGTGACATACTTCTCTGGAACTAGTTGTAGCGGCAGGGTACAATTTGACAAATTTCGTAAAGGCATCAATGACCACAAGAAGATATTTTTTCCTAGACAGTGTGGACGGAAGGGGTCCCAAGTGGTCAATATGCAGAGTATCAAATGGCAGAGGGGTTTTCGGAATGCTATGCAAGGTAGCATTACTATTATTAGCGGAAGGGGAATAGTAAATACATTTGAGGCAGTTTTTATTAAAGTTGTTAACGTAAGATTTCATATACGGAAACCAATAATGTTTTTTAATCTGTGTACAACACTTTTCAGCGGCCAGATGGCCTAACTTCTCATGCACGGTTCGTATGACACTGTTAATCATTTCGGCAGGTACATAAAGCTGAAGTACGTCAGGCGGTGATCGGCGATACACGACACCATCTTGCAACTCAAACCCAACAACTTCTTGGTTCTCCAGGACACTCCGAAGTTTGACAATTTCTGGATCACGGTTTTGCGTCAGTTGTAGTAGGAAATCTAGGTTCACGTCGTCCACGTATGCAGAAGTTTCTAGTCTACTGAGTGCACCAACATGAGGCATACAAATAGCGGACCGATGTACAATGGTATAGTTATCATTTTCTAAAAGTAATGCCCAGCGGGCAATTTACGCGGAAGATCCACCATTCTTAAGGGTTAACGCTAATGAATTGCAATCTGTAATTATCTTAAACGGAATGAACTTCAGAGATGTCTCAAAACGTTTTAAGGCGTACACAATAGCCAAGGTTTCCAATTCATAACTATGCAATTTGGATTCTGGGACGGAAGCGGTCTTTGAAAAATAACACACAGGATGAAATTTATCATCAGTTTGTTTCTGAAGGAGCATCGCTCCAAAACCGGAGGAACTAGCATCACAATGTAATTCAGTTTCAGACTTCGGGTTATAAATAGACAGCACCGGTGACTCGATCAGTTTGGACTGCAGTGTTCGGAATGATTTAAAACACTCATCAGAAAAAACGTAAGGGGCATCTTTTTTCAGCAGGCGCGACATAGGATAAGCAATTTTGGCAAAGTTGGGTACAAAACGGCGGAAGTAAGAAAAGAGACCCAAACAGCGTTCCAATTATTTCCTATCCCGGGGTTCCGGCAGACTTTTTCTGGCTTGAAGGTGACCTGGTTTCGGGGTGATACCGGAAGAGTTCGCTAAATACCCCAAATATTCCAACTCCTTGTGCGCAAAACGACACTTAGACAATTTAAGGCGTAACCCATTCACTCGTAAGGTATAAAGTGTCTCTTTCAGCACTTGCAGATGGGTTTCAAAACCACTCGACGCGATTAATATGTCGTCCATATAAATCACTAATTGACCTTTGTTGATCAAGTCCTTCCGCACAAAGTATACAAATCTAGCGAAAACTGGGGGACCATTACATAAGCCAAACGGCATGCGTACGTACTCAAATTGGCCATCAGGTGTTACAAAGGCAGTGTATTTAATCGAATCAGGATGCATTTTGACATGGTGAAATCCACTCTCTAAATCTAGTACAGTAAAGTAAGATTTACCCCCCAGATGTTCAACACAATCCTCTAGCAGCGGAATTGGAAAGTGGCCACGGACAGCTATTTTGTTCAGCGGGCGATAATCAACACACTTCCTTAGGGTATTATCTTTTTTTCTAACGGGCACTATATCGAAAGCGTAAGGGGAACTACTATGACGGATAATGACGGCATTTCCAATCTTAAATGGGCAGTTCCGGTATATGTGATCCAGTTTCCCGCACTTAAAGCAGGAATTTGCTGGCCTCATCGGCTTTGGGCACTGCGATTTGTAATGTCCGAACGATGAACAATTATAACACCGCACATCTCTTGCGGCAGGGGTGGTGGTCGTGGACGGCAGGGAACCAGCGGGTTGTCGAGGCGGGTGCTGGTGTACGGCAGCCACATGTCAGCTTGTATTTGCCTGGACTCGACGTCTCTCATATCTTTCCAGCAGTGTCTTTAGGTCGTCGATTGTCCGGGCTGCATATAGCATGCCCACGGCTGGCAAGCTGTCTTGCAATCCATCGATGATAAGGTCCACCAACTCAGCCTCAGGGATAGTTGCACTCATCATCGCTATCTCCTGCATCTCGATTGCGTATCGTAGGTATCCCTCTCCTGGCCTAAGGCGTTGGCTCCGCAGCGCTGCGTACACTTCCTCCGTGCTTCTCGATCGCCCAAACTCGTGTATTAATAATTCCTTATCTATTCGTAGCTGCGCACGGTAATTGTGCGCATGAGGACGGATGCCGTGCCTTCTAATAATCGGCGGCAGGCGACCAATCGCATACGTGCATCTAGTTGCAGCATCTCGCAGGCGTCCTCCAAGTCACTAATCCACTTTTTCACATCATACGCGTTGTCTGCCGAGAACCGCGGGACCATAGACTCAATGACTCAATGATGAGCGGGGCACCGAGCTGCTGTTGTAAATTTGCAATTTGTTGCTGCAATTCCAATATTTCCTTCTGCTTGCGTAAATTAGCCAACTGCTCGTTTAAATTTACGGGCACTGGCAGTTGGGCTACTGCTAGAGCAGCCGACGGCAAGGCAGCAGCCGGAGTAGTAAATGGCGGCATTGACTCCGACTCGACGGACAGCGAGGTGGCAGCAGAGGCAGTTGACGGCAGAGTTGACACGGTCACAGCAGACAGCAAGGCGGCGGCAGGAGCAGTTGACGGCAGTGCTAGTGTTGGGACGGCAGATGGCGAGACGGCAGCGGAGGCAGTTGACGGCAGTGTTTGCGTTGGGACGGCAGACAGCTGGGCATCAGTAAAGGCTGTTGGCAGTGGGGCATCAGCAGGAGTAGTTGACGGCAGGCAGCGGGTCAGCAACAGGCACGGTGGGCAGCGGGGTCATCGCTGGTACAGCCGATGGCGAGGCAGCGGCAACTTTGGGCAGCTCCGAAACAAGTTTGCGGATTTGCTGTATCGTCGCTAGCGGCGGCACTTCCACCTTATGTGACTTTAGCAGATGAACCATCTCCTCCTTGTTAAGGCCCATGTTGTATCGGGCGTCGAAATACTGATTGGGCGTTGCGGGTATCCCACTTCTGAGCTGTAAAACTCGTATATATTCACTAATATATATTGGATGGCATTTATTTCTAAAGATTCTTTTGGGTGTTAATAATTGCGCGCGCTTGGCTTGAGCGTCACCGGAAAAGAGACACAGGCAAGATCAGTGTGGCCGAACCACACTTTCAGATAAATCTTAATACTAACATCGATACCTTAATACTAGCTTACAATATATTGGTATACACGAATATAACATAACATAAACAATCGATAGAAATCGCATATGAATACTTTACACAACAAATACTTTACAGGTTGTTGCAATTCTATCTTAACACCTGAACTTGGTAAAGACAATAATTTCAACTTTTCTTTAAGGCCTTCTTCAGTAAAACAAGTAATTTCTGCTATAAGCATAATTTAGCTCTAAAGGCCCATTCCCAGCAGCTGCGAAACGGAATTTTTATGTGCAACTCTATATAAAGAAAACAGTTGTCAGAAATTTTCTTGTGTGTGTTCCGTTTTTAAATTCCCAGCAACCATCAGAAAAGTTAATCGATAGTTCCGATATTGGAGCAATTGTGGATTCCAAAATCAGCTGTTCTTAATAACGGAATAATAGTTTTCCAATTATTACGGGCAGCATATGAAATAGACGCACAAAAAAATTTAAAATGAAAGCGGTTTGAAAGCTTTTTTCGAGAAGATAAAATCGCATTAATCAATGAGCATGAAAAAGAAAAACAATTAAATTTGATTATAAATGAATTCAATGTTTTGTTTAATTTAAACACCAGCCAAATTATTTTCCTAAGGAACAGAACCTTCGCTTGAGTTTACATATTCCTTAATGTTATTTCTAACAAACGCATCGTCTTCAACAATAAAATATGGTGTTTCAACTCCATTGAGAACGTTGTCTGGCGGAATATTTAGACTATCTGCCAAAATTACTTTCCCAAGCGAGCAATGCGAGAAGGCGCTCTGGCACAGCTGGTAACTCTTACTTTATGTGGAACCTAACGTAAAAATTTACCACTTTCCATAAATGAAATTTTGAAACAGAACCTTCGCTTGAGTTTACATATTCCTTAATGTTATTTCTAACAAATTTTGCACAGCCATCCATTTGGCGGTCAAAATGCCAAATGCATTTTCAATGCAGCGGCGACCTCGACTGAGCCTATAATTGAAAACACGTTCCGTTCTACCATCATTATTTTGTCTTGGAATGTTAATGATACTTATCGAAAAGCAAAAAATATCGATACTTATCGATAAGCAAATTTCCCGATATTTCGCATCACTAATAGCAACACGTTTCGTTTTTTGTTATTGCTATTTAGAGTTGGTATATTTAGTTCAATTTGCTGAATAAGTTCAATAGTTAATTTTTCAGCTGTGAACTAGGTCAGTCATTCCATTCAGTTGTTCAGTGGTTCTGAACAATGAACGATAGAATATGAACAGATCATTTTATTCAGTTGTTCAGTTGTTCTGAACGATGAACGATAGAATATGAACAGGTCATTTTATTCAGTTGCTCAGTTGTTCTGAACGATGAACGATAGAATATGTACAGGTCATTTTATTCAGTTGCTCAGTTGTTCTGGACGATGAACGATAAAATATGAGCAGGTCATATTATTCAGTTGGTTTGAATGAACATTGTTTCATTTTTGAATGCAATAAATTAGTTTTGTAACTTTTGAGCCTTTTAAATAAATTTTCAAATTTTAATTAGATTGATAACAAATTTTCAACTTTTCTTCCAGTTGGTGGTCGCCTGATAAAAATTGTAATCATTTGTTGACCGAAATCAAGGGACTTGCCTCAGCCTCAATTGCTGGTGCTGGATCAGCTTCAGAGGTTTCCTGAATTTGACGTTCGGTGCCCACAGTAACTGCTGGATGCTTCAGCTCTAAGTGGCGCGTCAAATTGCTTTGAGACCCGCCAGCTATGCTCAGCACGGATTTGCAATAAATACACTTGCCGGTCTTTCCACCCTTACTTCCAATAAAATGGTTCCATACCTCACTACGTATCCTCTTAGACATTTTATTTTGGGAAAATTCAACAATAATCAAGTTTAACCAATTTCAGATTTCTGCCAAAATAAATTAACGATATCGTTCACGAACTACTGAATTAGTTCATTCGTTCATTTCGATGACCCGTTTATATGAACTTATTCTGAACGAAACGACACAGCTCTAATGCTTAGCCGTAGTGGTAGCCGAAAACCGAGAGCGAGATGTATGTCACCCTTTTCTCCAATAACGCTACCGAGGAACGTTCCTTTTCAACGTTGAAAAGAGTGAAAACCTCTTTAAGAAATACTATGGGTCAGAGCCGGCTTTCAGTCTCGCATTTTTATCAGCAAACGCATCGATTAAAAGCGACCGTTATATTATAATTATTAAAATTATTAATTCTATCCTTTGCGTATTTGATTATTTTATGGAGCAGAGGAGGTGCTAAGTTCGTCAGGCCTAGAGCGGCCATTTTCGTAAACCGCCCCTACCTTCGGTATTAGAGAATAACAAGTTCCCTTAAGGCTTTCGCATGCTGAAAAAATTACACCGTCGTGAAAGAAGGGTAATAAGAGTATGTTAGCAACAACTGCGAGTGAAATGCATATACAAGGAAGTATGCGTACACAAATATTGTATAACTTTAGCGTTAAAAAATTATTTGTTAAAAATATATAGAAAATTAATTAATTAGTTTGGGTATGTGGTGTGGCTAGTTTATTTGGCAATCTTGTTTTTATCAAATCCACAATGGATCACCAGAAGTATATTGATATCCTAAAAAAAACAAGTGGAAACGTTGCAGTCGGACGCAACCGACTGCGGCATACTCGATACCAGTATTAAAACCGGTAAAAAGAGGCCTGATTGCAAAGGGGTACGGATGCGGCAGGGGTGTACGCTGCCTTAAAGATTCTCCGATGCAGATGGGGATGCCACCAGCTATATTCCTTCCAAATTTGGTGACTCTAGCTCGAAATTTGTAAAAGGTGGAGAAAGGGGGGCTGGGGGCGGTATGGGTGGGCGAGGCATCCCAATTTTTGATGCAGATCTATGTGGAATGTCAATTGCTATCTACATACCAAATTTGGTGACTCTAGCTCTAAATTTGTAAAAAGTGGGGAAAGGGGGGCTGGGGGCGGTTTGGGTGAGCGTGGCATCCAAATTTTTGATGCAGATCTTTGTGAAATGTCAATTGCTATATTCATACCAAATTTGGTGACTCTAGCTCGAAATTTGTAAAAAGTGGGGAAAGGGGGGCTGGGGGCGGTATGGGTGGGCGTGGCATCCAAATTTGTGATGCAGATCTTTCTGAAATGTCAATTGCTATCTTCATACCAAATTTGGTGACTCTAGCTCGAATATTGTAAAAATTGGAGAAAGGGGGGCGAAATGGAGAGCGTGGCTCCAAAACTTTGATGCAGATTTTTGGGGGTCGTTGCCAGCTATCTTCCTACTAAATTTGGTGGCTCTAGCTCCACAACTCTGGAAGATACACGCATTCCCGTTTTTGACGAAGCGTTGGGGTGGATGGGGGCGGCTAGGGCAGTATCGGTGGGCGTGGCATCCAAACTTTTAGTGCAGTTTTTAGGGGGTCATCATCACCTATCTTGGCACCAAATTTGGTGGCTATAGCTCAAAAACTGTGGGAGATATAATCTATTTTGACTTTAAAATGCGGGGAGGCTGGGGGCGGAATGGGGGGCGTGGCTCCAAAATTTTTGATGCAGTTTTTTGGGGGTTGCTAATAGCTATCTTCTTACCAAAGTTGGTACTTCTAGCTGTAAGGATGTGCGAAATATGTGGATTTATCGGTTTTGGGTTATCGAATTTATCGATTTGCCAGCCCCCCAGTTATCGTAGAACCCCCATCTTGACACTTTAATTTACTATCCCATAGATAAAGAGAATTGGAAAGTTTCAAGTCTCTAGCTTGAAGGGTGTGGAAAAAACTTGCAACCATACGGACGGACAGACGGACAGACACCATGACGGACATTGCACAAAACCAATATACTCTTTACCTTCGGTATCGAGTATAAAAATTAGCACCAAATCGCCACGAAATTTGGACTGAATTGACTTTTGGCTCCTACAAGACAACGTCCCAAAACATTATGCCAACAATAAAATGGTTTGGTAGCTCTATATTGCTAAAAACCATTTGGATTCGCCACCTCAATCCACTAATCTCAATCCCAATCTGTTGGACCTCCTGATGCGCAGGATGCGACTATAGACTATTACGTCTAATGATATGCTCAAAAATGTCCTTATTGAAGAGTGGAGCAAACTAACGGCAAAGGATATCAAGAAATTGGTCCAAAAAATGCAAAATCGGCGGCTGAAGTTATAAAACGTAAAGGGTTTCCGATTTCATACTAAATTCATATATGTAATTCATATAACTTGAATACAACTATCGGTTGATTTTTGTACTTTGCACGCATACTTTTTCTGATCCGAAATCCGTTGTTTTAGTTGAAAAAAAAAAAAAAATCAGAATAGCTCATAATAAAATAAAAGCAAATATCACGAATTGTTCATAATTTATGTGTTATTCAGCAAAAATATCATTTTGACAATACCTAAACCACAAGTAAGGTTTGTTACAGCCAAAGTTAAGCATTGAACCTGTACGCATACTTTCTCTTTCTTGTATACATAATATTTCAATGTGAATGAATCGAATGAAGTGTCTGTAGATTAACCCTAGACAGCCCCTGTGGGTTCTTAAACCCTATTATGCTAAAAAAAAACAAAATTAAATATTTTCAGATTTATTTTACAAAACTTGGAAAGTGCAATAAAGTGTTGCTTATGGTTCTGTAAAGCAATTTTTTATTAAGATTTTGAGCTCTAAAATAAATCCAAATTATAATATGATAAACTAATATCATCATGCGCTATTGGTTCTGAAAACGGAAACAACAACCACAACGTCAAGAGAGCGAGAGTAGGCAGCGGTAAAACATACAACAACCACCGATAATTTTTTTCTTATTTTGCGTCACTGCCACAAGGTGCTGCCAGAGTCTCCGAATCAGAAATTCCTATATTTGGAAAAAAAGTTGATAAAAATTATGTGAAAATTGACAACAAAAAAAATTGACAAACCATTAAAATTTTTGTTTTCAACAAATATATGTAAATATTTTAAGAATAATAAAATCAAAGTTAAATATACTTAAATTAACAAGTGGAAACGTTGCATTCGGACGCAACCGACTGCGGTATACTCGTTACCAGTATTAAAAGAAAGATTCTCCGATGCAGATGGGGATGCCACCAGCTATCTTCCTTCCAATTTTAGTGACTCTAGCTCAAAGTTTGTAAAAGGTGGAGAAATGGGGGCTGGGCCCGAATGGGTGGGTGTGGCAAATTTTTGATGCAGATCTTTGTGGAATGTCAATTGCTATCTTCATACCAAATTTGGTGACTCTAGCTCGAAGTTTGTATAAGGTGTAGAAAGGGGGGCTGGGGGGCGGTATGGGTGGGCGTGGTATCAAAATTTTTGATGCAGATCTATGTGGAATGTCAATTGCTATCTTCGTACCAAATTTGGTGACTCTAGTTAAAAGTTTGTAAAAGGTAGGGAAACGGGGGCGGAATGGGTAGGCGTGGGTCCAAAATTGTTGATGCAGTTTTTTGGGGGCTGTTAGTAGCTATCTGCTTACCAAATTCGGTAGTTCTAGCTGTAAGTATGTGCGAAATATGTGAATTTATCGGTTTTGAGTTATCGAATTTATCGATTTGCCAGCCCCCCAGTTATCGTAGAACCCCCATCTTGACACTTTAATTTACATTCCCATAGATAAAGAGAATTGGAAAATTTCATTCTCTAGCTTGAAGGGTGTGGAAAAAAATTGCAACCATACAGACGGACAGACAGACGGATGGACGGACAGACACCATGACGGACATTGCACAAAACCAATATACTCTTTACCTTCGGTAACGGGGGGCTGGGGGCGGTATGGGTCGGCGGGGCTCCAAAATTTTTGATGCAGATCTTAGTGGGATGTCATTTGAAATCTTCCAACCAAATTTGGTGACTCTAGCTTGAAGTTTGTAAAAGGTGGAGAAAGGGGGGCGTAATGGGTGGGCGTGGCATCCCAATATTTGCTGCAGATCTATGTGGGACGTCAATTGCTATCTTCATACCAAATTTGGTGAGTCTAGTTCGAAGTTTGTAAAATGTGGAGAAAGGGGGGCTGGGGGCGGTATGGGTGGGCGTGGCATCCAAATTTTTGCTTCAGATCCATTCTCCGTCCAGAAGCAACACAAAAAAAACGGCCGCGCACTGCAAGCACAAAACGATCGAACAGAAGCGACATAGGAAAATGACGTAAACACTAAGTCTAGATTTTTGCTTCGCCCAGCACCAAAATGACATGTGTGTGTGTGTTTAGCATACATTCATACATGTAAATACATCCCTACGGTTTTTGTATGGGCTAGTTGCATATATAAACTAGTTCATTGGCTAGCTATAATGGACAAGTCAAGGACTATTCCAAGCGGGTGCAGAAAATAACATTGGTTGGACCAGTGTTTGTTGCTGTTGTTGTTCGAACCTAGCCCACGACTTCCCCACGTAGCCTAACACTGAACCTGTCTGTGTAGATGCAGCGGGGGAAAACACTTTTTAAAATTATTATCGAGCATTTGTGTGTAAACTGCCTATTCAACGTGGACTAGTTCATGGATGCGTCAAAGTGGATGCGCAGACGTGGATGCGGAACAAAAACGTTAGTTTTACCAGGTTCGAATCCCGTCGTAGACCATCATATTTCATAATCGGTAAGTTTAATATAAATTATTTGTATTCTATTTCTTCTAACACTTACATTATTTGAATTTAAATAATAGGTCATATTTATAACAATAACTATTTTATCGTTTATATGATGGGCTTCGTGGGCTTCTGTTAACCACAGATTCTTTTAATACTAGTCTATTTTGTCTGTTTTTTGATAAGTCCCTATGGTCTATTCTATAGACTAGTCCACATGGTCTTTTTTATAGACTAGCCCACGTGGCTGCAGAGGCGGCCGATACGTCCACTCCAATGACAATCCCGTGTTAAATGGAATAGGAGAAAAACATTGAAATGGCATAGGCGTGGGCTAGTAGTAGCCCATGTGGGCTAGTCTAATCACTATGTTTGGCCTAGTAAACGTGACCGCAGGGATATGTACGTGCAGTGGCCGTTTTCTTATGTCGCTTTTGCTTGTTAAATTTGGCTATGCCGAGCGTTTTCTTGTGTTTCTTCTACTTTAGTATTTCGGCAAATGACTTGAGCAAATGCACGTGTAAATACACTTTCGCAAGTTGTAGGTATCGCTGCATAGCTGTATGGTAGTTGCGATGGCAAAATTGTTGGAAAGTGTCATAGAACTGAAAACATGAAAGAGTATGTATGACCAGCAACGCAAAACTGATATTTGCCTGCTTATTTTACTAGACGCTTGTTTATTTTGCTGTTCGCCTGATACTGCAAATGGTCGGTCAGCACCAAATATGATATTTGACTGCCTTGGAAGTATTGTTTTTTAGGTTTTTGTTGGCAAAATACACCAAATTTAGTTGATAATAGAGAAAGGTCAATGAATGCCGTGGCAAATGCTACGAATATGCCATTTAGATATACAAAGGCACTAACACACTAACACTAGCCAGCCCAAGCAAATTAACTATAATCGCTACAAAGCCTATATCCCAGCAAAACTGCAAACATATGGAAATATATATGTATGTGGATGTAGTGCTATGAAGCTATGGCAACGCCGCAAAATTGATTATGGTACCCAGCCCAAACAAAATAGCAAAAATCACTTCAAAGCCCAGACCACCAAAACTGCAAAACATGAAAACGCACATTCATATAAAAATATATGTATGTTGATATGAATACACATTTGTGTATTGCTGCTTTACAGCTAGGTCACAAGAACGAAAAGGAAGGAGGCATACCATATGATCATATGAAGAATACACACGCTCATAAGCATGTGATAACAGGCGATCAGCCCAAAAATCAAGGGTCAGCGCGCTGCAAAATCGCTGGCTACTGGTGCATACACACAGTATGGCTGGCTGGTTGTGCTATCAACAAATATGTCGTAGCAAAGTTCGCAAGACAAGTGGCTGGCAAATGACACACGAAACACGAGAAAAGCACGAAATGCGCTCTCAGAGCGAGTGGTAGCTACGCTACGACTTCCAATTGAAGGTATTAATTTTGCTGTTTGGGCGCTCTATCTTTATTCCATTCTTGTTGATTGCATGTAAAATTTAGGTCGGTGTCAATAAAAGTTCAAATTCAAACATATTAGAGTGTGAACGCATAATTTTATTTTATATTCAGGGTGTTCAACAGCTCGTTTCATCGTTTCACGTTTCAAAGTTGAAACGTCCCGCAACAACAACATACACAGAAAATTTCTTGAATCGTTGAAACCAGGGACCGTAACTATTATAATTTTTATTATAAAAATTGAAAAATAAAAATTATTTTATTTATTTTATTAAAAAAATTATTTTTAATTGTTAAATTAAATTTTTATAATAAAAATACAAAATAATTATTATGTTTTGATTTTTATATGAAAAATAAATCATAACTTTTATTTATAACTTTTATTTTAAAAATTGAAAATAAGAATTACGTTTCAATTTTTATTATAAAAATTGAAAATAAAAATTGAATTGAAATAACTTTTGAACGGATCAAGCTAGATTATATATGAGCACATATATATAATCTATGCATCAATACCTTTCAGTTGGTGTATAATATGTATGTATGAACAAACGCATGTACATATGCATGTTTATACAATAGTCTGCTTAGACACTTGCTTAGACCGCCTTATCAGCGGCTGATGTGTAAGCGCAAAAGTGTTAATGAAGAAGAGTGAACAATTTGAAGATAAGCAAAAGACAATTACAGAAGTATCCAAAGGTATACTTACAAAAAAATAAAATAAATCATCTAGTATATAAGGGTCTACTAAGACACTTGTCGGTTTTCAGACTTGTAGTATAATCAAAAATGTGATAAATTATTAAGTTTTCTATTTATTTAATTTAAGAAACATAATCTTCTTGATGGATTCCGATGAAAGGTTGCATCTTAAATCAGTCACAACTAATTTTAGTGCAGAAAATGCCCTTTCCACTGATACCTGTGTAGCAGGCACAGAATGCAGAATGGAAGCCAGGCGGTACAACCTAGGGTACGTGAACTTTTTGCTCTCCCAGTAGCTCATAATATCGACGTTTAGGTCTATTGGCTTTGGCGAATACCCCTGTATTTCCGTTATTGCCAATTTAAGCTCCGGTTCATCCTCTTCCTCAGACTCTTCACACTCAGAGGCCACCTCGATAGAATTTAAAAATTCATTTAAAAGTGAGCATGTACTCTGTGATGTCAATTCAACAGCATTTTCCGCTGGAATTGACGCTAACTCAGGGGCTTCTAGTGAGACCCGTTCGACATGTATTGGACTCTCCTGATAAACAAAAAGAGCATAATAATTAATTGTCATATTTATGTGTTTATTTTAATAAAGCTTACCTTTTTGTTTAAAGCAAGAAGTTGGCGCATCAGTCCTACCAAATGATTTTTAGCTGCCGCCTGCTGAAAAGGATTCTTGAGAAGAATCCGCCGAATTCTGGGATCCAAAAAAATTGCAGAGAGAATAACTTCATTAGATGTGAGTATACTCTCACGACTCTCCAAGCTATTGGCTAGATCTTCGCTATAAATATTACTATTCATAGATTTGATAGTTAATTTAGTCTCTAACCAAAGCTTGTAAAAGTCACCAAAATAAAGCTGTTCACTTTGCAACTTTTTGGTGGCTGCAGAAATCGGCTCTAGCACAGACAGCAACAATTTGACATCAGCCCATTGCTTGTCCGTCAACTGCAAATTTGCAGGAAGGTGTTCCTGGACGAACTCCTCGTATATGCAAACACTTTTCAGCATTTCATATGTGGAGCTCCACCTTGTTGTCACATCAGTGGTTGGCAGCGGTAGAGCCGTGGTAGAAATTGCTAGCCTAGACAATTATAATAAAAAATTTGTCATTATCTACATTAATTATTAATGAAATTAATTTTGTGTCCTTACCTGAACGTCGGAGTTCGCAATGTTTTTACTACTTTTCGCGCACATGCAACAACTTCATTTCGTCCATCATCATTCAAAAAGTCTTTTACGGCAAGTTGCATGGAGTGAGCTGCACAGCGAATTGAAGAGATTGAAGAAACACGGATCTCATTCATCAGCTCCTCGTTTTCGAGATCAGAATTGAGCACACTTTCTGGGTCTTCGTTCAAAAACTCAACTGCTTTTACGACATTCTTGCCATTGTCTGAGGTGATCGTATAAATTTGCTGCTTAGAAATCGAAAACTCTGACAAAATGTTTTCAATTTCCATGCTCAAATTGAGCCCTGTGTGTTTCCGATGTAGCTCAATTACACCCAATGTCTTCACCTCAATGGCATGATTGCGGTAGTACTGAACGTTAACACCCAGTATGCCTTTGGAATGTCGGGAAGCTATGTCAATTTTGAGTGAAAGCATTTTATCTTTAATCCGATTCTTTAATATGTTCTTTTCACACTCATATTTTTCTGAGACATGCAGCATAACATTCCGTGATGTTATCGGACTCAAGTCTAGCCCGTGAAAAATCTGCTCTGTAAGCATTTTGAAGGGAGCAGAATCAAAAAATTGAAACGGCACTTTTTCTTCCGTCACAAATTGCACGCAAGCTTTTTTCACCTCCACTGCTGACATTGTCACTGAAAAATTTTTTTTCTTCTCCTCTGGCTCACTCTCTTCTTGATCTACCTCAGATCTGTAAGCATCGGCATGGCACTCCTGAAGATGCCTCTTCAAATTTGTAAAGTAGGCACCCTTAAAGAACGCTTACAAATTTTACATTCCGAAACTTCATCTTTTGATTTAAAATCGAAAAATGCACGCACAATAGCATCACGCTTACGACCCATCGCAATCAATTACCAAACATAACAAGAACCAATGCATAGAAAATGCATAACGATGCTGCGTTAACCACTTCTTATCGCAAACCGCATTGTTTTTGTTTTGCACATTATCCAATGTACAAAAGTTGATAAAAGTAAACACACACGTTATATTTTAGAAATATTTTGCAAGAAATTTTTTCTGCAGTTCTTATAACAAAAACTAATTTTATTGCATCATCTTTTAAACAAAAGCAAAAAAAAAAAAATTTTTTTTTTTTTTGTAAGTATACCTTTGGATACTTCTGTAATTGTCTTTTGCTTATCTTCAAATTGTTCACTCTTCTTCATTAACACTTTTGCGCTTACACATCAGCCGCTGATAAGGCGGTCTAAGCAAGTGTCTAAGCAGACTATTGTATAAACATGCATATGTACATGCGTTTGTTCATACATACATATTACACACCAACTGAAAGGTATTGATGCATAGATTATATATATGTGCTCATATATAATCTAACTTGATCCGTTCAAAAGTTATTTCAATTCAATTTTTATTTTCAATTTTTATAATAAAAATTGAAACGTAATTCTTATTTTCAATTTTTAAAATAAAAGTTATAAATAAAAGTTATGATTTATTTTTCATATAAAAATCAAAACATAATAATTATTTTGTATTTTTATTATAAAAATTTAATTTAATAATTAAATATTATTTAAAAATAAAAAATTGGAAATAAAAGTTTTTCGTGTTTCCGAATATGCCATACAAAAATAACATATTTGTCTATATCTCATTCATCGTGGAGGCTTTTATGGCCTTCAACTTTTTTTAAGTCATAACTATTATTTGCGGTCCCTGGTTGAAACACCCCAGCCCAAGGCATACTTATTATGCCTTGCCCCAGCCCATGATACAATCAATACGGTAGTGTCATGCGAGACTGTGCCCTCTTTTTTTCGGTACTAATTGTTAGTCGCTAAGTGCTTGTCGTTGAGGTAAGACGTTGATGCGGACGATTTTTTTCTGTTTGTTATTTAGGTTGTTTGTTTACAGTTGACTGTTCATACATTTTCGCATCAAAAACCGTAAAAAAAATTAAAAATACAAAAACAATAACAAAACATAATAGGAAATAAAAAACTATTGAAAATATTACGTTAAATTAATAATAATATATGTTTTTTATTTGAATACGAATATTTATTAAAATGTTTTAATGTTATATGAATCGAAAGCGTTTTACATATTTTTTTATTTAATTTAAATATCACAGCAAAGCAGCCAAAATGTATCGGCCTCATACATACAACAAAACACTTTCTATACCTAACTCTATCGCACTTGTAAAACAGCCCTTTAACAGACTCAAGAGAGTAAAATTAAGAGAGCAGCTTAGCCCTCTCCTTCGCACTCGCACATCATATGGCAAGTACGGGCTGAGCTCGCATGACACTACCGTATTGATTGTATCATGAGCCAGCCCAAGGCATACTCAAAGGCTCCGTTACCCGAACTTAACTTGACTTGAATTGACGTAACTTAACAACCTGCAGAAAACAGAATTTCAAATTCAAGCTAGTTCACGTTAAGTTCAATTTACGTTCATGTTCTATTTCAAAAAGCTGATTGATGAGTAGCTAAAATGGATGAACATAGGCTAATTTGTTTAGTACAAGAACAAGATTTTTTATTTAATAAAGCTAGCAAAGATTTTAAAGATCCGGCAAAGAAGAAGGCAGCTTGGATATCAATTGCCGCGGAATTGGAATCTCTTCGTTGTTTTTTTTTTTTTAATACATTGCTTATGTTTTTTCTGCAGCGGAAACGTGTGAGTAGGGATGGCAAGATTAATCGAATGAAAGGAAATAATCGATTAATTTTGGGTAATAAACAATTATATAATATGATTGTTTTTGTTTAGATTATATGATTAATAATCGAGTAATGAGAAAATAATCGTAATATTTTTTAATAATTATACTTTTAATTACTTATGTTTCTTCTGGCAGCGTCGATTCTATTAGACCCCAGATTCAAAAACTTCATTTCAGTGACTCTTTAGCGCTTGCTGGAGTTATGAGGCATTTGCGAACAGAAATGAAAAATATTGAAGACAGTATTGAAAGCAGTAGCGAGACATCAGTGGGGTCAATAGAAGAATATTTTGACCTCTGGGCTACGCATAAGTCTTTAATTCATAAAAGAAAGAAGAAAAATGATGACACGCCACAAGATGAATTAGTTTTCTTTCTAAATGCTCAAAATCTGAAACTAAAGCGCAATGTCATTGATGCTTGGGACGAAATGAAATCAGTGTATCCAAAGCTTTACTCTCTTGCCAACAACTATTGCCATTTAATAGGAACATCAGTACCCGCGGAGAGACTGTTATCAAAAGCAGGTGCAACAGCCACTCTTAAGAGAAACAGACTAACTACAAAACGTTTGGGAAAACTTTTATTCCTGCAGTCATGGCTAAATCACTGATAAAAAATGTTTGTAAACGTAAAAATCACATTTCATTTTTCACATCAAAATAATTAAATTTTTCATTTCAAAATCACATTTCATTTTTGTAAAATATTGATTTTAGTGTACCCTACGAATTAATAAATAAATAAATATATGTAAAACATAAAAAAATATAATGCAAAAACAAAAATAAAATTTAATCGAGAAATTACTCGATTTATTGCTCAAATTGCGATTAATTGCAATTAATTTATGTTTTCTTGCGATTAATCATTTGATAGATTAATCGATTATTTAAAAAACTCTGCCATCCCTACGTGTGAGCGGCGCTGGACATCGTTGAGAGAAAGGTTCAACAAAATCGTTCGGCAAGTGGATGGCCGTCAGGGAGCGGAGCCAGAATTGCAGACGACTGGATTCTAGAGTTGTGTCGTTTCGTTCAGAATAAGTTCATATGAACGGGTCATCGAAATGAACGAATGAACTAATTCAGTAATTCGTGAACGATATCGTTCGTTGGCGGAAATCTGAAATTGGTTACTTTTGATTATTGTTGAATTTTCCCAAAATAAAATTTCTAAGAGGAAACGTAGTGAGGTATGGAACCATTTTATTGGAAGTGAGGGTGGAAAGACCGGCAAGTATAATTTTTGCAAATCCGTGCTGAGCATAGCTGGCGGGTCTCAAAGCAATTTGACGCGCCACTTAAAGCTGAAGCATCCAACAGTTACTGGGGGCACAGAACGTTAAATTCAGGAAACCTCTGAAGCTGATCCACCACCAGCAATTAAGGCTGAGGCTAGTCCCTTGATTTCGGTTGCTGATCAACAAATGATTACAAACTTTATCAGGCGACCACCAACTGGCAGAAAAGTTGAAACTTTGTTATCAATCTCATTAAAATTTTAAAATTTTTTTAATAGGCTCAAAAGTTACAAATCGACTTTATTGCATTCAAAAATGAAGCAATGTTCATTCAAACCAACTGAATAAAATGACCTGTTCATATGCTATCGTTCATCGTTCAGAACAACTGAACAACTCAATAAAATGACCTGTTCATATGCTATCGTTCATCGTTCAGAACAACTGAACAACTGAATAAAATGACCTGTTCATATGCTATCGTTCATCGTTCAGAACAACTGAACAACTGAATAAAATGACCTGTTCATATGCTATCGTTCATCGTTCAGAACAACTGAACAACTGAATAAAATGACCTGTTCATATGCTATCGTTCATCGTTCAGAACAACTGAGCAACTGAATAAAATGACCTGTTCATATTCTATCGTTCATCGTTCAGAACAACTGAACAACTGAATAGAATGACTGACTTAGTTCACAGCTGAAAAATGAACTATTGAACTTATTCGGCAAATTGAACTAAAAATACCAACTCTACTGGATTCATTTTGAATCCATGTCTTTTTTAAGAGGCCACCATATCATCCATTTTATTTAATTAATAATTGTTCTACAAACACTTGAACAGATTTTCGCGCTCAAAGCTGATGATATCAAAACAATGACAAACAGCTAATTGATAAGTTCATGTTCACGGTTGAATTCACGATCACGCTAGAATTTCACACTCAAGTTATGTTCAAGTTCAAGTCAAGTTAAGTTCGGGTAACGGAGCCTTTACTAAGCATAGCAATGCTATTGCTACAGATTATGAAGCGACAAAACTACAACGAGAGCAGAGCATATACTTTTTCGTTTGTTTTTGCTGCAATTCTGTGATCTTTCTTTTAATCGCTGGTTCGTAAAGCAACGTTATTTTCTCTGAGCATATACTTTTATGTCGTTCGGCTATAGCTCTGATACAGATGAAATCAAAGTGGAAGCGGCAGCGAGAGCACAACAAAATCTACGGAGTAGCGTAACATTTTCAAACGCTACTTGTACAGTTGTACACTAGCCCACAAGAAAATTTTTAATTCGTTGGTCAGGATGTGTCGCCGTGGGCATAAGATCGGTACTGGTACTTGCGAATTTCTCCAGTACGTGGCGCCCCCTCTGCCACGGCGCCCTAGAATATACATATTGGTTTTGGGCAATGTCCATCATGGTGTCTATCTGTCCGTCTGTCTGTGTTATCGCAACTTTTTTCGACACCTGTAATGCTAAAGACTTCAAACATTGCAAATATCTTTGTCTATGGGCGGAACAGATAAAGAGTCAAGATTGGGTTTCTACGCCTGCAGGGGGGCTGGGAAGTCGATAAATCTTTATACTTCCTTCAGCCTATCAGCTAGAGTTACTAAATTTAATAGGAAGATAGATTCTGGTGTACCCCAAAATAAACTGTATCAAAATTGTTGGTGCCGCAACCACCCATCCCAACCCCCCCTCCATCATTTTAAAATGGGAATCAACATATAAATTTGATAAGAAGATGTCTAGTGACATTTCTCAAAGATCTGCATACAAAATTTGGATGCCATAAAATCTGATATCCCCATACCATTAACGGCTTTAATTAAGCTAGCTTTGTCCAATTAGATGTGAATCAAACGATCTCGCAGTAGTTGAGAATTTGCATAAAACAGGCTCATCAGTGGCCAATTAAGCTGGTTGGTGGCAATTTGTCATCGGCTGCACTTCGTATTCATAAACTTTCAATCCGAGGCTTAGGAAGAGCGGGGGATTCAGACATGCTGGCATCCATTCTTTTCATGTTTAAATGCATGTACATGTATCTTTTTTGATGCTACGATGCGTTATAAAAATTTAAATTTCGAAAAAGGTAGCTTCCTTTTAAATTGTATTACAATGCAATATTTACTAGCAATATTCACAAACAACTACGGGCCACACATTTAAAGCATATTGTACTTTGCTTGTGTAAGTATCTTAAGAAACTGGCAATACTGTCAGCTAAGCTTATTATATAGCACACATGTAACTAAGTAAAGATAGGCCACACATATATTGAGGATCAGCCAAATTCCAACTCTTCAATCAAAACATTTTGCAGCTTTTGACGAACACGCAACTTGCGACGCTCGTCCAGTCGCTGCAGGAACGGCATCAAGCTGAGCAAGAACATGCGATCGGCATCGTCCGGCGCATCTTGTCCACTAGATTCCGTGTTGGTTGCTGCATCCATACTAATGTATCGTAAAGGAAAGTTGGATGCCGAAGTGGACAACTGTTGTAGTTTCTTTTGCACTTGCTCGCTTTTTACAGTGCTGGTTTGACTTGTCTTGTATTTTGACAGGGGTAGCGCCATTTCCTCGTCGTCGTCGAGCACTTCGATGGTAAAGACGCCGGGATCTGGTATATCATCCAGTTCATGTTTGTTGCGCTCATCCTCGATCTCGGATGCAGCATCCTCGTCAAAATCATCATCGTTCAGCTCCTCTTCCTTTATGCTGTGAGCATCTTTGCGATTGCTATTCTCTAACTTAATCCGCTTGCAATGACTGTCTTCGAAAAATGAGCTGATGTCCGAGAAACTGGGCTGATGCAGCTCCGAGTCATAACTGTCGCTAAGCTCACAGATTGGCTCCGTGGGAACATGGGGCTCGAATTTGCTGTTCTCATCCAGTATAAAATTGTTGTTCTCAGTCCAATGGCCAGGCGGATGCTTCTTGTTGCTGCCACTCCGTGTTCGCGCCTGTCGCAAAATATTCTCGTGTACGGCGTGCTCCATAAAGCGCATATCATTGTAGAAGCGCCACGACGACGGCGACTCATTTGACAGATTGTTCCGAATATACACTTTCCGAAAATTGTCCCGCAAGTGTCCCCACTTGACCCGGCAGACGTCAGCTTCAAAATGTGAAAGCAGAACGATAAAAAATTACATATGGTCTTGTTCTTTTGTTACATCTTAAAATTGCATCTTATTATATTTCATATGTGTAGGAATATATTTAAAATTATTTATACCGAAGGTCAGGGATATATTGGTTTTGTACAATGTCATGGTGTCAGTCTGTCTGCATGAACACAACGGAAATTCGATAAATCCACATACTTCCTTCATCCTTACAGCTAAAGTTTCCAAATTTATTAAGGAGATAGCAGCTTGAGTCCCAAAAAAAAAGGAATCAAAAATTTTAGTGCCGTAACCACCCAATCCACCCCAGCGCCCTAGCATTTTAATATCAGAAACGACTATATCTTCCACTATATGAGCCACCATATTTGGTGCCAAGATAGGTGATATATAGGACACACAAACACTGTCCACCCCAGCCACAACACCGCCTCATTAATAACAGGAATGCATGTATCTTTAACATTTTTAGTGCTAGAGTCACAAAATTCGATAGGAGGATAGCTGGTGACATCTCTCAAAGATTTGCATTGAACCTTCATTGAACGCAGGGTAACCCCCTGCCGCAATCGTACTCCCAATTTGAAATCAGGCCTTATTTAACCCGTTTTTAATAGCTTTTTTTAAACTTCACTCGTATAAAACGTGGGCGCTATGTGCTATATTTTTCGTATATCGAGCGCAAGACTTTTTCACAATGATACTAGCATTTTTCGATTATTATTTTAAATCTTATTTTTTAAATTTTTAGTTCAATGTTTAAAAAAGTGTATTTTTTAGTTGTTTTAAACAATATTTATTTTATCCGATTGCATCATTTCACTTGTTTTGTTTTAAGCTTATAATGCGTTTAGCCTATTGAATATGTAGTGTTATTGCACACACATTTGCACATCACGATCACCACAATACTTGTAGTTAGATTTTTTATGTACCCTGCACCCATAAACTGAGTAAAACGAGTATACAGACCGCGCTCGGCCGCCCCTCATAAACATATTTATGAATTTAATCCAGAGAAATGGTTTAAACTAAGTTATGCGAATCAAGTAGTCTGTTTTATTTCAGATATATATATTCTTTGGCATCGTTTACTTTGGACGTTCAATTTAACACCCGTGCTATGTGTTTAAAAATCTTACAATTCATCACATAAAGGTCCGTATCCAGTACAGCGAAAAAAAAATTTTTCATACAAAATCGTCGCAGCAGGAATTGTTTTTTTTTGGCTGCGTGTGTTCTAGGTACCCAGTAACGTAGCAAAAATACTAAACTGCTTATCGATAGTATCGATGTATTTTATATGTACACACTGGCGCTGGGCGCAGGAAATACCAAATCATATATCTTTTTGTGCCCAGGCCAGCAACCAACATTTATAAAACGACAAGTAACAAACGACAAATAATAATGGAAAGGAAAACTGAAAAACGGGTTTAAAAGTATTGGTACTGCAACAACATATGATACCAACAACGGAATAAGCATATTCGCACTATTCATCTTTTATTTTGTGTTTGTGGGTTTGTTTACTTTTTAAATTTGATGTCTCAGTGTGACCATGTATCTCTTAAGCTATATAAGGCAAAATGCCATATTTTTACCACAAATTAGTGGACTATGGTCACACTATAAAATCTTGTGCCCACGCTTCCAAAATATAACACAAATTCCTGCCAGGAATTTTTTATTGTACTGGAACCGGACCTTAAACCTAAATCATATTCATATTTTCATTTGAAATCCCCCGGGCGCCGAGGTGATCACGGCTGACCCGCCCCTCTCATCGGGCCTCACCAAAAGAAAACATCTCCGACCTCATAAGTGTTTTCACATGAAAAAAATTTATACTTTTCTATTACTGAACGAAAAATAAAACTGTTAAATTACGTTTTCCACTGTTTTTGAACTGTATATTCTTGACCAGCAACAAAAGCAGAGTCTGTCCTTCTGTCCACATGTATGAGCGTTCAGAATGCGTACATCTCAGAGACTGTAAGAGCTAAAGAATCCAGAGGCAGAGCAAATTTATTTTAAACTATCGATTATTTTTCCGGTTTCCGATATACTCCTGTATAATAATACAAATTTAAATTTGGAGAACTTTAAACTTGATTTAGAAACGATAGACAAAATAATGAAAAGCTGCGAAATTTTAATCGAAATCGGACAAAAAACATTTGAGATCTTGTAGATTTAAGCACCAAGTATAAAACATTTAATGCTTAGTGATTTAAGTTAAGCCATCATGGCGAAGCGTAGCAGTGCAGGAATTTAACATACAACAATATGTACATATGTTTGTACATGCAAACTACTAAACGCGTAAAATTTTGGGTTTAGTGTATCCCCAAGCCGAGCTTTTCCAACTAAAGTCATCTTACTTGTCTTTTTTTAAATACACAATATGTGTATATGCATACAGAAATAATAAGAGACAGAGTAGAGTTAAATTACCTGGCAAATTAACATCCTTGCCAACATCAAACCAAATGGGCGTTATGTCACTGCGCTTTTGACCGATTGTGTTGTTTCGCAACCAGAGCACTGGGCGACACGAGACTGCCGCAATGAGACGCTTGACTGTTTCGATTGGCAGCTTGGCGGTGTTTGTAAAGCTAATGGAAACGGGCGGCAGCGATGATGCGGGCGACGTTGGCGATAGTGACGCATTGTATGTCATATCCATGCTGTTATTCATGATGACCAGATGGCGAAAGTATTGGCAATGCCGATGATGACGATCCGTGTAAAGGTCCGACTCGCACAGCTCAAGCACTTCATTAAGACTAACAGTGCGCAGCAGCAAAACCGAATAGACAAAAAAAAAAAAAAATACGGGCACGCCACGCCACGCCGACCACGACAAAGACACCAACATTAATACTGCTGTAGTCTGTACGGGCAACGATGGCGAAGCAACCAGTTTACGTGCCTTTTGGCTGCAGCGTCGAAGGTAAAGGGGAAGAAGGCGCAAGGTAAAGTGAACGATCGAGACAGAGAGAGAAAGAGAGAGAGAGAGAAAACGTGAGACGAGAGAGGGCGAAGCGTAGGCAGCGTCCCAATGCCACACAGGCTATGCGGCTAAAAAAAAGTAGAAGCAGGAGATGACGATGGCAATGAAATACGAGACAAAGAAAAGCACACCACCAAATGCGCTCTTTATAGGTTGTTGTCAACCGACAGACTGCTATCCGGATATTAAGTTTCCGCTCTCGCTGTTGCTGTCTTGCATTCGCTCGCCTTACGGTTGTAAACTCTGTGACGGGCCGAAACGAATCACGCTTGTAACTGAGCTGAAAACTTAAAGGTGCTTAATAGTACGTAAGGAAAACAGCAACTGTTGATCGGCCAATGGCAAGTTACTTGCAGAGTCCTCGGCTGAGTGGGAACAAAGCTGTAGCGTGCTTGTTGCGCTTTGCTCTTTTTGAACAAAACTGGATTTTATCTACGGTCGGCCGCGTGGAGCGAAGTGGAAAAGAAAGATACTTACACACAAAGGAATGTTTGTGTGTTATGCATACACACAAACCTACACACGAGGGCATGCATGCATGTACATACATATTACAAGCGCAAGAACACCAATTCAAGCCAAGCTCTAAGTTTAGTTTCTAAACAAAAATATTTAAACGCTCTTCGTTCTGGGCCTGCCGTTACTGCTATCAATCTCCCTATTAAATTCTATATTTTCGCGAGTTTGTACGTGCCTTTGTAAGTTTATTTACATATGTTCGTATGTACATACATATGTACATGTGTATTTGAGATACTGCAGGCAAAGAAAATAAAATATGAATTGGATACTTAGCTGGGCTTGGGGTTATCTGAGAGCAGATCTGTGCTGCTGTCCTTGCTGCTGTGATCCTTGCAAGGCGCAGGAGTTTCAAAATTTCTCGACTGATGCTAAATGTGTGTATGTTCTATATAAAAACAAGTAAGAAGGCTCTAGTCGGGAGAGCCCGACTAGAAGATACCCTGAACCCAGTTGCAAAAAAAAATTAAATTTATATAAGACTTTGGTATACTGACTTAGCGTCAATCGATTAAATTTGATATCTCCGGTGTTTCTTAACCGATTTGGACGAAATTTTCAGAAAAGATCTATCGTTACTCATTCTTTCAACCCTCATTTTTACATTTTCCAAGTTCGATATTTTTTGTTATCGATATTATGTGTATATCGGAAACCAGAATAGTTATCGATAATTTGAAGCAAACTTGTTCTGCTCATGGTATAGGAGAACTTATATCCCAAATCTGAAGTCTCTAGCTCTTGCAGTCTCTGAGATCCATGCGTTCATACAGACGGACAGACGGACATGGCTAAATCGACTCGGCTATTGATGCTGATCAAGAATATATATACTTTATAGGGTCGGAGATGCTTCCTTCTGCCTGTTACATACTTTTGCACAAAACCATTATACCCTTATTTACCCATTTTATGGGTTAAGGGTATAAAAAAACGTGATTGCGTGAAAAGAGTATACATATATAATTTAAGCTACCTTTTTGCATTAATGTTTTCTTAGTTCTTGTTTTCCATTGACCACTGTACTGCATTATATTTTGTGGCTTGAGTATGCTTACTCCACTAGAAATTAACTCAAAAATTTTCACAAATAGAACATGTTTTAACTCACATAGACTTATATGTATGTATAAACATTTTCTTTTTTACACTACTATGACATTAAGGCTTAAGATAATGAGAGAAGTAGAAAACAGAATCTGTTATATGTACATGTTATCAGTAAATCGGTACATTCTACACATCCTATGCATGTATATGCATATACGTATGTTAGTTATTTATATGTATGTATGTAGTGAATATTGATATTTTTTATATTAATACTTCAGTTGGAAGCGCCTGCGCATTTGGATGAAATACTTGTTGCCAAACAACAATTACCCACAACTCTAGCTGAAGCTATCTTTAATATTTACATGGCTATCGTTGTCCTCCTGCTCTTGCTCCATGGCAGTAAAGGAAACTTCAAGCTTGCGACTTACATTTCCAGCTCCTCCTGCAAATGCAGCACCCGATTGACCACCTGTCATAATGGAATAGTTTTTCGTTGTGGGCTTTTTTAACGCATCTTTTTCCAAATTATGTTCCATGGCTGTATATCCATTGCTACTGCTACAGCTGCTTGCATGCGGTGAGCAGCTTCCATAACCATTACCATTAGAGTTAGCGTTTTCATTGTTATTCTCGTTTCCATCAGCATTGCCGGCTTCGTTGATGAATACATCCATATGATCAATTGTATCGTTAAGGGCAAAGCTCTGATCCATCCGCTCGCTTTTCTTCCACAGATAGTAGAAATGTACAAGCTCGCGCATGGTTCTTGTGCGCACCTAAAACAAGTACACGGTCCAATAATTCCGTTTAGATTAGTCGCTAGCGCTACAGGATGTTGCCGATGATGGGGCAGCTTTTACCTGATTCTGGCGTATCTGATAAAAGTCCTTGCCAAACTTTTGTATACCTTCCTCGAATTTCTGGCACTCCTCCTCGGACCAGGTGCTCATCGTGTCGCTTAGTGGCAGCACATTTAATAGCTTGCGACGTAGTGCCTCCTTGAAATCGTAGCCACATTGCACCAGCAGATGCAACGCCTGTTCGTTATCCTTGACAACCGATCCCACATCAGAAATAGAAGCTCCTGTCGCATCGGTTGGAATTGGAGTGCAATTTGTTGCGGTTGCCATTATCAATTTAATCTTATCTGGGATTTCTGGATTCACGGCTGCAGCTGCCTCGGTGCCATCTTCTGCGGTTATGCTTAACGGGCGAGTTTCCTGTATTCGAGCCAAATATTTCTCCACCTCCCGTTCGCTGACTTGACTGGGTTCCCAAATCAATTGATCTTCATTCTCATATGGCAATATGTCACCATATTGGGAAAGGCCATCGGGGATCTCCGCTTGGAAATCTGTACCAACCATTATATTTTTCCTAGCATCATCCGAATCCGTATCGCTATCCTCCTGCCCTCTGGTCTTTTCCACCTCTTCAAATAACGTCTGCAGCGGCGTAACTAAAACATACATATAACATATATACATACTTAAGCATATATGAAACAATAGAAGTCACTTACAGCTGCCAAAGTTCTCCGCTCTGCTGCCAAAGGACTCGTCGGGATAGAGATCGAGTAAATGCGATCGATGCTGTGTCTTAGTATTTGCTTTTTTCAGCAGTTCATCCGTCATTTCTCCGTCATCTAACACAGTTTCATTGAACTGAGATGATGGAGAGTCCACAATTGGACTTAAAGCTTCCTCATGATGTGAATGGAGCTCAACATTATCCGGCTCTTCATTTGTAGATGCAGAAGCTATGTTGGATGCATCGACGCTATAGAGCGGTCTTTTCGCTGCGCGCCTTCGCCGCGAACTGCTGATTGAGCGGAGCGTGGGTGAGGCGGTCGACAAGTTCACATTAGTCATGCTGCTGTACTTGGCCAGTAGCTGTTCAATAGGCATTTCGCTCTCCTCGCGCAGTGTGGCGATTTCATCATCGGCATTATGCGCCTCTATGTCCGCAAGCGCTTCTTCCTCGTTCAGTGTGGCTTCATCGTCAAAATCGTTAACCATCATATCGATTGTTGGCTCGAATGTAGTGTCTGTTACGGATGGTGTTGGTGACATAGGCGGCGGCTGTGCGTTGATGCTTTCCGAGCAGAAGCTAATTCCTGGCGATTTGCGACGCACCCGCTTGGTTGGCATTATTGTTACATCGCGTCCCGCCATTGCCTGTTTTGTTCGTTCGTCTTGCTCGGCTGTTTCTCGATTGAGCAAAAATTAAACTATGGTCACCCTAATATTTTACATTTACTCCATATTTTTTAACAGGGTTTTTGCTAAAATCAAACTAGCTTGGCAAATGTCGCGATTTTACAGCGCCGTTCGCGCAAAGAATAGGTCTGTTCGATAGCTGCACTTTGTTGCCCTAGTGTCACTAGTTCACAAAAAAGTGTTCGATAGCTGCACTTTCTTACACCATCAAGTAAAAAATATTTTTTACTTGATGCTAACACTAAACTGTTCTGCCCTGTGTTTTTTTAGTGTACACTGACTTACACTTTTCGCAATTTTCTACACCACCTAAAATCAAGAGCAGAAAAGTGTAAAACAACATAACAGCTGTTTTGTGTCAGTTACGGTTTTGAGCTCTTCAAATCAGTTTAACATTGCAAGTTTTAACAATAATACAAAGTGTGAAATGAGTTTATTTTATAACTTTTTATACAATATGCAGAGCCTGGAGTATATTCTGAGCAGGAAGCAGCAGCTGTCGCACCCAATGAATATAAAGAAAAAGCTTTTTGGGTGAATTCAAGCACAAAATTCCTCTTGTAGCTCGGGAATGCGATTGAAATTCTTTATCCGTGTAGGTTGGAATAGTTTTTGTCAAATAGTCCATCACACAATTTCTATTTCCTAACGGGAAATCTAAAAATTGCACCATTAAGAAATCCTCATCGTCATCACTTATGATCCAGGAGCGCTTGCGTTCACAAGGAAAATAATCGGTAGCAAATAAATGCTCCTGGAGTAAAACTTCCTGGTGAATGCACCCAATGTAAACACCAATTCTGAACTATTGCGTCAATGACGATATCGGTAGCAAACTCTTTAAAGTGTAAATGAAGCATAACTTATGAAAATATTACTAACTTCGATATATCGATAAAATTAAAATGCCTAAATTTTAAGTGCAAAAAAGTATAGAACTACTGTCGCACAAAAAAGGTGTAAGTTAGAGCAAATGAAGCAACAGCTGTCTGACATGACTAACATGAGTTTGAATAACAATGAAAATTACACTATAAGTGAGTTAATTGATGACGACATTGATGATGAAATTATTGCAAGCTCCTCTGATCCAAGTGGTGATGAAGAAGAGGATAAATTAATGGTGCAATTGTTAGATTTCCCGATAGGAAAAAGAAATTGTGTGATAGACTATTTGACAAAAACTATTCCAACCTACTTGGATAAAAATTTCAAACGCATTCGCGAGCTACAAGAGGAATTTTGTGCTTAAATTCACCCAAATAGCCTTTTCTTTATTTTAATTGGGTGCGGCAGCTGCTGCTTCCTGCTCTGAATATTCTTCAGGCTATGCATATTGTATAAAAAGTTATAAAATAAACTCATTAGACATTTTGTATTTTTGTTAAAACTTGCAATGTTAAACTGATTTGAAGAGCTCAAAACCGTAACTGACACAAAACAGCTGTTGTGTTGCTTTACACTTTTCTGCTCTTGATTTTTGGTGGTGTAGAAAATTGCAGAAAAGTGTAAGTCTGGGCACACTAAAAAACGCAGGCAGAACAGTTTAGTATAAAAAAGTGCAGCTATCGAACACTTTTTTGTGAACTAGTGTACATTAGGGCAACCTAGTGCAGCTATCGAACAGACCTAATAGGTTAGCGAACGAAGTGCCGTTTTCAATGGGCTAGCAGCGCTAAATTGCAAATAGATTGGTAGCGCTTAATTTGTAATTTGTGATTATTTGTGATTGAAAGTGGAGAAAAAAAGAATAAAGGTAAAAGTAAATACAAATTGGCCAAACATGTAGGTGACATAATTAAGAACATACAACCCACACAGTACAACATTAGGAACGCAACAGAATTGAAAAACGATATAAAGGACTTAGAAATTGGAAACGAGGAAATGCTTGTATCATTTGATATTATCTCGCTCTTCACTAACATCCCCATTAACACCGCAACAAAAAACATAATGGATAGATGGGCAGATATATCAATACACACATCCATTCCAAAACAGAAATTTAAAGAAATACTAGATTTTGTACTTATTGAAAATAATTATTTCAAATACAATAACATCACATACAGTCAGGTGTTTGGAATGCCAATGGGAAACC
This sequence comes from Scaptomyza montana, assembly GCA_018904305.1. NCBI lineage: Eukaryota > Metazoa > Arthropoda > Insecta > Diptera > Drosophilidae > Scaptomyza > Scaptomyza montana. The sequence continues at coordinate 1,012,883 of JAEIGR010000023.1, forward strand.
CGGTATCACCGACAATCGCAAATATAGTTTTAGACAAAATGTTAGACGACGCGATTGATGAGCTGAAGCAACATAACATAACAATTAAACATATCTCAAAAATACGTTGATGACATTTTTCTGATTATAAACAAGAACGAAGCACAACTCATATTAGAAACATTTAACAAACAAAAAAGAATACAATTTACAATAAAAACAGAAAAGAAAAACAAAATTGCCTTTCTTGATATGGAAATAGAGCGAAGGGAAAATAGACTTATATTTGACTGGTACACAAAAGGAACAGCGTCGGGACGAATAATAAATTACGACTCAAACCAGCCGATGACACAGAAAATAAACACAATCCAGAACATTATTAGAAATACATACACATTATGCGATAAGCAACACCGACCAAAAAACTACATAAAACTCAAAATGATGTTAATCAAAAACAGCTATCCGACAAATCTGATAGACATACTAATAAATGACGTCACAGCTAAAATTGATAACACAAATGTCAAAAATTCCAAACATCAACAAAAACCCAAGAAACGATAAGCAGACAATACATCAGCACCCCGTACATAGAAAACATAACGAATAAAGCAACGCTAACGAAATTCATACCAAAAGACAGCACAGAGCACATCACATATGCTTACAAAGCTCACAAAACAACAAGAAGTTTGTTTACGAACACGAAAGACAAAATTGAGAGAAACAAACAGAACAATGAAATCTACGAAATCGAGTGCAATGGAAAAGAGGGAGAAGAGTGTAATAGAGTTTACATTGGAACAACAAAAAGATCACTCGCGACACGAATAACAGAACATAAGGGAGGCGCAAAGAACAGAAAGACTACGACAGCACTAGCTCAACATTTGAGTGAAAATAGCCACACAGCTGATTTTGATGCGGTCAAAGTACTTGACATAGAGAGAAGAGAGCGAACAAGATTAACGCTGGAGAGCTTGCTCATACAACCACAAAGAAGACATTGACCAGACGAATTACATTAACGCAGCTACAATAAGCAAACCAAACGGCAGCAAACAACATCAAAAACAGCTGGACAAAAATTAGAATTACATGTAAAATGTATAATTTGACGGAAAGAGGCAGTATTAGGATTAGGACTGACGACACTAAAAATTGGTAAAACAACCAAAATGTATGTACAAAATAGTAAGTGCTATATGTTTTAATGGATTTATGTGAAATGTTACTTGTCTATATTTATTAAAAATAAAATCAGACTCCCTGATGAAGGCGGCAAAGCCGTCGAAACGCGTAGGAGGATAATTGAATTTAAATGTTTTTTAAATATCAATGAAACCAACTGGCCGGAACAACTCAGCAACAGCAACATCACAAACATTTTCATACACTGGCCTACAAAATTCATACAAAGTAAATAAAAATGGACATCGAAAATTTAACAAGTGACAGCGTAGAAGATGAAACAAACGCACCTCCAAGAAAAACAAGTGGAAACGTTGCAGTCGGACGCAACCGACTGCGGTACACTCGTTACCAGTATTAAAACCGGTAAAAAGAGGCCTGATTGCAAAGGAGTACGGATGCGGCAGGGTCGCTGCCTTAAAGATTCTCCGTAGATGGGGAAGCCACCAGCTATCTTCCTTCCAAATTTGGTGACTCTAGCTCAAAGTATGTAAAAGCTGGGGAAAGGCGGGCTGGGGACGGATTGGGTGGGTGTGGCATCCAAATTTTTGCTGCAGATTTTTGTGGAATGTCAATTGCTATCTTCATACCAAATTTGGTGACTCTAGCTCAAAGTTTGTAAAAGGTGGGCAAAGGAAGGCTGGGGGCGGTATGGTTGGGCGTGGCATCCAAATATTTGATGCAGATCTTTGTGTAATGTCAATTGCTATCTTCATACCAAATTGGGTGACTCTAGTTCAAAGTTTGTAAAAGGTGGGGAAAGTGGGGGCTGGGGGCGGTATGGGTGGGTGTGGCATCCAAATTTTATCTGCAGATTTTTGTGGAATGTCAATTACTATCTTCATACCAAATTTGGTGACTCTAGTTCAAAGTTTGTAGAAGATGGAGAAAGGGGGGCTGTATGGGTGGGCGTGGCATCAAAATTTTTGATGCAGATCTTTGTGGAATGTCAATTGCTATCTTCATACCAAATTTGGTGACTCTAGCTCGAAGTCTGTAAAAAGTGGGAGAAGAGGGCTGGGGGCGGTATGGGTGGGTTTGGCATCCAAATTTTTGACGCAGATCTATGTGAAATGTCAATTGCTATCTTCATACGAAATTTGGTTACTCTAGCTCAAAGTTTGTAAATGATGTGGAAAGGGGGGTGGAATGGGTTGGCGCGGCTCCAAAACTTTGATGCATATTTTTGGGGGTCGTTGCCAGCTATCTTCCTACCAAATTTGGTGGCTCTAGCTTCACAACTATGGAAGATACACGCATTCCCGTTTTTGACGAAGCGTTGAGGCGGTCGGGGGCGGCTAGGGCAGTATTGGTGGGCGTGGCATCCAAACTTTTGATGCAAATTTTAGAGGGTCATCATCACCTATCTTGGCACCAAATTTGGTGGCTATAGCTCAAAAACTGTGGAAGATATAGGCTTTTTTGACTTTAAAATGCGGGGGGGGGGCTGGGGGCGGAATGGGGGGTGTGGCTCCAAAATTTTTGATGCAGTTTTTTGAAGGTTTTGTTAAGCACATGAAATATTTGAGAAGTATGTATGGTATTGCGTTTTTTAATCGTCGTGTGTCCATGTGCTTTTTGTGCTATCTTTTTATACGTTTGTAGTTCGATTTCCATTAACAAATTGTTTTGTGAAAATGTACTAAACTAAGAACAGTGTTTTATGTTGTTTTTTATATGTTATTTTAATCAGTCTTGTTGTTAATATTTTACTCTTAGGCGTCGATCAACCAACCATACTGTCAATATTGCCTGAGGCGTCAACTTCCCTTAAAAACAAGGTAAAATAAAAATGGCTTTATTTTTGGCGAAAAACAATCTTCCATTTGCTTTGGCGGAAGATTTGAACAGTGTCAACAGTGCAACCTGTTGCGTGCGATTCAAAATTCGTACCATCAATCAAATTCGGACGGACAAAGGCTCAAGCTATTATAATTTCGGTAACTGGACAAGTGGCAGAGGACCAGTTAATAGAACGGTTGAAATCAAATAAGTTCTCGATTATTGTCGATTTAAGTACAGACAGATCTACAACGAAACATTTCGCTCTTGTTGCAAGAACTGCAGTGGCATTCAAGGTACAAGATAACTTTTTAGGGCTTATTGCAGTCGCTGACAGCTCTGCCACGGCAATGCATAGTGAATGCGAGAAGTTTTTTGAAGAAAGGGACATTCCATGTGAGCAGAACATGATAGGATTTGCTGCGGATGGATGCAATGCAATGTTTGGCCAAAACCATTCTCTTTCGCAACTGCTGATTGCAGGATTGTGTTCACAAAATATGACGGAGCGACCGCGAATGGCGACTTCTTCGAAACATGAGTTTTCCCTTTATAGAGGAGGAAGCGGTGCCGCCAGACGATTTTTGGCGATATATTTCAAATGTTAATAAGGGAAATTCAACCCAGATGTTTCCGATCTTGACGGAGCGACTATTTTCTGAAATAAATTTAATTAAAACTAATAATAGAAATAAGTTAGAAACGGACACTTTAAAAGGTTTACTTCACACAAAAAGTGGGTTAAAGGAAAACTTAGAGCCTTCTGACAACCACCTAAAATACTTTAATAAAAACATGTATAAATTTTTGTAAAACTTGTACATTAATGTGCATAAACAATTTGAACAATATAATTTTCTTTTTAAAACGTCAAAAGAAATTAATAGCAATGAAGTACAAAGACAGTTAATTTAAAAACTTATTGTTTTTAAATTAAAAAAAAAAAGTACGTAGATCTACGTACTTCAAAGAAATTGTGCTACGGAGAAACACGTAGATTTTGGAGCCAGCCTACGTTATTTTCAAATTTTGAGCTGGCATCCCTGCCCGCTGCTGTAACTTGCTGCTGTAACTTGCTGCTGTAACTCGCTGCTATAACTCACACAGATAGGCAGTCCAAAATTGAAATAGTATGTGGTTGTTGTACAAAAATTGTCTCTGGTGATGGTACTGGTCAAGGTATACTTAAGAAGGTACTCGCGCTCACTCTCTCGCTCTCTTTTCACTTCTTAAATTGTCAGTCTGTTAGCAGCAGTTGTGAGCGACGCATCTCCGCGGAAGATTTTTTCGTGTTAAACTTCTTGTGCTACAGACTTAACGTATTTTTGCAATGGCGCCTCCATATTGCTCTGTATGCAAAATTACATGTGAAATGAATTTTATTATAAAAGAAACAAACAAATAAACATAAATTAAAATTTATAATTTCTTCTGTTATATTTATTATATCATTCTGGTCGTAGTTACAGCACAAAATTAACATATGTATATACCTTGCATGCACGTACAAATATCTTTATTTCGACACAAGCGAGCAAATTCATTACTCTCTCGCTCTCTCTTTCTCTATCTCTCTCTCTCTCTTTTGTCATTTTGACACTTAAGTAAAAGGTCGGGAGCGAGCAAGTGCGGCTACCTTGTTAAGTATACCTTGGTACTGGTGTTGTGGCACAGATAAGTTGTCTTAAAAAACGAAGTCTCGCTCGTGAATTAACGAACGCTATGTCTGTTGCTCTGAATGCAGTATGTCTGTTGGAAACGTTGCAGTCGGACGCAACAGACTGCGGTATACTCGTTACCAGTATTATAACCGGTAAAAAGAGGCCTGATTGCAAAGGAGTACGGATGCGGCAGGGGTGTACGCTGCCTTAAAGATTCTCCGATGCAGATGGGGAAGCCACCAGCTATCTTCCTTCCAAATTTGGTGACTCTAGCTCAAAGTATGTAAAAGCTGGGGAAAGGCGGGCTGGGGACGGATTGGGTGGGTGTGGCATCCAAATTTTTGCTGCAGATTTTTGTGGAATGTCAATTGCTATCTTCATACCAAATTTGGTGACTCTAGCTCAAAGTTTGTAAAAGGTGGGGAAAGGAGGGCTGGGGGCGGTATGGTTGGGCGTGGCATCCAAATATTTGATGCAGATCTTTGTGGAATGTCAATTGCTATCTTCATACCAAATTGGGTGACTCTAGTTCAAAGTTTGTAAAAGGTGGGGAAAGTGGGGGCTGGGGTCGGTATGGGTGGGCGTGGCATCAAAATTTTATCTGCAGATTTTTGTGGAATGTCAATTGCTATCTTCATACCAAATTTGGTGACTCTAGCTCAAAGTTTGTAAAAGGTGAGGAAAGGGGGGGCTGGTGGCGGTATGGGTGAGTTTGGCATCCAAATTTTGATGCAGATTTTTGTGGAATGTCAATTGCTATCTTCATACCAAATTTGGTGACTCTAGCTCGAAGTTTGTAAAAAGTGGGGAAAGGGGAGGCTGGGGGCGGTATGGGTAGGCGTGGCATCCAAATTTGCGATGCAGATCTATGTGAAATGTCAATTGCTATCTTCATACGAAATTTGGTTACTCTAGCTCAAAGTTTGTAAATGATGTGGAAAGGGGGGTGGAATGGGTTGGCGCGGCTCCAAAACTTTGATGCATATTTTTGGGGGTCGTTGCCAGCTATCTTCCTACCAAATTTGGTGGCTCTAGCTCCACAACTCTGGAAGATACACGCATTCCCGTTTTTGACGAAGCGTTGAGGCGGTTGGGGCGGCTAGGGCAGTATTGGTGGGCGTGGCATCCAAACTTTTGATGCAAATTATAGAGGGTCATCACCTATCTTGGCACCAAATTTGGTGGCTATAGCTCAAAAACTGTGGAAGATATAGGCTTTTTTGACTTTAAAATGCGGGGGGGGGCTGGGGGCGGAATGGGGGGTGTGGCTCCAAAACTTTTGATGCAGTTTTTTGAAGGTTTTGTTAAGCACATGAAAAATTTGAGAAGTATGTATGGTATTGCGTTTTTTAATCGTCAAGTTTGTGTCGTGTGTCCATGTGCTTTTTGTGCTATCTTTTTATACGTTTGTAGTTCGATTTCCATTATCAAATTGTTTTGTGAAAATGTACTAAACTAAGAACAGTGTTTTATGCTGTTTATACTCGATACCGAAGGTAAAGAGTATATTGAGTTTGTGCAATGTCCGTCATGGTGTCCGTCTGTCCGTCTGTATGTGTCCAATTTTTTTCCACACCCTTCAAGCTAGAGACTTGAAACTTTCCAAATCTCTTTATCTATGGGATAGTAAATTAAAATGTCAAGATGGGGGTTCTACGATAACTGGGGGGCTGGCAAATCGATAAATTCGATAACTCAAAACCGATAAATCCACATATTTCGCACATCCTTACAGCTAGAAGTACCAAATTTGGTAAGAAGATAGCTACTAGCAACCCCAAAACCAAAAAACTTTGAGCCACGCCCCCAATTCCGCCCCCAGCCCCCCCCCGAATTTTAAAGTCAAAAAAGCCTATATCTCCTACAGTTTTTGAGCTATAGCCTCCAAATTTGGTGCCAAGATATGTGATGATGACCCCTCAAAAACTGCATCAAAAGATTGGATGCCACGCCCACCAATACTGCCCTAGCCGCCCCCATCCACCCCAACGCTTCGTCAAAAACGGGAATGCGTGTATCTTCCAGAGTTGTGGAGCTAGAGCCTCCCAATTTGGTGGGAAGATAGCTGGTAACGACCCCCAAAAAACTGCATCAAAGTTTTGGAGCCACGCCCACCCATTCCGCCCCCAGCCCCCCGCATTTTGAAATCAAAAATGGCTATATCTCCCACAGTTTTTGAGCTAGAGCCACCAAATTTGGTGCCAAGATAGGTGATGATGACCCCCTAAAAACTGCATCAAAAGTTTGGATGCCACGCCCACCAATACTGCCCTAGCCGCCCCCATCCACCCCAACGCTTCGTCAAAAACGGGAATGCGTGTATCTTCCAGAGTTGTGCAGCTAGAGCCACCAAATTTGGTAGGAAGATAGCTGGCAACGACCCCCAAAAATCTGCATCAAAGTTTTGGAGCCACGCCCTCCATTTCGCCCCCCTTTCCCCACTTTTTACAATTTATGAGCTAGAGTCACCAAATTTGGTATGAAGATAGCAATTGACATTTCAGAAAGATCTGCAACAAAAGTTTTGATGCCACAACTACCCATACCGCCCCCAGGCCCCCCCCCCTTTCCCAACCTTTTACAAACTTTGAGCTAGAGTCACCAAATTTGGTATGAAGATAGCCGGTGGCATCCCCATCTGCATCGGAGAATCTTTAAGGCAGCGTAAACCCCTGCCGCATCCGTACCCCTTTGCATTAAGGCCTCTTTTTACCGGTTTTAATTGTGGTATCGAGTATGCCGCAGTCGGTTGCGTTCGACTGCAACGTTTCCACTTGTTTTTATATGTTATTTTAATCAGTCTTGTTGTTAATATTTTACTCTTAGGCGTCGATCAACCAACCATTCTGTCAATATTGCCTGAGGCGTCAACTTCCCTTAAAAACAAGGTAAAATAAAAATGGCTTTATTTTTGGCGAAAAACAATCTTCCATTTGCTTTGGCGGAAGATTTGAACAGTGTCAACAGTGCAACCTGTTGCGTGCGATTCAAAATTCGTACCATCAATCAAATTCGGACGGACAAAGGCTCAAGCTATTATAACTTCGGTAACTGGACAAGTGGCAGAGGACCAGTTAATAGAACGGTTGAAATCAAATAAGTTCTCGATTATTGTCGATTTAAGTACAGACAGATCTACAACGAAACATTTCGCTCTTATTGCAAGAACTGCAGTGGCATTCAAGGTACAAGATAACTTTTTAGGGCTTATTGCAGTCACTGACAGCTCTGCCACGGCAATGCATAGTGAATGCGAGAAGTTTTTTGAAGAAAGGGACATTCCATGTGAGCAGAACATGATAGGATTTGCTGCGGATGGATGCAATGCAATGTTTGGCCAAAACCATTCTCTTTCGCAACTGCTGAAGAAAGATATTCCGAATTTGTTTTTGATAAAATGTGTATGTCACTCATTTCACCTCTGCGCGTCTAATATTTGCAAAAAATAGCCCAAAAAAAAGTGGAGAGATTTGCAAGAGATGTCTATAACTTTGTATCAAAAAGCCCAAAACGTATCGGAGACTATAGAGAGTTTCAGTCTTTCGTTAATGTGAAACCACACAAACTTTTACATATCGGGCAAACACGGTGGCTATCTCTGCTCCAAGTAGTTGAAAGGCTGTTAGAACAACTTCCTGCGTTGAAACTTTACTTTCAAGGAGCTGCATTGAATGACCAGTTAAAATCTGCAGAGCCGATTCTCCAAATGTGTTTAGTTTCGACAACAGAACTGTATTTGGAGTTTCTAAAACTTATGCTGCCCTATTTTAACGATTTAAACAGGGAAATGCAGTCAGAAAGTCCAAAACTGTATTTGTTCTACGAAAAAGTTCTTGCAGTTTACAAGACAATAGTTGAGTGCTTTGTAAAATCTGAGTTTTTATTATTGCCTGATGAAGAATTACTAAAGATTGATTTCGCTAACGATGAGAACCACTTGCTCCTAAAAAATATGTGTTTCGTACTTCAGAGAAATTGTGCTACGGAGAAACACGTAGATTTTGGAGCCAGCCTACGTTATTTTCAAATTTTGAGCTGGCATCCCTGCCCGCTGCTGTAACTTGCTGCTGTAACTGGATGCTATAACTCACACAGATAGGCAGTCCAAAATTGAAATAGTATGTGGTTGTTGTACAACAATTGTCTCTGGTGATGGTACTGGTCAAGGTATACTTAAGAAGGTACTCGCGCTCACTCTCTCGCTCTCTTTTCACTTCTTAAATTGTCAGTCTGTTAGCACAAGGCATACTTAAGTATCTCTTAAGTGCAAGCCATCCCTACAACAATTTGTATCTACTAAATCAAGTTTGCACTTTTTGCAAGACCCCTGCCTATCGTTGCAACTTTGCAAACAAACAAAATATATAGGGTGTTCACTTTGTGTTGCAAATGTGCAAAGTGTAACTTTGCAACAACATTGTCGTGAACACCCAATTGAACAAAACAAGTCTGATAACTTTACACAATCAGCTGTTCGCTATCGTTTGAGCTGAGTTTGCCATTTGTGATGTTTAATTTGCTGCTTGCAATAAATAAATAAATTTAAAATTGCCCTTTAAAAGCGTGAAAGAATCACTCCTATAACGGATAGCATCCCATAAACTGGTTAATTTAAGAAAATTAGCAAATCAACCCTAATTTACTTTTAGCGCCTTTCCACAATGATTAGCTGTTTGTTTTGATTTAGTACCTAAAGCACAAAATTACACCAAAACAATACCAGAAAATTGCTTGTATTGTGCAACACGTTTTCACTTTTGTATCATTTTTAAACACTGAAATCGTAGTGAAAGTTCAACGATATTTTAGTCATAGGCAGGGGTCTAGCAAAAAGTGTAAACTCGATTATGTACAAATTTTTGTTGGGATGGCTTGTACTTTTACACTTTTGCACTTTTGCAACACAAAGTGAACACCCTAATAATTTGCATATAGAATTAGGTACGCGCGCGTCTCAATCATATTAGACATCGATATTGTACTAAAATATCGATATATTGCCAAAATTCAGAAACATCGATAGCGCCGATATTATCATCGATGTTTTTGCAGCCCTAGTGCACACACTGTCAGTGAACTCGATACTTTCTTTAGGGCTTACCATTGCCCAAGTCATATTTCAAAGTGACAAATTTTTCATCAATTTATTAGGCTTAAGTTAAAATACTCACTTGTTCGTTTACATACCATTTTTATATTTTCGGCTGAGAAATTTCCGTCAGAATTGCTTACAGTTTTGTCCGCTCTTTCAATCGTGTCGGAAGCAAGCACGCGAGTTGGGACCGCAACGCTGAGAGAACGCAATTTTCAGGCACGCATTGTGCGATAACAAAATAGTACATTCATAAAAAACAAGTTAAAATTATTGCAAAAAATTATAAGTTAAACAACAACGAACAACACAATACAAATTTGGTTGTGTTGTTATCTGTGTGAAGAAGAAGGGTGAAGAATTTTTTACTAGCTTTGAAAACACTACAGCTTTTTCTTCTGTACTGGCTACAAATATATGTATGTACACATGTACATATATCAAACACATGAAGCTATAACGAGAACAACAAAGGAGAATAAGATCACAAATTCGTCAAGATGCTCGAATCGCCCAAGTTTATTAAAAATGACTGCTATGACGGCAGTCGGACTTTTACCTGGCTGGCAGACATGGTTGGACTGTCTGTTGATTTGGTAAGTTGCGCTCTCTCGTCCTATTTGCTTATACATACGTAATATTATGACATTTCAATTCACTAATTTGTTTATGCACTAAATCGCTTCAAAGCAGATCAATATTATTTTTTTAGAAGTGTACATGCACAACCTTTTTATTTTAAGACTGTGGTCGAGCTTCCAGATTCATGCCGGGCGAACAGAGCCCGTATTTTGTTTTTGCATTTATCTGCTTGTGCGTCTGACTTGACAAAACGCATGTATTATATACTTGATAGCTCGCTCGTGATCACATCCTCAAAATGCAAAATATAACGGGAGGAGTGCGGCAGGGCTCGCGAGCCACTACTGTACCAGCTACTCTCTGATCATTTGCGACGTTGCATTTGTCTTGGTTCTATTTATTTTATTCAACAGACAAGTTTTGTATTTTAATTTTATCAAGGCATTGATTGATTTTTTAAAAAATCTTTTGTCCTGCTTTACGCGAATTGCTCCTTGTCTTACTTTCAGTTAACTTTGCCGACTATTTGTATACTCGATACCAAAGGTAAAGAGTATACAGGTAAACCTCGTTTTACGCCGGGGTTCTGTTTCAAGAAAAACCGGGGTTCTGTTTCAAGAAAAACCGGCGTAAAATGAAGCAAGTTTAATGGACGATATAAGGTTAAGTACCTTGTCAAAATTCTTAGAAAAATCTAACATGTTTATCAAATTCATATTCTATATGTTCATATATTGAAAATAAGTGTTGAACGCAAATAAATAATAATAAAAATAATAAATACAGCTAAATTTCGCCTACGGTGCATCAACCGGCGTAATTGTGAATCGGCGTAAAACGAGGTTTACCTGTACATATTAGGTTTGCGCAATGTCCGTCATGGTGTCTGTCCGTCTGTATGAACGCAACTCTTTTCCACACCCTTCAAGCTAGGGACTTGAAAACGCCCACCCATTCCGCCCCCAGCATCCCGGCATATTGAAGTCAAAAAAGCAGTTTTTGATCTGGAGCCATCAAATCTGGTGCCAAGAAAGGTGATGATGATCCCCAAAAAACTGCATCACAACTTGAATGCCACGCCCACCCATATCATCCTAGCCGCCCCCTTCGCCCCCACCGTCTCCTTAAAAACGGGAATGCGTGTATCATTCATAGTGTTTGAGCTAGAGCCACCCAATCTGGTAGGAAGATAGCTGGTAACGACCCCCAAAGCACTGCATCAAAGTTTTGGAGCCACGCCCACCCATACCGCCCCAGCCCCCCTTCCTCCAGAACTTTTTAGTACTGGAATTAAGATTTTCAAGGAGACAAGAGAAAAAAGCTTGTGATATATGTATGTATATATAACACGAAAAGGTTCATGCATTAAATAGTTGCTCGAGCAATGGCCTTATTGACCATAGACGAAATATGAGAGTCAAACTTTAATTTTTGATCAAGAATAATGCCTAAGTCAAATTTCAAACACGCGGTCAATTGGTGAACTGTCAAGCAAGTAGTGAGCAGTATGTATCCCCCATACATTCTACAAAAAGACATGACTTTACATTTTGAAAAATTTAAATTCAGTAAGTTAAAGCGGCACCAAGCCGACAGCGCACCCAAATCCGACTGTAGGTAACAGAGGTAACAAAAATAGGTTTAGATACAGACGATTTAAAAACAACTTTTTGAATTTGACCACACAAGAACTCCGAAACCCACAACAAGAGTTTTGCTGGAAATCCAATAATACTAAATTTTTGAAGCAACAGAGAATGACTAACAGAATCAAATGCCTTATTAAAATCGGTGTAAACAACGTCAGTTTGCATTTTTTCCTGAAACACGTTGATAACAAGCGAAGTGAATTCAAGAAGGTTAGTGGTAGTAGATCTACGCCTAACAAAACAGTGTTGATAAGGCGATATAATTGAAATACATGTGTGTTGCAATTGAGAACCTATAATTTTTTCAAAAACATACTTTCGAAATTGCAGACAACTTGGATAAATATCCCCTATAATTGTTTGCGTTAGACTTCCAAAAATTTTTCTGGTGTGGAATAATAGCAGATTCCTTCCATATATCAGGAATCGCAGTTGGGTCAACCGACAAGTTAAATAATTTATGTAAGGGCTTACAAATAGAATTCGCACAGTATCTAAGTATACAACCTGGCACTCCATCAGGAACAGGCAAGTAGCCAGGTTTGATAGAGTTAAGGTCACTTAGGAGCGTACTCTTTGTAATAACTGGGAAATATATGCAATTTGAGGTTTAAACTTGAAAAGGATAGGAATTACTCCAACTACATATATAAATTCGTTGAGTATACTGATTGTAAATACTCAGAAAATAGATCGGCTTCTGCCTGATCAGAACTTGCTTTTGTATTACCAAGGTAAACTGAGGATGGCAAGCATGAAGATTTACGTTTTGAGTTAATCAATTTTTAAAACAGTCTAGGATGACGGGAAAAGTTTAATCTACAACGATTAAGATAATTATTTTTAAAAGATGTGTTAACAGAAATAAATAGGGAATCGATTTTTACACTAACATAACCCGATGAAGTATCGGATGCTAGCCTCGACACGAAAATAAATTAATTGAGAGGCACAACATCAAGAGGCTAAGTCTTTTCTGCCTTCAGTTAAGATTTCTTAAACTGTTTTCTCTTTTTTTGTTTTCTATTACCATAAGCAATAAAACTGCATACCAAAAATTTTTCGACGCACACTTGTTCATTTCTAATTTAACAAAAACATGCGTCACATATAATTCTTTTACTGAGGTAGAAAAGAAGAGTTGGCGAAAGAAAAAGGCTACTTAGAAGCGCATCGGATCCACTATCGACTTACATACATGTATGTTATTTTTTACCCTACAATAGAATTGTTGCAAGTGTTTAATTGATTTTTACAGATTTCGATAAATTTATCGAGTTGATAAGTCCACTTTTATGATGATATTTCACCTAAATAAGGATGGCATGCCATCATCATAAATTTCTCCAATACTGCGACTGGCAATAGTGCTACGCTTTTTGTGTGTTGGTAGTTTTCAGGGAGTAATTGGGAAGGACAAGGATTTGGCTGTTACACGATCGATAAGTTGTAAAACATTATGGATTGCGCTTCCATTCCTTGAAAGAAGGCTTTGTCCTCGTTTTATAAAACTCGATCAGACGGCGGCAAAAATTTCATCATCAAAATTTTCTTCTGTGGTGAACGGTATTTTCCCCTATGGACAAAAAATAAAATAAATGCAATACAAAGAATTAAATGCAATTTAAATTCAACTTACATTTTGGCGGCACAATGACTTTCCATAAATTAAATTCTTCTTCTTACTGTAGACATTCACACACCTAACAAACACCGCAAAAGATGCCACCTTATAAAAAACGGTTTGCTGCAGTAACTTTGTTATATTTACAAAAAACTGTCCACTGCTCAACCATGCAATTTTGTTACCTTAAAGTACGATTTTTATACTCGTTACCGAAGGTAAAGAGTATATTGTTTTGTGCAATTTCCGTCATCGTGTCCGTCCGTCCGTCTGTATGTTCGCAACTTTTTTTCACACCCTTCAAGCTAGAGACTTGAAACTTTCCAATTCTTTTTATCTATGGGATAGTAAATTAAAGTGTCAAGATGGAGGCTCTACTATAACTGGGGGGCTGGCAAATCGATAAATTCGATAACTCAAAACCGATAAATCCACATATTTCGCACATCCTTACAGCTAGAACTACCAAATTTGGTAAGCAGATACCTACTAGCAACCCCCAAAAAACTGCATCAAAATTTTGGAGCCACGCCATCCCATTCCGCCCCAACCCTCCTTGCCTCACCATTTACAAACTTTGAGCTAGAGTCATCTGCATCTAGAGATCCCCATCTGCATCCGTACCCCTTAACAATCAGGCCTTTTTAACCGGTTTTTATACTGGTAACGAGTATACCGACTGCAACGTTTCCACTTGTTTAATGTTTATTTGTCACAAAAAAGTTTCTTTTAAATTTACCTATTAAAGACTCCGAATAATAGTTATTGTTAAACGAATAAGGTGGCACCTCTCTGGTAAGGGACGGTTTTGCACGCTTACACGGAACGCCAAATAGTCTTAGGGATTTGTTAGAGATTTATTTATATCGAAAATCATGGATCAAATGTATTTGCAATATGCAACTAAGCTTAAAATTATCTTTCGAAAAAGTAACACTTGTTATGCATAAGACATAAAATATTGCTTAAACTAACCAAATCTCTGACCAAATTTGTTTAGATTTCAAAACCATCTCAAACTCTGCACTGGCACACCTAAAACCAGATCGAGGTTGGTTTTAGGTTGGAATTCGGTTGGTTTTGATGGCTGGCACACCCCTGTATATTTAAAACCTACGTGAGTTAGCCTTATGTATTCGGAAGTTTCTTACTCCACCACATTGCAAGACTCACAATACCATTTAGGGTCTGCAACTAAGCAGTCCCTTATTTTGGCAGTAAAGCCAGTACATTTAATGTGGATCATGTTGTCACAATCTACATAAAATAAAATTTTGACTGGTTGTTTCAACTGTTTTGCAATTTTTGGTGCAGCATATAAGCATTTTAAATAATGTAAATAATTTAATATGATAATTGATATAATATAACAAAACAAAGTAGAGTGCAAGTCTGTAAGTATTAACGTGTCGATGAGCAAGATAAAACGGTAAAAATCAAGAGAGCGCTTAAGCGAGAGAGCGTGAGCGCGTAGGCAGGTACAACCCCAAGTACGTGCTAAAAGTGTGAGCACTTTTCCGGCCCAGGAAAAGTTTTTATGGAACAAATTTAAAAAATCGTCTGATCGGATTAAAACACCTATTTCCACAATTTTAAAAAATCCGCCCCCTAGGGGTGCATAATTCTCTGTGGAAGTATTTTCTTCGTCCGATCGACTTGTAACTCTGTTTTTAAATACGTCGTAACAAATAAGTTTTAATAGATGGAATTATATTACTTCGGCGTAGCGAAGTCTTCCAGTTATTTTGCTATTAAAATATAAAATACATATACATTTGACAAGTATGTACTACCACAAAACGAAACTGGATACACACGTTCAAATCACAAACATTTAACATTAACACGAGACAAAGAATCTTAATGCACTTATTTAAACTCTTTCATGTCAAATAAATACTTTGGTAACCTATACTGAAATTGAAAATAAAAGATGGGGATGGCTAAACAGCCCGCTTTTGGCTATGCGTGCACCAAATAAGTGCTCAAGAAGGTATTGAGGTAACCTTTTTGTTACAATGTATTCCATGCTAAATATGCATATATGTAAACTGTTTTTTAGAGTTAGGTAAAATTAGCTGTTACTTCTGTCATTTCAGTCAACACTTTTCTGATCGGCAAGATGTGTGCTGAAAGATCCACTAGTTTGCAATCTTTTTGATGGGCATCTGCTATTAAAAATGACAAACCAATCGTTTGTCAACTTGAATAAAAAAGCGGTGTCGCATGCATTTAGTACGAATAATGCAGTCGAATTTTAAGGAAGTAATTGCATTGCCAATTTGACTGTGCCTTGCCGTCCGTTTAACCCTCAAATGGTGCTTAGTAATCTATCTCTATCTCTATATATATAAAAGAACATTACAAAATCTTCGAGGTAATCAACAACCATTTGGTGGAGCACTTATTTTATTATCAGGTGATTTCAAACTTTGCCTGTTATACCACGTTCGACTCCTGCTGATGAATTGAGTGCATGTCTGAAAGCATCGATTCTATGGCCACAAGTGAAGAAGTTAACGTTTACTACTAATATGCGAGTGCAATTACAAAATGATCAATCCGCAGCAAATTTTTCGCAACAATTATTGGATTTTGGAAATGAAAAAGTACCACCACAAATTGCATTTCCTTCCCGCCATATTTTTGCAATTTAACTACATCAAAGGAGGAGTTAATTGAGAAAGTTTTTCCAAATATCATACTTAATTACAAAAAAACATGATTTGTTAAGTGCCCGAGCAATTTTAGTTGCCAAAAATATCAATGTAATTGACATTCACAATGTACCAGGCGAAGCTACAACTTATAACTCAATTGATACAGTTATGGAGCAAGAGGAAGCAGTGAATTACCCGACTGAATTTCTGAACTCATTGGATTTGCCAGGACTACCACCACATGTATTGAAGCTGAAAATAGGAGTGCCCATCATTCTTCTCCGAAATATCAATCCACCGCGCCTTTGAAACGGGACAAGACTTACAGTGAAAAAGTTGATGAATAATTAGGGTATTCAGTAGCTATGCTATTTGCGTAAAGTGCTAAAGTGTTATATGAAAGCTTTACAACAAACACACAGAAGCATTTTTAACACAGCAAACATGCCCCTGGGTATGTTTGCTACTATTGTACTATATGTGTTATTGAGTGGTTGCCAGACTATTTATAAAAACAGCTGCTTTCGAGATTATTGAATTAGTGAAATTAGGTCACACTAGGCGAGTTTTGGTTGTAAAAGTAAGTAAATTTTATGATATATTAATTTAAAAGACTAAACTGATGTTTTTAACAGTGGAAAGGAAGAAAAAATACGAAATGATTTTCAATTCAAAAATTTGCAGCTGGGAAAGGAGGATACAATGCAAAAATTAGAGCTAGAAGTAAAATATAAGAATGCTTAAGTGTTGATATAAATAAAAAAACATTTATTTTCTGAATAATAAAGAAAGTTTTTCAATTATTATTTATGAAAACAACAACTTTTTTCTTTTATTTTATTGCTTTCAGCTTATCAATTGCTCAATTCAATTTAACTTTCGATTGTATTGTCATCGAACTGGCAAACAGCTGACTTAGCGCAAATACGACAAAAGAAACGTAAAAAGTGCACTCACTAGCTACACTGTATTATATATAACACTTAACGCACATAGCATAGCTACTGAATACCCTAAATGTGATTGAAGCGATAATTTTCAATGGCAAATTCAAAGGAGAAGATGTATTATTGCCAAGAATACCTTTCCAATTTAAGCAATTACAGTTTCCGATTCGAATCGTTTTTCGCAATGACCATTAACTAAGCTCAAGGACAATCACTACAAATCTGTGGATCAAATCTGGAAAATTCTTGCTTCTCACATAACAAACTATGTGCAGCATGCTCACGAGTTGGAAAGCCATCTAATTTGTTCATTTACACACCACATGGAGTAATCAGAAATATTGTGTATCCGAAATCGTTGGAGTGAATTTAAAATTGATTAATATGAATAAAGAATTCTATATCTACATATAACAAAAGTAAATAAAATACGAGCTACAATTTTCTGCAGAATGAGACCGAGCAACGCCGGGCAACGGGTAGCTAGTTTTATATAAAACTGATTAATCCGATGAGCTTGTGTATCTCATAACCTGCTCAACATTTTCTGGCCTTTTATCCGGAATCAAGGAATTGATTTCTCACTCAGTTTATTAAGAGAGATGGCTGGCTTTGACCATGTCATTCTGTAAATAAAATAAACTAAGCTTCTTATTAAACTTACAGACATATGTCACCTTTTGTGATACCAAGATTATACTCCAAAGTCTTTGATTTCCTGGACCCAAATCGCATACTATGGCGACTACAGGGAATACTACTCATGAAGCTTGACAGTGATCTGGCTAATTTTCGTAGCATCCATACGATAATGATGGTCGAAAAATACCCGCGCGCTTGAACATAAAATGTCCTTTCTACCAAAACATAAAAACTGGAATGCGTGTATCTTCCACGGTATTTGAGCTATAGTCGCCAAATTTGGCAGGATAGTAGCTGGTGACTTCCCATAAAGATCTTTATTGAAAAATTTTATGACACGCCCACCAATACCACCGCCTTTGTAAATCGGGAATACCCATATCTTTCACAGTTTTCGAGCTAGAGTCGGTTGCGTGCTCGACTGCTGCGTTTTCACTTGTTTGATATTAAGGAGTGGGATAATTAAACAGTTAAGCTAAGATTCGATTCTTAATTTGGAGAGGCATTCCAAAAACTAGCATTTCTGCGTCATTAGCTTTGTCAAATTAGCTGCTGCATAAAAGGACTAAGTTCGACTTTAAACATTTTGGGGATATTGGGGGGCCTACTATACCTTGACATTAGCATTCAGCTTAGTATGTCAATTGTTTTTGTCACCTATCTACCTGCCGTCCGTACGAATTTTTTGATATAGTATATGATATACGTGATACGCGAGAGAAATGTGTTATATTTCAAGAGTTTTTGTACTTATTTTGTACATTTGTGACAGCTTTGTAACAAACGATTATGAGTGCGAAAAGAAAAGCTAATTTTTCTCCTCTTTTGTCACTTAATATTGTGAGTGCAAATGCAATTGATAACTGTTAGGCTGATGCCAAAGTGCGTGCGAGAAGCGATAAAATATCGTGCTTTGAGCAATGCGAGAAGATAGAGTTTAAATTAATTGTTTTGTGTCTCACGTCCAGTCACAAATTAACACGAATACAGAAAATAGGCCAAATTTAAAAACATGCAGTAATTTAAGATCTAAATATGTGTAAATAGAGTACAAGTATGCATGAATTGAAAATAAACATTGATTAAAGCTCAAAATGCAACAAAAAACAAGTAAGAAGGCTCTAGTCGGGAGAGCCCGACTAGGAGAACCTGAACTCAGTTGAAATAAATAAATTAAATTTATATAAGACTTTGGTATACTGACTTAACTTCAATCGATTAAATTCGATATCTCCGGTGTTTCTTAACCGATTTGGACGAAATTTTGAGAAAAGTTCTATCGTTACCCATTATTTCAACCCTCATTTTTACATTTTCCAAATTCGATATTTGTTTGTTATCGATTCCATGTGTATATCGGAAACCAGAATAGTTATCGGTAATTTGAAGCAAACTTGTTCTGCTCATGGTATAGGAGAACTTATATTGAAAATCTGAAGTCTCTAGCTCTTGTTGTCTCTGAGATCCATTCGTTCATACAGACGGACAGACGGACATGGCTATATCGACTCGGCTGTTGATGCTGATCAAGAATATATATACTTTATGGGGTCGGAGATGCTTCCTTCTGCCTGTTACATACTTTTCCACAAAACCATTATACCCTTTTTACCCATTTCATGGGTTAAGGGTATAAAAATGCGATAAAGCAGGTTTCAAACTGCTCTCTCGCTTCGATGTCTCTTTATCGCTTGAACTCGCATATCGCTCCGCTCCCTTTCTGACAGCTATTGAGCGATTGCCTGTAAAAAAGGTTGCAGAGCTTTATCGCGCTTTGTCGCCCAATATTATCGAATCGCTTCTCGCGCGCACTCTGACATCAGCCTCATGCGACTCTGCACTAAGAACAGTCGGACGACTGGGCTCGCTAGTACCTCGAATTGAGTGTGCCGTCAAATTTGAGTTCACCTGGTTGATTGCATCATGCCCCGTGGCATGTTTAGTGTGATCAACTTTAGTCAGTGTGTTTGTTGTAGGGACGTCATATATCGCCATATTTATCATAGCGCCTGAATATAATATAATATGTTTTAATTCCACTAGCTTATGTTGTGTGTTGATTTGGGGCTCTGTTTTTTTGGGAGTTTTTTTTATATAAAAATTCAAACTAAAGACACTTTTGTTTGTATATCAAAGGTAGCAACGGCTGAGAGTTCTCGCTTTGCATGGATGACTCAGGTTTTGCCGCAGGCATAGCTCTGGTACATAGGGTCTTCATGGTTCGCGCACAACAGCTCGAATATAAACAGTAAATTGACTCGCCTGCGAGTTTTTATTTTTGTCATATCTACGTGCGACATATTTCACTTCATGTACACCTTGTATATTGTTTCTATTAGTGTGCCTAAGTGAATGGGTGGTCATATAGTGTAATCGGGTAGCCGCAATTGTGACCTCAGCTCATCATTAGACTCAAATATTGTATTTAATTTTTAGTATATTTCTGTTAGAAATATTTCATGTTGTATGTCATAATCTTCTAAACATTTAATTTTTTTATACTCGATAACGAAGGGTTTGTGCAATGTCCGTCATGGTGTCTGTCCGTCTTTATGAACGCAACTTTTATCCACACCCTTCAAGCTAGAGACTGAAAACTTTCCAAATATATTTATCTATGGCTGAGACAGATAAAGTGTCAAGATTGGGGTTGTGCGATAACTGGGGGGCTGGCTAATCGATAAATTCGATAGCTCAAAATCGATAAATCCACCTATTTTGCACATCCTTACAGCTAGACCTACTAAATTTGGTGATAAGATAGCTACTGGCTTAGAGATTTGTTAGAGATTTATTTATATCGAAAATCATGGATCAAATGCATTTGCAATATGCAACTAAGCTTAAAATTATCTATCGAAAAAGTAACACTTGTTATGCATAAGACATAAAATATTGCTTAAACTAACCAAATCTCTGACCAAATTTGTTTAGATTTCAAAACCATCTCGAACTCTGCTCTGGCACCCCTAAAACCAGCTCGAGGTTGGTTTTAGGTTGGAATTCGGTTGGTTTTGATGGCTGGCACACCCCTGTATATTTAAAACCTACGTGAGTTAGCCTTATGTATTCGGAAGTTTCTTACTCCACCACATTGCAAGCAGTGTTGCCAGAATTTCATGGGCTGAAATAGCTAAATTGCAAAAAAATATTGCTAGAAATAGCTAAAACCAAATTTAAAATTGCTAGAAAAATAGCTAATTTTTTATAGAGTTAAATTGAGAATAAAATTCGAAAAAAGAGAATGTTGGTATGTAAGTAAAACACAATGCTTTTTTTTAGTTTGTTTTATTATAACAATAACGATATTTCGTCAATATTGACGACGTCTTCAACAGTATCTTTGTAATTTTCGGATTCCGAAATCATCCTCAGATAATTTGCTGGCACTGTGTAATTAAAGCAACACGTTCCACTTCTTTTAAGTCCATATCTGTGAATCAACAAGAATTTTTTAAATTATAAATTTTAAAATTGAAATTGTAAATTTAACCAACCTAATGGCTAAAATAGCATTAAGAGTTTTTAAATGCATTCTGTTCCTTATTTTATTTTTGACAAGCTGAACTTGGCTAAAAACGCGTTCCACCTCTGCGTTTGACCAAGGCAAACTCATAATTTTCACCGCAAAGGCTGCTAAGGGGGCGAATGTGTTAACGTTTCCAGCATCTCTGTACTTCAAAACTTCTGCCCAAAACTTTGAAGTTTCCTCAGTGTTCTCCCATTTTATAAAATGTATTTTTTCATAGCACAATCTTATCTCTTCAATCTTTTCTTCCTTGAAATACTCCAATACCTCGATTAAATTATTTGTGCGCCGCATGTTGTCGACGGAGAGTAAACTTACTTTCTTCAGAATGTTGAAGCTATCTGGCAATCTGAAAAGATACAAAATTAAGCTCACTCTGCAATAGATAAATAAACTAACAATATTTTATAATTACCTTTCTCTTAATTGGGTGATTAATTTAATGACAAAATTAGTGCAGTTTCTGCGAATGTTATTTTCACAGGATTTAAAAAGCTTTCTTTGATTTTTTTTCAAATTCGTAGCCTAAATACAAGTCATGGTCCACCACGCTTTTAAAGGCATCAATTAAAATGTCGATTTCTACATTCGGTGGTATGACTTTAGTCTTCAGGGAGTTGATACTTAGTATTAAACTACTCAACAATTTCGTCGAACCAACATAATTGTTTTGAAACATTTTATTTAGGGCTTGCATGTCTATTAAAATGGGTTTCAAAAATAATAGATACAACATGTTGTCCTCGTTGCAATATAGATCATGCAACAGTGCTGCCTTGTGACAACTCGTGGCTACAAGAGCAAAATGCAATTTCAGCTCTGCCCACTGATTCAAAATCCTTGTCACAGCTGCTTCTATTGATAACCACCTGGTATCAGAAACGTTTGGAACTAAGTTCGCTCATAGTTTATAAAAATAACCGATAATACAAATTTTGTTGAGTGAACTTTAAAATAAATCCTACCGGTAACAAAAATATAGGAACTATAAAAAAAATGCCAAAAATTAGCCGAATGACTTTTTAAAATAGCTAGAATTGTAGCTAATAGCATTTCACTAAAAGTTATAGCTTTCGCAGTTTCAAAATAGCTAGGTCTAGCTATAAAATAGCTAGTATGGCAACACTGACTCAGTCCGTCGCTATCTTTGACAGTGCTGCCAATTTTTTTTCAGAAAAAAAAGCTGTTTCTGGATGGTAGCAACGGCAAAAAAAGCTGAAAAATTTCTGAATAAATCGTAAAAAAAAGCGGTTTTTATGGTTTAATTTTTTTTGCTTGGTTTTATTTATAAGACTTTCAGCACGTCGTCTAGTTCTTCGCTACTAGCAGCGGTTTCACAATCGTACGACATGTTCGTACCGATCATGCGAAGATAATTCGAAGGGACTTTATATTCATAGCAGCATTTGCCCAGTCTTCGCAAACCATATCTGTGTGTTATATTAAAATAAATAATATAAAAATCGGTATCATCCTTTCACTCACAATAAAATATTACCTTATGCTAAGAATGCTGTTTATCGTGCTTAGGCTCATTGAGTTCCTTAACTTGGATTTTACCAAGTTAAGCTGGCTAAATACGCGCTCAACCTCCGCGTTGGACCATGGCAATGAAAACATTTGCAGGGCAACAGCTGCCAGTTCAAGGAATCTGCGGTTGCCACCAGAATCCTTGTATTGAAAAACTTCATTCCAAAACTTTGTGCTGTCATTGACGTTTTCCCACTTAATTAGATGAATATCATTGTACTGTCGCTCAATGTCTGCTATTCTATCTACTTGGAGGTGTTCTAACATTTCTGTAATTCTTTTTTTTTTGGTTGAGAGAATTTTGTCGACGGAAAAAACGTCGATGTTTTTTATAATTTTAAAATTGTCGGGGAGCCTGAAAATATAATCAAAATTATTTAACGGTCGGTAGAAGAATCTGACAAATTGGTTACCTCTGCTTTAGCTGCTTGATAAGCTCAATCACAAAATTAGAGCAGCGAGCACGAATTTCTTTGTCAAGGCCTGCATCGATATTTAAAGATTTGATTTTCTTTTCAAAATCATATCCTTGGTACATATCGGATTCTGCATGCTCTTCCAAGTTTTCAACTTCCAATATGTCAATTTCCTTGTTAGGGGGAACAATTAACTGTTTTAACGAATTGATGGCAAACATTAAGTCGTTTAGCAATTCTGTTGCATTTGTTTTATTGCTTTGAAAGCACTTATTAACTTTCTGCATGTCCGACAGAATTGGTTTTAAAAAAATTAAATATAAGTGATTAATTGGATCACTATACAATTCATGGAGAATTTGCGACTTATAGCATTTTTCTTTTGTTGCGGCCAAATCAAAATGCAATTTCAGTTCGTCCCATTGGTCTAAAATGCGTGATACAGCCAATTCAATGGATAGCCACCTGGTGTCGCTCACTTTTGGTATTTTCAATGGAGCCTTAGGGAAATAGCAAAAAAATTTTGACAATAATACATTTTTCACACCATCAACAATGCAAGTAGCATTACCAAATTCTAGTTGTACCAGACTTAAAAAAGTGGAGACGAATTCACCACGAGGAATGGAAAAGTAGTTAATTACCAAACCTAAATAAGTATATATGTATGTACACACATGCAATACATTAAATTTAATATAACAAAATTAACATAAACAATTATTAAAATAAATACCTAAAAGTTTTGTGACGCTGATGTCCGTTGACTCATCGAGTAAAAGACTGAACTTGGAGTCTCCTATATCGGCGCACAAATCTTCATAAAAATGACGCGCCAAAACATTTTTTATAATGCTGGTGCATTTTGTGCGATGAAGCTTTATTCGCCCGGCCGTTGCACTATCAAAATAGCTGCTGCATAAGTTGCCCAAATGGTCCACTTGTGCCATAGCTGTGTGCTCTGCAATAAACAGACACAACGCTGCTTCCTGCTCGACAGTTTTTGTAGGCAAGCTACCAAAATCAATTTTATTTTTTTGCGCGAAGCCGCCCATCGCACTTGTGTGTTTTTTAGTGCTTGCATGAGCACGCAGATCGCTCAGCTTTGCAGTTATTGTAGTCTTACAATAGCTGCAATAGACCCTTTTTCGTCCGTGTCATCCCTGCGAAGCCACGCCTTGAATTCTTCGCTCTTTATCCAAGCATCACGGCACTTTTGTTTATATTCTTTTGGCATGGCGAAATTTTACCGAAAAAATCACACTTAAGCGGCGCACTATTTATTGTGATTGTGATGACAGTTTGCGTAAAGTAGTGGTGGTGATATTCGCAAATATCGATATAAACGTATGATAGAGCTGCCACTCTTACACACATTTGGTATATTTCTACCAATACTGGTATACTTTTTCACAGATTTATCGAAAATGGTATATTTTAATACCAAACTTTTTTTTGCAAGTGGCAGCCGTGCTGTTTCATGAAATTGGTGGCAGCATCAAAAAAAGCGTAAAAAAGCCACACTGTTTTTAAAAAAGCCAGAATTCCCGCTTCCCGCAATTCACAAATCTTTCCCGCAATTGGGCTTTGGAAAAAGCCAGATTTGACGGGAAAAAAGCTAAGTTGGCAGCAATGATTGCAAGACTCACAATACCATTTAGGGTCTGCAACTAAGCAGTCCCTTATTTTGGCAGTAAAGCCAGTACATTTAATGTGGATCATGTTGTCACAATCTACATAAAATAAAATTTTGACTGGTTGTTTCAACTGTTTTGCAATTTTTGGTGCAGCATATAAGCATTTTAAATAATGTAAATAATTTAATATGATAATTGATATAATATAACAAAACAAAGTAGAGTGCAAGTCTGTAAGTATTAACGTGTCGATGAGCAAGATAAAACGGTAAAAATCAAGAGAGCGCTTAAGCGAGAGAGCGTGAGCGCGTAGGCAGGTACAACCCCAAGTACGTGCTAAAAGTGTGAGCACTTTTCCGGCCCAGGAAAAGTTTTTATGGAACAAATTTAAAAAATCGTCTGATCGGATTAAAACACCTATTTCCACAATTTTAAAAAATCCGCCCCCTAGGGGTGCATAATTCTCTGTGGAAGTATTTTCTTCGTCCGATCGACTTGTAACTCTGTTTTTAAATACGTCGTAACAAATAAGTTTTAATAGATGGAATTATATTACTTCGGCGTAGCGAAGTCTTCCAGTTATTTTGCTATTAAAATATAAAATACATATACATTTGACAAGTATGTACTACCACAAAACGAAACTGGATACACACGTTCAAATCACAAACATTTAACATTAACACGAGACAAAGAATCTTAATGCACTTATTTAAACTCTTTCATGTCAAATTAATACTTTGGTAACCTATACTGAAATTGAAAATAAAAGATGGGGATGGCTAAACAGCCCGCTTTTGGCTATGCGTGCACCAAATAAGTGCTCAAGAAGGTATTGAGGTAACCTTTTTGTTACAATGTATTCCATGCTAAATATGCATATATGTAAACTGTTTTTTAGAGTTAGGTAAAATTAGCTGTTACTTCTGTCATTTCAGTCAACACTTTTCTGATCGGCAAGATGTGTGCTGAAAGATCCACTAGTTTGCAATCTTTTTGATGGGCATCTGCTATTAAAAATGACAAACCAATCGTTTGTCAACTTGAATAAAAAAGCGGTGTCGCATGCATTTAGTACGAATAATGCAGTCGAATTTTAAGGAAGTAATTGCATTGCCAATTTGACTGTGCCTTGCCGTCCGTTTAACCCTCAAATGGTGCTTAGTAATCTATCTCTATCTCTATATATATAAAAGAACATTACAAAATCTTCGAGGTAATCAACAACCATTTGGTGGAGCACTTATTTTATTATCAGGTGATTTCAAACTTTGCCTGTTATACCACGTTCGACTCCTGCTGATGAATTGAGTGCATGTCTGAAAGCATCGATTCTATGGCCACAAGTGAAGAAGTTAACGTTTACTACTAATATGCGAGTGCAATTACAAAATGATCAATCCGCAGCAAATTTTTCGCAACAATTATTGGATTTTGGAAATGAAAAAGTACCACCACAAATTGCATTTCCTTCCCGCCAGATTTTTGCAATTTAACTACATCAAAGGAGGAGTTAATTGAGAAAGTTTTTCCAAATATCATACTTAATTACAAAAAAACATGATTTGTTAAGTGCCCGAGCAATTTTAGTTGCCAAAAATATCAATTAGGGTGTTCAACAGCTCCGTTTCATCGTTTCATGTTTCAAAGTTGAAACGATTAACTCGTGAACGGCATTTTGGGTGTCAATGCGTTTCAAGTTTGTGCAGTCAGCTGTTGTTTGTTTAAATTTCTTATTCTTCAATTTTTGTCACTGTTGCTGTTTACCGCGGTTATACTTTATTAATAAAAAATGCTTTTTAAAAGTGCTAAAGATATGCTATGCGATGCTTTAGCAAAGCAAGTTATTAGAGAAATAGAGGATATTGAAGGTGAGAAGAGCTCGTTGTTTGAATTAGTTGCTCAATTACATGCTTTTAAAATTTGGCGGCCATTAATCACATGTGTTTTTTACTATTTTGCACAAAAATACACCAAATATACTAAAAAGTACTGAACATCGATAGCAAATATCGAATAAATATCGTGCTCTTCCCATCTTTACTTTGTTCAAACTTGAAACACTTTTTGTATACATAGGCTGGGGTGTTTCAACGTTTCAAGAAATTTTCTATGTATGTTGTTGTTGCGAGACGTTTCAACTTTGAAACTTGAAACGATGAAACGAGCTGTTGAACACCCTAAATGTAATTGACATTCACAATGTACCAGGCGAAGCTACAACTTATAACTCAATTGATACAGTTATGGAGCAAGAGGAAGCAGTGAATTACCCGACTGAATTTCTGAACTCATTGGATTTGCCAGGACTACCACCACATGTATTGAAGCTGAAAATAGGAGTGCCCATCATTCTTCTCCGAAATATCAATCCACCGCGCCTTTGAAACGGGACAAGACTTACAGTGAAAAAGTTGATGAATAATTAGGATATTCAGTAGCTATGCTATTTGCGTAAAGTGCTAAAGTGTTATATGAAAGCTTTACAACAACACACAGAAGCATTTTTAACACAGCAAACATGCCCCTGGGTATGTTTGCTACTATTGTACTATATGTGTTATTGAGTGGTTGCCAGACTATTTATAAAAACAGCTGCTTTCGAGATTATTGAATTAGTGAAATTAGGTCACACTAGGCGAGTTTTGGTTGTAAAAGTAAGTAAATTTTATGATATATTAATTTAAAAGACTAAACTGATGTTTTTAACAGTGGAAAGGAAGAAAAAATACGAAATGATTTTCAATTCAAAAATTTGCAGCTGGGAAAGGAGGATACAATGCAAAAATTAGAGCTAGAAGTAAAATATAAGAATGCTTAAGTGTTGATATAAATAAAAAAACATTTATTTTCTGAATAATAAAGAAAGTTTTTCAATTATTATTTATGAAAACAACAACTTTTTTCTTTTATTTTATTGCTTTCAGCTTATCAATTGCTCAATTCAATTTAACTTTCGATTGTATTGTCATCGAACTGGCAAACAGCTGACTTAGCGCAAATACGACAAAAGAAACGTAAAAAGTGCACTCACTAGCTACACTGTATTATATATAACACTTAACGCACATAGCATAGCTACTGAATACCCTAAATGTGATTGAAGCGATAATTTTCAATGGCAAATTCAAAGGAGAAGATGTATTATTGCCAAGAATACCTTTCCAATTTAAGCAATTACAGTTTCCGATTCGAATCGTTTTTCGCAATGACCATTAACTAAGCTCAAGGACAATCACTACAAATCTGTGGATCAAATCTGGAAAATTCTTGCTTCTCACATAACAAACTATGTGCAGCATGCTCACGAGTTGGAAAGCCATCTAATTTGTTCATTTACACACCACATGGAGTAATCAGAAATATTGTGTATCCGAAATCGTTGGAGTGAATTTAAAATTGATTAATATGAATAAAGAATTCTATATCTACATATAAAAAAAGTAAATAAAATACGAGCTACAATTTTCTGCAGAATGAGACCGAGCAACGCCGGGCAACGGGTAGCTAGTTTTATATAAAACTGATTAATCCGATGAGCTTGTGTATCTCATAACCTGCTCAACATTTTCTGGCCTTTTATCCGGAATCAAGGAATTGATTTCTCACTCAGTTTATTAAGAGAGATGGCTGGCTTTGACCATGTCATTCTGTAAATAAAATAAACTAAGCTTCTTATTAAACTTACAGACATATGTCACCTTTTGTGATACCAAGATTATACTCCAAAGTCTTTGATTTCCTGGACCCAAATCGCATACTATGGCGACTACAGGGAATACTACTCATGAAGCTTGACAGTGATCTGGCTAATTTTCGTAGCATCCATACGATAATGATGGTCGAAAAATACCCGCGCGCTTGAACATAAAATGTCCTTTCTACCAAAACATAAAAACTGGAATGCGTGTATCTTCCACGGTATTTGAGCTATAGTCGCCAAATTTGGCAGGATAGTAGCTGGTGACTTCCCATAAAGATCTTTATTGAAAAATTTTATGACACGCCCACCAATACCACCGCCTTTGTAAATCGGGAATACCCATATCTTTCACAGTTTTCGAGCTAGAGTCGGTTGCGTGCTCGACTGCTGCGTTTTCACTTGTTTGATATTAAGGAGTGGGATAATTAAACAGTTAAGCTAAGATTCGATTCTTAATTTGGAGAGGCATTCCAAAAACTAGCATTTCTGCGTCATTAGCTTTGTCAAATTAGCTGCTGCATAAAAGGACTAAGTTCGACTTTAAACATTTTGGGGATATTGGGGGGCCTACTATACCTTGACATTAGCATTCAGCTTAGTATGTCAATTGTTTTTGTCACCTATCTACCTGCCGTCCGTACGAATTTTTTGATATAGTATATGATATACGTGATACGCGAGAGAAATGTGTTATATTTCAAGAGTTTTTGTACTTATTTTGTACATTTGTGACAGCTTTGTAACAAACGATTATGAGTGCGAAAAGAAAAGCTAATTTTTCTCCTCTTTTGTCACTTAATATTGTGAGTGCAAATGCAATTGATAACTGTTAGGCTGATGCCAAAGTGCGTGCGAGAAGCGATAAAATATCGTGCTTTGAGCAATGCGAGAAGATAGAGTTTAAATTAATTGTTTTGTGTCTCACGTCCAGTCACAAATTAACACGAATACAGAAAATAGGCCAAATTTAAAAACATGCAGTAATTTAAGATCTAAATATGTGTAAATAGAGTACAAGTATGCATGAATTGAAAATAAACATTGATTAAAGCTCAAAATGCAACAAAAAACAAGTAAGAAGGCTCTAGTCGGGAGAGCCCGACTAGGAGAACCTGAACTCAGTTGAAATAAATAAATTAAATTTATATAAGACTTTGGTATACTGACTTAACTTCAATCGATTAAATTCGATATCTCCGGTGTTTCTTAACCGATTTGGACGAAATTTTGAGAAAAGTTCTATCGTTACCCATTATTTCAACCCTCATTTTTACATTTTCCAAATTCGATATTTGTTTGTTATCGATTCCATGTGTATATCGGAAACCAGAATAGTTATCGGTAATTTGAAGCAAACTTGTTCTGCTCATGGTATAGGAGAACTTATATTGAAAATCTGAAGTCTCTAGCTCTTGTTGTCTCTGAGATCCATTCGTTCATACAGACGGACAGACGGACATGGCTATATCGACTCGGCTGTTGATGCTGATCAAGAATATATATACTTTATGGGGTCGGAGATGCTTCCTTCTGCCTGTTACATACTTTTCCACAAAACCATTATACCCTTTTTACCCATTTCATGGGTTAAGGGTATAAAAATGCGATAAAGCAGGTTTCAAACTGCTCTCTCGCTTCGATGTCTCTTTATCGCTTGAACTCGCATATCGCTCCGCTCCCTTTCTGACAGCTATTGAGCGATTGCCTGTAAAAAAGCTTGCAGAGCTTTATCGCGCTTTGTCGCCCAATATTATCGAATCGCTTCTCGCGCGCACTCTGACATCAGCCTCATGCCCTATCTACATTGGCGTGAGGCCGCGAGGCGATGTTCGAAAGCGAGTGTCGCAAGCATTTTCAATTTCGCAATTTCAATTTCGAAAATATGAAAAAACCTCGCGTTGGCGAAGCGTGAAAAGCAGCTGATCACGCTTTACCAACGCAGCTGATCAGCTGCTGTTAATGTGAAATACTTTTTGCATATTTTAAAGCATCCTTTTTTATTTTTGCGGCCAAGCCTATTGCAGAATAAATTATTATATTTTTAATTGAAGACATAGCACAAATGAAATATTTTCTGTTTGCTTTTTTGGTAAGTGCTGCCATGTTATGGTGAACAGGGCTGCCATGTTTTATTGAACAGGGCTGCAAATTTAAACAAAAGCACGCCCGAAGTCTCGCGTCAATGTAAATAGACATGCGATATTCTGCAGCGAGTGTCCACGCTATCGAATTCGAACGCAAGTCTCGCCTCGCGTCTCGCGCCAATGTAGATAGGCCTTCATGCGACTCTGCACTAAGAACAGTCGGACGACTGGGCTCGCTAGTACCTCGAATTGAGTGTGCCGTCAAATTTGAGTTCACCTGGTTGATTGCATCATGCCCCGTGGCATGTTTAGTGTGATCAACTTTAGTCAGTGTGTTTGTTGTAGGGACGTCATATATCGCCATATTTATCATAGCGCCTGAATATAATATAATATGTTTTAATTCCACTAGCTTATGTTGTGTGTTGATTTGGGGCTCTGTTTTTTTGGGAGTTTTTTTTATATAAAAATTCAAACTAAAGACACTTTTGTTTGTATATAAAAGGTAGCAATGGCTGAGAGTTCTCGCTTTGCATGGATGACTCAGGCTTTGCCGCAGGCATAGCTCTGGTACATAGGGTCTTCATGGTTCGCGCACAACAGCTCGAATATAAACAGTAAATTGACTCGCTTGCGAGTTTTTATTTTTGTCTTATCTACGTGCGACATATTTCACTTCATGTACACCTTGTACATTGTTTCTATTAGTGTGCCTAAGTGAATGGGTGGTCATATAGTGTAATCGGGTAGCCGCAATTGTGACCTCAGCTCATCATTAGACTCAAATATTGTATTTAATTTTTAGTATATTTCTGTTAGAAATATTTCATGTTGTATGTCATAATCTTCTAAACATTTAATTTTTTTATACTCGATAACGAAGGGTTTGTGCAATGTCCGTCATGGTGTCTGTCCGTCTTTATGAACGCAACTTTTATCCACACCCTTCAAGCTAGAGACTGAAAACTTTCCAAATATATTTATCTATGGCCGAGACAGATAAAGTGTCAAGATTGGGGTTGTGCGATAACTGGGGGGCTGGCTAATCGATAAATTCGATAGCTCAAAATCGATAAATCCACCTATTTTGCACATCCTTACAGCTATCCCTACCAAATTTGGTGATAAGATAGCTACTGGCTTTCCCCCAAAAAACTGCATCAAAAATTTTGGAGCCACGCCCACCTATTCTCAGTTTTTAAACAAGAGCCTCCAAATTTGGTAGGAAGATAACGACCCCCAAAGATCTAAATAAATAATTTGACGCCCACCAGTACCGCCCCCAGCTCCCCACATTTTAAAAACTTGTATGAGGTTAGCTATCATATTTTTTGAGATATAGTCACCAAGTTTGGTGCTAAGTTAGGTGATGACGTCCCCCAAAAAAGTGCATCAAAACATTGGATGTAACGCCTACCCATACCACCCTAGCGGCTTCACGGCCTCGTTAACCGGAATTCTTTCTCATTTTTTAAGCTAGTGTCATTAAATTTGGTAGGATAGCTGGTAACGATCCCAAAGGATATGCATAAAATTTTTGGATGTTACGCCCATCCATACCGTCCCCAGCCACCGCCTCCCTCCTTGCAAAAACTGGAATGTGTTTATCTTTTGAGTTAGAGTCACCAAATTTGGTAGGAAGATAGCTGGCAACGACCCCCAAAAATCTGCATCAGATGCCATGGCCAACCATACCGCCCCCACCCTTCTTTCGAAAACTAGAATGCGAGTATCTTTTGTAAGAAGATATCAGTTGGCATCCAACAAAGAAATGTAGCAAAAATTTTGATGCTACGCCCCCAAACTATGCCCCAAGCTCCACCGTCCTTTTTTTTTAAAGGTATTTCACAAAACTAAATTTCAATGAGGGTGTTCAACAGCTCGATTCATCGTTTAACGTTTCAAACGTCCCGCAACAACAACTTACATAGAAAATTTCTTGAAACGTTGAAACACCCCAGCCTATGTATACAAAAAGTGTTTCAAGTTTCAACACAGTTAAGATGGGAAAAGCACGATATTTAGTCGATATTTGCTATCGATGTTCAGTACTTTTCACTGGGAGTTTTCACTTGTCGTTGTAAAATAGTTAAGGGTAAAATCGCAAAAATTGTAAAAAAAAAAAACAAAATACATGAGAAAATAAATTTACAACGTTTCTGATACCCCTGGGTATGTCTAAAAAAACTGTCGTAAAATTGCAAAAAAGTGTTGCAAACTGTGTAGTTAGTGCTGTAAAATTTTCCAAAGAATCGAGTAAAAATACTTGATATCGAGCATATTTAGATATTTTTGTCTAAAAAAAATTTGGTGACATAAAACTTATATACAGAATCATCCCCTTAATATAGATCATCTATTGCTGTGTTTGTAAGGTACAGCGTGCATCTGGCTACTTAGGTAACAAAAATGTGATCCTATTTCTACTGAACTCTCAGTTGGTCTACCTTTTTGACCCTAAATGCGCATATATTTCATGATTTAATATTTAGAATTTACAACATGTGTCCCTTGCACTCTCGTTTGGTCTACCTGTATGCCATCTTTTAATCTTATCTTATTCATACCTTAAAAATAACGAATAAAGGTTTTGCATTTAAATAACAGCTGGTCAAAACAGCTGTTTTACGACGACAATTACCACTGTCAAACAAAAAATGGTGCTCATTAGCTCGTGTTTCGCAAAATTACGCTTTACGATTTTACGAGGACAAGTGAAGTATATTTGGTGTATTTGTGTGCAAAAAAATTTGAACACATATGGTTGATGGCCGCCGCAACAAAAGTAAAACATATATTATACTAGTAAAAGGCCCGCTTACTTCGCTGCGCGGATAGTTTATATAAATTTTAGCAATAGAAGATAGATACAAAATAAATAAATTAGAAAATATTTCACAAAATATTTAAGCAAAGTATTTAATATTCTCTTTTCCACGCCACCATTGAGGTAGAGAATATTGTGGTTTCCCCAATAAGCCTTATCCACTTATTGAATTTAATTTGCAATTATTAACAACTTTTAAAAGCTTCTTTATAAACGACATTGGTTGTTTTTCCGTCAGGTGCTAATACAAATAAACTTTTTGGTGAACTGACTCTTGAGCAGGCTACATAAAATTGGCCATGAGAAAAACAATCGTGTCTTAAGTCTAGTCCGGCTAATTTAAGAGTTTGTCCCTGTGATTTATTAATTGTTAAGGCAAAGCAAACTTTTAAAGGAAATTGCAATCTTTTAAATTGAATTGGCAATTCAGAATCAGAAGGTATTAATGGAATTCTCGGTATAAAAACCGTTTCCCCTATACCATTGCCATGGCTTTAACACTCCATGCACGCAAACGCCTTTCTTGACGTGCATCAGGATTATCAGCCTGATGTCTTCTCACTGCAACTCTATGAGATTCAGGATTATTAGCCTGATCTCTTCTCACTACAACTCTAATAACATCAGGATTATTAACACGATATCTTTTTGATGCTTCTATGCGCTTACCCCTATTGATATCACTATTTTTTTCAAATGAACGTTTTTTTTACCTTTTTTTCTGTTTTGCCGGTGAATCGACTACGTCTTTTAACAGGATTTTTAACATTTTCAGTTATACATTCACTTGACGTATCAGATTCTTGAGTTAATACTTCCTCTAAAGGAATATAAACATCAAAATGTCCATTCATTAATGGAATGAATCAACGCAAAACATATCTAAGAGGCTGCAGTTAAGTGAATTGTATATTGCCTTTAGCTTTAATTAATTAATAAAACAGAGAGTGAACGTAAATGAGCAACAACAAAGGAGCATGATCGGAGCGAGATTTCAAATTATCTGATTATCATAAGAGCAACACGCGCGCTTATGTGAACGCCCTTTGCTTATTCGAAATTGTATATCAATAATATATCAATAAATGTTAGTGTGTTACGTTTCGTCTAAGTTATATAAGCAGCAAGTAGGCGAATCCACCCCCATAACATATTCTGGTGTGGGAAATTTTTCTAGACGCACCAATTTTTGTTATGTTGTTGTTTTTTTTTTTTTTAAATCAATGACATCAACAAAAAGTAGCAGTGCGGGCCCAACAACAACACTTACAACAACAACAAACGCTACTTGGGTCGTAAATCAATTGTCAAAGGCACACAAATTTGAAAAAAAAAAAATGTGCACTGTGCGAAGTGATACATGTACATAAAATTATGAAAATTATTTTCAAGCGCATTGTTCACTTAATTGTGTATGCACTTATTCATTAAGAAGCGGAAATCCGTTTCTTTCTTGCAAGTGTACGAACATTTTTTTATGACGTTGCTTGTGCGACGCGAAGGCGTCACTGCGTATTTGTTTTGTTTTTGTATTCTCGCTCGCGATCAAACTCTCAGCTTGTGCGACAATCAGGCGACAGTAGTGGAATGGGTACTTGTTGTAATTGTAATTTGTTTTTTAAAATGGGTAAAAAGTGCTCCAAATCGTATGAGAGGTACTTGAAGGAGTTGTCCAAATAAAAATTCCCTTCTTAGTGCTCACCTCCTACCTGCATGGAAAAGTGTGTGAAAATTTCAGCCTTCTAGCTCTTTTCGTTTAGGCTGTGGCTCTTCCATTCTCATCAGGACAAACTCTTTTATATATATAGAAGATTACCCTGCAGTAAAATATTGTGCAGAGTGCAGCACACTAAACCCCAATTGCAAACGAGACGCTGGCTTTTCGAGTCTAATTTAAACAACGAGCTCTTCACACCTTCAGTATCCTCTATTTCCCTAATAACTTGCTTTGCTAAAGCATCGCATAGCATATCTTTAACTCTTTTAAATGGCATTTTTTATAAATCCAATATATTATAAGCAATATAAGCGCGGTAAACAGTAACAGTGACAAGAATTTAAGTAAAAGAAATGTAAACAAACAACAGCTGACTGCACAAATATGAAACGCATTGACACCCGAAATGCCGTTCACGAGCTAAGCGTTTCAAGCTTGAAACATGAAACGATGAAACGGAGCTGTTGAACACCCTAAATGTATATTTTAGAAGAATCTCACAATTTAGAACCGTCCATAAATAAAGACTGGACCTTTTAATACATTGGAAGTTTCTGGAAGTTTTTGATGTGTTAACATCTAAACGCGCGGTAGCGTAACTATTGAAAGTCACACAATATCAGAGAAAAGTGGTGGTAAAAGACGAAGTCTCGCTCGTGAATTAACGAACGCCGTGGTTGTTGCTTTGCATTCTCTTTGTTTGTGCTTAGTTGCAGAGATGCAGCCGACTGAGACGGTCGAGTCACGCGGTTCTGCTGTTTATGTTATGCCCACAAACCACCATAAAAGAAAATACTATTTCGTACAAGCTTATTTATTTGTACATACATTTAGTTATAATAGAGAATAATGGGTTGGCAATAATTAAATTTAGCTATAATAAAAAGTGTGAGTTTGTGTGCATTCACAAAAGAAGCAAAACAGAAATGCACTAGACGAATGATGAATGTTGGGTTCCCTAATAAAATATAAGTGCTACTGTGGATATGTAGTTATAGAATATATTTGCAATAATTGCATGTTTTGATTATTTTGATTAGCTAAGGTTGGCGTAAGCACACAATTGAGAAATAACTAAAAACAGTTAAATAACATATCATCTTCCAACATTATAAGAGTATCCAACATTTATCATTCGTCTAGTGCAATTCTGTATTGCTTCGTTTGTAAATACACACACACTTACAGACTAACATAGCGGACTTCTTTAATAAGAGAATGAACTGACGAATGATGTACCCAAATTCAAAATGTAAACCCAAATGCAATAAAATATTATTTCTGTTCAAGAAAACGTGCTCATAGCAATTATACAGTTACAAACACACCAATAAACAGGTGTTAACACATCTCCCGTGAGTTCGAACACTCATTGATTTTTTTTTAACTACAAGGCTGTTGCTCTGCGGCTTTTGCTTAGTAAGAACAAAAACGGGGATCACTTTGTTCTCCGTGATGTGTGCAATGCGGCTAAATTCATGTTAAGTTTGATAATCTTCCAATAATATGTTTAAGGTGAAAAGTGAGCATTCGGTTGAAAATTTAAAAAACAAAATGTCCAACAAACGTAAAAAAAATACCATACCGTTGGCAACTTTGGTTAAAGTGCTTTGTAATGGGTGTTTTGTAGTGTAATAAAGAATAATTCACTGGCACGTCTGTGCCGTTTGACTATGTTTTTATGAATGTCTTTATTGAAATACTTTTGTTTCTTATTCTATGTTTAACATTGATAAAGCTTATGCTGTTATAGTTTAACAGCTACAAAGAGAGGGAGAGCGAGTGAACATATATATGCGGAGAGTGGCTTAAGTGCAAGCGCAGCGTTTCCCGTAGGGCAACGGTCTCACGCTTGAGTGGCCTTCTAAAGAGGCTTCATATTACTTACACGCGCAGACCATATGTATGTACATATGTGCTTTGGTATGCGCATTAATATATATGTTTATGCTGAGCGTGTTTAGGTTTATTTATACTTGCAACAAAGTGTTACAAGTTGTATTTAAAATATGTTTTGAAATTACATATATGAATGCACTACACCTCCCTTTTTAAAAAAATAACGTAATATTACAAATATGTAGTTATTTATGTAATTTATTGAACAATATAAAAGATAAAAATACCAAAAGTATTAAAATTTATTATTATCTTTTTATTTAAATTTTTTTTCATTTATTGTTTTTTATTTTTTTTCTTTTTCGGTTGATCAGACCGTTTATTATTATTATTATTTTTGAATTTTGAATAATTTTAAGTTCGATATTAGAGTAGCTTTAAACCTATTATGCATTAAAAATTTTTAATCTATCCCTGTCTAACTGTTTGTTTTTTTTTTTTTTTTATTATTATATTATCCTGTTCTATTATGTTCACTACTGTGTAAGGTCCTATATATTTACTTTCTAACTTATGACCTGTTTCATTTTTTAAAAGTACTTTATCTCCTATGTTCAAATTAAAATCTATTGTTTTCCTATCATAATATTCTTTATTTTTAAATTTATGTTTTTCTAACATAATTCTTGCTCTTTTATAAGCCTGTTCTAATCTAAACTTACTTTTTTTAGCGTAATCGTCTACATTATGCAGTGGGTTAATGTTATTTATTTTATTAAAATGTTGGGGCAAATTACTTTGCTTTCCAAAAACTAATTCGATATGGACAATAATTATGTGCCATAGAAGGGGTCGTGTTGAAACAGTATACGAAATATTGAAGCCATACATCCCAATCGGTTTTATCGACTGAGATGTAAGAGCGAATATATGCGTTAAAAGTTCTATGACTTCTTTCAACTGTTCCAACGGTCTGGTGGTGGTGTGCTGTGGACGTTATGTTGTCTATTTTTAAATATTTGCACATGTCATTTATAATGGTATTTTTATATTCGGTGCCCATGTCCGTAATAAACGTTTTCATGGGGCCAAATTTTAAAATGAATTGCTCAAATATTGCTTTTGCAACAGTGTTGGCATTCTTGTTTGGTATTGGAATGGCAACGAGATATTTAGTTAAATCACAAATAAGTGTAACTGCATATTCGTTACCATTCTCGGATCTGGGTAATGGACCTATAGTGTCAACAATTACTCGATCAAAGGCACACATTGGTGTGTCTGTTATTGTCAAAGGAGTTTTAGTATGAACTAATGTTTTTGACATCTGGCATTTGGGACATCTACGTATGTACTCTTTTATCTGACAAGTCATATTTTTCCAATAGTAGTGTCTTTTTACTTTGGCCAAAGCTTTTGTTATGCCAGTTTGTCCTCCTTGTGTGGGACTATCATGAAATGTAGACATTATTGCTTATTTTTCTATATCTTTTGATATAATGGTCACCGGCTTGAGTAGCGCTACTCTTAATAAAATCAATTCATTATTGCCCATGTTTTTGAAATTATCTATAGATACTTGTTCAAAGATTTTTTCATGCGGTGCCAATTTTAGTTCGCGTATATCATGCATACCGGCTTCCTTTTCGAGCCTTTGGAAAAACTGACCTAAGTCAATAACTCCATTAGTATACAGATCGTTAACATTTATTCTTGCAATGACTTTATTTCCGTGTTTAAAATAACACAACTTTTCTTTCATATGCAAGGCCACTACTTTTCGTACGTCGTCATTCGTGATGACTTCATATACGTTGGGCTTAGAAGCTTTTTCAAGATTTTGCCTAAGCAAAAGTTCTTGTTTATTTCCTGCGCAGGAATTATTTTGTCTACTGGTTTGCCTGGTAGTGACTTTCAGGACTTCATTTTGAATGTCTTTTAATTCGGATATGGTTATCCGGGATAGGGCATCTGCCACGAAATTATCTTTACCCTTTAGATACTCGACTGTGAAGTCGTACTCTTCCAATTCAAGCCGCATACGCGTTAATTTGGAACTAGGGTTGATCATAGAAAATAAATATGTTAAAGGCCTGTGGTCGGTTTTCACTGTGAAGTGTTTTCCATAAATATGTGGTCTAAAATGTACTATAGCCCAATGAATTGCTGCTAATTCTTGTTCCGTTGTACTCTTATTACTTTCACCCTTTGTAAATGAACGTGATGCGTATGCAATTGGAAGTTGGAGTCCATTGTAGTTTTGAGTTAAAACTGCTCCACACGCATGCTTACTTGCATCCGTTATTATGCAAAATTCTTTGCTGAAGTCTGGGTATTGTAATAGTGTAGGCTGCATTAGCTTATCTTTTAGGTATAGGAACGCATTTTGGCATTCAACTGTCCATTCAAAAGGAACATATTTTTTACATAATCTTGTTATGTGCCGATAATAGTCGGCGAAGTTATTTATGAAACGTCTATAATAATTGCAAAATGCAACAAAACGTCTCGCGCTGTCCGCATCGTATGGGACTGGGTAGTTTTTAATGACGTCGTACTTTTTGTCGTCGGGCAAGATTCCTTTATCTGTGCATTTGTGACCGAGGAAGGTTACTTCATGCATAAAAAATGAGCATTTTTGTGGATGTAACTTAAGGTTGTATTTCCTACATTTGTCAAAAACATCTGTTAAGTTTTTGAGCATATGTTTTTCGGAACAACCAATAACTATTAAGTCATCCATATAAAGGAATGCTTGGGAAGATTCAAGGCCAGAGAATGCAATAGTCATCATTCTCTGAAATGAATTTGGCGCTATTTTTAAACCAAATGGTAATCGCGTGAAGCGATATGAGCCATTGCTCGTTGAAAATGAAGTTATATCCCTTGACCTTTCTTCAAGTTCGATTTGATGAAAACCTGACATTAAGTCAAGGCATGAAAAGTATTTTGCTCTGCCTAGTTGATCTAATATGTCATCAATTCTAGGCAGTGGGAATTTGTCGGACAGTAATTTTTTATTTATTTGACGATAGTCAATTACTAATCGCCATTTTTTATTTTCTGAGCCTGGAAGGGCTTTCTTTGGAACTAATAAAAGTGGGCTATTGTATTCTGACACAGATGGTTCGACTATTTTGTCGTTGATCAACTTTCCAACTTGTTTTTGGATTTCAGCTGTTTGGCTGTGCGGGCTTCGTTAGTTTTTAATATACACTGGTTCATTGTCTATTAGTCTCAAGTTTTGTTTATAGAAATTATTTGTTGTGATCGATTCGGTTTCGAGACCGAATAAGTCACTATACTCGGATTTGTTTGAACTACATCGTAGTTCGAAAGTGATTCGTGTTGCAAATTATTAATTGTAACTAATTGATCTGAATTAGTTGTATTTAGTAAACGGACAAACGTATTTTGGGATGTTGCAATTGTGTTTGCAACATATACACCAGTCTGGATTTCCTGGTTTGGAATAAATATGCTATCTTCTTTTGAAGTTAGCGTAATTTTTCGGACAATTTGAGATCTTGCTGGTAGAAGTATTGAGTTTCTACCAGAATCATATGTTATGGGAACATGAATTGGACATTGTAGATTATTGGGTCTAATTATAAACCAATCTTCTGATGGTTTGAAGTCAAGTTGTCAATTGTATTTTTTAATAAAATCAATGCCTAGTATTCCATCACATGGTATAGCGAAATCTAAATCAACTATATGAAAGTTGTGTGGAATTATATATTTACCTGTCTGTATCTCAATTGATGCTAGTCCTTTGGATTTTAAAATTTCTTTACTAATGCCTTGGATATTTATAACATTATTAGGCTGGATGTCGTGAAAGACATCAGAAGTTTCTTTAATTATTGAAATGTCTGCACCTGTATCTATTAAGAAGATAAGTTTTTTACCTGTTGACACATGGTCAAATGAAACAAATATATTGAGACTAAAATTTATTGTGTGAACTCTGGTGTTTATTGTTGGGTATCTAAAGGAGTTTGGGAGTTTCCCGAGGCTTCTTGGGCTACTCTGACATTATTTGTGTTGTGGCCTCTATTTGAGTTGCCACGGCTACGGCCTCTAGAGGTTCCTCTATTTTGGCCTCGCCCCTTGTAATAATTTCGGTTACCGTTTTGATGGTAATTACCTCTTCCCCGGTAGTTACCTCTATTATATCCAGGGTTTGATTGTTGCTGATAGTACAGAACAGTGTTGTTCTGTCCTGTAGCCTCAGTGCAACTATTTACAAACTTGGAAATGGCATCGTTCATATTATTGAACGTGCCTGCCTGCATGATAAGTTTTACCTTATCTATTGTGCAGTTCTTTGTCATTGCCTTTACAGCTTGTGTAGTGCTGTATTTGTTAGCTAAATCCATAGACAAACCGTCGTTCGCTCATTCGCTTTGCATCGCAACGGACGTGTTTTTTTTATGCGCCTCGCTTTTTTACTATTGTGCGTTTTATTTCTGCTATTAATTTCGCGTCTTTGTGTAAACTAATAGTTTTGTGACTTTGTGTTTTGTCGGTTTGCCTAAACCCAAAGTGGACAGTAAATTAACAATTTAATTTGCATTTGTTTTAAAGTAATTCCAAACACAACAACAAATTGCAGTCCAGCATACTGAAAAATTTACTCAACTTGCTGCCGCCTGCGTTTGTTTTGTTTTTGTGTTTTTACGCTCACTCTCTCTCTCTCTTTTTTTTCAAGCGCTTCGCTCCCGGTGCATTAAACCGTTTCTTGATCGTTTACTCTAACGCGCTCTTTTGTGTTGGTGTTGGTCGTGGTCAAACTTTTTTCCGTTGCTTGTTGCTTTCGGTGGTCGAGCTCGCGCCGTTTTTGTTTGTGAAGCTGTGAAGTAAGTTTTGTTTGTAGCTTTACTATTTGCACATTAGGGTGGACCTGTATTTTAATCATAACAATTTTCTGCAGCGATATTTTTTTATTTTTTATTTGTATTTTTCTTTTCTTTTAATAAATTAAATAAAAATGTCTGTCTGCTGCTATGCGAATTGTCAAGTCCGCGCAAACTCTAAAATGGGTTTTGTCTGCTGCTGGATGTGCACAAATGTTGCTCATGAGCAATGTGCTGGCATTAATGGCCGTGTCTCAGACCTCATGAAGGTTACTAATTTAGAGTGGCCGTGTTGGTCATGTTTGGAGAAAAAAAAGACATTGCAAGCTTTATAGAAACTCAACTTGGCTTAGAGGGCGTTTTCTGCCAGTTGAATAAACTGTGTGAAAAATTCTCATCGGTTCAAAAAAATCTCGTAATGGATTCTCCAAAGCGTAAAAAGGCCAACGTTGGGCAGTTATCGGGCTCTGTGATGTCCGAAAATACTCCAAACGCTCCGATACCACAGTGTAAAGTAAATAAAGTAAATAAAAATCTTCATGTCCCTCCTACTAAAATTATCGAGAACTTAGATGATATACCAATAACTCCCATGGATATTGTGTTATCTGATCCCGATCCTTCGGTTCCTTTGGTGGTTAGTAGTGTTGATGTTAATCAACAAAAAAACTCTATCAAACTTAAAGAGCCAAATATTCAATTATCCGAGACTGAGTCTTCCAAACCAGCCTCAGTGGAGGATATAATTAAAAAATTTATTGCTGTTCCACCTAAAAAACAAATATTTGTTTCAAGGCTTCCCCCTGATTTAACATCAGATGATGTCAAGGTCTATATCAAGGCCAAATCGAATGCCAATTTCACGGTGGAGAAATTCAAATTTGCTTATGATCGGAACATTTCGTCTTTTAAAATCAGTGTTTCGAATCAAGATTTTTGCACTATATGCTGCAAAGAATTTTGGCCAGAACACATAATTGTGAAAGAGTATACTGCAAGGAAGAATAAAAATCGGCCCCGATTGTATCTACCCTTCCGGTGGTTGGTTCTAAGGAAACTCTCCCAATTACTGATAGTTCAAAAATCTAACATCCTCCTTCTTACTTGGCTATCAGAATGTAAGAGGTCTTTGTAGTAAACTCACTAGTTTATACCTTAATAGTCTTTCTTTCGCTTTCCATGTCATTGCCTTTACTGAAACGTGGTTAAGGCAAGACATTCTCAACTCCCAAATTCTATGTAGTACATATTCTATTTACAGAAAGGACCGTACTCTTCGGCGTGGTGGTGGAGTGCTTATTGCTGTGAATGTAGACTTTCCTTCTGAAACAGTCGTATTAGATAGTTCTTTTGATATAGAGTTTATTGCTGTAAAGCTAAATATTTACGGTATTAACATTTTTATCACTTGTTCGTATATACCTCCTTCCTCTGATCTCTCTATCTATGAGACACATCTATCTGCTATCCATTCTGTCTCTGCCTTGCTTTCTGATCGCGATTTTCTTGTAGTTCTTGGTGATTTCAACATTGCTGAAGCTACTTGGATTTCTTCTCCTGACTCTGGTGCCCTGACTCCCGCGGCCCCGAATTTATTTTTAATCGACCTACTTGGGATGTCATTGAGTCAAATTAATGCTATCCCAAATTCTCTTAATAAAATGCTTGATCTAATTTTTGTTTTGGATTCATCATCTTCATCCGTTTCCCGTTCCCAGCCTATATCTTATCCCGAAGACTTATACCATCCTACGTTGGAGCTGTTGATTAATTTACCTTCCCGGACGCGTTGCAATATCAAGATGCCTTTGAGTCGAGTTCGTCAATTTCGGAAAACTGATTTTGAGGGACTCGCTCTGCTTTTATCCCAAACTGACTGGTTTCCCCTCTACGAGTCTGACGACTTGGACGTGGCAATCAGTATTTTTTATAATACCTTACATTCTTTATTTGATTTATGTGTCCCGGTTGGTAAGCTAAACAGGTCTAACAAACCTGTGTGGTTTACCCGAGAGTTGACAATTCTCAAAAATCGAAAATCTAAACTCTACAAGAGATTTAGAATAAACGGCTCATCGGTAGCCTATTCTGCATGCTTGATTGCTCGTGCCAGTTTTGATATCTTAAATAACCAATGTTATAAGAATTACCTCACTCGGTGTAGATTACAGTTTCAGCAGGATCCAAAGCGGTTTTTTGATTTTGTTAATGCGAAGCGTAGGTCATCGACACTCCCAACGGAAGTATTCTTTGAGGAAACGAAGGCCAATTCTGATCAGGTGATTGCAAATATATTTGCCCAATATTTTCAAACGACTTATAGCTCATTTCAATCTCAAGTCGGTTTGCCTTACCCTTATTACC
Organism: Scaptomyza montana; assembly: GCA_018904305.1. NCBI lineage: Eukaryota > Metazoa > Arthropoda > Insecta > Diptera > Drosophilidae > Scaptomyza > Scaptomyza montana. The sequence continues at coordinate 1,057,203 of JAEIGR010000023.1, forward strand.
CTTATTAATGGCTCGAATCGCATCTTTGGACTGAAAATCACTGAAAACTCACTTTTAAATAATCTACATGTTTTTAAACCTATTTTTTCCCCAGGACCTGACGGAGTGCCAAGCTGCGTGCTTAGACACTGTGCTCATGGTCTTTTAAAGCCGTTGCTTAAAATGTTTAACTTGTCCCTGGAGTTAGGCTCCTTTTCAAAAATTTTGAAAGGGTCATTTATTATTTCTCTCCATAAAAAAGGAAACAAATCTAATGTTCAAAATTATATGGGTATCTCCAAGTTGTCTGCTATTCCTAAGATTTTTGAAAAATTAATAACCTCCCATCTTCAACACCTTTGCAAATCTATTATTTCACCGTGCCAGCACGGATTTATGAAACAAAGATCTACTACCACTAACTTGTTAGAATTTACTTCATTTGTTATCAAGGGTTTTCAGGACAAATAGCAGACTGATGTTATTTATACTGATTTTAGTAAGGCTTTCGACTCTGTAGATCATCGTCTTCTTATACATAAACTAGAACTCTTGGGCTTTTCAAATATTCTAGTTCTTTGGATTAAAGACTACCTAACTCTTAGAACTCAGAGGGTTTTATTTAAAGAGTCCGTTTCAAAGACGGTTCAGGTCACTTCAGGCGTTCCACAGGGTAGTCATCTTGGTCCTTTGTTATTTATTTTGTTTATAAACGATCTTCCATCAGTTATAAAGTTCTCTCGGGTTTTGATGTACGCTGATGATGTAAAACTATGCACGTCGGCTGCAACTCCCCTTGCTGCTCAACAGCTTCAAAGAGATTTAGACAACTTTCAAATGTGGTGTAAAGTAATTTTTTTAAATCTTAATTGCAGTAAATGTAAAGTAATGTCATTTTTTAGATATATGCCCTTTTTTTTTTGATTCTTCTGAATTAATTAACCAAATTAACTTTGCTGTTCCTATTAGAAATACTAGAAATTTTGTACCTATATCTCTTCAAACTTGTAATTCTAATTATGCTCTTCATAACCCTTTTCGTATTCTGTGTTCTATTTATAACGATCTTTCCCACTTAATACACAGTGCCACTCCTACTTGCTCTATTAAAAAGTTAGTTTTGTGTCATTTGTCTACATGTTCGCGATCATCGTAACCGCACGATAAGCGGAGCGCCCTTCGGTCGGATGGGCGGGAGGTGGGTCGCTTTGTGCGTGGGTCCGCACGTTAACAAGCCGGTGCTTGGTTTTGTTGGGCCACTTGACTGTACTGTTCGTTAGTACATCTACGTCCAATAATAATAATTAGGATATTCAGTAGCTATGCTATGTGCGTAAAGTGTTATATATAATACAGTGTAGCTAGTGAGTGCACTTTTTACGTTTCTTTTGTCGTATTTGTGCTAAGTCAGCTGTTTGCCAGTTCGATGACATTACAATCGAAAGTTAAATTGAATTGAGCAATTGATAAGCTGAAAAGTTGTTGTTTTCATAAATAATAATTGAAAAACTTTCTTTATTATTCAGAAAATAAATGTTTTTTTATTTATATCAACACTTAAGCATTCTTATATTTTACTTCTAGCTCTAATTTTTGCATTGTATCCTCTTTTCCCAGCTGCAAATTTTTGAATTGAAAATCATTTCGTATTTTTTCTTCCTTTCCACTGTTAAAAACATCAGTTTAGTCTTTTAAATTAATAAATCATAAAATTTACTTACTTTTACAACCAAAACTCGCCTAGTGTGACCTACTTTCACTAATTCAATAATCTCGAAAGCAGCTGTTTTTATAAATAGTCTGGCAACCACTCAATAACACATATAGTACAATAGTAGCAAACATACCCAGGGGCATGTTTGCTGTGTTAAAAATGCTTCTGTGTGTTTGTTGTAAAGCTTTCATATAACACTTTAGCACTTTACGCACATAGCATAGCTACTGAATACCCTAATTGTAAGCTCCTTCAAGTGCTTTAGTCAATTTTTCCACATCTTGAGTGTATTGACCGGCTGTTTTTCCCTTTTGCTGAAGGTTAAGGAGTTTAGCAGATATGACTTCTACCGATTCTCCCTTAACCGAGCTTGACAGCTTTGAGATGATAGCATTGATACTCTGCTCGTCACTTATTAAGTTTCTAGCATAGCTTTTCAGTTTTGTTTTTATTAGGCTCACCGCATTAATTTCGTGGGCGCCTTTCAACGATTCTATTAGGACTAATGCATCAAGGAAACTTCTTAAGTTTTGAGCTTGTCCATCGAATTCTGGCAATAGAGAAGAGGCTAGCCTCAAAAATTCAACTAAATTTTGTGCTATGATGGGTTTGTCTGAATCTGTATCTTTGTCTTCTGTTTGATCCATTAGCTGAGATTTGTCAAATGTGGCTATTTTATTTGCTTCATTTGGGAGAAATATGACAAGCGCATGCCTCTCCGAAATATATACAAGGTTTTCTCTTAATCGTTTTAAGATTTCTTGACCTTGCGTAATTTGAAGTGAATCAGCTTTGTGAGCGTTGGTAAGTATAATTTTTCTAACGTTGTTATAAGTGTTTACCAACAGCTCTAAATGTTTTGACTTCGTTTCATTTGAAATCTGTGCACTTTTGTTAAGGCAGATTTATTATTTATTATTTATTATTTAAGATTTATCAAATTCTGTATATCGTATTTACGTATATGATCCCAGTCCATTAAATTCGTTATATAAGAATTTTATTAAACTTTATATACGAGAATGTTAGTTACTTCACCCAGTATTGGGTTGAATGTTATTGAAGAAGTAACTCCAACATTTGGTAGGGATTTGAGCACTTGGAGTTTTTGTTTTTTAGTACAATTTATTAGTGGTGAAAATACACTATTGTACGTTGCTATGAATAAGTGTTCCAATTCGTAAACACTTATTGGGTGTTCGGAGAGCAAGAACAGAATTCTACTAGCAATTAATGGGTTTCTTTTTGTTATTTCTTTTAGTAAGGTTTTTGTATTCATTTTACTGTTATTTTATATATTTTCTTTGCATATTTATACTTGAGCTAAGTCGTTGGCCCTACTTTGATATCTCCTTTTCATGCTATTTCGGTGCAATTTATAAAGTTTAACTACTGAGTTTATTATCATTATTGCGGCTATTATTGCAACTAAAATAAGCATGTATTGCATATCTGGTGGATTAACGTCAACTTTATTAATAACGTTGGCGGTCGAATCCACCGATTTCACATCTACAATGCCCATTATGTTTCCTTGTGGAACTGTTTTAACTTTGAAAGTGTCTATTTTGTTTCTAACTGCTCTATTCCAACTTATGATCGTATACTTTTTTTTGTATTTTAAATAAAATTTGTATTTATTTTATTTTTTTTTTTAATGAATTTTCATTCATCTTTTTTTTATATTATTCGTATATTTCCCTATTTTGATCTTCACAGTGATCAACTGGCTATTTATACTCGATACCGAAGGTAAAGAGTATATTGAGTTTGTGCAATGTCCGTCATGGTGTCCGTCCGTCTGTCCGTCTGTCCGTCTGTATGTTCGCAACTTTTTTCCACACCCTTCAAGCTAGAGACTTGAAACTTTCCAATTCTCTTTATCTATGGGATAGTAAATTAAAGTGTCAAGATGGGGGTTCTACGATAACTGGGGGGCTGGCAAATCGATAAATTCGATAACTCAAAACCGATAAATCCACATATTTCGCACATCCTTACAGCTAGAACTACCAAATTTGGTAAGAAGATAGCTATTAGAAACCCCCAAAAAACTGCATCAAAAATTTTGGAGCCACGCCCCCCCTTTCCGCCCCCAACCCCCCCGCATTTTAAAGTCAAAAAAGCCCATATATCCCTCAGTTTTTGAGCTAGACCCACCAAATTTGGTGCCAAGATAGGTGATGATGACCCCCCAAAAACTGCATCAAAAGATTTGATGCCACGCCCACCGATACTGCCCTAGCCGCCCCCATCCACCCCAACGCTTCGTCAAAAACGGGAATGCGTGTATCTTCCAGAGTTATGGAGCTAGAACCTCCAAATTTGGTAGGAAGATAGCTGGTAACGACCCCCCAAAAACTGCATCAAAGTTTTGGAGCCACGCCCACCCATTCCGCCCCCAGGCCCCCAGCATTTTGAAATCACAAATGGCTGTATCTCCCTCAGTTTTAGAGCTAGAGCCACCAAATTTGGTGCCAAGATAGGTGATGATGACCCCCCAAAAACTGCATCAAAAGATTTGATGCCACGCCCACCAATACCGCCCTAGCCACCCCCATGTGGCCCAACGCTTCGTCAAAAACGGGAATGCGTGTATCTTCCAGAATTGTGGAGCTAGAGCCACCAAATTTGGTAGGAAGATAGCTGGCAACGACCCCCAAAAATCTGCATCAAAGTTTTGGAGCCACGCCCACCCATTTCGCCCCCCTTTCCCCACTTTTTACAAACTTTTAGCTAGAGTCACCAAATTTGGTATGAATATAGCAACTGACATTCCACAAAGATCTGCATCACAAATTGAGATGCCACGCCCACCCATACCGCCCCCAGCCCCCCTTTCCCCACATTTTACAAACTTTGAGCTAGAGTCACCAAATTTGGTATGAATATAACAATTGACATTCCACAAAGATCTGCATCAAAAATTTGGATGCCACGCCCACCCATACTGCCCCCAGCCCCCCTTTCCCCACTTTTTAAAAACTTTGAGCTAGGGTCACCAAATTTGGTATGAAGATAGCAATTGACATTCCACAAAGATCTGCATCAAAAATTTGGATGCCACGCCCAACCATACCGCCCCCAGCCTTCCTTTGCCCACCTTTTACAAACTATGAGCTAGAGTCACCAAATTTGTAAGGAAGATAGCTTGTGGCATCCCCATCTGCATCGGAAAATCTTTAAGGCAGCGTACACCCCTGCCGCATCCGTACCCCTCCGCAATCAGGCCTTTTTTTTACCGGTTTTAATACTGGTATCGAGTATGCCGCAGTCGGTTGCGTCCGACTGCAACGTTTCCACTTGTTTTTGTATGGCTTTACGGGCCATACGCTAATTGGGCAGATGTTATTCCGCTCAATTTTACAATTTTAATTTTTTTTAAAATTAAATTTTATGCATCGCAGTGCATTTAAAAAAAAATTGTATCGGTGGGCGCTCTTAGGGGCGCTGTCGGTTCACTACTCCGGGTCTAGCTTGTTGAGCTAGACAAGGCCGGTGCTGGCTGCACAGGTGTACTCACAATATGGTGAGTATAATGGTCCCTCGCAGTCATTCGGGCATGTCTTCCTTAAGGGTGGTATTGATTTCTCCTGGGGTGGTTGAGATTTGATTATTATTTTACTTATATTTGTTATTGCAGTGTAGGTGGTTGCGTTTGTTGGCTCTTGCTTTTTTCTATCTGCTAGTAACGATTTGACGTGATCGAGCTCTGCATGTAATTTCACAGATGTGCTCCAAGGCAAATTTCCATTTAGCAGTTTGATAAATTTTGCTTTTCGGGCTCTTAGGCGTTTAACTACGCCGCCTCTTTTGCCACGCATATCACTCTACTTACTGCGTTCAATTTTCGTTGTTCCGTGTTTCTTTTTTTTGTCGATGTATCCGCTGTTGAGCATGCATAATTTTCTTCTAGTGTTGTTAATGTTGAAGTTGCTCAGCAGATTCCATTGTTGATTGTTGTTAATGTTGAAGTTGATCAGCAGATTCTATTGTTGATTGTTGTTAATGTTGAAGTTGATCAGCAGATTCCATTGTTGATTGTTGTTAATGTTGAGGTTGATCAGCAGATTCCATTGTTGATTGTTGTTAATGTTGAAGTTGATCAGCAGATTCCATTGTTGATTGTTGTTAATGTTGAGGTTGATCAGCAGATTCCATCGATGCAGGACTCAGACCGAGTCACGGTCGCCATGTAATGGGTGTTTTGTAGTGTAATAAAGAATAATTCACTGGCACGTCTGTGCCGTTTGACTATGTTTTTATGAATGTCTTTATTGAAATACTTTTGTTTCTTATTCTATGTTTAACATTGATAAAGCTTATGCTGTTATAGTTTAACAGCTACAAAGAGAGGGAGAGCGAGTGTACATATATATGCGGAGAGTGGCTTAAGTGCAAGCGCAGCGTTTCCCGTAGGGCAACGGTCTCACGCTTGCGTGGCCTTCTAAAGAGGCTTCATATTACTTACACGCGCAGACCATATGTATGTATGTGCTTTGGTATGCGCATTAATATATATGTTTATGCTGAGCGTGTTTAGGTTTATTATACCCTTAACCCATAAAATGGGTAAATAAGGGTATAATAGTTTTGTGCAAAAGTATGTAACAGGCAGAAGGAAGCATCTCCGACCCTATAAAGTATATATATTCTTGATCAGCATCAATAGCCGAGTCGATTTAGCCATGTCCGTCTGTCCGTCCGTCTGTCCGTCTGTATGAACGCGTGGATCTTAGAAACTACAAGAGCTAGAGACTTCAGATTTGGGATATAAGTTCTCCTATACCATGAGCAGAACAAGTTTGCTTCAAATTATCGAATACTATTCTGGTTTCCGATATACACATGTGATCGATAACAAAAAATATCGAATTTGGAAAATGTAAAAATGAGGGTTGAAAGAATGGGTATTATTACGAAAGGGGAGGTTAGTGCACTGCGACCACCTGGGTCTATTGTGCCCTCATCCTAGTGTATGAGCTACAGCTCCCCGTACAGTGCAATCGATCGCAGAAACGCGATGATGTCGCCTGGACGGAGAGCCCTCATCTCCTCAGTGTTAAGTGTGACCCGCCCGAGCTGAGATAATCTCAGCCGACCTATGGCAGGGCATTCCTTTAGTAGGTGTTCTGGAGTTTCGTCCCCCTCCAGACAGAGTTTGCATGTGGCCTCGTTCCCTATGCGTAACCTATGTAAATGCCTACGCAATCTGCAGTGTCCTGTCAAGAAGCCTGTGACAATCCGAAGAGAAACCTTGCTCAGCTTCAGACAGTCCTCAGTCCTCGTCTTGTTATAGTTGCCTAAAAGGCTTTTACTCTGTCTCGCCCCCTGCGAACACAACCAGAAGTTCGCACTATCGGACCAAAGGTCAGAGCGGCTGCTCTGCTCGATGACCCCAGGGCCCAGCCCACAGAAGGGTTCCGGCCCGCAGAAAGGAGTGCTTGCCCCCTTTCTGGCCATTTGGTCCGCAACCTCATTACCCGGGATTCCCGCGTGCCCAGGGACCCAATAGATGGTGACTCTATTATTAGTCCCCAACCTGTTTAATGTTTCTATACATTGCCAAACCAGCCTGGAAGCTATTTTATAAGCACCTAGTGCTTTTATAGCTGCCTGACTGTCTATCGCGTGTATTTCCGCTTGGAAGATACTGGCGAACTTGCCAAGGGGTTCATGGTAATTGAGTCGAGGTCCGCAGACTCCGGCCCCGGCCCCCTCCTCTGTAAGCGAACCGTCTGTGTACCACCTAATGGCATGTGTTTTCACATTATAGGTAGTTGACAGGTTGGTCCATTCTGCCTTATTGCTAAGCTCTATGTTAAAGAGCTTACTGAAGCTAAATTGCGCCATCTGCGCATCCTGTGGGTATTCTAACAGTGAGCCTGTGGCTCCTGCAGCCGATCCGGTTGCTAATGCCCCCGTTATCCTCATATGACTTCTGCTTGCGTTGTGTTTTATGTATATATGCAGCGGTCGAAGCCCTAGTAGAACGTCTAGAGCCGTGGAGGGGCAGGTGCGCATTGCGCCCGAGATGCACGAGCATGCAAGCCTCTGGAGTTTACCCAGTTGCTTTCTCGCACCTTCCCGGTCCATGCGTTCAGCCCAGACCACTGCTCCGTAGCACACCATGGGCCTCACCATAGCAGTATACATCCACATCAGAATCTTAGGTGAAAGCCCCCAGTTTTTCCCCGCAAGAGTTCTGCAGCTCATCAGGGCCAAAGTGCCCTTCCGAACAGCATGCTCCACCTGCTGTTTCCAGAGGAGTCTTTTATCTAGTATAACCCCCAGATATTTGACCTCCGTGGACACTGGTATAATTGTACCTCCAATGACTATGGGTTTCATAGACTTAAGCTTGTACCGATTTGTGAAGGCGACAATCGTGGTCTTTGCTGGGTTGATGTTCAGCCCCACGTCCCTACACCAGTCCAGGCTTAGCCGAAGGCCCAGGGTGACTCTATCACATAATGTGCTCTCAAATTTCCCCTTGCAGATTATGGTTATGTCATCGGCATAGCCTAGACATCGAAAGCCATTATCCGTAAGCTTAGCTAAGAGATCATCTACCACCAGACTCCAAAGGAGAGGTGATAGGACACCTCCTTGAGGTTAGCCTCTGGTGGTTTGTGCTCTAATCGTCGAGTTACTGACGGTTACTTCTGCTATGCGAGAGTCCAGTAGTTTGCCTAACCAGGACGTGAGTCCTGATTCAACTCCTCTACTCTCAAGAGCTCTGACCACCACGTCATGCGCCGTGTTGTCCAAAGCACCTTCTATGTCCATAAAGGCGCAGAGTGCGACCTCTTTTGCTTTCACAGACTTCTGGAGAGTGTTCACTAGGTCAAGCAAAGCTGACTCCGTTGACATCCCTGCCCTATACGCATGCTGATGTGCATGTAGTGGCTTGGCCACTAGGTGCACAGATCTAATGTGATTGTCTACTATCTTTTCGAGGGTTTTTAGCAGGAATGAGGTAAGGCTGATTGGCCTGAAGGATTTGGGAAGAAATGGGTCTTTCTTTCCTGCCTTCGGGATGAAAATCACCCTCGCCGTCCTCCATTCCCTAGGTATGTACCCCAGGGCAATGCTCCCACGGAAAATTCTGATTAGAAATACTAAGAGAGGGTCTATACCCTTCTGTAAGAGGATGGGCAGGATGCCATCCACCCCCGGGGCCTTATAGGGACTGAGTGCTCCGATGGCCCACCTGATCTTATGCTCAGTTACAATTTCTGCAGCTAATCTCCACTCGGGTCTCCTCCCAGAGGTCTGTACGTAGCTGCTATCACTATCTGAAATGGTCCTACAAAGCGGGAAATGAGTTTGTAAGAGAAGTTCAGCCTTCTCTACCTCATTGTCCGTGAAAGTCCCATCCTGTCTCTTAAGGCAAAGTTCCGAGAGCACTTTCCCTTTTGAGATGGCTTTGAACACCCTTGCAGCGGGCGTGGCCTGCTCTAGAGTGGAACAAAACTTCCTGAAATGATCCCGTTTGCTATTGCGTATCTCCTTGTTATACTCAGTAAGCTTCCTGGTATAACAATCCCACTTGTCATTATTCTTTTTAGCTGCGTTAAACAGTTTCCTAACCTCCACTCGAAGTAGTCCTAGCTTCTTAGTCCACCATGGATTATCCCTGCTGGATTTAATGCTCTTAATAGGACAGCTTGAATGATAAGCATCCAAGATAGTCTTTCCCACGTCTATAGATAGCTGCTCAATCTCTTCCTGTGAGGAAACTCTTTTACTGTAGTTTAGTCTGCTCAGATTTAACCCCAGACAGGACCGATATTGTTGCCAATCAGTCTGTCGAGGATTTCTGATGTCCTTACTAAAACTTAGGTTGCTACAGATGTCGAATAGGATAATCCTATGGTCCGACAATGATGGTTCATTAGAGACTCTCCAGTTGCGAACCAACCTGGAGCCTCCTTCATTGCCAAAGGTGATATCTAACACCTCGGCCCTGCTTTTGGTTACAAACGTAGGTTCTGCCCCCACGTTGAAAACAGTGAGATCCTTAACTAGTAGAAAATCAAGTAAACACTCACCTCTGCTGTTTGTATCTGTGCTGCCCCACGTGATGCTATGTGCGTTGGCATCGCACCCCAGCAGCAATGGCAGCTTCTTGCTGCTGCAGTAGTCCACTAGAGCCTGAACCTCTAATGGAGGAGCCTCCGCCTCATCTCCCGGGAAGTACGCCGACGCCACCACGATACTTCCACGCTCTCCAGTGATCAGCACTGCTACTAAATCTTTGGTGAGAAAGTTAGAAAGACATAGAAAGTTAGTATTCTTCCGTACCAAGATACAAGCTCTTGGCAATGCCTCTCTTACATCCGCAATTACTCTTGCACTTACGTGGTTAAGGCCGCAGATCCTGCCTCTGACGACCCATGGCTCCTGGATGAGCACCAGCCCCAGGTCCAACCTGGTGACCAACCTGCCGATGACAGCCGAAGCTGCCCTCGCATGATGCAGGTTAATCTGTGCAACGCTGGTGGTCTCCATCCCTAGAGCTCTTCTTCACCCTCCGAGAGCGTCAGATATGCCTCTGACTGCGCCCCGGTGGGTGTCCGCTCATCATCGGATGGCCCATCCTCACTGGTGATGTCACCATCTCCGCGGACGTTGAGTCCAGACAGGTCCAGACCCTGGAGGGACACCGAGTCTAGCTCGGCCTCCACTACCGCCATCGCCTCTGCTTCCGCTGCTCCATCTGGCGGGCATTCATGCGTCGCTTCGGCTGAGGCTGCTGAAGTGCCAGGCACATCGTCAGCTTTCGCCTCCGCATCAGCCGCCGCCGCTTCCTCCTTCTTCCCATGGATCTTGCATTTGAGCTGCCCAAAGCGGAAGCTCAACAGCATGCCCCGGTTCTTAAGGAGAGCAAGTGCGTCATCCTCCACGCCTAGCGTCAGGATCTTGCCTCCCTCAGCCTCCTTCCACCTGAGCAGCTTCCAGGTATCCGTGCTGAGCCCTCTGTTCTGCTCCGTGAGCAACCCAAAGGACTTTGCCACCGGCTCGCCAGCCGTCCGTGGCAAAAAGACGGTCACGATGTTGGGCATCGGAATCTCGTCCTTTGGGCAGGTGCAGAGCTGCACGCCCACCGCAGAGCTGATGCTAGGGACTTTAAGTACTAGCCACTTCTTGGTCTCATCATCCATACAATCCACCAGTACCAGGCCTGTGCGGAAGTGGATGCCGTTGAAATTTAGGCTTACGGTCCAGCCCTTCCTCATCTCCTCGACGAGGGCCAGTTCCACCGCCGTCAGCTCCTCTTTGGACAGAAGCCTCTTCGGGTACTCGCTACCCATTATAGCCAAGATTGTGCCCTTGGCTACGCTGGCGTACGAGGCTGCCTTCGGATGCTTCGTGTCCCTCGAGGTTCCAGAGCCCTCAGGAGCCGCGTTGCCCTTGCGCTTTGGTTTCTTATTTTTATTGGCGTCATTGGGGGTCCAGCAGGCAATGTTTGTTGCCATTGCCGCTTCTTCCCCACGCCAGCTTCCTCTCCCTTCCTCTCGCCTGGAGACACGGTCGGGGCCCGGTGCTCCAGCGCTCTCATGCGCGCCTCCTCCGGCTTCAAGCCACGACCCAGGTACCGAAGATACCATTTGCGGCCGGCTCCGCTTAGGCCATGCCTTAGCGGGTCACCAGCCCCACCGGGTTGACCTGGTGCCGGGATGGGCGGCATCTGCTTCCTCTTCTGCGGACCAGAAGAGGGTGTTGCAGTGTCTTTCCCGCCGACATTGCTTGTCTGCGGGACAGCCACTGGGGCAGTGCCGGGCACTGCACTCCAACCCCCTACGTTCGTCCGTTTGGTGTCCTCACTGTCCACCACTCGCGGCTTGAAAGCCTCTGTACTTCTGGAGGTGCTTTGCTTCGGGGACGAGCCCTTTGGCTTGGCAACACTCCTCGAGTGGGGGGCCTGGCCCCCGCGCGGTGTCAGCTTGCCACCCAAGTCCAGAGCCGCCTCTTCCATCCGCTCTGCTAGCTGTGTAGCGGTTAAGCCCCGCATATCATTAAAAATGTTTCTATTGTCCATAAATTAGGTCCCACGAGTATAGGGGAAAGTAGTACCGGCGTGTCATAGCCCCCATTAACACGCCGGGGCCAGGTATACTCACCGAGGCGGCCAGGTATCGGTGAGGCTCCGTTCTATTACAGTCGGTATCCCCTGACTGCAAACCAACCAATGGGCACGGACCACGTAACACCCTGGCTTAGGGGAGTGAAGAGGCACCCTTGCCTAAGGACGTCACCACTGCCCGTGTGAGATGTGAGGGATAGGAAATGGGTAGGATCTTGTTTAGGAATTGGGTGTGTGTGAGACTATGTTTTAAAGACGGTCAGACAAGCGCCTTGTCGGTCCCACTAACGGTGTGGTACCCGCTGTTGTCCGGGACTGCTTATTACGACGCTATCCGCAACCTGCGACCCGTCCGGTGGCTTCAGCTAGCCCACCTCAGAACCATCTCACAAAGTTCGTTGGTACCAGCGAAAGAATGGGTAACAATAGATCTTTTCTGAAAATTTCGTCCAAATCGGTTAAGAAACACCGGAGATATCGAGCTTATGGAGTATACCAAAGTCTTATATAAATTTAATTTATTTTTTGCAACTGGGTTAAGGGTATCTACTAGTCGGGCTCTCCCGACTAGAGCCTTCTTACTTGTTTATACTTGCAACAAAGTGTTACAAGTTGTATTTAAAATATGTTTTGAAATTACATATATGAATACACTACAGCTTAAAAGTGCATGGAAATCGTTTAGCTCAAGATTTTAATGTGTGAAAATCATCCGCTAGAAACATAAAAAAAAAATAAATAAATACATAATAAAGGATCAGCAAGCAACAAAAATTCTTCATGTGATGGTGATAAATATATGATATTTTGAAGTAACGTTTTTGAGGTCGATCCGTTTTTACACAGTCTTCGTGCAACAGTGGAGAAAATTGAGTTAGTTGCAAAATAAATACAGCTGCGAAAATGAAAAAGCATCACTTAGCAACTTTTTTTACAGTCCAAAAAACAAACATCAAGTTTTGCAATTTCTTCAAGTGAGTATGTTTTTAATAATGCTTAGAGTTTTCCCTAAACTTAGAGTATAAGCACTGAGCAGAAAATAATGTAGAGAGGTCACGCCGTGCAGTGAATCTCATCGTTCTGCACCCGTGTTATTGGATCCAGAGCGGCTTGCAGAACTCTCTCATTGCCTAACTTTGCAGAAAAAGTATACCGCGCATAACTGCAAGTCATTCTGTTGCTTGCTTTGCTTCCAAATTGTGAGCAGCAGAACAGACTCGAGTCTCTGGATCCGACGTTTTTTGTATGTATGCGTTCGTAGGTGAGCGAGCACGTAGTCATGACTACAGAATTGCACTAGACCAGTGATGGGCAGACGTCGACGTCCAAAATATTTCTAACTCACACGAGGCAGCGCGCTTCGCGAAGCCAGCGCGCTGCCTCGTGTGAGTTGGGTTTTTCGCTGCCGACTGCACGAAATCACACGTACGCTATAAGCATTGGAAGCTATTTTTAGAACACGATTGTTCGTTCGTCGTCGGTTGTCGTGCCGAAGCGTGCATTAGATTTAACATTGTACTTTTAGTTGAAGGCGAACTATTGACAAGCAAGCACCACGCAGCGCATTAGCATAAAACAAATTTTTTACAGTTCGCTCCAAAATGTTTATGCCCGAATGGGAGAATGAATTTTTCTTTATAGAAAATGAGGATGGCAAAGCGCAATGCTAGATTTGCAATAACATTGTTGTCGCAATGTTAAATATTTTTCAAATGGCATTATTTATTAATAAATAATAAGCACAATGAGTGAACGTTAACTTGCAGCGTGCACTGTATTGATTACACTTCGTTTTTTTCACAGCAGCGCACGCAAATTGTGCTTGTGTGCGTGTGAAAACTGTGACAATATTTGTGTGTGCCCACCACTGCACTAGACCGTTTGGCGCGCATCAACTAACTGCTTAGTAATTTGGATTTCGAAATTGTATTATTAATATAATATAAGTGCTATTGTGGATATGTAGTAAAATATAAATATTTGTTAATTTATAGCAGAGCTCGCAAATAACAGTTGACCGTTTCGTGCAGTCACCAAAAAACTGTTTTTTGCGGACCACTTGCGCAAAAAGTCAGACAAGAGCGTTCACCAGTGTCTCTTGAACGAACGGTCTGTGCTCAACCAAAAACCAATTTCGTGTTTCTCTTTTGCTCTGCTCATTCACTGACCGTTTTGCAACGAGCGAAGAAAATAAAAGTCTTTTGCATCTGTATGAGTGTATATGCGAATGATCAGTGTCTTTTGCATCTGTATGAGTGTATATCAGTGTACGTGTAAATCACACTTGCTTTTGTGGATTCGGTGTGAATACAAAAGACCGTTTACGATGAGTCTTTTGTTTTTTCGCTCTTCTGCTGACCTCAATGAACGAGCGTTCAGTTGGATCGCTCTCTCTTAGTTGTTGTTGAGTGAGCATAACAAGAACCACGAAACTGAGAACAGTTAACCGAAAACCAAAACAAAGAGAAACGAAGAGTTCTGTTCAGAGCGAGAGCACGCGCGCATCGTTTTTTTCGGTTGTGTTCGCGAGCAGACCGCAAAACGAAAAACGGTTGATTGTTATTTGCGAGCTCTGATTTATAGCAAGTATAGTATGCGTATGCATACATGAACACACACATGCAAATGCAGGGCACAGCAAAAATATCAAAAATCTCGGCAAAGCTAGCTCAACCAAGAAATGAAACAAACGCCAAGAAATGAAACAAACGCACACGCATACAAATACTCATGCATTTTTACTGTTTCTTGCTTGCCGCTGGCGCGCCGTCTCTCTCATCATAGAAGTGCGGCTGCATACGCACACATACAATTATTTGAGCTCACACTGACTACGTACTCGCTCACCTACGAACGCATACATACGGGTGGGGGCTGCTAGGGCAGTATTGGTGGGCGTGGCATCCAAACTTTTGATGCAGTTTTTGGGGGGTCATCATCACCTATCTTGGCAACAAATTTGCTCAAAAACTGTGGGAGATATAGGCTTTTTTTACTTTCAAATGCGGGGGGGCTGGGGGCAGAATGGGTTGACGTGGCTCCAAAATTTTTGAGGGGTTGCTAGTAGCTATCTTCTTACCAAAATTGTTAGTTCTAGCTGTAAGGATGTGCGAAATATGTGGATTTATCGGTTTTGAGTTATCGAATTTATCGATTTGCCAGCCCCCCCAGCTATCGTAGAACCCCCATCTTGACATTTTAATTTACTATCCCATAGATAAAGCGAATTGGAAAGTTTCAAGTCTCTAGCTTGAAGGGTGTGGAAAAAGTTGCGAACATACAGACGGATGGACGGACGGACACCATGACGGACATTGCACAAAACCAATATACTCTTTACCTTCGGTAACGAGTATAAGAAGCCATTTGCAACTATTGTATCAAAAAAACTTATACTCTGAGTTTAGTTAAAGCATTATTGAAACAAGTGGAAACGTTGCAGTCGGACGCAACCGACTTCGGTATACTCGTTACCAGTATTAAAACCGGTAAAAAGAGGCCTGATTGCAAAGAGGTACAGATGCAGCAGGGGTTTACGCTGCCTTAAAGATTATCCGATGCAGATGGGGATGCCACCAGCTATCTTTCGTCAGGGAAAGGGGGGCTGGGGGCGGTATGGGTGTGCGTGGCATCCAAATTTTTGCTGCAGATCTTTGTGGGATGTAAATTGCTATCTTCCTTCCAAATTTAGTGACTCTAGCTCAAAGTTTGTAAAAGGTTTGGAAAGGGGGGAGGAATGGGTGGGCGTGGCTCCAACACTTTTGGGGGTCGCTACTAGCTATCTTTCTACCAAATTTGGTGGCTCTAGCTCCACAACTCTGGAAGATACACGCATTCTCGTTTTTGACGAAGCGTTGGGGCGGGTGGGGGCTGCTCGGGCAGTATTGGTGGGCGTGGCGTCCAAACTTTTGATGTAGTTTTTGCGAAGTCATAATCACCTATCTTGGCACCAAATTTGGTGGCTCTAGCTCAAAAACTGTACTCGTTACCGAAGGTAAAAGTCAAAAAAGCCTATATCTCCCACAGATTTTTAGCTATAGCCATCAAATTTGGTGCCAAGATAGTTGTTGATGACCCCCTAAAAACTGTAAAAAAGCTTTGGATGCCACGCCCACCAATACTGCAATAGCCACCCCCATCCGCCACAACGCTTCGTCAAAAACGCGAATGCTTGTATCTTTCAGAGTTGTGGAGCTAGAGCCACCAAATTTGGTAGGAAGATAGCTGGTAGTTACCCCCAAAAGTGTTTGAGCCACGCCCACCCATTCCTCCCCCCTTTCCAAACCTTTTACAAATTTTGAGCTATTTCAAGTCTGTAGCTTGCAAGGTTGTGGAAAAAACTTGCACACATATGGACGGACAGACGGACAGATACCATGACGGACATTGCACAAACCCAATATATTCTTTACCTTCGGTAATGAGTATAAAAATACTCATTTGAAAAAAATAGCAAAACTTGACGTTTGTTTTTTGGCCGGTAAAAAAAGTAGCTTGATGATGCTATTTTCATATTCGCAGCTGTTTATAATGCTGATGAAAGCGGATTACTTTTCTGTTGACTACCAAATTACTGATTTGTCGCCGTTTGTGAAAAAAGTGCTAATGGACTTAAAATTAAAAACGAACGCGTTTCATGCGCAAATTCTGATCGCTCACCAAATATTAAGCCGTTAGTTATTTGAAAAACTAAAAAAAGAATGTGCTTCAAAGGATTCTATAAACAACTTTATTATGATTTTTCGAAAAATGCTTGGATGACTTGGACCTTTTTTAATTGGTTTCACAAGATATTTATCAAAGAAGTATATTTAACCATTGTGTATTTTTATTTTCATATTTACCATTATTTTTGTTTTGCAGGTCGTTCGATTCTGTGAAGGCAATAATGAAAATTGATAAC
Source organism: Scaptomyza montana (assembly GCA_018904305.1). Classification (NCBI taxonomy): domain Eukaryota; kingdom Metazoa; phylum Arthropoda; class Insecta; order Diptera; family Drosophilidae; genus Scaptomyza; species Scaptomyza montana. The sequence goes on from JAEIGR010000023.1 coordinate 1,073,889, forward strand.
TTTTTCGCTCATGCACCAATTGCAAAAACTTCAAAGTGAGGATGGATATATAATTACGTATTTCGTACCGCATTGGTGGTGGCGGTACACTTGATAATTTTTCAAAAGCCGTTCAATCCGAGATGCGACTGGTATGAAGTATGTTGAACAAAGTGCAAAAATTATTAAACTGGGACTCGGGGCATTACGATAGCGATGATGATTTGCCACTAATACAATTGGTTCAACAAAACTGGGACTGCTATTAAGTTCTTCAAATAAATCGAGATCTTTTGACTCAAATTATGCCAAAAAATGGAATAAGTGTTCATAAGAACATGTTCTATCTATTGGGTATCCATAACGATATCGTTGCATTCAATTTGCGAACCAAGAAAACAATCAAGTTTTACTGATTGTATGTTAAATAAATATAGTTTAAAAAAAACTTAAAAAAAATACACTTTTTAAAAACATTGAATTTTAAAAATAAGTTTTAAAATAATCTTTTAAAAATAATGATAGAAAAATTCTATACTTTTCTTATATTGAACGTCAGACAATTTTTTCGCAATAATACAAGCATTAATTATCATCATTATTAATATTGAATTAAGCTTATTTTAAAAATAATTTTTTAAATTTGTAGTTCAATGGTTTAAAAATCGTATTTATCAGATTGTTTTTTTTTTTTTTTTAACTATAAACTGTTAAGTTAGACGAAATTATCAAAAATGTATACAGTGGATGCCGGTTATAACGATGCCGGCTATAACGATATTCCGCTTATAACGATACACACAAGAAGGTTTGGTTGGTTTTCATACAAACTTGTATGGAAGCACAATCGGCTATAACGATATCGCTTTTAACGATATGCCGCTTATAGCGAAGGAATTTTGAAAACATAAACCGCTTATAACGATCACAAGTAAGAACAAAAACAAAAGAATGAGCAAATTACAGCAGCGGTCGGCACAAAGAGAGCCAAAAAAAAATTATCAATGCTTTTGTGCAAGAGTAATTTCGTTTCGACACTCTTAAATACACTTCGTGCCAACTTCGGCCTATCTGTGTGAATTACCGTTATGTTTGCTTATGTGTGGAAAATCAAAAATAAAGCATTGGGTGCGTTCAGGGAACTCAGCGCTTAGTTAGCAGCTTCATAACCGTTTACTTCCCTGATGACGTCAACTGTTAAGCAAAAACAAGAAGTAAAAAAATAATTAAGAGGAAAAATAGTTTTTTCTTTAATACCGGCTATAACGAATATCGGTTATAACGATGCTATATTGCCGGTCCCTTGAGTATCGTTATAACCGGCATCTACTGTATATGTATTTTTGGAAATCTCAGAAAAGTTGACAATTTAGGTTAGGTTTTCGATTTAAATAATGCTAAAAACTAAAATCTTTAATAAAGGGCTAGAAAGAACTAGATTCTTGACAAAAAGTTGATTTCCTACAGCAGTTGAGGTCCTTGAGGGACTGCAACAAATCAACGACATGTCCTAAATATTGGTGGGATAGCGCAAAACGTTGCTTATAGTATCTCAGAGAACATAATTTAAAACCCGGAAGCTATTGGAAATGCCAATTATTTTTTTTTTATACTCGTAACCGAAGGTAAAGAGTATATTGGGTTTGTGCAATGTCCGTCATGGTGTCCATCTGTCCGTCTGTATGTTCTCAACTTTTGTCCACACCCTTCAAGCTAGAGACTTGAAACTTTCTAAATTTTTTTATCTATGAGATAGTAAATTAAAGAGTCAAGATGGGGGTTCTACGATAAATGGGGGGCTGGCAAATCGATAAAGTCGATAACTCAAAACCGATAAATCCACATATTTCGCACATCCTTACAGCTTGAACTACCAAATTTGGTGAGAAGATAGCTACTAGCAACCCCTAAAAAACTGCATCAAAAACAGCCACGACCACCCATTCCGCCCCCAGCCCCAGCATTTGAAAGTCAAAAAAGCCTGTATCTCCCACAGTTTTTGAGCTATAGCCAAGATAGGTGATGATGACCCCCAAAAAACTGCATCAAAAGTTTGGATGCCACGCCCACCAATACTAGCGTAGCCGCCCCCATCCGCCCCAACGCCTCGTCAAAAACGGGAATGCGTGTATCTTCCAGAGTTGTGGAGCTAGAGCCTCCAAATTTGGTAGAAAAATTTTGATACCACCTTTTACAAACTTTGAGCTAGAGTCACCAAATTTGGAAGGAATATAGCTGGTGGCATCCCCATCTGCATCGGAGAATCTTTAAGGCAGCGTACACCCCTGCCGCATCCGCACTCCTTTGCAATCAGGCCTCTTTTTACCGGTTATAATACTGGTAACGAGTATACCGCAGTCGGTTGCGTCCGAATGCAACGTTACCACTTGTTTAAAGTTCTACACGTTAAATAAATAATTTTTAAACGTTTAGGGGAAACACATCACAAATCACTTCTATTTGCCCTTTATTCCGAGTTTATGGTGTTTTGTATTATTTTTATCGAAAACTTAACCAATCGACCATTGTTTCTGCGAGATTTTAAAAAATATATAAATTTTTTGATAAATTCATTCTTTTTCAACTTTATAGTGCATTTTATTACCAATTACCCTTCACTGTTGGCATATTTACTCCTCAATCATTGAAATAATAGTAATAATTTGTCAAATATAATAAACACATATTTTTAGAAAGGTAGATTTAGTAAGCATAACGATTTTAAAGTAGATTGCAAAAAAGATGCTTTTCAATTATCGTAACTTTAACTTTACAAATTTTTTACCTAAATTTACTTTCAGATTTATATATACATAATTTTATTTTAATTAATTTTTAATTTCAATTTTAATATTATGTCAGCTGATCTTAGTTGACAATAAACAAATAAATAAAATAAAACCTTATACTCTGCATTTAGCATTTTTTAAAAATACTCACTTGACGAAATTGCAAAATTGATGTTTGTTTTTTGTACTGTAAAAAAGTTGCTTGGCGATGGTATTATTTTTTCCGCAGCTGTACATAGTAAAACTATATAAGATTTTATTTATAAATTAAATATCTCAAATTATTTGAATGTTATTAAATAAACATTGCGTTGTTTAAAAACGCTTGCTTGATTAGTTCTATTATTATTTCAAGTTTTTTTGCAAAAAATGTCCCCAAATTGTTATTGATGTGTTAACATCTATACGCGCGGGTAGCGTAAAACCACAAAGTCAATTCGCTGCTGTAACTCACATGCATACCTTGCTGCGTTATTTCGCTGGTGTAACTCGCTGCTGTAACTCACACAGATAGGCAGTCCAAAATTGAAATAGTATATGGTTGTTGTACAACAATTGTCTCTGCCTAAAAACGAATATGATGGTATTGGTGTTGCGGCAGAGAAAAGTGGTCGTAAAAGACGAAGCCTCGCTCGTGAATTAACAAACCCTATCTTTTGCTCTGAATTCGCTTTGTTTTGTTTGTGCTTAGTTGCAGAGAAGCAGCCGACTGAGACGGTCGAGTCACGCGGTTCTACTGTTTATGTTATGCCCACAAACCACTATAAAAGAAAATACTATTTCGTACAAGCTTATTTATTTGTACATATATTTAGTTATAATAGAGAATAATGGGTTGGCAATAATTAAATTTAGCTATAATAAAAAGTGTGAGTTTGTGTGCATTCACAAAAGAAGCAAAACAGAAATGAACTAGACGAATGATGACGGTTGTCGCAAACAGTGCGTGATAGCTCTGCAGACCGGTGCTGCGTTGAGCGAGCCATAACGGCTTTCTGAGAGCCCTAGATGCGCTTCAGACACAACTGGGAGAGCGGCTCTATGGTCCTGCGGGATTGACAGGACTCTTCTGGTAAGTGTTCATCGGGAAGAAAACTACGTGCGCGTGGATCGCTGCTGTTCCATGAACGTCAGGCGGAATATCTCGCCAGTAGGAGACGCTTCCAGATGCTTATTAAAGACAGCAAGCGTAGATGCTTCCTGGACCTCTGCGACACAGCGGAAAACGACCCTGCCACCCCATGGACCCAGGATCTTTGAAGCAGATAGTAAGGCACCTATTTCCCAGTGTGGATGAGGGTATCGGCGAGCTCCCGCCTGCGCCAAGCATGCATTCTCAAATTAAGCCCATCATGCTAGATGAGATTCGCCACGCTGCAACGAGGTTGAAGCCCAGCAAGTCACCTGGCCCAGATGGGATTCCCAACCGAGCGCTCAAGCTACAAAAGCTGCCTACGAAGCGGAGTGTTTCCAAACCGTTGGAAAATTCAGCTCCTGGTCCTCCTGCCGAAGCCTGGCAAAAAGCTTGAAGGTCCAGCTGCATATCGTCCGATCTGCCTGATCGATACTGTGGGTAAGCTACTGGAGCACTTGATCTGCAACCGGCTCAATAGCGCCATTGCTGCTGCTGGTGGAGTTTCACCGCAGCAGTATGGCATTCGCAAAGCGCGATCTACGCTGGACGCTATCGGCAAGGTAGTCGAGATAGCTTCGGGAGCGATTTGCCGGATGTACATGGAAAGGCGGCGCCAAGAAGAAGTGCTTAGTGACAACGTTGGACGTCCAAATCACCTTCAATACGGCTAAATGGGGCTGCATCCTGTAGGCTCTTAAGGCGCTAAACGTGCCGGAGTACCTACTTAGGATAACAAGAAGCTACTTCAAGGATAGAATCTTAAGGTATGATACCTGCGAGACGATGGAGGAGCACGAAGTTTCTGGAGGCGTGCCACAAGGGTCGGTAGTGGGACCTCTGCTGTGGAACGTCATGTATGACGGCGTTTTTCGGCTATCAATGCCCGACGATGTTCACCTGGTGGGCTTTGCTGACGATGTGGCAATAGTGGTCGTCGCCAAGGATTCCAAGGCAGGAAAAGTGCAACCTAGCCATCGCGAAAGCCATACAGTGGCTCTCAGTAGGACTGCAGATAGCACCCTAACATCATCGTGGCTAACACTGCAGTCAGGTAAAAGAGGGCGATTAAATACCGGGGCGTTATGCTGGATACTAGGCTATGATTCAAGGAGCACTTGGAGTACGCTAGCACAAAGGCCGCCTTAGCAAATCGTGCGATCTCGCAAAACATGCCAAATACGAAAAGTCCGAAGCAATTCAAGAGACTCCTTTTATCCAGCGTCAAAAGAGCGACGATGCTGTATGCGGCGCCGATATGGCAACCAGCTTGCCGCTTTGAGATCTACACCCGCGGACTGAGAGCTACCCACCGTCTTTGAAGCGGCTTCAGAACCATCTCGGATGTCTGGTCCTGGCTGGAAAAGCTCCCATAGCCGAGCTGGCTAGGGAAATCTCGGAGATCTACGAAGGAACTCATGGCAAGGAACCCCAGAAGCATGAAGTGCGCACAGCGGCCAAAACGCGCACCATGGAAAACTGGCAGACGAGCATTTCAGCGTGGCAAAACCGGCGGCATGGGCAGCTTAACTACAACACCACCCAACTCCTAAGTGGTCATGGCTGCTTCCGTGAGTACTTGCACCGATTTGGGCATGAGGGTGCAGTGTTCTGTACCTCCTGTGGTGATAGGTTCGTAGAGGATGCCGAACACGTCTTGTTTCACTGTGGACACTTTACCGGGCTCCGAGATGAACTGGCGAGGGCTTTCGGCTGTAGCATCGAGTTGGAAAACCTGGTGACATTGATACTGGCCAGCGGCGTCAATTGGGAAGCATTCAGCGCGTTCGCGGCGGCAGTCATGACCAATCTGCGTAAGGCTGAACGCGAGCGAAGAGAAAAAGTGGATTAGGTGGAACATAGGCATTGGTGATGCATTACCTAACCGTACCGCCAATGTTATGTTTCGCTTATATTACCTAATAATAAGTCACTGTATATATAAAATAAGCAATAAAGCAAGCAAAAAAAAAAAAAAAAAAACATACACACACACACACTTCTTTACTAACAGAATGAACTGACGAATGATGAACCTTAATTTAAAAAGTAAACCCAAATTCATTAAAATATTATTTCTGTTCAAGAAAGCGTGCTCATAGCAATGATACAGTTACAAACTCACCAACAAACAGGTGTTAACACATCGCCCGTGAGTTCCAACCCAGCAAACATTTACCCTTGACGTAAAGTTGATATCAAGTTGCCGTCAAGGGTTATGTCAAGCGCTTGCTATTGATTTTATGCTTGATATAGCCTTGACGGCAACTTGATAATGATAGCGAAACAAATTGAAATTGACTCTTGATGTAAAGTATTGATATGACCTGAAAGCAAGCCAATATCAACTATTGAAAACAATCTAAATTAAGGGTTGATATCAATAAAGGTTGCCATTTTATTTATTCTTTATTAATATTTATTTAATATTGATATGTTGGATCTTAAAAACTACAATAACAAGTTTATGATAACACTGACTACTAAGGCCTTTATTAATATAATAAATATAGTTATGAATTTTCACTTTTTTGCCGCAACGCTTTTCTCACTGTGCGCGTTTTGGCATATTGGAAAAAGATATCTTGTTTTTATTTTATAGGATCGCTTCATCTTAAACAATTCACTCAATATAAATATAATATACAATATAAACTTTTCACTGAGTTATTTATTCGTTAAACAACAATTATAATTGTTCACTTACGATTACAATCTGCTCGCTTTGTTCTTAAATCACAATTGAAGTGAATTTAAATTTTTCTGCTAAACAAAGAGAGCAGCAGAAAAACTGTAAATTTACCAGACGACGACGTTGACTGAGTAAATGAGTTCTTATCCTCGCAAAACTATTGATATTTCACTTTTTGCAAGGTAAAAGACAAGCCTTGTCGTTTTTTGAGTAATAGCATGTTCTTATGCTCGCAAAACTATTGATATTTCACTTTTTGCGAGGTAAAAGACAAGCCTTGCTATTATTTCAGACATTTGCTTGATTTCAACTTGACGGCAAGCTTTGATATCAAGCTTGCTTTTTTCAAAACATCAAGCGCTTGATGCAGTGCTTGCTGGGAAAACTCATTGATTTTTATACTCGAATTACCAAAGGTAAAGAGTACATTGCGTTTGTGCAATGTCCGTCATGGTGTCTGTGCGTCTGTCCGTCCCTATGTTTATTTATTTATTTATTTGATTAACATCCTAGTGCTACAAGCTCCAAGAAACTTAAATTTTAGGCACTAGTCACTTAAACAAAATTATTAATTAATTAATTAAAAGTAACAAAGCAAAGAAAAGAAAAAGAAGAAAATAGAGAGAAGTAATTTAAATTATTCAAATAATTTAAATAATACAAATAATTTAAATTATACAAAAAAGAAAAGAAGAAAATTGGAAGAACAGTCTTCCCCTTAAGCAGATTAGCATTTATAAGTCTAGTTTGAGTGTTTATATATATATATATATATATATTAGAATTATTTTAGTTAGATATTATTTTGTAAATGCAGCAGAAGGCTGCTTTTAAATTGTGGTGCGCTTCTAATTATCTTTAGGTCGTGTGGTAGGTTGTTCCAAAGGCGAACAGTGTGTATAAAGTACTGGTGTTCAGAGACAGTTGTTAAATTATTTGTCCGACGTGAAGTTAAAAAGATCAATCTATTATAAAGATAACTGGGCTCTTTTGTATTTATAACTTTGTGTAACAATATTAATGCTCTTAGTTGAATCCAGTTTTTCAAGCTAAGGTTATATATTTTGAATGCATATTGTGTAACATGGTCTCTTCTTCCTAAATTAAACGCATAACGCGTAATACTATTGAAGACAACATTGAGCCTGTGCTTACTAGCAGCGTCAGGGTTTGAAAAAATTTCTACTCCATAAAAGAGAGTTGGTATAAGGTAGGTCTTAGCAACAATGAGTTTACTATTAATTGGCAAGAGATGCTGTGTCAGGTATAGAGTTCTTAAGGCTGCATAAGTTGGACATATAGATTTAATTATGTGGTCACTCCAAGTCGGAGTCTTATTAAACATTATGCCTAGGTTAGCTACCCTGTCTACGTAGTCAATAGAATTATGGCCCAAGAACCGATCCTTGTGGCAATCCACGGCTCAGAGACAGAAATGACGACGAACTTGACGGTGTGACAACAGATTGAAGACGGCTTACTAGGTATGAGCGTAATAAGGAATCGGCTGTGGCTGTAAAACTATACAGCTTCTTCATTTTAGTGCATAGTATGTCATGGTTGACAGTATCAAAAGCTTTGCTATAGTCAAGCAGTGTCAAGAACGTTACATTGCCATCATCCATGCTTCTACGTATATCCTCAACAATATTAAGGATTGCTGTAGTGCAGCTTCTGTTTTTCCTAAATCCGGATTGGTCCTTGCTGAGAAGACTGTTGGTAACCATATATTCATTTATTTGGTTTGCTAGTAAATTTTCAAACACTTTGGTTAGAAAAGGTAGAACTGAGATTGGTCTGAAATCTCAATTACCCTTAGGGACAGGGATAATCTTAGCAAGTTTCCATTTTTCTGGAAATACGGAAGTAGTGATTGCTGTATTCATAATATGTGTAACCTGATTTAAGATTGACGGAAATATAATTTTGACAAATTTAGGATTTATATCATCCAGTCCAACTGCATTTGATTTGACATTTAACATAGATTCAAGGACTTCATAATTTCTGACACACCTAAAACTAAAGCTAATATCACAGTTAGGAGGATCACAGTTAAGGTATTCATTGGCTGGGGCCTCAGGTACAGCGCAGTTGACGAACTTTTGGTTAAGCTCTTCAGCATTAACTTCGACACTGGTTCTAACATTTTGCTTTCCAACTCCAATTTCATTTATAATTCTCCATTTATCTCTTGACGAGATGGATTGTTGGAATTTCTGGGAATAGAATCGCTTCTTACCATTATTAATCAACTTATCAACTGCACGTCGTAAACTTTTGAAGGTATCATACAAAAAGTCAGTCTTAAATCTCTTCCATTTGTTGTAGGCTTCAATTCTTTTTAGTATAGCTCTTCTAACAAAATGTGTTAGCCAGGGCTTCTCACGAGGCTGGGGAAGTTTAGATTTCAATGGGACACAAGTATTATACAGATCTATTATTTTACCCTGCAGATATTTAACCTGATCGTCAGCTGTGGTCATAATGTATATTAAGGTCCAGTCATATTTATTAAATTCGTCAGATAAAAAGTTCATATCTATATTTCTAAAGTCTCTATATGTATATGTCAGGTCCAACTTATTAATACAAACATCGTACGACACAAAGACAAGATCATGTTTGGAGAAGCAAGGGACAAAAATTTGGTCATACATAAGAGCTTTTAATGAATTACTAACAAAGATCAAATCCAAGAATGTACTGCAAGTAGAAGTAAAATGGGTTGGATTAGTTGCATTGACTAAGTGTAATCCAAGTGATTCCATATTGTTGGTGAGATCATTGTGGTACAACACATTGCTATTAAAATCCCGCAGGATCGCAATGTCAATATATGAAGCAGTTAACATAGAAATCGACGAAATTATATTAGAGTATGACGCTGCACGATTCGGACGATAAACACAACCAATAAGCATTTTACGAAATTACTGTGGACAGCTTATTTCAACAAAAACAAGTGGAAACGTTGCAGTCGGACGCAACCGACTGCGGCATACTCGATACCAGTATTAAAACCGGTTAAAGGGGGTACGGATGCGGCAGGGGTGTACGCTGCCTAAAAGATTTTCCGATGCAGATGGGGATGCCACAAGCTATCTTCCTTACAAATTTGGTGACTCTAGCTCAAAGTTTGTAAAAGGTGGGGAAAGGGGGCTGGGGGCGGTATGGGTAGTTGTGGCATCCAAATTTTTGATGCAGATCTTTGTGAAATGTCAATTGCTATCTTCATACCAAATTTGGTGAATCTAGCTCAAAGTTTGTAAAAAGTGGGGAAAGGGGGGCTGGGGGCAGTATGGGTGGGCGTGGCATCCAAATTTGTGATGCAGATCTTTGTGGAATGTCAATTTATATATTCATACCAAATTTGGTGACTCTAGCTCAAAGTTTGTAAACGTGTATATTGTGGGGAAAGGGGGGCTGGGGGTGGTATGGGTGGGCGTGGCATCCAAATTTTTGATGCAGATCTTTGTGGAATGTCAATTGCTATTTTCATACCAAATTTGGTGACTCTAGCTCAAAGTTTGTAAAAGTGGGGAAAGGGGGGCTGGGGGCGGTATGGGTGGTAGTGTCATCCAAATTTTTGATGCAGATCTTTGTGGAATGTCAATTGCTATCTTCATACCAAATTTGGTGACTCTAGCTCGAAAATTGAAAAAGTGGGGAAAGGGGGGCGAAATGGGTGGGCGTGGCTCCAAAACTTTGATGCAGATTTTTGGGGGTCGTTGCCAGCTATCTTCCTACCAAATTTGGTGGCTCTAGCTCCACAACTCTGGAAGATACACGCATTCCCGTTTTTGACGAAGCTTTGGGGTGGATGGGGGCGGCTAGGGCAGTATTGGTGGGCGTGGCATCCAAACTTTTGATGCAGTTTTTGGGGGGTCATCATCACCTATCTTGGCACCAAATTTGGTGGCTCTAGCTCAAAAACTTTGGGAGATATAGCCATTTCTGATTTCAAAATGCGGGGGGGCTGGGGGCGGAATGGGTGGGCGTGGCTCCAAAGTTTTGATGCAGATTTTTGGGGGTCGTTACCAGCTATTTTCCTACCAAATTTGGTGGCTCTAGCTCCACAACTCTGGAAGAGACACGCATTCCCGTTTTTGACGAAGCGTTGGGGTGGATGGGGGCGGCTAGAGCAGTATCGGTGGGCGTGGCATCCAAACTTTTGATGCAGTTTTTGGGGGTCATCATCACCTATCTTGGCACCAAATTTGGAGGCTATAGCTCAAAAACTGTGGGAGATATAGGCTTTTTTGACTTTAAAATGCGGGGGGGCTGGGGGCGGAATGGGGGGGCGTGGCTCCAAAATTTTTGATGCAGTTTTTTGGGGGTTCCTAGTAGCTATCTTCTTACCAAAGTTGGTAGTTCTAGCTGTAAGGATGTGCGAAATATGTGGATTTATCGGTTTTGAGTTATCGAATTTATCGATTTGCCAGCCCCCCAGTTATCGTAGAACCCCCATCTTGACACTTTAATTTACTATCCCATAGATAAAGATAATTGGAAAGTTTCAAGTCTCTAGCTTGAAGGGTGTGGAAAAAAGTTGCGAACATACGGACGGACAGACGGACAGACGGACGGACACCATGACGGACATTGCACAAAACCAATATACTCTTTACCTTCGGTATCGAGTATAATTAACTCCGTTGTACTTCCTTCTTCATGCTTACACATCAGCTTGGATCGCAGCTTATTATTAACAAAAATTGCCACGCCCCCTCCATGTCCAACACGATCTGCAACAAAAACAGTAAAACCTTCACATGAAACTAACAAATCACACATTTGAGTCATAAACCATGTCTCCGATACACACACTACATCAACATTATACTTAACAAACATATATCTAAACCAGTGATGTCCAAACTCACACAATGAAAGCGTTGCGCTTGTGTGCGAAGCAGCGAAACACGAAGGCAACGTGACGTTTTACTGCTTTACACTGAAACAAGTGGAAACGTTGCAGTCGGACGCAACCGACTGCGGCATACTCGATACCAGTATTAAAACCGGTTAAAAGAGGCCTGACTGCAGAGGGGTACGGATGCGGCAGAGGTGTACACTGCCTAAAAGATTTTCCGATGCAGATGGGGATGCCACAAGCTATCTTCCTTACAAATTTGATGACTCTAGCTCAAAGTTTGTAAGTTTGTTGGGAAAGGGGGCTGGGGGCGGTATGGGTGGGCGTGGCATCCAGATTTGTGATGCAGATCTTTGTGGAATGTCAATTGCTATCTTCATACCAAATTTGGTGATTCTAGCTCGAAATTTGTAAAAGGTGGGGAAAGTGGGGCTGGGGCGGTATAGGTAGGCGTGGCATCCAAATTTTGCTGCAGATCTTTGTGGAATGTTAATTGCTATCTTCATACCAAATTTGGTGACTCTAGTTCAAAGTAAGTAAAATGTGGAGAAAGGGGGGCTAAGGCCTTATGGGTGGGCGTGGCATCCAAATTTTTGATGCAGATCTTTGTAAAATGTCAATTGCTATCTTCATACCAAATTTGGTGACTCTAGCTCGAAAATTGTAGAAAGTGGGAAAGGGGGGCTGGGGGCGGTATGGGTGGGTGTGGCATCCAAATTTTTGCTGCATATCTATGTGGGATGTCAATTGCTATCTTCATACCAAATTTTGTGACTCTAGCTAAAAGTTTGTAAAAGGTGGGGAAAGGGGGGCGAAATGGGTGGGCGTGGCTCCAAAACTTTGATGCAGATTTTTGGGGGTCAATGACAGCTATTTTCCTACCAAATTTGGTGGCTCTAGCTCCACAACTCTGGAAGATACACGCATTCCCGTTTTTGACGAAGCGTTGGGGTGAATGGGGGCGGCTTGGGCAGTATTGGTGGGCGTGGCATCCAAACTTTTGATGCAGTTTTTTAGGGGTCATCATCACCTATCTTGCCACCAAATTTGGTGGCTATAGCTCAAAAACTGTGGGAGATATATCCATTTCTGATTTCAAATTGCGGGGGGGCTGGGGGCGGAATGGGTGGGCGTGGCTCCAAAACTTTGATGCAGTTTTTTGGGGGTCGTTACCAGCTATCTTCCTACCCAATTTGGAGGCTCTTGCTCTACAACTCTGGGAGATACACGCATTCCCGTTTTTGACGAAGCGTTGGGGTGGATGGGGGCGGCTAGGGCAGTATCGGTGGGCGTGGCATCCAAACTTTTGATGCAGTGTTTTGGGGGGTCATCATCACCTATCTTGGCACTAAATTTGGTGGCTCTAGCTCAAAAACTGTGGGAGATATTGCCATTTCTGATTTCAAATTGCGGTGGGGCTGGGGGCGGAATGGGGGGGGGCGTGGCTCCAAAATTTTTGATGCAGTTTTTGGGGGTTGCTAGTAGCTATCTGCTTACCGAATTTGGTAGTTCTAGCTGTAAGTATGTGTTAAATATGTGGATTTATCGGTTTTGAGTTATCGAATTTATCGATTTGCCAGCCCCCCAGTTATCGTAGAACCCCCATCTTGACACTTTAATTTACTATCCCATAGATAAAGAGAATTGGAAAAAAGTTGCGAACTTACGGACGGACAGACGGACGGACACCATGACGGACATTGCACAAACCCAATATACTCTTTACCTTCGGTATCGAGTATAAAAATAAAATGCGTGCGATCCAAGCATAAAAAAAATTATAACATCAAAGGTAAAGCGACATGCATCGTACTGGCACAATAAACATTGAGCTTTTTACCATCCATATTCTCAATGAAAAATAATTCATTTTCCCAATTGACATCAAACATTTTTTTGCAATGCAGCATAGCGAATGACTGCGCGTTTGACTTTTGAGCTTCAGCCGAACACATGAGTCGAGAGAGCAAATGCAGCCGAACACGCGCATCGTAAGAGAACAAGCTGGCGAGCGTTCTATTTATAGAATACACATATTCTCTCTCTCTATACATGTGTCGGCTGCTACGCCGGCAGAATTTTTCGTGCCAACCACGCGTGGCTGCCTTTTCAAATTTTGGACACCACTGATCTAAACTCATCCATCTTTCTGACTAAATATTAATGTGGCAAATGTTAAGCCCATGGTGTTGCTTAGCTAGAATTCTAAGCATAACATTACTGTTCGCCGTTGGATCAATCATATTATCCAACATATAAGATGAGAACTAATTGTAGAAACGCACCTAACTTACTAAAATGTAAATGTTGACAAGTAAGAGTTTTTGGGATACAAAAATAATTAAAAATACAGACTCGTGCATGTTTATTGGGAACGAAATAAATTCCCCACAGATGAAGAGGCCAGATCTGATGAGCTAGTGTTGTCCGCCACGCCGATATTAGAAAGAGATAAAAGCTCTTCCATGCTCTTAATGCAAATGCACTCGCTGCCTCCGCCTTGCCTGACGTACACCTGAGCGGAGCGCGTAAAGACCGCTGAGAAAGCTTTATGCTATTTAAGCTTAAGCGCCTCTTTAAAAATTTGATAGTTGAGCTTTGACAGCTGCTCATTAATGTAAAAGGGCGCTTGAGAGTTGAGTCCCAAGAGATTAAGAGTCAGTGGCATCTTAGAGTTCCGTCGGTGTGCTCCCGCGGATCTAAAACGGTATGTGTCGGGCCACGCGTTTTTATTCTAAACACCTCACTTATTCTCGGCGGCGGGGAAGTGAGGTTGAGTGAGAAGAATAAGTTGTGCATAATGGTTTTCAAGTTTTCATTCTCACTCATTGGGATACCATGATTGCGAATATCGTTTGCAATTTTGGCATTCTCCTCTGCCAACTGCCGAGCTCCCAGTTTTGCTTCATGATCCGACACCCTTTCCCGCAGTGCCTGAATGTTTTCCTCCTCGAGATGCTGGACTCTCTTGGATAGTAGCTCAAGCTCAGCTGCAATGCCATTGAGCTTGGTGTCGAGCTCCTTCAAAAATCTCCCCTCAGCTTCACGAATGTTCATACTGATGAGCTTCGCCTGTTCAGAGAACCGTGCGTTGATCAGCTCAACCAGCAGTGGAGAAAGTGCATCAGAGGTGCGGCCAGCAATATCAGCGGTCGACTCGCTTCGCACACGTATCGCGGCTGTTTTCGACATTGCGTTCTCACTCACTCGCGATTATTCTTTGTGCTTATGCTTATGCAGTTTTTTTGTGTTTCGAGTGATTCGGCTTACAGCTTATGAGAGTAACTCTCACAGATTGATATTGTTGTTTTGATGTTAACTTTTGCCGCGCTAAGCCAGGAAAGAAGTTTTTATACTTTTTCGTATTATTTATTTAAATATATGGAACAGATATGCTGCCACTTTGTGAACCAATATGAAAAGTTTTTTATTAGGGTTCGTTAACCAATTTATATACGTAAAATTAGTCGGGATAAGTGAAAATAACGTAGCGCACAAACAAACACGTCTATTCGCTTCAAACGCTTTACTTATTAGTATTATTATTAGTTGTGTGCAAGTTCTTTCCACACCCTTCAAGCTAAGGACTTGAAACTTTCCAATTCTCTTTATCTATGGGATAGGTAATTAAAGTGTCAAGATTGCGGTTCAACGATAAATAACGGGCAGACAAATCGATAAATTCGATAGCTCAAAACCGATAAATCCACATATTTCGCACATCCTTACAGCTAGAACTACCAAATTTGGTAACAAGATAGCTACTAGCAACCCCCAAAAACCTGCCTCAAAGTTTTGGATGCCACGCCCACCCATACCGCCCCCAGCCCCCCTTGCCTCACCTTTGACAAACTTTGAGCAAGAGTCACCAAATTTGGTATGAAGATAGAAATTGACATTCCACAAAGATCTTCAGCAAAAATTTGTATGCCACGCCCACCCATACCTCCCCCAACCCCCCTTTCCTTACCTTTTACAAACTTTGAGCTAGAGTCACCAAATTTGTTATGAAGATAGCAATTGACATCTCACAAAGATCTGCATTAAAGTTTTGGATGCATCGCCCACCCATACCGCCCCCAGCCCCCCTTGCCACACCTTCTACAAACTTTGAGCTAGACCCCATTTACACGCTGAAGTTTTTTCGTGAATTTTTTTTTCATTCGGTTTTGAAAATTCTTCGGAATTCAGGTCGCATTTACACGCTGAAGCTTTTCAGTGAAATTTTTCTTTTGAAAATGCAACTCTGGTTTAAATTTATGGTCGATAAACATAAAATTTTGCCATCGATTCTATTATTTGTTAACATACAATTGATTTAAGAAATAACAAGTAAATAAAATGCTTTCAGTGAACATTACTATTAATAATTTTTTATCCAAAACAATGTATTTACTATTGGCGCTAATATTTGTTTGTGCGATATTTCGTATCGAAAACTTTATTATTCAAATCAAACACTGTGCAACTCTGTGTTTACATTCTTTTGGAATAAGGCAAAGCAAAATTAGAAAAAAACGACTTAAACAAGTAAAGAATTTTTGCTTGAAATTTTACCCCTCTACTCCCCTTGCCAGTGCAAACAAGATTCAGAGAGAAAATTCACGAAAAAACTTCAGCGTGTAAATAGGCACCTAGAGTCACCAAATTTGATATGAAGATAGTAATTGACATTCCACAAAGATCTGCATCAAAAATTTGGTTGCCACACCCACACATTCCGGGCCAGCCCCCTTTTCCCCACCTATTAAATATTGAGCTAGGGTCAACAAATTTGGTATGAAGATAGCAATTGACATTGCACAAAGATCTGCTGAAAAAAATTGGATGCCACACCCCCCATACTGCCCCCAGCCCCCCTTCGCCTTCCTTTTACAAATTTTGAGCTAGAGTCACCAAATTTGGTATGAAGATACCAATTGACATTTCACAAAGATCTGCATCAAAAATTTGGATGCTACGCCCAACCATACCAACTCCAGACCCCCTTCCCCCACCTATTACAGTCGAACTTCCATATAACGAACTTCCGCATAACGAGATTTTCTATACAACGAAGTCAGAAACCAGAACCCTGCAATTTGATTCGGTCAAAAACCCATTCTATATAACGAATTTTCTCTATAACGAAGTTTTTTCTTGTCCCCTTGAGATTGGTTATATGGAAGTTTGACTGTACAAATTTTGAGCTAGAGTCAACAAATTTGGTATGAAGATACCAATTGACATTTCACAAAGATCTGTATCAAAAATTTGGATGCCACGCCCACCCATACTGCCCCCAGCCCCCCTTCCCCTACCTTCTACAAACTATGAGCTACAGTCACCAAGTTTGGTATGAAGATAGCAATTGACATTCCACAAAAATCTGCGTAAAAAATTTGGATGCCACGACCCCCAAACTGCCCCCAGCCCCCCTTCCCCCACCTATTACAAATTTGAGCTAGAGTCAACAAATTTGGTATGAAGATAGCAATTGACATTGCACAAAGATCTGGTTAAAAAATTTTAATGGCACGCCCCCCATACTGCCCCCAGCCTCCCTTCCCTTCCCTTCCTTTTACAAATATTGAGCTAGAGTCACCTAATTTGGTATTAAGATAGTTATTGACATTTCACAAAGATCTGCATCAAAAATTTGGATGCCACGCCGCCCATACTGGTCCCAGCCCCCCTCTCCACACCTTTGACAAACTTTGAGCTAGAGTCACCAAATTTGGTATGAAGATAGCCATTGACATTCCCCAAAGATCTGCGTCAAATATTTGGACGCCACGCCCACCCATACCGCCACCAGCCCCCCTTCCCTAACCTTTTACATACTATGAGCTAGAGTCACCAAATTTGATATGAAGTTAGTAATTGACATTCCACAAAGATCAGCATCAAAAATTTGGATGCCACGCCCCCTTACTGCCCCCAGCCCCCTTCCTCCACCATTTACAAACTTTGCCCTCATACCGCCCCCAGACCCCTCTTCCACCACATCTTACAAACTTTGAGCTAGTTCACCAAACTTGGTAGGAAGATAGCAATTGACATTCCCCAAAGATTTGCGTAAAATATTTGGTCGCCACGCCCACCCATACCGCCACAAACCCCCTTCCCCCACCTTTTACATACTATGAGCTAGAGTCACCAAACTTGATATGAAGATAGTAATTGACATTTCACAAAGATCTGTATCAAAAATTTGGATGCTACGCCCCCCATACTGCCTCCAGCCCCCTTTCCCCTTATACGAACTTTGAGTTAGAGTCACCAAATTTGGTATGAAGGTAGCACTTGACATTCCCCAAAGATCTGCTTAAATATTTGTACGCCACGCCCACCCATACAGTCACTAGCCCCCCTTTCCCCACCTTTTACAAACTTTGAGCTAGAGTCACCAAATTTGGTATGAAGATAGCAATTGACATTCCCCAAAGATCTGCGTCAAATATTTAGACGCCACTCCATCCCATACTGCTCCCAGCCCCCCTTCCCCTTATACGAACTTTGAGCTAGAGTCCCCCAATTTGGTATGAAGATGGCAATTGACATTCCCCAAAGATCTTTGTCAAATATTTGGAGGCCACGCCCACCAATACCGCCACAAACCCCCTTCCCCCACCATTTACATACTATGAGCTAGAGTCACCAAACTTGATATGAAGATAGTTATTGACATTTCACAAAGATCTGTATCAAAAATTTGGATGCCACGCCTCCCTCACTGCTCCCAGGCCACCTTCCCTTATACAAACTTTGAGCTAGAGTCACCAGATTAGGTATGAAGATAGTAATTGGCATTACCCAAAGATCTGCTTCAAATATTTGTACGCCACGCCCACCCATACCGCCATCAGCCCCCCTTTCCACACCTTTAACAAACTTTGAGCTAGAGTCACCAAATTTGATATGAAGATAGCAATTGACATTCCCCAAAGATTTGCGTCAAATATTTGGACGCCACTCCATCCCATACTGCCATCAGCCCCCCTTCCCCCACCTTTGACTTACCTTGAGCTGGGGTCACCAAATTTGATATGAAGATAGCAATTGACATTGCACAAAGATCTGCTTCAAATATTTGGATGCCACGCTTACCCGTACTACCGCAGCCTCCTTCCCCCATATGTTACAAACTTTGAGCTAGAGTCACCAAATTTTGATGAAAATAGCTGGTGGCATCCCCATCTGCTTCGGAGAATCTTTAAGGCAGCGCACACCCCTGCCTCATCCGTACCTTTTTGCAATCATTTGCAGCAACCTTCATTTCTTCGAAAGCCAAGACGCTAAGCTTATCGGAATCATTCATTTCAGCATTTTTAAAAAGGTCAATGACTACATCCAGTGTACCTGCAATAAGAATTGATATAATTAGAGGCACCAAATGGCGAAATTCCATCAGGCAGTTGGATTACCGAAGCGTGGGTACCGCGCTCTCAGAGAGAGCATTTGTAGACTTATTTCGCTGCTTTCGTGGACTGCAAGTCACTCTGCTTGCTGACTGTTCTGCGCCTTTTTTCCTCATAGTACAGCCAGCCAGACATATTGTATGTATGCGCTCGTATGCCAGTGATTTTCTAGCTCGCAGACCCTTGTTTTTTCGGCTGGTCGCCTGTTATCGCCATACTGTGTGTACGTATGCGCCCGTTGGCCAGCGATTTTCTAGCGCGCAGACCCTTGTTTTTTGGGCTGATCGCCTGTTATCACATGCTTATGAGCGTGTGTATTCTTCATGTGATCATATGGTATGCCTCTATGCAGCAATACTCAAATGTGTATTCATATCAACATACATATATTTTTATATGAATGTGCGTTTGCATATGCTTAAGTTTTCGTGGGATCCAGGCTTTGTTGGGACTTTTGTTATTTTGTTTCGGCTAGGTACCATAAGCATGTGTGTGAGTTTTGTATATCTACATGTGCATATTTGAATGTATGCGTAGCATTTGCCATGCATTCATTGACCTTTCTCTACTATTATGAATTTCGGCAAACCCTAAACAGCCAATATTACAATTAAATATGGTGCATATTTGTATTTTACTAAGCAAAACAAGAAAAGCAATACTTCCAAGGCAGTAAAATTTCATAAATGGTGCTGATAGACCATTTGAAGGAACAGGCGAACAGGAAAATAAATAAGCGTTTAGTAAAAAAGGCAGGCAAATATCAGTTTAGCATTGCTGGTCATACTTTCCAACAATTATTCCATCGCAACTACTATGCAGCGATGCGAAAAATGCCGAAAGTGGAAACCATTTAACATGTAGTGAAATGAAAGTACATGCAAATTTGTAGGGAATAGATAAATATACAATTACAAATAGGAACAAATAACGAGGTACTAAAAGAGACATGTATGTATTTGTTGTACAATGTGTAAACACATTATCTGTATTAATATGTTGAAGGAAATTTTCATATAGTGCTCCAATTAGCCAAATTACGGTTGTTTGGATGTAAAGCACTTGAGTTGAAGATAACCCAAACATCTATGAATTGAATATAAAAGTGATCTCGGGTGGTGAAGCTGAAACCATTTTAAAGGGCTAGCTGAAAAGTATCACACTTTGGAGTTTAAGTTACTTTTACCCTTCAAAATATCAAGAGCCTTAAATGAAACACAGTAAGTGAGAAATAGCTCTACAATAGGCAAACGCACTGCATAATACATTTAACGAACGTCTTTGTAGTTTACTTCTTACTTGTGGTCTTTGTGACAGTCGCACTGGTCGGAACACAACCAAGTGTCGACAAACGACAGCTGCGGCCCAGTTGCAACAGTCTGGCTGATGGTTCCCTTTTTGCCGATCCCCTGAGATGTGCCGGCTTTTATTTATGTAATCAAGGTAGAGCCGAGCACCGCAGCTGCCGCATGGGACAGCTTTACGATGATAACAGCAAGATGTGTCAATTAGCCAATATAGTCAATTGTGTCAATTTCAAGGGTTTGGCACTGCGTGTTGCTGTAAATGTAGATGCTTTAGGCATTGAAAGAGCGGAGCCATGCTTGCACACAACGCCGCTATTACCAAAGTATCCTTGCAACATAATTAAAACGATCACTAATTCCAACATAAAGCTGCCGCCAGTTACAACATGTGCACCCCAAATAATTTCTCTAGCCACAACTCCTTGTGAGGAACCACTACGACCACCAATTTCATCAACAAAACAATGTGCACCACCTCAATCTACGACAACAACAATACCATCCGAGCAACCTGCACCAACCACAACCACGTTCTGTGAAGAACCAGTTCAAACAACAACGAAACTATATGAACCACCACCACCTTTCACAACACCTATTGATCAACAGCCCGCGGCATCAACCACACAATGTGCACCATCACAATATTTGTCAACATCAACACCTTCCGAGGAACCTGAGCCAACCAGAACCACGCCAATTGAAGAACCTGCTCATACGACGGCGGCACCACCACGACCTTTCACAACACCTATTGACCAACAACCCGCGCCATCAACTACACAATGTGGTCCACCACAATCTTTGTCAACAACAACACCATCCGAGGAACTTGAGCCAACCACAACCACGGCTCGTACAGAAGCTGTGCATACGACGACGACAACACCTGCACTACCACTACCTTCCTCAACGTCTTTTGACCAAAAGCCCGCGCCATCAACCACTTCATGTGCACCACCACAATCCTTGCCAACAGCAACACCATCTGGGGAACCTGAGCCAACCAGAACTACGCCTCGTGAAGAACCTGCTCAAACGACGTCGACACCATATGCACCACCACCACCTTCCACAACATCTATTGACCAACAAACCGCGCCATCAACCACACAATGTAGATCACCACAATCTTTGTCAACAACAACACCATCGGAGGAAATTGAGCCAACCACAACCACGGTTCGTACAGAAGCTGTGGTTACGACGACGAAACCACCTGCTCCACCACCTCCACCTTCCACAACGTCTATTGACCAAAAACCCGCGCCATCAACCACACAATGTGGTCCACCACAATCTTTATCAACAACAACACCATCCAAGGAACTTGAGCTAACCACAACCACGGCTCGTACAGAAGCTGCGCATACGACGACGACAACACCTGCACCACCACTACCTTCCTCAACGTCGGTTGACCAAAAACCCGCGCCATCAACCACTTCATGTGCACCACCACAATCCTTGCCAACAGCAACACCATCTGGGGCACCTGAGCCAACCAGAACTACGCCTCGTGAAGAACCTGCTCAAACGACGTCGACACCATATGCACCACCACCACCTTCCACAACATCTATTGAACAACAAACCGCGCCATCAACTACACAATGTAGATCACCACAATCTTTGTCAACAACAACACCATCGGAAGAAATTGAGCCAACCACAACCACGATTCGTACAGAAGCTGTACATACGACGACGACACCACCTACTCCACCACCTCCACCTTCCACAACGTCTATTGACCAAAAACCCGCGCCATCAACCATACAATGTGCACCACCACAATCTCTGTCAACAACAAAAACATCCGAGGTACCTGAGCCAACATATGAACCACCGCCACCTTCCACAACACCTATTGACCAACAAACCGCGCCATCAACCACTCCATGTGCAACACCACAATCCTTGCCAACAGCAACACCATCTGGGGAACCTGAGCCAACCAGAACTACGCCTCGTGAAGATCCTGCTCAAACGACGACGACACCATATGCACCACCACCATCTTCTACAACTTCTTTTGACCAAAAACCCGCCCCATCAACCACACAATGTGGTCCACCACAATCTTTGTCAACAACAACACCATCCAAGGAACTTGAGCTAACCACAACCACGGCTCGTACAGAAGCTGCGCATACGACGACGACAACACCTGCACCACCACAACCTTCCTCAACGTTTGTTGACCAAAAACCCGCGCCATCAACCACTTCATGTGCACCACCACTACCTTCCTCAACGTCTGTTGACCAAAAACCCTCGCCATCAACCACTTCATGTGCACCACCACTACCTTCTTCAACGTCTGTTGACCTAAAACCCGCGCCATCAACCACTTCATGTGCACCACCACAATTCTTGCCAACAGCAACACCATCTGGGGAACCTGAGCCAACCAGAACTACGCCTCGTGAAGAACCTGCTCAAACGACGACGACACCATATGCGCCACCACCACCAACCACAACACCTATTGTCCAACAACCCGCGCCATCAACCACGCTATGTGCACCACCACAATCCTTGCCAACAACAACATCATTTGGTCCACGTCCATCTCTTTTATCGACAACACCACATGAACCATCTCAACATCCGCCTACAGCACCGTGTAAACCTACAACAAATCGACACTGTCATATTCAATCAACTTCGACAACATGTAACACGCCTCCACGACTTCCAGAGACAACACCGTGCGCCCCACAGACGTCTACGCCAACAACTCCTTGCGATCAAGAATTCACTTCAACATCCTGTAATGAAACAACAATCAGAGCTCTTAAAGAGCTTAAGGAGGAAATAAGCAAACGGATCCCCAACCCTCTGCTAAGCCTAATTAGTTCATCTAGCAACGACTGCCTCAACAGACATGAAGGCGTTTTTCTGCAGGACTCGAAGCACTGCCGGCGGTACTACCAATGTCTTGGTGGCAACCGTGTGTTGCGCCGCTGCAAAGCGGGTAGCTGGTTTGATATCGAGGCAGGAAAGTGTCGACGTCGAAGTCTGGTGCCAAACTGTCCCGCTAAGCGGAATTGAATCGAGACGGAGAATTGGCTTCTTATTAGCAACCATATGACGGGCATCGGCAATCTGTAAAACAATTACAAGAAATAAATAATTGTCTAATAATATCTGAAGGATCTAATTTTTTAAACCTGCTTTTGATTTAATTCCAAGATACCGTTCACAACAACTTGATGAACCTATTTTATTTTTAGCTGTTTGAAATATTTTTGTTTAAGGAACTAGCACTAGTACCCGGAGGTCTTCGGTAAGCCGTCATTATATAGTTGTTAATGTTACCTCAATCAACCCTAGAGGGTGGATTTTTAAAAATCGGAAAATCAAACTCGTCATTTATTGTCAAAAACTGAGTTTCAAAACAATCGGGAAAAAAATTATTTTCATAGAGAATTTTGCGGGAATTTTCCATCATTTTCATAGTGGGTGGATTTTCCAATATCGTTATTTAATTTCTATTCTTTATTTCCAAACCGAGTTTCAACGATTTTAAAAATGTTTTCCCTGCAAACGTTTCTGGGGCCGTAAAACCCTTTAGGAGAGGGATTTTCCAAAACTCTTTCTTGGTGTTTGCTTTCGGCACATATGTAAGTAGACTTATTGAAAAGTTTTAACTTTGGGCTCCACGTTGATTGTCAATTAGAATAAACTATTGTACAGATGTATAAAATTTTTATTATTAATATTTAGGCAACAAAATGTTTTATTTTTATTTTGATCAGAGTACTTTGCACTATAATGTATGGCCTTAAGCACAGAATAAATTTTATGCATGCCACAAATTTTGTTATTTAAATTTCCGCAACACAACTGGCGTTCGTAATCAACGATATTTTTATTCACTTAATTATTATTTAGTTAGTTGATTTTTAGTTAATTTTTTTATTCGACATTCAGTAAATTCACGATGTGGTTTTCTTGAGACAATGGCTGCGTTCAGGGAACTAAGCGCTTACAATACATGTTTAGTAATCGTTCGCTGAACGTTCTGCTTAGTAAGCGCTTTCTAAACATGTTTAGTCAGCGACCGCCATCTTTGTTAGCGTAAATTTTGTTTGCTTTTGCGCTTAGTGATTGAACAGCTGTTAATTGTTTTGTGCAAATGGATAGAAAAAGCATAAAATTCATGTTACTGCAATTTTGTTGCGAGGATACTGATGTAAGTGAGGTTGTCATGGGGTTGAAAGATGAGTTTTTTATTATTATTATTATTATTTACATATCGATAATGATAATCAGCTGATCAACTAAGCAGTGCGTTCACAAGTTTTCAGCGATTTGCACTAAGCGCTTAGTAAGCAGCTTGATAACCGCTTAGTTCCCTGAACGCAGCCAATGATTAGTTTTCAAATAAATAAAGAAAATTTAACTTTCAATCAAAAAATGTTGCCTGATATCAAATTTGTCAAATACACTTTGTGGTTAAAATGTCTCGAACGCACTGTCGCTAATTATACTCGATACCGAAGGTAAAGAGTATATTCAGGGGTGTGCCAGCCATCAAAACCAACCGAATTCCAACCTAAAACCAACCTCGAGCTGGTTTTAGGTGTGCCAGAGCAGAGTTCGAGATGGTTTTGAAATCTCAACAAATTTGGTCAGAGATTTGGTTAGTTTAAGCAATATTAAATGTCTAATGCATAACAAGTGTTACTTTTTCGAAAGGTAATTTTAAGCTTAATTGCATATTGCAAATACATTTGAATTTTATTAATATTTTAATTCATGATTTAAGATATTAATAAATCTCTAACAAATCTCTAAGACTATTTGCCGTTCCATGTAAGCGTGCAAAACCGTCCCTAACAAGAGAGGTGCCACCTTGTTCGTTTAACCATAACTATTATTCGGAGTCTTTAATAGGTCAATTTAAAAGACACTTATTTGTGGCAAATAAACATAAAAAAAATCGTACTTTTAGGTAACAAAATTGCATGGTCGAGCAGTGGACAGTTTGTTGTAAATTTAACAAAGTTATTGCAGCAAACCTTTTTTTATAAGGTGGCAGCTTTTGCGGTGTTTGTTAGGTGTGTGAATGTCTACAGTAAGAAGAAGAATTTAATTTATGGAAAGTCATTGTGCCGCCAAAATGTAAGTTGAATAAAAATTGCATTTAATTTTTATACTCGATACCGAAGGTAAAGAGTATATTGGTTTTGTGCAATGTCCGTCATGGTGTCTGTCCGTCTGTCCGTCCGTATGTGTGCAAGTTTTTTCCACACCCTTCAAGCTAGAGACTTGAAACTTTCCAATTCTCTTTATCTATGGGATAGTAAATTAAAGTGTCAAGATGGGGGTTCTACGATAACTGGGGGGCTGGCAAATCGATAAATTCGATAACCCAATACCGATAAATCCACATATTTCGCACATCCTTACAGCTAGAAGTACCAAATTTGGTAAGAAGATAGCTATTAGCAACCCCCAAAAAACTGCATCAATAATTTTGGAGCCACGCCCCCCCATTCCGCCCCAAGCCCCCCCGCATTTTAAAGTCAAAAAAGACTATATCTCCCACAGTTTTTGAGCTATATCCACCAAATTTGGTGCCAAGATAGGTGATGATGACCCCCTAAAAACTGCACCAAAAGTTTGGATGCCACGCCCACCGATACTGCCCTAGCCGCCCCCATCCACCCCAACGCTTCGTCAAAAACGGGAATGCGTGTATCTTCCAGAGTTGTGGAGCTAGAGCCTCCAAATTTGGTGGGAAGATAGCTGTTAACGACCTCCAAAAAACTGCATCAAAGTTTTGGAGCCACGCCCACCCATTACGCCCCCAGCCCCCCCGCATTTTGAAATCAGAAATGGCTATATCTCCCACAGTTTTTGAGCTATAGCCACTAAATTTGGTGCCAAGATAGGTGATGATGACTCCCTAAAAACTGCATCAAAAGTTTGGATGCCACGCCCACCAATACTGCCCTAGCCACCCCCATCCACCCCAACGCTTCGTCAAAAACGGGAATGAGTGTATCTTCCAGAGTTGTGGAGCTAGAGCCACCAAATTTGGTAGGAAGATAGCTGGCAACGACCCCCAAAAATTTGCATCAAAGTTTTGGAGCCACGCCCTCCATTTCGCCCCCCTTTCCACACTTTTTACAATTTTCGAGCTAGAGTCACCAAATTTGGTATGAAGATAGGAATTGACATTCCACAAAGATCTGCATCACAAATTTGGATGCCACGCCCACCCATACCGCCCCCAGCCCCCTTTCCCCACTTTTTACAAATTTCGAGCTAGAGTCACCAAATTTGGTATGTAGATAGCAATTGACATTCCACATAGATCTGCATCAAAAATTTTGATGCCACGCCCACCCATACCGCCCCCAGCCCCCCTTGCCCCACTTTTTACAAACTTCGAGCTAGAGTCACCAAATTTGGTATGTAGATAGCAATTGACATTCCACATAGATCTGCATCAAAAATTTGGATGCCTCGCCCACCCATACCGCCCCCAGCCCCCCTTTCCCCACTTATTACAAATTTCGAGCTAGAGTCACCAAATTTGGTATGAAGATAGCAATTGACATTTCACAAAGATCTGCAACAAAAATTTTGATGCCACAACTACCCATACCGCACCCAGCCCCCCCCCTTTCCCTACATTTTACAAACTTTAAGCTAGAGTCACCAAATTTGGAAGGAATATAGCTGGTGGCATCCCCATCTGCATCGGAGAATCTTTAAGGCAGCGTACACCCCTGCCGCATCCGTACCCCTTTGCAATCAGGCCTCTTTTTACCGGTTTTAATACTGGTATCGAGTATGCCGCAGTCGGTTGCGTCCGACTGCAACGTTTCCACTTGTTTGTATTGCATTTATTTTATTTTTGGTCCATAGGGGAAAACACCGTTCACCACAACAGGACGAAATATGTAGAACAGCTATTCAAGCAAGCTATCACGGCAGGGCTGTCAAGCAACATAAGTTACTTGGCGGGCAAAATATTAAATATTTATTTTGTATAAGAATTACAAGAGATAAGACCTAACATATTTTTATTTTACCATTTATTAAATATAACACTAATGCCCTGTGGCCAACCTTAAAAACAATGACTAAAATAGCAAATACATTTTAGGTAATTTTTATTTCAAAAGGTAGAAACTCTTTTTGGCCATTTTCGTTTTACGTATTTTCTCCGAAAAAATTTACCGAAAAATGAAATCTCCCAAACTTCTGGCACACCTACGGTTTTGTTTTAGAGATTTGAAAACCTGCTCGAGCCAAAATCTCTAGAGATTTCTGGCACACCCCTGATTGAGTTTGTGCAATGTCCGTCATGGTGTCTGTCCGTCTGTCCGTCTGTATGAACGCAACTTTTTTCCACACCCATCAAGCTAGAGACTTGAAACTTTCCAAATCTCTTTATCTATGGGATAGTAAATTAAAGTGTCAAGATGGGGGTTCTACGATAACTGGGGGGCTGGCAAATCGATAAATTCGATAACTCAAAACCGATAAATCCACATATTTCGCACATCCTTACAGCTAGAAGTACCAAATTTGGTAAGAAGATAGCTACTAGCAACCCCCAAAAAACTGCATCAAAAATTTTGGAGCCACGCCCCCCATTCCGCCCCCAGCCCCTCCCGAATTTTAAAGTCAAAAAAGCCTATATCTCCCACAGATTTTAAGCTATAGCCACCAAATTTGGTGCCAAGATAGGTGATGATGACCCCCCAAAAACTGCATCAAAAGTTTGGATGCCACGCCCACCGATACTGCCCTAGCCGCCCCCATCCACCCCAACGCTTCGTCAAAAACGGGAATGCGTGTATTTTCCAGAAAGAGTTGTGGAGCTCGAGCCTCCAAATTTGGTGGGAAGATAGCTGGTAACGACCCCCAAAAACTGCATCAAAGTTTTGAAGCCACTCCCACCCATTCCGCCCCCATCCTCCCCGCATTTTGAAATCAGAAATGGCTATATCTCCCACCGTTTTTGAGCTAGAGCCACCAAATTTGGTGCCAAGATAGGTGATGATGACCCCCTAAAAACTGCTTCAAAAGTTTGGATGCCACGCCCACCAATACTGCCCTAGCCGCCCCCATCCACCCCAACGCTTCGTCAAAAACGGGAATGCGTGTATCTTCCAGAGTTGTGGAGCTAGAGCCACCAAATTTGGTAGGAAGATAGCTGGCAACGACCCCCAAAAATTTGCATCAAAGTTTTGGAGCCACGCCCTCCATTTCGCCCCCCTTTCCCCGCTTTTTACAATTTTCGAGCTAGAGTCACCAAATTTGGTATGAAGATAGCAATTGACATTTCAGAAAGATCTGCATCAAAAATTTTGATTCCACGCACACCCATACCGCCCCCAGCCCCCCTTTCCCCACCTATTACAAATTTCGAGCTAGAGTCACAAAATTTGGTATGTAGATAGCAATTGATATTTTACAAAGATCTGCATCAAAAATTTGGATGCCACGCCCACCCTTACCGCCCCCAGCCCCCCTTTCCACACCTTTTACAAATTTCGAGCTAGAGTCACCAAATTTGATATGAAGATAGTAATTGACATTCCACTAAGATCTGCATCACAAATTTTGATGTCCTTTCCCCATCTTTTACAAACTTTGAGCTAGAGTCACCAAATTTGGTATGAAGATAGCCGGTGGCATCCCCATCTGCATCGGGAATCTTTAAGGCAGCGTAAACCTCTGCCGCATCCGTACCCCTTTGCATTCAGGCCTCTTTTTACCGGTTTTAATTCTGGTATCGAGTATGCCGCAGTCGGTTGCGTCCGACTGCAACGTTCCCACTTGTTTAACTTCAAGTTCGGTCAAAACCTGAGAGAAAATACAGTCTGATTAAACTAAATTTTGTTGGAATGCGTTAAGTAAAAGCTTGTGGCTTAAATTGTTGATTTCACTGTTTTGTCGATTTAATTAACTGAGTTCATTTACTGCCGTATCGGCAGTGCCGATATATTATTGATACTACATAATAAAGAAGCATATAAACGTTCTTGCTTTCATAATGCAATCTGTGCAAGATAATGAGAAAAAGGTTGCAAGTTGGATTATTGCTTTCTTATTTATTTATTTGTTTATTGTCAACTATGATCAGCTGACATAAAATCCAAATTAATTAAAATACAATTTAAAATCAAAATTAAAATTAAGTAAAATAAAATTATATTTATATCTGAAAGTAAGTTAAGGTAAAAATCTTATAAAGTTAACGTTAAAGCTCTGGGAAATTCAACAATAAAATTAGTGGTCCAACATTTGTTGCGTGGATTGGGAAAAACCCAGAAAAACCCAATCAGACCAGCGTAAGATTAGAAATTAGTGGTTACGATTAGATAAAGCAAAAAGGATCGATATTTTTAGTACTGGAGTTGAGGCCTCCAAGGAGACAAGAGAATAAAGTTTGTTATAGTCAGAACATATAACACGAAATGGTTCATGAATTAAATAGTTGCTCAAGCAACGATCAAGGCTAAGGGGTAAAAAGTTACGTGAAGATCTAATTGGGACATTTAATTTAATTTATAACAGAGTAAATACAATAAAATTTTACATTCGCTTTGCTACTTCAATAATCAAATCAAACTTGAAAGCAACTACAATTGGTTGAGTGTTGTCTTAAAAAAACTGCGTTAGTAATGAAATTATTAGAGGTCATGCATTTACTTTGGTTTTTTCGTTATCAGCTTTATGCTTGCCTCAGTTATGCAATAAATGATATACTGGCAATGTGATTTAAATATGATTGACTCATATTGTTAAAAACAAAATATCTTTTTATTATACATTGTGCATTTTATTGTGCTTTCAGTTTTCAATTGGTCGCCTGTTTAAATTTGCATAGAGTTCTCTTTAACAGGGTATAAAATTTACCACTACAGCAAATCGAACCTAATCAATTGGTTAGGTGCATTCAAGTTTATGGCACAATGTATAGAAAACAATTTGCTTAAAATGTCAAACGATTGACAAGGCCAGTGCCAGGTGTATAGCCAAACGTTGATTGGATCGCGTGATTCCGATTTGTGGCCATGATCAAGAGCAATGCTCGTCAACGGCAGCAACTTATCGCACACTATTCACAAAACTGGCACAACTCCAAAATTTAAATTTTTGAATCCACCGGTTTTTTAGCTTTTAGTTTTTTGAAACGTTGAGCTAAGAGAGCATTCCGCAGGCAACTGCGCCCGACTCAACGTTTGAACTTGTTTTTTTTATACTCGATACCGAAGGTAAAGAGTATATTGGGTTTGTGCAATGTCCGTCATAGTGTCTGTCCGTCCGTATGTGTGCAACTTTTTTCGACACCCTTCAAGCTAGAGACTTGGAACTTTGCGAATATCTTTTTTATGGCCGAAAAAGATAAACCGTCAAGATTTGGGTTCTACGATAACGGGGGGGCTGGCAAATCGATAATTTCGATAGCTCAAAATCGCTAAATCTACCTATTTCGCACATCCTTACAGCTAGAACTACCAAATTTGGTGAGAAGATAGCTACTAGCAACCCACAAAAAACTGCATCAAAGTCTTGGAGCCACGCTCACCCATACCGCCCCAGAATCTTCCCCCACTTTTTACAAACTTAGAGCTAGAGTCAACAAATTTGGAAGGAAGATAGCTGGTGGCATCTCCATCTGAATCAGACAATCTGTGAGACAGCGTACACCCATGACGCATCCGTACCCCTTTGCAATTATGCCTCGTTTTACAAATTTTAATACAGGTATCGAGTATGCCCAAGTCGGTTGCGTCCGACCGCAACGTTTCCACTAGCTTTTACTCTAAAACTTTTGTAATTACTCCCAAGCAAAGGAAACAAATTTGTTATATGCATACAGCGCTCACCATCAGCACCATGCAAAAGACAAGGAGAGCAACCATATTTATTTTGCATTCAGAGTTTGTTTTTTTGGCCGCCGTCAGTGAAAATCATTGTTGGTTTGTTTTCAAGTCAGCTCTTTAATCGTTACTAGTTCAATTTTTCGGGTAAATTTGCGATAATTGGGTATTGTCCATTGACAAATTAACAGTTCTTAACTAAGATTTATATTCATTTCGCTTCATATGGCTCTAAACTTTTCATGTTAATTTAAGTTCTGACTAATTTTGTTTAATTTATTTTATGTCTGCGTCAGACAAACTGTCAATATAGGGGAGCTTTGTTCACAGGGGCTGGAAAATCAACAAGACGATACATCTCAGGGCGCAAATCGATAAAACACACACAATTCCAAAATTTTAACAGTTAGAGTCCCCTAATTTGGTGGTAAGATAGCTGGTGACTTATCCCAAAATGATCTGCTTCAAAATATTGGATGCCATGCCCACCCCTGCCGCCTCCAGCCCTTAAATATTTGTATCTTAAATTTGGAATGACATGTCCACCCTTGCCGCCCCCTGCCCTAAAATATCTGTATCTTAAATTTTTAATGACACGTCCAGCTAGAGTGACTCAATTTGGTAGGATGTTAGCTAATGACATTTCCTGAAAATCTGCATTAGATATTTGGATGCCAAGCTCCGCCTTTCAAAAACTGAAATGCTTATATCCCCCACAGCTTTTATGCTAGATCCACGAAATTTAAGTGAGAACATAACTGGCAACGTTCCCCACCAAAAAATTAATTATGTACGACTGAACGAAAAGCATGCTTAAGCATTAAGCAACAACGTCTATAGCCATACGTTGCTCATGTGCTTTGTCTCTTATTCTTCTTTCTTTTTGCCAACCATTGTTGCCACATGTTCTTTTTTTATTCTATTTAACATTTTATGTAATATTATGTTAAAAATAAAGTAAGCACATGGTTTATAGATCCAGTGTATTATATCAATGTATTTATAAACAATAAAATGAATATTTACATAGTTTTTAATATTTTCCATATAATAAATAAACAGCGACAACTCTATATCGCAAAGCATTTAAGCATGGTTTCATTTCAGGATCATATCAAGATCCTGCTGCAATGCTTTAAGCACGTAAGCATCGTTTGGTTCTGCCTTAAAATAGTTTTAGAAATTTTAAAATAATTTAAGCTTAATAAATAAGAAGGCTCTAGCCGGGAGAGCCCTACTAGAAAACACCTGAACCCAGTTGCAATAAATATATTAAATTTATAAAAGAATTTGGTTTTGGTTATTATGTAATAATTTATTGCGAATATACTTTTTGGAGTTTTTTTAAAATAACTTCACTTTTAAAATTATTCACGA
This sequence comes from Scaptomyza montana, assembly GCA_018904305.1. NCBI lineage: Eukaryota > Metazoa > Arthropoda > Insecta > Diptera > Drosophilidae > Scaptomyza > Scaptomyza montana. Next base: position 1,106,303 of record JAEIGR010000023.1, read on the forward strand.
TTTTACTGTAATCAATTAAATGTGTATATCGAAAACAGGAAGAGTTCTCGATAATAATGTGATAAGAGGGCTTATATTTGAAACCTTAAGTCACAAAACCATTTCATGGGCTCGGAGAATAAAAGTGAATGTACCACTGCATACTGACTTAACTTCAATCGATCGGTGTTTCTTAATCGATTTGGACGAAATTTTCAGAAAAGTTCTATCGCTACCCATTATTTCAACCTCCATTTTTACATTTTTAAAATACGATCTTTTTTTGTAATCGATTCCATGTGTATATCGGAAACAAGAATAGTTATCGATAATTTGAAAATAACTTGTTCTGCTTATGGTATAGGAGAACTTATTTTTAAAATCCGAAGACTATATTTATTTATTTATTTATTTATTTATTGTCAGCTAAGAGCAGCTGACATTAAAATGAAATCAAATTAATTTAAATTAAAAAATAGTTAAAATAATTTAAAATAAAAATATAGATTAATATATAAATCTGAAAATATAATCAAAAGTTAACGTTAAAGCTCTGGGAAATTCAATAAAAATTGAGTAGTCCAACATTTGTTGCGAGGATTGGGAAAAACCCAGAAAAACCCAATCAGACCAGCATTAGATTAGTAGTTAGTGGTTACGATTAGATAAAGCAAAAAGGATCGATCTTTTTAGTACTGGAGATGAGGCCTCCAAGGAGACAAGAGAATAAAGTTTGTTATAGTCAGAACATATAACACGAAATGGTTCATGAATTAAATAGTTGCTGAAGCAACGATCAAGGCTAAGGGGTAAAAAGTTACGTGAAGATCTAATTGGGACATTAAATTTAATTCGACTCAAAAGAACTGATGAGTCGATTTCACCATTAAGTAGGTTAGTAATAAATAATACTCCATGCATAGTTCTACGGTTTAACAGGGAGGGAAGATTAATCAAAAGGAGTCTACTTGAATACGGGGGTAAGTCTACTCCAGGAACCCAGTTAAAACTTCTAAGGGCAAATAGAAGAAATTTCTTCTGCACAGATTCAATTCTATCCTGGTGAATCGAGTATTGTGGGGACCACACACAAGATCCATACTCCAGGATGGGACGTACTAGGGATGTATAAAGCGTTTTAGTGGTGTAGGGATCGTTAAACTCTTTCGACCATCGCTTGATGAAGCCAAAGACATTAATGGCCTTATTAACCATAGACGAAATATGAGAGTCAAACTTTAGCTTAGGATCAAGAATAATGCCTAAATCTTTAATTTCAAACACGCGGCCAAGTGGTGAAGCATCAAGCAAGTAGTGAGCAGTATGAGGGGTACTTCTACAAAAAGACATGACTTTACATTTTGCACAGTTTAAATTGAGTAAGTTAAAACGACACCAGGCCGACAGCGCACACAAATCCGACTGTAGTAAGTTGCACAGAGAAGCATCATTGTAGGTGAAACATAGTTTTACATCATCAGCAAACATATAAACAAAAGAGTTAGTAATAACAGCTGGAAGATCGTTAATAAACAAATTAAATAGCAAAGGACCAAGGTGACTACCTTGGGGAACACCAGAGGTAACTAAAATAGGTTTAGATACAGACGACTTAAAAACAACTTTTTGTGTTCGGCCACACAAGTACTCCGAAAGCCACAATACGAGTTTTGATGGAAATCCAATAATTTTTAATTTTTGAAGCAACAGAGAATGACTAACAGAATCAAATGCCTTACTAAAATCGGTGTAAACAACGTCAGTTTGCATTTTTTCCTGAAACCCTTTGATAACAAGCGAAGTGAATTCAAGAAGGTTAGTGGTAGTAGATCTACGCCTAACAAAACCGTGTTGATAAGGCGATATAATTGAACTACATGTGTGTTGCAGTTGAGAACAAATAATTTTTTCAAAGACTTTAGGAATGGCGGACAACTTGGATATGCCTCTATAATTTTTAACGTTAGACTTAGAAGAATTTTTATGGAGTGGAGTAATAAAAGATTCCTTCCATATAACAGGAAACACTGTTGAGTCAACCGACAAGTTAAATAATTTATGTAAGGGTTTACAAAGTGAATCCGCACAGTATCTAAGTATACAACCTGGCACTCCATCAGGACCAGGCAGATAGCCTGGTTTGATAGAGTTAAGGTCACTTAGAAGCGTACACTCAGTTACAACTGGGATATATATGCAATTTGATGATTGAACTCGAAAAGGATAGGAATTACTGCAACTATGTAAATTCGTTGAATATACTGATTGAAAATACTCAGCAAATAGATCGGCTACTGCCTGATCAGAACTTGCTTTTGTATTATCAAGGTATACTGAGGTAGGCAAGCAAGAAGACTTACGTTTAGAGTTAACAAATTTATAAAACTGTTTAGGGTCACGTGAAAAGTTTAGTCTACAACGATTAAGATAATTATTATAACAAGATGTGTTAAGAGAAAGAAAACTAGATTTTGCTACTGAATACGAAGATAAATCTAAAGTAGTTCCCGATTTTTTAAATGTTTTATATGATCTTGTCTTCGCGTTTTTCAATTTCGATAGTTCCCTCGTAAACCAAGGTGGTTTATTAACACTTGAAGAACGAGTGAGGGGAACACAAATATCCCAAAGCGAATTCAAGGTCCTATAAAATATGGCAATGGCCGTTTCTATATCACTACAAGAATAAAGGCGAGACCAATTAGTATGTTGAAGAAGATAATTTAATTTAGTAAAATTAGTTTTACGAAAGCAACGGGTTTTTAATGTATTATTAGATATTGAACTAGGGTTAAGAATTTCGATGGATAGTTCTAAGGTTGGATGGTAGGTATCTTCCGGAAGCACTAGAGGGGGTATTCTACAAGCATTACTGCAATCTGAGTCAGAAACAAATATTAAGTCCAACATTCTACCACTACAGTTATGCACCCTGTTAACTTGCGATAGGCCTAACTCCAGTAGGCCATCGATAAAATCATCAGAAGTGACTGGTAACACCGCCGAAGATGTGTCATTCACAGACCATGCAACATGTGGCAGATTAAAATCACCAACCACTATCAGATTATCCATATCTGTCAAAAATGACGAAACAAGTTGCAGGGCACTCAGATGGGATGAGTAAATGTTAATATCGATTGAGGAGGAATATAAGAGCAAGTAACATAAAGTGAACGGCCGTTTAGTAATATTTTAACACATAAAAACTCTATGTCCGGAAGATGCTGAGAAAGAATCTGTTCAGAGGAAAGACAGGAGTCAACAGCAATGAGAACACCACCCCCTTTGCGGGAAGTGCGATCGCATCTGTACAAGTTATATTTAGAAGGAAAAACGGAATAATCAGAAATATCGGGTTTTAACCAGGTTTCTGTAAGTGCAACTATTTGTGAATCAAAAGATAGGCTGTTAACATATAATTTGGCAAGTTTAGTGTTAAGGCCTCTAACATTTTGGTAGGCCAAGCTAATTAGTTTTTTGCCGACGACGTGGAGGCCACAGGGTGGCTAACAGGCTGTGCACTAGTAATCCTAATACCATTTTTATTAAAATTATCATTACGCCTATTCACATACTCCTTTACAACGAGCTGTGGCGGCCAAAACTTTTCAGAACAAATCATCGTGAAAAGATCGGGCGGAACACTCAACTTAAAAGAAGATATGCTTCGGGCGTGTTTGAATTTAAATTTTTCCACCCTAATATGTGGGGACTCGATATAACTTTTAATGTAGGCACTAACATCATCCGATGAAGTATCGGATGCTAGCCTAGACACAAAGATAAATTTGTTGATAGGCACAACCACAAGAGGCTTGGGAGTGCCGGCTGTACCTACAGTAGGATTACTAGGCACACAAGCTGTAGGATCAGAGGGCAATTGTAAAGGATTGTTGGCTGTGGTTAAGTTATTACTAGGATTTCTAGCTGGCGAGTTAAAAACCATTAATGGGCCAGCAATAGGACCCGTTGTGGGATTATTGCTTGGCACCAGTAGTGGCTTGGTTGGCAAGACAGGTGGGACACTAGGTGGAAAAGGACCCGAAGTCTCTTTGAGCTTCGGAGATTCCGTCATAATCTTGCCGTTTTTAAAATTCGCCCCAAGCTCTTTGAAAGCCGTATGCAGATTATTAAACGCTTTGTTCATAGGTACAAAGCTTAGGTGAGTCTGCCTTATGAATTGAGCAGTTTCTTTCTCAACCTCATTGCAGGACTCACAATACCATTTCAGGCCAGAGTCAGCAACTAAGCAGTCCCTTATTTTGGCAGTAAAGCCAGCACATTTCATATGGATCGCGTTGTCACACAATCTACATAAAATAAAGTCTTGGTTGGTTGTACCAACCGTTTTACAATTCTTGCTGCAGCAGGTAAACATATTGAAAAATGTAAACAATGAAATAAGCAAATCGAAATGCTAAAACAAAACAATGAAGAGTGCAAGAATATATGTATGTATTAACGTTTCAATGCAATGAGTACGTTGAAACGGTAAAAAATAAAGAGAGCAAGAGAGCGTGAGCAGATAGAACCGTCGGATAGGAGCGGACGAAAGCGGGAGAGGACTGATGCTGAAAAGCGAGAGTAATAAAATTGACAAGCTGTTTGTTGTTAGTAGACACAGAATAAGCAAATGCAAATATATGTATATACAGTGCCGCTCAACTAAATAAGTTTGAAAAATATTGCTCACATTTTGTCACCTATCTTTGTTCCTACTGCAATTTTTTTCATCATTCTTGTTTCTTTTGAAACTTCATTTGTTTACTCATAATTTGCCAAAGAACAGTAACGGGACTTTTGCAACGGTAAATTACTATTTAGCTTTCATCGTGAAATTCGCCAGATGTGTGGTCTATTTTTGGCTCATCTGAATAGGTTTGACAACTTTATTTTCATAATGTAATCGGCTGCGTGATGTAAACGAGTTAATTTTTTTTGTGTTATAAAATTTAAACCAATTTTTGTCAGTTTTTACCTAAATGGGTCGCGGAAAACCTTTAACCGATTTTGAAAAGGGTCGAATTAAAAGCTATATTGAATGTGGCCTAAAACACGATGAAACAGCCAAAAAGATTGGTCGAAGTCAAAACGTTGTAAGCAATTTTCTTCGTAATGAAGCAGACTACGGAAAAAACATGAAGGGAGGAAGAAAATATGCAACAACGGCATCAGAAAGGCGACTTATCGTTCGAACTGCCTCCAATTCCCGCCTCTCTGCCGGTAAAATTAGGGAAGAGTGCGGCGTAAATGCTAGTTTGGCAACTGTAAAACGAATTATTCGGAGTGCCGAACACTTGAAAAGATTAAAAATAAAGAAAAAACCACCTCTCAATGATGCACGTAAGGAAGCACGGCTTCGATTTGCCCGAGAGCATATGACGTGGAACAAAGAATGGACAACAGTGGTCTTCTCCGACGAAAAAAAGTTCAACCTCGATGGGCCAGATGGATACAACTACTATTTCCACGATATGCGAAAGGAGGAGTGCTCTTTAAGTCGTCATCACAGTTGTGCAGGTGGCGTAATGGTGTGGGGAGCAGTATCGTATTATGGTACCTGTGAGCTTCAGTTTGTTACTTCGAGGATGAATGCGAATGTTTACAAGACTGTGCTCCAAAATGCTTTTCCCAAGTTTTCGGAAATTTATGGTCGTATTCCATGGACATTCCAACATGATAACGCCCCCATCCATACCGCCCGGGTTGTAAAACAGTGGATTAAGGACCAAAATGTAAATTTGCTCGAGTGGCCGCCATACTCTCCGGACATAAATATTATCGAGAACATTTGGGGTCTTTTGTCAAGGAGAGTGTACGAAGGGGGGACACAATTTCAAGACTCTGCGACCCTAGTTGAAGCGATTAAAAAGGCCTGGTCAACAATTTCACTAAGTGAAATCAAAAATTATTACGACTCCTTATAAAATCGAATTTTTGAAATAATTAAGAGTAAGGGTGGCCACACTAAATACTAAAAATTACTAAATTAGTACGTCTTAATGTTTAAGTTAAAAATTGCCTTAAAATGTTGCCATGCATCATTGATTTAACTAGTTTTAGTTGTTAAACCTATTTAGTTGAGCCAAAAAATATGAAGATTTTTTGTTATGTTTTTGAAAAAATAAATAAAAAATATATAAATACTAAATTTACAAAAATGAAATTTTACAATATCATTTATAATTGATTGTATTTTGTAAGAAAACTTATTTGGTCAAAATCGGAGTGCTCGTTATAGAGATATAACATCGCAAACCTAAAAATATTGTCAAACCTATTTAGTTGAGCGGCACTGTATGTATGAACGTATGTTTTCTTTAAGTAAGGCACTGCAGCGTCAGTTAAACTGCAAATTAAAGTGTATAAAAACTTGGCAAAGCTTTTTTTTGCAAACGTAAATAAGTACACGTATATTTGCAATCCCTGTTAGAATTATTTACCAGATTAAACAAATTTAAACACCGTAAACACAAAAGAACAATAAATACTTGAGAGCACGTAAAAACACGACCGTCACCAACGAAAGACAACTTGTTATATATGTATATACTTTATGGGATCGGAGATGCTTCCTTCTACCTGTTAAATACTTTTGCACAAAACCATTATACCCTTTTTACCCATTTTATGGGTTTAGTGTATAAAAAGTAGAAAGGCTCTAGTTGCGAAAGCTCGACTACGATATACTGATACCAATTAAGGTTATAATGATTGGGAAGAATGAGATTTAGAAAAGTACGAAACTCGTTTTCGACAAACATAATAGCTTCAATAACATTTCATCGGTCCATAAAATATTTTTCCATACATTTGTAAATTATTAATTGTGTTTGTACATTCTTATCTTTTAGCAAGATTTTAAACTATCGCAAGTAAGGACAAATGTTAGCTTAGCTGCAGACCTGAAAGGTCATCACTGTTTTCACGACTATTCCCGAAACACGAAAATAAAAAAATTTTCGAATCATCGTTTAGTTGAAAAATACTCACTTGACAATCAGACGTTGTTTCTAACAAGTCACATAAATGGGGACAGTTTTCTTTCCCTATTTATATGACCGTCACTATACATATATTGTTAGCCATCTTCCTTGACGCTATATCAGCACTGCCGTCTACAGTGCACTCCGTAGTTTTCTTAACGAACTTATGCATACCATACACATAATAAAGACACATGTAAATTGCATTTTTGGCAGGTAAACTTTCTTATTTGCCAACTGTCTGCGCTTTTCTTGGCCTCGCTTTTTCGCTCGTGGCTACATCCATCGAGGGTTTCTCATGAAGTCCGTCACGCCTTTGCACTATCGTTGGGGCTATCCTTTGGCTACTTTTGCTTTGGACAACAGGCCATACACATTGCTGGACTTCCGGCAGTATGTTACATTGTTATACGCACTCAGGATCCGCACATTATGCAGAGGTACTTATAAAAAAATAAAAATAAATTCCTTCAAATTGAGCTGAGCTCATGTATATAATACTGTGTTTACGTTTGCAGAAGCGTCATGCTGGTGGCCATGGGATATTTGTTATGCGTACACCTGATGCGTCAGATATACGATTACGGCTCATATGCATTGGATATTACTGGACCACTAATGATAATTACACAGAAGGTGACCAGTCTGGCATTCTGCATTCACGATGGATTCGTCCGTAAGGATGAGGTTAGTGTTTGGTGCTCATTATATAAATATCAACAACGGTTTTTATTCGTCTCTTTTATAGGACATGACAAAGGCGCAGCAATATTATGCGATTAGGAAAATACCATCAGCATTAGAGTTTTTTTCCTATGTCTGGCACTTTCAGAGCCTTTTGGCCGGCCCGTTAGTATTTTACAAGGACTACATTGAATTTGTGGAGGGTTACAACCTGCTGAAGCGTCCGGCGGGCAATGTAAGTAACAGATGTTCGTAAATGCAGAAGATGTGATGTTTGTGTAGTCATTACCGTAGTGATTTTATTATCTAAATAAACGCCACTAGAAAAAACCAGACTAGCTTGAGCGAAAGCTAGATACGGCTGTGAGAAGGGAAAAACGGTGAAGTATTAGCCAAATGCTGACCTCACTCTTTTGCAAGTGACTGATCACATTTTCTGTCTGGTCGGTCTACCGCCTGTGACTCATTAATTTTACAGGACAATCAATATTGATATCGTTTGCAATTTTTTTTTGCAGGGCAATCTGGACATCGGTAAATCGGAATTGGTGTTGGAGCCATCACCGACGAAAACAGTGATCCGCAAAGTGCTAGGCAGCTTGGTGTGTGCATTTATATTCATGAAGTTTGTGAAAGTTTATCCGGTAAAAAATATGAAGGATGATAACTTTATTAATGAAACAGGCGTACTCTACAAATTTTGGTATGCCGTATTGGCAACCACTTGCATACGCTTCAAGTATTATCATGCATGGCTCTTAGCTGATGCCATATGCAATAATTCAGGTTTGGGCTTTACCGGCTACGACAAGGATGGCAATGCCAAATGGGATTTAATATCTAACATTAATGTGCTGTCATTCGAGGTGAGTCCAAATTAAGCAACATTCAGCGGTTCAAATTATTCCTAAACACATTTGTAATTGCAGTTTGCGTCTAATTTTCGTGATGCCATTAACAATTGGAATTGTGGCACCAACCGCTGGCTTCGCACGCTTGTTTACGAGCGCGTGCCCAAAAAGTATGGCACTTTTTTGACGTTTGCACTAAGCGCCGTGTGGCATGGTTTCTATCCGGGCTATTACTTAACCTTTGCCACCGGCGCTATGATGGTGACAGCAGCGCGCACAGCTCGCCGTATGTTTCGCTATCGCTTCCAGAGCACACAGTTTACTCGAGTGTTTTACGACATTCTAACCTGCCTCACCACACGCATCGCTATGGGCTATACAACATTTCCTTTTGTGTTGCTTGAATTCATGGCAAGTGCATCTACAATCTGCTCTGCATTTGATTATCCAGTTAAACTAATTACATTTTTTTTCTCACTTAACAGGGCACCATTAAATTGTACCTGAGATTTTATTTGTGCCTTCATGCTATATCACTAGTGACCATATTTATTTTACCAAGATTTATACAGGGCGAGCAGCGCGCACATCAATCTAGCAGGAATTCCGCTGGAATGGTTATGCCTTTTGGTCAAAGCGACATTGATAAAATCGAAACTAAGTCAGATGCTTCTGCCGCTCAGCCGATAACTGTGAACAACATAAATGATCTCAAAAAAGATGAGGGGGAGACACGTAAAGGTTTCGCTAAACATAATGACACATTGCCACATAACCAACTATTGCATCAGCACAACAGCAAGCAAATCCAGCCACTGAATAATAAAATACTTCAATTACGCCCACAGCTGCAGCAGCTAGCGCGGAGCCCACAGCCACACAATCAGTATCAGCATCAAACGTGTGCTCGCGACGCGGTTAGCGTACCACACGACCAGTGCGAAATGGATCAGTTGTCTAGCAAGCTTAAGGAGAAGATTGAAGCGGAAACCAAAAATATTGAGGAGTTTATTGATAAAACTGTGAACGATACCGTCAGTGGCATTGTTGAGTTCAAAAACGATCTGATGCGAGACATTGAGTTTCCCAAACTGAAGCTAGCCGCCGGCTCTGTCAGTAGTAGCGCCGCCAATCTGGTGGACGCGGCCGCTGCTAGCCTTCGCAAACGTAACATATCTTCTTCCCACGAAAGCAACAGTACCAACTCGGGAAGCGCGCTGCCAGAACACGGCCAGGAGGAAAATAGCGCTGCATTTTTGAAAAAAGAGATTGATGTGATTAATGCTGTGGTGCAGCAATCAAATGTTTTGCCTGCTGTGCTTAGCAACGGGCATGCCAAATAGTAGCTGAAAAGTAAACTTTAATGAAAACTGCAACCATTGAATAATTTACTTTTATTATTTGAGCGGCGGGACCGACAGAGAATGAAAAAAAAATGCTGTAGCTTCACAGCTTGACAACACGCACACACAATTGCAAAAATAACAAAAACACTCTTACTTTTGAAACATGTTTTGGTTTCAAATTTAAATTTGTAAATTCTATGAAAAAGAGTATATTTTTTTTTATCAATACATAACAGATAAAATAATGCTTGTATAGTGAAAATAAATAGCCAATCTATTAGATGCAATGTTCTATACAAACAATGATCTTTGATGTTCATATAGACGTGTTTTTTGCGCAGCATAGTATATAACTATTAATTATATTTTGGCGAAAGTTAATGTCCAATTTATATTAAAATAATTTGTGTACTTTTATTACAAGTCTAAATAGGCAAAATTTAAATATGTTTGTTAAATGAATGTATGTACTTTCTTGTTTTCGAGCAAATTAGAAATATTACTAATATGTATGTACATATTTTTCGAGATTTCACAAATTTGCATATAGTCTATGTACGGCAAAGCCCAATAATAGACAATTTGAGACAATTTTTTAAAAGAAATCTAAGAGGCAACAAAAAATCACCAAAACAACAACATTAGACTGCGGCAATTAAACATAATACTGAAAAAGAATGCATTAAATGAAAAAAAAGAAATAATAAAAAATCAAATTAGTCGGTGTACGCTTTGTAATTATACTCGATACCGAAGGTAAAGAGTATATTGGTTTTGTGCAATGTCCGTCATGGTGTCTGTCCGTCTGTCCGTCTGTCTGTCTGTCCGTCTGTCCGTCTGTCCGTCCGTATGTATGCAAGTTTTTTCCACACCCTTCAAGCTAGAGACTTGAAACTTTCCAATTCTCTTTATCTATGGAATAGTAAATTAAAGTGTCAAGATGGAGGTTCTACGATAACTGGGGGGCTGGCAAATCGATAAATTCGATAACTCAAAACCGATAAATCCACATATTTCGCACATCCTTACAGCTAGAACTACCAAATTTGGTAAGAAGATAGCTACTAGCAACCCCCAAAAAACTGCATCAAAAATTTTGGAGCCACGCCCCCCATTCCGCCCCCAGCCCCCCGCATTTTAAAGTCAAAAAAGCCTATATCTTCCACAGATTTAGAGCTATAGTCACCAAATTTGGTGCCAAGATAGGTGATGATGACCCCCCAAAAACTGCATCAAAAGTTTGGATGCCACGCCCACCGATTCTGCCCTAGCCGCCCCCATCAACCCCAACGCTTCGTCAAAAACGGTAATGCGTGTATCTTCCAGAGTTGTGGAGCTTGAGCCTCCAAATTTGGTAGGAAGATAGCTGGTAACGACCCGCAAAAAACTGCATCAACGTTTTGGAGCCAACCCCACCCATTCCACCCCAAGCCCCCCCGCATTTTAAAATCAGAAATAGCTATATCTCCCACAGTTTTTGAGCTAGAGCCACCAAATTTGGTGCCAAGATAGGTGATGATGACACCCCAAAAACTGCACCAAAAGTTTGGATGCCAGGCCCACCGATACTGCCCTAGCCGCCCCCATCCACCCCAACGCTTCGTCAAAAACGGGAATACGTGTATCTTCCAGAGTTGTGGAGCTAGAGCCACCAAATTTGGAAGGAAGATAGCTGGCAACGACCCCCAAAAATCTGCATCAAAGTTTTGGAGCCACGCCCACCCATTTCACCCCCCTTTCCCCACCTTTCACAAACCTTTGGCTAGAGTCACCAAATTTGGTATGAATATAGCGATTGACATTCCACAAAGATCTTCAGCAAAAATTTGGATGCCACGCCCACCCATACCGCCCCCAGCCCCCCTATCCCCATTTGTTACAATTTTCGAGCTAGAGTCACCAAATTTGGTATGAATATAGCAATTGACATTCCACAAAGATCTGCAGCAAAAATTTGGATGCCACGCCCACCCATACCGCCTCCAGCCCCCCTTTCCCAACTTTTTACAAATTTCGAGCTAGAGTCACCAAATTTGGTATGAATATAGCAATTGACATTCCACAAAGATCTGCATCAAAATTTGGATGCCACGCCCAACCATACCGCCCCAGCCCCCCTTTCCCCATTTTTTACAAAGCTCGAGCTAGAGTCACCAAATTTGGTATGAAGATAGCAATTGACATTCCACAAAGATCTGCATCACAAATTTGGATCCCACAACTACCCATACCGCCCCCAGCCCCCCCCTCCCCTTTTCCCGACCTTTTACAAACTTTGAGCTGGAGTCACCAAATTTGTAAGGAAGATAGCTTGTGGCATCCCCATCTGCATCGGAAAATCTTTAAGGCAGCGTACATCCCTGCCGCATCCGTAGCCCTTTGCAATAAGGCCTCTTTTTACCGGTTTTAATACTGGTATCGAGTATACCGCAGACGGTTGCGTCCGACTGCAACGTTTCCACTTGTTTTATACCCCACTTTCTCTGGAAATGTTTTTTTGGAATTCAGATGTTTATATTAATTTAAAACTAAATTCTACTATTTTGTAGCTCAAACACATCTTATTAGTACAATACAAATCGCACTCTTTAACAAAAGTGATACAATTCAAAATTTGTCAAGTTTCAAATAGGCAAAAACTAGTTTTGCTTTTAGAAGAATATGTATTGTATAATACCCCGATTCCATTAAGCTGCATCTTTCATTAACAGCGAGTTGAAGATGTAGGTGATTCGACTATATATCCAATTGCATAGTTGCATCTTGGTTTAACAAGGTCTGTTAAGTGATAGCTGACAGCTGTTTGTGTATTATACGTTTATATTTAATTGGAAGCAAATATGAGCTCGAACACAAATAAAATTAGTGAAGCCAACAAGTAAATCAAAAAAAATTTTGAAGACATGCTTTTATACGCTTTCATGCATCCATTTGTAATCGATTTTTTACCATCATCCATGCAATACCTAAATATCAAACATGTTTTTGATATTTAATAATAAAAAAAGATAAAAAAGTTTGAATAATAAATAAAAAAAGAGTGTCTCGGTCGGAGTTCGAACCCACGATTTTCGGCCTGTGAAGCGGAAGGCTTCCCTTCATGCCACTAAAGCTTGTCATATTTGACAGTCAAATTAGTAAGTTAAGCAAAAGAAAAACTGTTTTTCGTGGTTTTTACATATTTTATCGTGCCAAAAACATGTATTGAAACACATCTTTGGTGAAAATTTCAGAGCTCTAGGTAGTCGGGAACTTGGTGAAAATTTGATTACAAGAATCCGGTACAAACAAACAAACAAACAGACAGACAAGTCAAGTTAAATAAAAGCATGTAAAAAAGCAAACATTATTGCTTTAATTTGTGCGCAAAATGCAAACATGGTTTAACGACTATCCCAGTTTGTTTAGATATGCATTTGATGACAAGATGACATTTTACTCAAATAAGCACTGTTTAAACCAAGTATCGATTACAAATTTCATACTGTCGACTATGTTCAGTGCTCTGTAATGTTAACTTCTAACATTCCCAGTTGGTCGGTTTCGAACCAACTGGGAATGCAGCCAACCAATTACTTACTTGCATCTTGATGTAGTGGAATCGGGATATTAAAATGTTTACTTTTTGACAAAGTGCAGGAAAAACGTGATTACTTATTTTTACAGAAGGTATACGTATGAATGATTTACAATCCCGGTTAATGCTTGCTGTGATGCAGAGTTTCAATAAATGTTGTGTTGGGGACCGTGGCTAAAACTTAATAAATATTTTATATTATTATTGTTTTTGGGTGTTTTTGAATAAAATGAATGTTACTTTATTTTACCTTGCTGCCACAGTTCTAAAAAACCTTATCCAAAATTCATAACCAATGAAACTAAAAGTTGGTTTACTGTTTCTCAATTCTTCCAAATTCTAGGATATAGAAAAGCATAGAAAAAAAATAGAAATTAAGATGAAAAGTAAAGCCGGTTATCTTAAAAATCTCATATTTTGAGTTGTGCCACGTTTGTTAAACGGTACAAAGGAAATTCAACCATCATGCGCGCCATTCCCATATTGCACATATCTCATCGTACAACACCAAAAAATTTCAAAATCAAACCTTAAACACATATTGTTCGGTCATTTATGCATATATTTAAACGATTCTTTTTGATGTGTTAACATCTATACGCGCGGGTAGCGTAAAACCACAACGTCAATTCGCTGCTGTAACACTCGCTTTGTTTTGTTTGTGCTTAGTTGCAGAGAAGCAGCCGACTGAGACGGTCGAGTCACGCGGTTCTGCTGTTTATAATATGCCCACAAACAACCACAAAAGAAAATACCATTACGTACAAGCTTATTTATTTGTAGGAGCAGGGGTTCTGGGTTGGCAATTATTTATATATTTAGTTATAATAGAGAATAATGGGTTGGCAATAATTAAATTTAGCTATAATAAAAAGTGTGAGTTTATGTGCATTCACAAAAAAAGCAAAACAGAAATGCACTAGACGAATGATGAATGTTGGATACCCTAATAAAATATAAGTGCTATTGTGGATATGTAGTTATAGAATATTATTATTATTTATTTTTTAATTGTATCTTAGAATTAAATTCTATGGTACAATGGTATAGCCAGAGCAACGAAGGCCTTCAGGCTGTTTTTGTTTATGCTATTTTCTTAATTTTAATTCAGTTATTAGTCTTACAAAGTTTTTAATGTTTTTGGGGTTGACCTCTGTAAGGAGTTGGTTAGGGGTAGGGATATTTAGGGATGAGCAAATATTTTTTATAGAGATGCATTGGTTTATGAAGTGTTGGATAGTGAGTGTTGTTTTGCTGCAAAATGGGCAGACTGGCGCGGGCTGTTTTTTAAGTAGATGTTCGTGTGTTAGACTTGTGTGTGTCAGTCTAAAAGTCGTGAATATTATTCCGTCATTCCTGTTGGTTGTTGTTGGTATGTTAATTGGCTGTCTTTTTGGGTTTATTGTTTTGTAGAAGTGATTGTAATTGTTCCAGGCAGTTTTTAAAATTTCGTTTGTGTTATGGTTGATATACTTGTTTATATCTTTTTTATTGTTAGTGTTGTGTAGTGGTAATGGTGCGAGGGAGGCATATTTGGCTGCTCTATCCGCTTGCTCATTTCCTCTTATCCCTGCGTGACCTGGTGTCCACAGCAGTTTTATCTTTTTTTGGTTTGAAGTAATAATTTCCCGTATTTTTTGTGCTGTGGGCTCGTGGTTGTTGACGTTTCGTATAGCAAGAAGAGTCGAGAGCGAGTCCGAGCATATGATGTGCTTCTTCCGTTTAATTGTGCTTGCCAGCTCAGCCGCTGTTAGTATAGCCTCCGCTTCTGCAGTGAAGATTGAAGTATATGTTGGTGTGATAGCTGCCTTCAATATGATATTTTGCTCGTTAACCACGCTAAAGGCAGTGACATTTTCCGTTTTTGAGCCATCTGTGTAGATGAAGTTCCATCCGGAGTGTTCGCTTCTAATTTTGTTGAAGTAGAGTTGGTATGTTTCATTGGATGTCGTGTCTTTTTGGTACTTTGCTAGCTGTAAAATGACGGATTCGTTGCTGAAGAACCATGGTGGGAGTTTTTGTCGCGTCGTGCTATCGCCAGTCGCGAAATTAAGAAACGAGTCACTAAGATGTTCAATCAAAATGCTTTTTGCACGTCTGTCTGCCTTTTTCCAGTTGTCGTCAATTCCGTCCGGCAATTCCTCATCTATCACTTTTAACACTTCAAGCTCGGCCAAGAGTGCTCTAACTCGAAATTTCCAGACACCATACTTTTGTCCGTCAAAAGGTTTTATATTATGTTTTACCTTTTCCATTTTATTTTAAAGTATGTAAGTACAGTGCCTTTTGAATTATGTATACGTGAATTTCACAACACGATCTATGTATGTATGTGGGAATTTCACAAGAACTTTTATTTTCTAATATTTCAATTTAATTTGTTTTAGCAATGTCTGGGCACATAACCTATTGTAATTTTAACTTAATTGTTTTAAATAAAAGGTCCGTTTATGTTGTTTAGTTTTAATTCAGCTTTATATTTCTTTTATAAGAATTTATATTTTCGCACTAGCACAACCAGCCTCGGAGAGAACAGCAAAAGAATAGGTAAAGATATATCGATAACTTTAACTCAAGTAAAGAGCAGGGCAGTGTGACCGTATTCATATTCAGTTATGTTAATTTTGATCAATATTCCAACAACATTCTTTTTGCAAAATCTGGTCAAATGACGTGAGTGTTGTGCGAAGTTATGAATAAATCGTCTGTAATAATTACAGAACGCGACGAAACGTCGTGCGCTATCCGCATCAGTTGGAGTTGGAAAGTTTTTAATAACATCATATTTTTTGTCATCAGGGAGGATGCCATGGTCTGTGCCTTTATGCCCAAGGAATGTAACCTCGTGCATGAAAAACGAACATTTCTCTGGATTTAATTTTAGGTTGTGTTTTCTACACAGATCAAAGATATTTGAAAAATTTTTAAACATGTGCTGTTCTGAACAGCCAATGACTACTAAGTCATCCATGTAGAGAAATGCTTGGGATGGCTCAAGGCCAGAAAATGCGAGTGTCATCATTCGCATAAATGAGTTTGGTGCTACCTTAAGACCATATGGTAATCGCGTGAAGCGATAAGAACCGGAGTTCGTTGAAAATGATGTTACATTTCTAGATTTCTCATCTAGTTCTATTTGGTGAAATCCTGACATGAGATCGAGACATGAAAAATATTGTGCTCGTCCTAATTGGTCTAAGATTTCTTCTATTCTTGGCAGTGGGTATTTATCTGCCAGAAGTTTTTTATTTATTTGGCGATAATCAACTACTAAACGCCATTTTTTTCTCTTTTGAATTTGGGAGAGATTTCTTGGGTACCAAGAGAAGTGGGCTATTATATTCAGAAATTGATGGCTCAACTATACCATCTTTTATTAATTTTTCGACCTGTCTGTTTATTTCTGGTTTTTCTGTTTCAGCATTTCTATAATTTTTTATGTAAACGGGTGTTTTATCTGCTAATCTCAATTTTTGCTTATAAAAATTATTACATGATATGGGTTCTGAATCAAGACCAAATATGTCACTGTATTTGATACATAATTCAGTTAGCTTTGTTCTGAATTGGTCTGGGAAGGTTAGTTTATTGATGACTTCATAAGATCTGTTGGTTTGTTTCTCTGTACTTGTTTTAATTTCGTATTGTTCTAGTGATTCGAACTTAATATTTGGATTTTGAATTTTTATGTTTTTATTGGCTGTATTTAGAATGCGGACTATTGCTCTATTACTTTCAACAATACTGTTTGCTATTATTACCCCAGGGTGTATTTCCTGGTTTGGTATTAATACAGAATTTTCGCTAGTCAGAAGCACGATTTTTCTCATGACTTCTGATCTTGCTGGTAATAATATTGAATTATCAATATCATTTTGTAATAGTGGTACATGTATTTGATAGTTTAAATTTCCTGGTTTCATGATGAATTCATCATTTTGGTAGTCTATTATGCAATTAAATTTTCTTATAAAGTCTAGTCCAAGAATTCCATCGCATGGTATGGGAAATTCAGTTTGAACTACTGTGAAATCGTGGTTGATTATGAAATAATCGAAAAGGTGGTCAATTGGGGCTTGTCCCATTGACTGTATTGTTCCCTGGCCAATTCCGGATATATTAGTTTTGAAATTTTGGTTAATATTTGTATCTTTATTATTGTTTTTCAATATTGAGACATTTGCTCCTGTATCTATCAAAAGTGTAAGTGGTTTCCTATTTCATGATTTTTGATTTTAATTATACTGCTGAGACTTAGATTTATAGTTAGTATGTTTACTGCTGGTTGCTCAAGGGGGTTTGCTGGTTTTCCGAGTTACTTTGTGTAACTCGGATCAGGTTTTGTTGTTCAGGGCCTCTATTTTGGTTGCCTCTGTACGAGCCGCCTCGAGAGTTACCTCTGCTATTGTTGTATCTGTTGCCGTTGTTGTTATTGTACCTGAGACCGCCCCTGTTGTAAGGTCGGCCTCTGTAATTACCTCTACCGCGGTTTCCGCCACGTTGAGAGTTTTTTTGGTAAAATAGAACAGTGTTGGTGTTCCCAGTTGCTTCAGTGCAACTGTCGACAAATTTTGAAACAGCATCATTCATGTTGTTAAATGTGTCTGCCTGCATGATGAGTGTTACTCTATCAATAGCACAATTTTTAGTCATTGCTTTTACAGCTTGATTTGTGCTGTATTTGGTGGCTAATTCAGAATTTAGGCCATCGTTGATGTACGCGCCAGCTAAAGCTTTTGTTAGTTGCTCTACTTCTTGCGTATAAATTTTTGCTGTCATATTTTTTTGTTGCAAGTTTAGGAGTTTGGCTGATAGTACTTCAACCGATTCTCCTTTTACTGATCTTGCTAGTTTAGCAATAATTTGAGCGATTGTATTCTCCTCGCTAATTAAATTTCTTGCATGACCTTTCAGTTTTGTTTTAATTAAACTGATTGCTGTTGCTTCATGATCACCTTTAAGTGTATCTAGTAGACTTAATGCGTCTATGAAACTTTGCAGATTTTCAGCTTTGCCATCATACTCAGATAATATGGTGGATGCTGTTCTAATGAAATCAATTTTTGTCTGCGTCATTGTTAGGCTTTTTATTTTTGGACTATCTGGTTTATTGTTATCAGAATCGGAGCCCTCCTGTTCTGAATTTTCAGTGTCAATTACTGGCTTTGATTCATTCAAATCCTGGAGTTGACTTTGGTCAAACTCAACAGGAAAGTATGGGTTTTTTGGAATAGTTAATTTGAAATTACGACGAACGCTTATTGACTCAAGTCTTGAAGCTAATTGTCGCAATACTTTTAGGCAATGTTCGCTGTGTGCATTCGTTAGCTTGCTCTTTAATGAAGATGCTAATTCGCTAATAGTGTTATATTCAGTTGTTAACACTGTAATATGATGCACCAACGTTTCGACTTTTATTGTTATATTCTTGTTTATGCATTTGTATGATTTGTCAAATTTTTGTTTTCCGAGCTTTTTTGCTCGATTTCCGGCCAATTCATAGCTAGTACATATTGTTATGTCATGCCTATTCGATTATTTGCACATCAGAATCGTCACTTTCTGAACTTGAAAGTTCTATTTTGTCGATCATGTTTGCAAATAATTCATGGTATGCCCTTGGCATCCATTCGTTTTTTCTAAGCAAAGTGGTATATCTATATTTCATTATCCTTTCTATCTGTCTATACATGTGCATCCGTATGATTTTGTTATCAATTATCCACTGTAGGATAACTTTTAACTTGGGGTGAGTGGGACCTTGGCCTACCACGAATTTTAAGAACGGAATGTATTTTGCCAAATGCTTTGATTCTACCATTTTTTTTTTTTTTCGTTGAAATTTTATTACCTGTGTAAACGCACAATAAATATGTTGGTCGGGCCAAGAATGGGATGTTGTTCTACATATGATTTTACATGGGCATAAGGTATAGTTTCTAGAACTTGTGCTTTTTCAATTTTATTGCACCCGAACAATGGGCTTATTGGGATATTATATCTTTCCATAAATTCATTTTCGAACTTATAAACTGAGATATATTCATGGAATGTGGAAAGTATTTTTATAGCTTGTATACGAAAATTTAGGTATTTAGTGTAAATGGTATCTTTTTTTTGCCTTAAGCATGGCTAATAATCTTCTGAAAAAAAATTTATATTTTATCAAGTTCCGTTGCCTTACTCATGTATCTTTTTTTAATAGTTCTCCTATGTATTTTATATAATTTGGACACTGTGTCCAAGACCATTAGTATTACTATTATCAGAACTAGTATAAGCATATACTTCAAATCTGGGGACGACACCTCAACTTTGTTTATGACGTTAGCTGTCGAGTCCACAGACTTGAAGTCTACTAGACCCATTACTGTTTCTGGAAAGTGATAACTGCTGCTGAATAAGTCTAGCTTGGAATTATTGAGAACTTTCATTAAATTTTTTTATGTGTTTGATCTTCAAAAATTTCTATCTGTTGTCTATAAATATAAAAAGTTTTCCTTTTTTTTTTTTTGATTGAATATGTGAATTTAGTGTATTTTCAACAGGGGAACACAATTTTACAATAGTTTACTTATAAGATAAATTTACACCACAAAGTGTTTGTTAATAATGAGTGTAAGTTATTTGGGACAGGTTAGTGTGTGTTTTTACAAGCAGCGCTTTCGCGCATCGGCTTGTGTTTGTATTTATCAGAGCTCGCAAATAACAATCAACCGTTTTTCGTTTTGCGGTCTGCTCGCGAACACAACCGAAAAAAACGATGCGCGTGTGCTCTCGCTCTGAACAGAACTCTTCGTTTCTCTTTGTTTTGGTTTTCGGTTAACTGTTCTCAGTTTCGTGGTTCTTGTTATGCTCACTCAACAACAACTAAGAGAGAGCGATCCAACTGAACGCTCGTTCATTGAGGTCAGCAGAAGAGCGAAAAAACAAAAGACTCATCGTAAACGGTCTTTTGTATTCACACCGAATCCACAAAAGCAAGTGTGATTTACACGTACACTGATATACACTCATACAGATGCAAAAGACACTGATCATTCGCATATACACTCATACAGATGCAAAAGACTTTTATTTTCTTCGCTCGTTGCAAAACGGTCAGTGAATGAGCAGAGCAAAAGAGAAACACGAAATTGGTTTTTGGTTGAGCACAGACCGTTCGTTCAAGAGACACTGGTGAACGCTCTTGTCTGACTTTTTGCGCAAGTGGTCCGCAAAAAACAGTTTTTTGGTGACTGCACGAAACGGTCAACTGTTATTTGCGAGCTCTGGTATTTATTGTTAAAGGCAATTTAGGCATTGGCATTACTGCAGCCCGTATTGCGTTGTTTCGCACCAGTGCGAAGTTGTTTCTCGATTGTATTGAGATCCTTTATGTGCTTCTCTTTTTCTTCCTGCGTTGTCGCTATCCTGATAAAATCCTTTACCATCCTTATCTGTTGTAGCAGTTTGATCCTTTGTCCGCTTCTTTTTGTTTTCTTTGGTGCTTCTTTGTGTCCCTGGTCTTGTACTCAGCTATTGTGAGTGGCCGTGGTCCATCGTTTGGACACACCTCAAGCGCCTCTTTCAGCGTCGGTGCGTCCCTTTGCTCATCGGGAGCAGCATTTGTATACATGCTGCTGC
Source organism: Scaptomyza montana (assembly GCA_018904305.1). NCBI lineage: Eukaryota > Metazoa > Arthropoda > Insecta > Diptera > Drosophilidae > Scaptomyza > Scaptomyza montana. The sequence continues at coordinate 1,127,355 of JAEIGR010000023.1, forward strand.
TGCTGCTGTAGTCGGCTCATATGTGAAAAATCGTTCACAGAGTTCCACCGTTGGCGCAAAAGGCGGTCCTATGCCTTTCGCACTTTTAATTAATTCTGGTCTGCACACAAGCTGTTTAGTGTTGGCCGGCTGGTGTTGTTGGGCTCATTGTTTTCTCGATTCTCTGTTTTGTATAGCTCAAAATTAAAATGTTTAAGAATACGAAAACTTTACGACCATTAATTCTGGAAGACATTTAGGTGAACTCTTCAAAACAGCATTTCCAATGTATGTATGCGTACTAATTCATATTGTTTATACGAGCAATGTTAACATTTAACGCATTTCTAAACATTCCTTATGTGTTTTATTTTTTTTATTTTTTTTTTATACCCTTCACATGTGAATCAGGGTATATTGACTTTGTCATGAATCTGTAACACCTTAAAGGAATGATGGGAGACCCCATAAACTATATATCAAAATGATCAGGACGAGCTCAGGAATTGATTTCCGTCTGTCCGTCCGTCTGTCCGTCTGTCCGTCTGTCAGTCTGTCCGTCTGTCCGTCTGTCTGTTTCAACACGATTTCCGGCCAAACTGCTGAACCGATCTTGATGAAACTTTCACAGATTGCTTAGATCATGTCGGGTATGTTCACTATGAAATTTCATTTCGATCGGAGCATTCTACGACATAGCCACCATTCAAATTTACCATATCGTACTATCAATTGTTGTCTCTGTCGTGCACTTTCAAGTACCTACATGTCAAATTGTTGTTGTTGCACACGAACAAGTAAATGATGCTCAAGAGTAAAAATATTAGCGAAAAATTACCAACAACTGCACAGAAACATAAGAGGGGGGTGCATTGATTTGGCTGTGTGAAGGGTATCATAGTCTTGGCATAGCCAAAATTAACTATGCGCCACTATGTTTTTTTTATTATTTTGTAACTGTATCACAATGAGGCTATTTTCTTTAACGTTTATTTTTGTGGATTGTTGTTATAGAATATATTTGCAATAATTGCATGTTTTAATTAGCAAATGTTGGCGTTAGCACACAACTGAGAAATAACTAAAAACAGTTAATAACATATCGTCTTCCAACATTATAAGAGTATCCAACATTTATCATTCGTCTAGTGCAATTCTGTATTGCCTCTATTGTGAAAGACACACACACACACTTACAGACTAACATAGCGGACTTTGCTTAAGTCTCTTAGGTTAGGTTTGGTAAGGTTAGAGCGGTAGTGAAAGGTTTAGATTGCCCCCCACTCACATAGGCCACGTGTTGGCCCATTGTGGTGCCGCGTTTGGACTTAATCCAAAAACCGTCTACCCAGACAATGAGCGTGTCGCACCGCCTTTGAGGGCGTGGTCCCAGCCCGAGGTTTGAATGAAGGACAGGATATTTTTCGGTTTGATATCCGCAAGTTGAGTGAGGTCCGATAGAAAGAAGGACCCTAGATAGCGATTTCTGTTTTTGCAGAGTGCCGGACAGTCGCAGAAAAGGTGGGAAACTGTTTCCTCCTCCTCCTCGTCACGACAGCTTCTGCAGAAATCATTTGAAGGCGCTTGAAGTCTCGCTGCGTGAGACCCCACCAGCCAGTGCCCCGTAATGGCCCTGATTACGGCGGCACAGCCTAATCTGCTTAGGTGGATTAGGTCTGAGGAGCGCTTTTTGCAGCGCGTTGGCCAGGTTTGCCTAGCAATCCTGCCTGAGGCGGTGGTAAACTGCCACCCCTTGTTTGCTTCGAGTTCGAAGTGCGATCGAACACTGAGCTTGCAGCTGGCCATGGGAATACCCCAGCTCTCCTTGTCTGTGAGGAGAGGCATGGTAGTGCCATGCCTTGCCAGCTCGTCTGCTTTGCAGTTGCCCTCGATGCCTTTGTGACCGGGCACCCAAATGAGGTGTATTTCGAACTGCTCTGCCATCTTGTGCAGAGATCTGCGGCAGTTTGTGACGGATATCGAGTTGGATGATATCGCTTTTAGAGATTTGATAGCCGCCTGGCTATCGGAAAATATGCAGATGTTATCTGCGGAGCATTCACATTCGGAAATGCATGAGAGTGCTTCCTGTATGGCAGCGATTTCAGCTTGAAATACGCTGCAGTGATCAGGAAGGTTGAACGATTTGTTGATAGACAGCTCCTCGCAAAAGACGCCTCCCCCTACCCGGTCGTCTAGCTTAGAGCCATCAGTGTAAATTCTTACTGAGTCGGTTGGCCCTGGCGTGCCTGAGCACCAATCCTCCCTAGGGGGGATTAATGTATGGAAAGGGGTTATGGGGAATTCCTGAGGACAACAATAGTCCATGTTAGAGGGGATAAGCAAGTTATCCACTAGAATATTAGAGTGTCCGAAATTCTACTCGGACCAATGCTTAGTTTCCCTCATGCGTAGGGCAGAGAGAGTTGCTACTAATTTCCCCATTTGGTCAATTGGTAGGAGATTAAGTATATTGTCAAGAGCCTCAGTTGGGGTCGTTCTGAGGGCCCCTGTCATGATCAGTCCAGCGGCACGCTGTACTTTGCCAAGCTTGTGGACTGATGTCTTTTAAGAAAGCGTTGGCCACCATACTGACACTCCGTACAGTAGGATGGGCCGAACGATGGCTGTGTACAGCCACAGCGTGACGTGGGGTGCCATTCCCCATTTCAGTCCAATGGACTTCTTACATGTGTACAAAGCGACTGAGGCCTTCTTAACCCGTTCTTCGGTGTTAAGATTCCAGTCTAGTTTGCTGTCTAGAGTGAGCCCTAAGTTTGCGGATTTACTGGAGGCGAGTTCCACCCCGTTTATGGTTGGGGGTTTGAGGGGAGGTATCTTATATTTCCTAGTGAAGAGGACTAAGTCAGTTTTGGCTGGGTTTAGCCCAAGTCCCTTTGAAGTGGCCCATGAGGACAGGGTTCGAAGTGCAGCGGTCATACGCTCGCACAGACTTTGGGGGTATTTGCCCGAGAAGGCTATGACAACGTCGTCCGCGTAGGCAATCACCCGACAGCCCCCTTCTTCCATGTAGCGCAGTAAGCTATTAACAGCTACATTCCAAAGAAGAGGGGAGGGAACACTTCCATGCGGGGTGCCTCTATTTACGGATCTGGAAATGGTCGAAGACCCCAGTGTGGTTCTGACGATCCTGCATTTAAGCAGTTGATCAATCAGTTCCACAATGCGGTGTCCAACCCCCAGCTCCGACAAAGCCTCGGTGATTGCGCCCGGTACGACGTTGTTAAAAGCGCCCTCAATGTCTACAAAGGCTATAAGGCAGTACTTCTTGTAGTAGAGTGCCTTTTCTACTGTGGATATAACAGCATAGAGCGCTATTTCAGTAGATTTGCCTTTTTGGTAAGCATGTTGTGCTTGAGAGAAGTGATCGATCTTGATCGAGTCTCTGATATGTATACTCAGCACCCTTTCTAGTGTCTTTAGTAGAAAGGATGTAAGACTGATTAGACGAAAGTCCTTTGAGATTGTATGTGAGGCTTTGCCGGCCTTTGGCTTGGGGATCGAACCGGTCGTCATTTTCTGAAGCCAGTTAATGGCAGTATCCCCTGCATATTGCAGTTGGGCTGGAATGATTCCATCCAGCCCAGGGGATTTGTAGGGCGAGAAGCTACTTATGGCCCAAGAGATGATATCCCTGGAGAAAAGGTCGGTGGAGACTTGCTCCTGAATTTCTCTGTGGATATGGGGTCGAAAACCACCAAAAGTTCCAGTGACTCAAGACTGGTCGTTGTCCATGAGTCATTGGGTCCTTTGAGGAAGCCCACGGGTGCTTGTGTGCTGGAGAGAACTTTCCTGAGCCTAGCGGCTTCTGTGGTACTCTCGATTGTGGAGCAGAAATTTTGCCAAGCGGCGCGTTTAGCTTGTCTAACTATCTTCTTATAGGAGGTTAGGCTGGCTTTATAGAGACTCCATGATTGGTCGTCTCCCCTGAAGCTCGCTTATTTGTGGGGACCACCATGGTGGTTTTGCTTTCCCTCTTGGTTTGCTCTGGGGGCATGACATGTTAAGGTCAGACTTGCATGCCTCCGTGAGCTTGTTTGTGAGCAGCTCTATGTGCTCGGGGGAAGGGGGTCCCGCTGGGGGATGCTCTGGAATGAGTCTTGTAAGACATTTTTTGAAAGTTGTCCAGTTCGTACGTCTAACGTTTCTGCACCATTTAGGCTTTGGGATATCGAGAAGGAACACTATGTCGATATACCTATGATCAGAGAAGGAGTGCTCATCTAAGACTCTCCATCTTGTTAGTCTCTGGTGAAGGGAGGCTGTGGCTAGCGTTAAGTCTAGGACTTCTTCTCTATTCTTTGTAATTAAGGTTGGGTCGTTCCCTATATTACAGATATTCAGGCTTGTCGTGAGGATATAATTAAAGAGTAACTCACCCCGTTCGTTTATATCCGAGCTGCCCCACTGATGGTGGTGAGTGTTGACGTCGCAGTCTATAATAAGCTCGGTGTTTGTCGCTTCGCAGTCGGCGATTAGCGCCCGTAGCAGTTGATGAGGGGGTGGCCCTTGATGGTCGTGGGCCATGTAGGTTGAGCTGAGCCTGATGTGACCTGACTCCAGCTCGAGGCACGCAGCAGTGTTATCGCCATTGCTAAAATTAGGGAGCAGTAAAATATCTGGATGCTTCCTTGCAAGTATGCAGGTACGAACTTTACCTTCGTTGCGGGCTACAAGCAGCTTAAAGTCCTTAGTCCCCAGTCCAGAAACCTTGCCACAGCAGACCCAAGGTTCCTGAATGAGGACAACTTCTGCTCCGCATTGGCTTGTGCGGAGCAGATGAGCGGTTGCAGCCGCCTTAAAGTGGTGGAGGTTCATCTGAAGAAGTCTCAGAGACATCTTCAAGTTTCGACTCCACCACTGTCAGATCAGCCTCTTCGTCCGTGTCTACGTCGAGGTTGATCATGTTGGGCATGTCTTCGGCGAGGTCAGAGTCACTGGTGGGCGTCACGTGCCTTGGCTTCAGCCACCGCGTCACTTTCGGTGACAGGGTTATTTGCACGATGGGCTGAAGTGCCGCCTGCAGTGGCCTCCGCCGTTTGCTGCTCACTTGGAGCTTCAAGCGCCGCAGGTGCGTCCTCCTGAGCCAAAGGCTTGCTAGCCGCGTCCGAACGGTAGACCCGTATTACTATCGGCTTAAAGCCGTAGTGGGCCGATCCGTTGGTTGCGGCTAGGGCCTCCGCTGACTCGTCGTTGATTACCAGGATCACCTGCCGATTGTTGCCTTCTGGCGCCTCGACCTTAGCGATCCTCCAGTCATGCGTAACCAGGTCGGGTTTACTCAGTTGGAAGAGTTTTAGGATTCTTTCGGGATCCTCGGGCTTGGCAGAAACCCAGACTCTTGCTCGTGGTCGACTGGGCACGTCTTTCCAGTCTACAGCCTCCAGCATTGCGCCGGGATAGACCTCTCCTAGAAGGCCAACAGCTTTTTTGTATAGCTCTGCAGATTTTTCGTCTTCACAGGCTATAGCTTTGATATTACCCTGATACCATCCGGCATCAGAGCAACGGGGTGGCGGTCCGTCAGACAGCAGCATCAGGTCGACTACCTTCCCCTGCAGCTCATTTTCAATGGCCCCTCACCTGTTTCGCGGGATATGGCCCTCTTTGTGGCCCCTGTCGAGGACCCCAATGAGAACCTTTTCCTTAGCGGCTTCAGCGAAGGACCGAGTGAGCGGAGGCCGGTTCCTCAACGGAGCGTTGTCGCTTCTGCTTGGCTTTAGCAGATGCAGCAAGGATTGCTGGCTTGAAATCCGGAAGAATTTTCTTGGCCCACTCCACCAGGTTGACACCGTCGGGGGATGAGGGCTGGGCGGTAAGGCTCTCTTGCAGAATCTCTGCCGCGCGCCGCCGGTCCTGAATTGACGGTTTATTTGCCGCTATGGTAGCGGGCCCCAAGGCAGTAGCCTGCCTCACGGACCGGGAAGCTGGAGTTTCAGACTTATGCTGCAACCTCCGAGCTCCAGGAGCCGCTCCAGGTCGACGTCCGGGGTATGAGGACGAATGGCTTGTTCGCCCTGCACCTGTGCTGCTGGCGCCGTTGCGAGCACCTGCTGGCGTACCAGGCGTCGGAAAGGAGGTGCTAGCGCCTGTAGGGGTGCTACCACCGATTGAGGGATTGGCGTTTCCCACCGGTTTTTTAAGTGATCCGGACACTGGATTTTAGTTTTTTAAATTAGAGCTCATTTTGATCCCACGAGTAGACGGGAATGGAAAGGCACCCGCGGCGTAGCCCGTGTGCCGCGGGAAGCCTATTTAAACTGGAGGTCGGCAGGTATCCAGAGTTTGCAAAGTAACGACCGAGCCACCCCCGGCCACGAGTCCTTCGGCACAATGCTGTTCCACCTTGGACTGGGGTAATTTTATAGAGTTTTCTTCTCTCGCCCGACTACCATTCGTCAGCACCCTTGGCAGAGACATGACCGTACCAAGGGCCTACTACCAGCCGCCCTCGCGTGGAGAGTATAGTCGCACTTCCAGTTGTGAGCTGCAAGGACGGCACGCACTGCACGGTCGCGCATTCAAATTGGCGGTATGAATGCGTTTCCCTGCGGCACGCGTTCTTCCCCTTGTTAATCCAATTGGCTGACGGCCGCTATTGTGGATATGTAGTTATAGAATATATTTGCAATAATTGCATGTTTTGATTATTATTATTTTTGTTTTTCATCTGCGCAGATGTTTTCCTGTCTTTTTGATGACCTTGTTTGGACCATCATTATATTTCTGTTCATTTCTATAAAAGTTTCTACTTTTATTATTGATAATGCATCTGCAACGTGATTATCTTTCCCCTTGGGGTATTCTACTGTGAATTGATATTCTTCTAAATCTAGTCTCATTCTAGTCAATTTTGAAGTAGGATTTTGCATCGAAAAAAGGTAGGTTAAAGGTCTATGGTCTGTTTTTACTAAGAAATGCCTTCGATAAACGTATGGTCTAAAATGTTTTATTGCCCAGTGTATTGCAGCTAATTCCTGCTCTGTAGTTGATTTATTGCTTTCTCCCTGTGTGAAAGCTCTTGAAGCGAATGCAATTGGCAATTGCATACCGTTGTACTCTTGAGTTAGTACGGCACCACATGCATGTTTACTTGCATGCTTCATTAATGCCTTTTTCATTAATGCCTTTTTTAAGTATTTGAATGCGTCTTCGCATTCTTTTGTCCATTCGAATTGGACATTCTTTTTGCAAAATCTGGTCAAATGACGTGAGTGTTGTGCGAAGTTATGAATAAATCGTCTCTAATAATTACAGAACGCGACGAAACGTCGTGCGCTATCCGCATCAGTTGGAGTTGGAAAGTTTTTAATAACATCATATTTTTTGTCATCAGGGAGGATGCCATGGTCTGTGCCTTTATGCCCAAGGAATGTAACCTCGTGCATGAAAAATGAACATTTCTCTGGATTTAATTTTAGGTTGTGTTTTCTACACAGATCAAAGATATTTGAAAAATTTTTAAACATGTGCTGTTCTGAACTGCCAATGACTACTAAGTCATCCATGTAGAGAAATGCTTGGGATGGCTCAAGGCCAGAAAATGCGAGTGTCATCATTCGCATAAATGAGTTTGGTGCTACCTTAAGACCATATGGTAATCGCGTGAAGCGATAAGAACCGGAGTTCGTTGAAAATGATGTTACATTTCTAGATTTCTCATCTAGTTCTATTTGGTGAAATCCTGACATGAGATCGAGACATGAAAAATATTGTGCTCGTCCTAATTGGTCTAAGATTTCTTCTATTCTTGGCAGTGGGTATTTATCTGCCAGAAGTTTTTTATTTATTTGGCGATAATCAACTACTAAACGCCATTTTTTTTCTCATTTGAATTTGGGAGAGATTTCTTGGGTACCAAGAGAAGTGGGCTATTATATTCAGAAATTGATGGCTCAACTATACCATCTTTTATTAATTTTTCGACCTGTCTGTTTATTTCTGGTTTTTCTGTTTCAGCATTTCTATAATTTTTTATGTAAACGGGTGTTTTATCTGCTAATCTCAATTTTTGCTTATAAAAATTATTACATGATATGGGTTCTGAATCAAGACCAAATATGTCACTGTATTTGGTACATAATTCAGTTAGCTTTGTTCTGAATTGGTCTGGGAAGGTTAGTTTATTGATGACTTCATAAGATCTGTTGGTTTGTTTCTCTGTACTTGTTTTAATTTCGTATTGTTCTAGTGATTCGAACTTAATATTTGGATTTTGAATTTTTATGTTTTTATTGGCTGTATTTAGAATGCGGACTATTGCTCTTATTACTTTCAACAATACTGTTTGCTATTATTACCCCAGGGTGTATTTCCTGGTTTGGTATTAATACAGAATTTTCGCTAGTCAGAAGCACGATTTTTCTCATGACTTCTGATCTTGCTGGTAATAATATTGAATTATCAATATCATTTTGTAATAGTGGTACATGTATTTGATAGTTTAAATTTCCTGGTTTCATGATGAATTCATCATTTTGGTAGTCTATTATGCAATTAAATTTTCTTATAAAGTCTAGTCCAAGAATTCCATCGCATGGTATGGGAAATTCAGTTTGAACTACTGTGAAATCGTGGTTGATTATGAAATAATCGAAAAGGTGGTCAATTGGGGCTTGTCCCATTGACTGTATTGTTCCCTGGCCAATTCCGGATATATTAGTTTTGAAATTTTGGTTAATATTTGTATCTTTATTATTGTTTTTCAATATTGAGACATTTGCTCCTGTATCTATCAAAAGTGTAAGTGGTTTACTATTTCATGATTTTTGATTTTAATTATACTGCTGAGACTTAGATTTATAGTTAGTATGTTTACTGCTGGTTGCTCAAGGGGGTTTGCTGGTTTTCCGAGTTACTTTGTGTAACTCGGATCAGGTTTTGTTGTTCAGGGCCTCTATTTTGGTTGCCTCTGTACGAGCCGCCTCGAGAGTTACCTCTGCTATTGTTGTATCTGTTGCCGTTGTTGTTATTGTACCTGAGACCGCCCCTGTTGTAAGGTCGGCCTCTGTAATTACCTCTACCGCGGTTTCCGCCACGTTGAGAGTAATTTTGGTAAAATAGAACAGTGTTGGTGTTCCCAGTTGCTTCAGTGCAACTGTCGACAAATTTTGAAACAGCATCATTCATGTTGTTAAATGTGTCTGCCTGCATGATGAGTTTTACTCTATCAATAGCACAATTTTTAGTCATTGCTTTTACAGCTTGATTTGTGCTGTATTTGGTGGCTAATTCAGAATTTAGGCCATCGTTGATGTACGCGCCAGCTAAAGCTTTTGTTAGTTGCTCTACTTCTTGCGTATAAATTTTTGCTGTCATATTTTTTTGTTGCAAGTTTAGGAGTTTGGCTGATAGTACTTCAACCGATTCTCCTTTTACTGATCTTGCTAGTTTAGCAATAATTTGAGCGATTGTATTCTCCTCGCTAATTAAATTTCTTGCATGACCTTTCAGTTTTGTTTTAATTAAACTGATTGCTGTTGCTTCATGATCACCTTTAAGTGTATCTAGTAGACTTAATGCGTCTATGAAACTTTGCAGATTTTCAGCTTTGCCATCATACTCAGATAATATGGTGGATGCTGTTCTAATGAAATCAATTTTTGTCTGCGTCATTGTTAGGCTTTTTATTTTTGGACTATCTGGTTTATTGTTATCAGAATCGGAGCCCTCCTGTTCTGAATTTTCAGTGTCAATTACTGGCTTTGATTCATTCAAATCCTGGAGTTGACTTTGGTCAAACTCAACAGGAAAGTATGGGTTTTTTGGAATAGTTAATTTGAAATTACGACGAACGCTTATTGACTCAAGTCTTGAAGCTAATTGTCGCAATACTTTTAGGCAATGTTCGCTGTGTGCATTCGTTAGCTTGCTCTTTAATGAAGATGCTAATTCGCTAATAGTGTTATATTCAGTTGTTAACACTGTAATATGATGCACCAACGTTTCGACTTTTATTGTTATATTCTTGTTTATGCATTTGTATGATTTGTCAAATTTTTGTTTTCCGAGCTTTTTTGCTCGATTTCCGGCCAATTCATAGCTAGTACATATTGTTATGTCATGCCTATTCGATTATTTGCACATCAGAATCGTCACTTTCTGAACTTGAAAGTTCTATTTTGTCGATCATGTTTGCAAATAATTCATGGTATGCCCTTGGCATCCGTTCGTTTTTTCTAAGCAAAGTGGTATATCTATATTTCATTATCCTTTCTATCTGTCTATACATGTGCATCCGTATGATTTTGTTATCAATTATCCACTGTAGGATAACTTTTAACTTGGGGTGAGTGGGACCTTGGCCTACCACGAATTTTAAGAACGGAATGTATTTTGCCAAATGCTTTGATTCTACCATTTTTTATACTCGATACCGAAGGTAAAGAGTATATTGGGTTTGTGCAATGTCCGTCATGGTGTCCGTCCGTCTGTCCGTCCGTAAGTTCGCAACTTTTTTCCAATTCTCTTTATCTATGGGATAGTAAATTAAAGTGTCAAGATGGGGGTTCTACGATAACTGGGGGGCTGGCAAATCGATAAATTCGATAACTCAAAACCGATAAATCCACATATTTAACACATACTTACAGCTAGAACTACCAAATTCGGTAAGCAGATAGCTACTAGCAACCCCAAAAACTGCATCAAAAATTTTGGAGCCACGCCCCCCCCCCATTCCGCCCCCAGCCCCACCGCAATTTGAAATCAGAAATGGCAATATCTCCCACAGTTTTTGAGCTAGAGCCACCAAATTTAGTGCCAAGATAGGTGATGATGACCCCCCAAAACACTGCATCAAAAGTTTGGATGCCACGCCCACCGATACTGCCCTAGCCGCCCCCATCCACCCCAACGCTTCGTCAAAAACGGGAATGCGTGTATCTCCCAGAGTTGTAGAGCAAGAGCCTCCAAATTGGGTAGGAAGATAGCTGGTAACGACCCCCAAAAAACTGCATCAAAGTTTTGGAGCCACGCCCACCCATTCCGCCCCCAGCCCCCCCGCAATTTGAAATCAGAAATGGATATATCTCCCACAGTTTTTGAGCTATAGCCACCAAATTTGGTGGCAAGATAGGTGATGATGACCCCTAAAAAACTGCATCAAAAGTTTGGATGCCACGCCCACCAATACTGCCCAAGCCGCCCCCATTCACCCCAACGCTTCGTCAAAAACGGGAATGCGTGTATCTTCCAGAGTTGTGGAGCTAGAGCCACCAAATTTGGTAGGAAAATAGCTGTCATTGACCCCCAAAAATCTGCATCAAAGTTTTGGAGCCACGCCCACCCATTTCGCCCCCCTTTCCCCACCTTTTACAAACTTTTAGCTAGAGTCACCAACTTTGGTATGAAGATAGCAATTGAAATCCCACATGGATCTGCAGTAAAAATTTGGACGCCACGCCCACCCATACCACCCCCAGCCCCTAGCCCCCCTCTCCCCTTTTTTTACAAACTTCGAGCTAGAGTCACCAAATTTGGTATGAAGATAGCAATTGACATTTTACAAAGATCTGCATCAAAAATTTGGATGCCACGCCCACCCATAAGGCCTTAGCCCCCCTTTCTCCACATTTTACTTACTTTGAACTAGAGTCACCAAATTTGGTATGAAGATAGCAATTAACATTCCACAAAGATCTGCAGCAAAATTTGGATGCCACGCCTACCTATACCGCCCCAGCCCCACTTTCCCCACCTTTTACAAATTTCGAGCTAGAATCACCAAATTTGGTATGAAGATAGCAATTGACATTCCACAAAGATCTGCATCACAAATCTGGATGCCACGCCCACCCATACCGCCCCCAGCCCCCCTTTCCCAACAAACTTACAAATTTTGAGCTAGAGTCATCAAATTTGTAAGGAAGATAGCTTGTGGCATCCCCATCTGCATCGGAAAATCTTTTAGGCAGTGTACACCTCTGCCGCATCCGTACCCCCCTCTGCAGTCAGGCCTCTTTTAACCGGTTTTAATACTGGTATCGAGTATGCCGCAGTCGGTTGCGTCCGACTGCAACGTTTCCACTTGTTTCAGTGTAAAGCAGTAAAACGTCACGTTGCCTTCGTGTTTCGCTGCTTCGCACACAAGCGCAACGCTTTCATTGTGTGAGTTTGGACATCACTGGTTTAGATATATGTTTGTTAAGTATAATGTTGATGTAGTGTGTGTATCGGAGACATGGTTTATGACTCAAATGTGTGATTTGTTAGTTTCATGTGAAGGTTTTACTGTTTTTGTTGCAGATCGTGTTGGACATGGAGGGGGCGTGGCAATTTTTGTTAATAATAAGCTGCGATCCAAGCTGATGTGTAAGCATGAAGAAGGAAGTACAACGGAGTTAATTATACTCGATACCGAAGGTAAAGAGTATATTGGTTTTGTGCAATGTCCGTCATGGTGTCCGTCCGTCTGTCCGTCTGTCCGTCCGTATGTTCGCAACTTTTTTCCACACCCTTCAAGCTAGAGACTTGAAACTTTCCAATTATCTTTATCTATGGGATAGTAAATTAAAATGTCAAGATGGGGGTTCTACGATAACTGGGGGGCTGGCAAATCGATAAATTCGATAACTCAAAACCGATAAATCCACATATTTCGCACATCCTTACAGCTAGAACTACCAACTTTGGTAAGAAGATAGCTACTAGCAACCCCCAAAAAACTGCATCAAAAATTTTGGAGCCACGCCCCCCCATTCCGCCCCCAGCCCCCCGCATTTTAAAGTCAAAAAAGCCTATATCTCCCACAGTTTTTGAGCTATAGCCTCCAAATTTGGTGCCAAGATAGGTGATGATGACCCCCAAAAACTGCATCAAAAGTTTGGATGCCACGCCCACCGATACTGCTCTAGCCGCCCCCATCCACCCCAACGCTTCGTCAAAAACGGGAATGCGTGTCTCTTCCAGAGTTGTGGAGCTAGAGCCACCAAATTTGGTAGGAAAATAGCTGGTAACGACCCCCAAAAATCTGCATCAAAACTTTGGAGCCACGCCCACCCATTCCGCCCCCAGCCCCCCCGCATTTTGAAATCAGAAATGGCTATATCTCCCAAAGTTTTTGAGCTAGAGCCACCAAATTTGGTGCCAAGATAGGTGATGATGACCCCCCAAAAACTGCATCAAAAGTTTGGATGCCACGCCCACCAATACTGCCCTAGCCGCCCCCATCCACCCCAACGCTTCGTCAAAAACGGGAATGCGTGTATCTTCCAGAGTTGTGGAGCTAGAGCCACCAAATTTGGTAGGAAGATAGCTGGCAACGACCCCCAAAAATCTGCATCAAAGTTTTGGAGCCACGCCCACCCATTTCGCCCCCCTTTCCCCACTTTTTCAATTTTCGAGCTAGAGTCACCAAATTTGGTATGAAGATAGCAATTGACATTCCACAAAGATCTGCATCAAAAATTTGGATGACACTACCACCCATACCGCCCCCAGCCCCCCCTTTCCCCACTTTTACAAACTTTGAGCTAGAGTCACCAAATTTGGTATGAAAATAGCAATTGACATTCCACAAAGATCTGCATCAAAAATTTGGATGCCACGCCCACCCATACCACCCCCAGCCCCCCTTTCCCCACAATATACACGTTTACAAACTTTGAGCTAGAGTCACCAAATTTGGTATGAATATATAAATTGACATTCCACAAAGATCTGCATCACAAATTTGGATGCCACGCCCACCCATACTGCCCCCAGCCCCCCTTTCCCCACTTTTTACAAACTTTGAGCTAGATTCACCAAATTTGGTATGAAGATAGCAATTGACATTTCACAAAGATCTGCATCAAAAATTTGGATGCCACAACTACCCATACCGCCCCCAGCCCCCTTTCCCCACCTTTTACAAACTTTGAGCTAGAGTCACCAAATTTGTAAGGAAGATAGCTTGTGGCATCCCCATCTGCATCGGAAAATCTTTTAGGCAGCGTACACCCCTGCCGCATCCGTACCCCCTTTAACCGGTTTTAATACTGGTATCGAGTATGCCGCAGTCGGTTGCGTCCGACTGCAACGTTTCCACTTGTTTTTTCTTTGAAATTTTATTACCTGTGTAAACGCACAATAAATATGTTGGTCGGGCCAAGAATGGGATGTTGTTCTACATATGATTTTACATGGGCATAAGGTATAGTTTCTAGAACTTGTGCTTTTTCAATTTTATTGCACCCGAACAATGGGCTTATTGGGATATTATATCTTTCCATAAATTCATTTTCGAACTTATAAACTGAGATATATTCATGGAATGTGGAAAGTATTTTTATAGCTTGTATACGAAAATTGGGGTATTTAGTGTAAATGGTATCTTTTTTTGCTTTAAGCATGGCTAATAATCTTCTGAAAAAAAATTTATATTTTATCAAGTTCCGTTGCCTTACTCATGTATCTTTTTTTAATAGTTCTCCTATGTATTTTATATAATTTGGACACTGTGTCCAAGACCATTAGTATTAATATTATCAGAACTAGTATAAGCATATACTTCAAATCTGGGGACGACACCTCAACTTTGTTTATGACGTTAGCTGTCGAGTCCACAGACTTGAAGTCTACTAGACCCATTACTGTTTCTGGAAAGTGATAACTGCTGCTGAATAAGTCTAGCTTGGAATTATTGAGAACTTTCATTAAATTTTTTTATGTGTTTGATCTTCAAAAATTTCTATCTGTTTTCTATAAATATAAAAAGTTTTTTTTTTTTTTTTTTTGATTGAATATGTGAATTTAGTGTATTTTCAACAGGGGAACACAATTTTACAATAGTTTACTTATAAGATAAATTTACACCACAAAGTGTTTGTTAATAATGAGTGTAAGTTATTTGGGACAGGTTAGTGTGTGTTTTTACAAGCAGCGCTTTCGCGCATCGGCTTGTGTTTGTATTTATTGTTAAAGGCAATTTAGGCATTGGCATTACTGCAGCCCGTATTGCGTTGTTTCGCACCAGTGCGAAGTTGTTTCTCGATTGTATTGAGATCCTTTATGTGCTTCTCTTTTTCTTCCTGCGTTGTCGCTATCCTGATGAAATCCTTTACCATCCTTATCTGTTGTAGCAGTTTGATCCTTTGTCCGCTTCTTTTTGTTTTCTTTGGTGCTTCTTTGTGTCCCTGGTCTTGTACTCAGCTATTGTGAGTGGCCGTGGTCCATCGTTTGGACACACCTCAAGCGCCTCTTTCAGCGTCGGTGCGTCCCTTTGCTCATCGGGAGCAGCATTTGTATACATGCTGCTGCTGCTGCTGTAGTCGGCTCATATGTGAAAAATCGTTCACAGAGTTCCACCGTTGGCGCAAAAGGCGGTCCTATGCCTTTCGCACTTTTAATTAATTCTGGTCTGCACACAAGCTGTTTAGTGTTGGCCGGCTGGTGTTGTTGGGCTCATTGTTTTCTCGATTCTCTGTTTTGTATAGCTCAAAATTAAAATGTTTAAGAATACGAAAACTTTACGACCATTAATTCTGGAAGACATTTAGGTGAACTCTTCAAAACAGCATTTCCAATGTATGTATGCGTACTAATTCATATTGTTTATACGAGCAATGTTAACATTTAACGCATTTCTAAACATTCCTTATGTGTTTTTTTTTTTTTTATTTATTTTTTTTTTATTATTTTGTAACTGTATCACAATGAGGCTATTTTCTTTAACGTTTTCTATAGTTCTCTTCGTTTTCTTTCCCTATGTATGCCTTCATATATGTTCTATATATGTATATATTTCGGCCAAAACTTCAAAATTTTTGTTTATCACTTAAAATGCTGCTATCGTTTGTTTTGCTTAGTTCGTTTTTTTTTTTTCAACTTTGCACTTTGCCAATTTTTGTTAGTTTTATTTATTTTATTTTATTTATAGCAGTAGTTAGATCGCGGTCACGGTCGCCATGAAATATAATTATCCTTACAAGTATTAATACATTCATTAACAGCAGACGCGTCTTGGTTGTGTTAGGTATCTTTATTGAATGATTCTTGAATATTAATTCTAAACTTAAGGCTGGCCACTGGTTCGGCAGAGAAGTCAGCGCGAGAGCCGTACATAGTTTTGTATATAATTAAAAGAGAGCGAGAGCATACACATATGTATAGTAAATGATCTAAGCGTGAGAATGCTGACGCGGCATCGCGATCATGTTACCAGCACTGGGTGCTTGGCTTATTGTTTATGCAACGACAAAGTGTCATTGCTCGATTTTATGTTTGGACAACAACAAAGTGTTGCTGTGTATTATACTTGAATATATGTGGATATATGTGTATACTACACTGGAGGCCAACCGAAGAGAGCCACTGGATGACCACTTCAATCGATTGGTTGCATCTAGCCTCGGCAGCCTTGAGCTCCTTAGCCACCACCACCAACGCCACGTCGTCTGCAAAACCGACTATGCGGACCTCTTCAGGTAACGTGTGCCGAAAAATGCCGTCGCACATCGCGTTCCAAAGAAGAGGGCCAAGAACTGACCCTTGCGGCACGCCTCCAGATACGTGGTACTCCGCTCTCGCCTCTCTGATACTATACAGCAGTATTCTGTCGTGAAAATAGCTTCTAATCAGCCTTAGTAGCTAACTCGGCACTCCAAACGCTAACAGGGCCTCCAGGATGCAGCTCCACTTTGCCGTGTTGAACGCGTTTTTTACATCCAGCGTTGCGATCAGACAGTACTTTTTGGCGCATCCTTGCCACCTAGTGCCGGCTATAGCTTCTGGGGCTATCTCCACCACCTAGCCGATTGCGTCGAGCGTTGACCTCGATTTACGGAAGCCAAACTGCTGATCCGAAAGCCCTCCTGCAGCGGATATGGCGCGCTCAAGACGTGTGCAGATAATATGTTCCAATATCTTGCCGACCGTATCAATGAGGCAAATAGGCCTGTAGACAGCTGGATCCTCAAGCGGCATCCCAGGCTTTGGTAGCAGTACCAGGCACTGGAGATTCCACCTATTAGCAAAGACTCGATGTCGGCAGGCATGCTAAACGCTGGCGCGGGATCAAGCTCATCAGCCATGCTGGGAAATAGGTGCGTCACAATCTCTCTGAGCGCCCCCGAATCGGTAAGCTGGCAGCGGAAAATGCGTTGAAGTGTTTGACAACGATTTTGTGTGTGTGTGTGTGTGTATTCACAAAAGAAGCGATACAGAATAGACGAATGATAATTGTTGGATAATCTTATAATGTTGGAAGATGATATGTTATTAAACAGTTTTTAGTTATTTCTCAATTGTGTGCTTACGCCAACCTTTGCTAATCAAAATAATCAAAACATGCAATTATTGCAAATATATTCTATAACTACATATCCACAATAGCGGCCGTCAGCCAATTGGAGCAACAAGGGGAAGAACGCGTGCCGCAGGGAAACGCATTCATACCGCCAATTTGAATGCGCGACCGTGCAGTGCGTGCCGTCCTTGCAGCTCACAACTGGAAGTGCGACTATTCTCTCCACGCGAGGGCGGCTGGTAGTAGGCCCTTGGTACGGTCATGTCTCTGCCAAGGGTGCTGACGAATGGTAGTCGGGCGAGAGAAGAAAACTCTATAAAATTACCCCAGTCCAAGGTGGAACAGCATTGTGCCGAAGGACTCGTGGCCGGGGGTGGCTCGGTCGTTACTTTGCAAACTCTGGATACCTGCCGACCTCCAGTTTAAATAGGCTTCCCGCGGCACATGGGCTATGCCGCGGGTGACTTTCCATTCCCGTCTACTCGTGGGATCAAAATGAGCTCTAATTTAAAAAACTAAAATCCAGTGTCCGGATCACTTAAAAAACCGGTGGGAAACGCCAATCCCTCAATCGGTGGTAGCACCCCTACAGGCGCTAGCACCTCCTTTCCGACGCCTGGTACGCCAGCAGGTGCTCGCAACGGCGCCAGCAGCACAGGTGCAGGGCGAACAAGCCATTCGTCCTCATACCCCGGACGTCGACCTGGAGCGGCTCCTGGAGCTCGGAGGTTGCAGCATAAGTCTGAAACTCCAGCTTCCCGGTCCGTGAGGCAGGCTACTGCCTTGGGGCCCGCTACCATAGCGGCAAATAAACCGTCAATTCAGGACCGGCGGCGCGCGGCAGAGATTCTGCAAGAGAGCCTTACCGCCCAGCCCTCATCCCCCGACGGTGTCAACCTGGTGGAGTGGGCCAAGAAAATTCTTCCGGATTTCAAGCCAGCAATCCTTGCTGCATCTGCTAAAGCCAAGCAGAAGCGTCAACGCTCCGTTGAGGAACCGGCCCCGGATCAGGCCACCCCCGCGGCCACAGCCGCTCACTCGGTCCTTCGCTGAAGCCGCTAAGGAGAAGGTTCTCATTGGGGTCCTCGACAGGGGCCACAAAGAGGGCCATATCCCGCGAAACAGGTGGGGGGCCATTGAAAATGAGCTGCAGGGGAAGGTAGTCGACCTGATGCTGCTGTCTGACGGACCGCCACCCCGTTGCTCTGATGCCGGATGGTATCAGGGTAATATCAAAGCTATAGCCTGTGAAGACGACAAATCTGCAGAGCTATACAAAAAAGCTGTTGGCCTTCTAGGAGAGGTCTATCCCGGCGCAATGCTGGAGGCTGTAGACTGGAAAGACGTGCCCAGTCGACCACGAGCAAGAGTCTGGGTTTCTGCCAAGCCCGAGGATCCCGAAAGAATCCTAAAACTCTTCCAACTGAGTAAACCCGACCTGGTTACGCATGACTGGAGGATCGCTAAGGTCGAGGCGCCAGAAGGCAACAATCGGCAGGTGATCCTGGTAATCAATGACGAGTCAGCGGAGGCCCTAGCCGCAACCAACGGATCGGCCCACTACGGCTTTAAGCCGATAGTAATACGGGTCTACCGTTCGGACGCGGCTAGCAAGCCTTTGGCTCAGGAGGACGCACCTGCGGCGCTTGAAGCTCCAAGTGAGCAGCAAACGGCGGAGGCCACTGCAGGCGGCACTTCAGCTCATCGTGCAAATAACCCTGTCACCGTAAGTGACGCGGTGGCTGAAGCCAAGGCACGTGACGCCCACCAGTCAGAAGACTCTGACCTCGCCGAAGACATGCCCAACATGATCAACCTCGACGTAGACACGGACGAAGAGGCTGATCTGACAGTGGTGGAGTCGAAACTTGAAGATGTCTCTGAGACTTCTTCAGATAAACCTCCACCACTTTAAGGCGGCTGCAGCCGCTCTGCTGCTCCGCACAAGCCAATGCGGAGCAGAAGTTGTCCTCATTCAGGAACCTTGGGTCTGCTGTGGCAAGGTTTCTGGACTGGGGACTAAGGACTTTAAGCTGCTTGTAGCCCGCAACGAAGGTAAAGTTCGTACCTGCATACTTGCAAGGAAGCATCCAGATATTTTACTGCTCCCTAATTTTAGCAATGGCGATAACACTGCTGCGTGCCTCGAGCTGGAGTCAGGTCACATCAGGCTCAGCTCAACCTACATGGCCCACGACCATCAAAGGCCACCCCCTCATCAACTGCTACGGGCGCTAATCGCCGACTGCGAAGCGACAAACACCGAGCTTATTATAGGCTGCGACGTCAACACTCACCACCATCAGTGGGGCAGCTCGGATATAAACGAACGGGGTGAGTTAATCTTTAATTATATCCTCACGACAAGCCTGAATATCTGTAATATAGGGAACGACCCAACCTTAATTACAAAGAATAGAGAAGGAGTCCTAGACTTAACGCTAGCCACAGCCTCCCTTCACCAGAGACTAACAAGATGGAGAGTCTTAGATGAGCACTCCTTCTCTGATCATAGGTATATCGACATAGTGTTCCTTCTCGATATCCCAAAGCCTAAATGGTGCAGAAACGTTAGACGTACGAACTGGACCACATTCAAAAAATGTCTTACAAGACTCATTCCAGAGCATCCCCCAGCGGGACCCCCTTCCCCCGAGCACATAGAGCTGCTCACAAACAAGCTCACGGAGGCATGCAAGTCTGACCTTAACATGTCATGCCCCCAGAGCAAACCAAGAGGGAAAGCAAAACCACCATGGTGGTCCCCACAAATAAGCGAGCTTCAGGGGAGACGACCAATCATGGAGTCTCTATAAAGCCAGCCTAACCTCCTATAAGAAGATAGTTAGACAAGCTAAACGTGCCGCTTGGCAAAATTTCTGCTCCACAATCGAGAGTACCACAGAAGCCGCTAGGCTCAGGAAAGTTCTCTCCAGCACACAAGCACCCGTGGGCTTCCTCAAAGGACCCAATGACTCATGGACAACGACCAGTCTTGAGTCACTGGAACTTTTGGTGGTTTTCGACCCCATATCCACAGAGAAATTCAGGAGCAAGTCTCCACCGACCTTTTCTCCAGGGATATCATCTCTTGGGCCATAAGTAGCTTCTCGCCCTACAAATCCCCTGGGCTGGATGGAATCATTCCAGCCCAACTGCAATATGCAGGGGATACTGCCATTAACTGGCTTCAGAAAATGACGACCGGTTCGATCCCCAAGCCATGGCTCGAATCCAAGGTCGTCTTCATTCCAAAGGCCGGCAAAGCCTCACATACAATCCCAAAGGCACTCTACTACAAGAAGTACTGCCTTATAGCCTTTGTAGACATTGAGGGCGCTTTTAACAACGTCGTACCGGGCGCAATCACCGAGGCTTTGTCGGAGCTGGGGGTTGGACACCGCATTGTGGAACTGATTGATCAACTGCTTAAATGCAGGATCGTCAGAACCACACTGGGGTCTTCGACCATTTCCAGATCCGTAAATAGAGGCACCCCGCATGGAGGTGTTCCCTCCCCTCTTCTTTGGAATGTAGCTGTTAATAGCTTACTGCGCTACATGGAAGAAGGGGGCTGTCGGGTGATTGCCTACGCGGACGACGTTGTCATAGCCTTCTCGGGCAAATACCCCCAAAGTCTGTGCGAGCGTATGACCGCTGCACTTCGAACCCTGTCCTCATGGGCCACTTCAAAGGGACTTGGGCTAAACCCAGCCAAAACTGACTTAGTCCTCTTCACTAGGAAATATAAGATACCTCCCCTCAAACCCCCAACCATAAACGGGGTGGAACTCGCCTCCAGTAAATCCGCAAACTTAGGGCTCACTCTAGACAGCAAACTAGACTGGAATCTTAACACCGAAGAACGGGTTAAGAAGGCCTCAGTCGCTTTGTACACATGTAAGAAGTCCATTGGACTGAAATGGGGAATGGCACCCCACGTCACGCTGTGGCTGTACACAGCCATCGTTCGGCCCATCCTACTGTACGGAGTGTCAGTATGGTGGCCAACGCTTTCTTAAAAGACATCAGTCCACAAGCTTGGCAAAGTACAGCGTGCCGCTGGACTGATCATGACAGGGGCCCTCAGAACGACCCCAACTGAGGCTCCTGACAATATACTTAATCTCCTACCAATTGACCAAATGGGGAAATTAGTAGCAACTCTCTCTGCCCTACGCATGAGGGAAACTAAGCAGTGGTCCGAGTAGAATTTCGGACACTCTAATATTCTAGTGGATAACTTGCTTATCCCCTCTAACATGGACTATTGTTGTCCTCAGGAATTCCCCATAACCCCTTTCCATACATTAATCCCCCCTAGGGAGGATTGGTGCTCAGGCACGCCAGGGCCAACCGACTCAGTAAGAATTTACACTGATGGCTCTAAGCTAGACGACCGGGTAGGGGGAGGCGTCTTTTGCGAGGACCTGTCTATCAACAAATCGTTCAACCTTCCTGATCACTGCAGCGTATTTCAAGCTGAAATCGCTGCCATACAGGAAGCACTCTCATGCATTTCCGAATGTGAATGCTCCGCAGATAACATCTGCATATTTTCCGATAGCCAGGCGGCTATCAAATCTCTAAAAGCGATATCATCCAACTCGATATCCGTCACAAACTGCCGCAGATCTCTGCACAAGATGGCAGAGCAGTTCGAAATACACCTCATTTGGGTGCCCGGTCACAAAGGCATCGAGGGCAACTGCAAAGCAGACGAGCTGGCAAGGCATGGCACTACCATGCCTCTCCTCACAGACAAGGAGAGCTAGGGTATTCCTATGGCCAGCTGCAAGCTCAGTGTTCGATCGCACTTCGAACTCGAAGCAAACAAGGGGTGGCAGTTTACCACCGCCTCAGGCAGGATTGCTAGGCAAACCTGGCCAACGCGCTGCAAAAAGCGCTCCTCAGACCTAATCCACCTAAGCAGATTAGGCTGTGCCGCCGTAATCAGGGCCATTACGGGGCACTGGCTGGTGGGGTCTCACGCAGCGAGATCTCAAGCGCCTTCAAATGATTTCTGCAGAAGCTGTCGTGACGAGGAGGAGGAGGAAACAGTTTCCCACCTTTTCTGCGACTGTCCGGCACTCTGCAAAAACAGAAATCGCTATCTAGGGTCCTTCTTTCTATCGGACCTCACTCAACTTGCGGATATCAAACCGAAAAATATCCTGTCCTTCATTCAAACCTCGGGCTGGGACCACGCCCTCAAAGGCGGTGCGACACGCTCATTGTCTGGGTAGACGGTTTTTGGATTAAGTCCAAACGCGGCACCACAATGGGCCAACACGTGGCCTATGTGAGTGGGGGGCAATCTAAACCTTTCACTACCGCTCTAACCTTACCAAACCTAACCTAAGAGACTTAAGCAAAGTCCGCTATGTTAGTCTGTAAGTGTGTGTGTGTGTCTTTCACAATAGAGGCAATACAGAATTGCACTAGACGAATGATAAATGTTGGATACTCTTATAATGTTGGAAGACGATATGTTATTAACTGTTTTTAGTTATTTCTCAGTTGTGTGCTAACGCCAACATTTGCTAATTAAAACATGCAATTATTGCAAATATATTCTATAACAACAATCCACAAAAATAAACGTTAAAGAAAATAGCCTCATTGTGATACAGTTACAAAATAATAAAAAAAAAAAAAAATAAAAAAAATAAAACACATAAGGAATGTTTAGAAATGCGTTAAATGTTAACATTGCTCGTATAAACAATATGAATTAGTACGCATACATACATTGGAAATGCTGTTTTGAAGAGTTCACCTAAATGTCTTCCAGAATTAATGGTCGTAAAGTTTTCGTATTCTTAAACATTTTAATTTTGAGCTATACAAAACAGAGAATCGAGAAAACAATGAGCCCAACAACACCAGCCGGCCAACACTAAACAGCTTGTGTGCAGACCAGAATTAATTAAAAGTGCGAAAGGCATAGGACCGCCTTTTGCGCCAACGGTGGAACTCTGTGAACGATTTTTCACATATGAGCCGACTACAGCAGCAGCAGCAGCATGTATACAAATGCTGCTCCCGATGAGCAAAGGGACGCACCGACGCTGAAAGAGGCGCTTGAGGTGTGTCCAAACGATGGACCACGGCCACTCACAATAGCTGAGTACAAGACCAGGGACACAAAGAAGCACCAAAGAAAACAAAAAGAAGCGGACAAAGGATCAAACTGCTACAACAGATAAGGATGGTAAAGGATTTCATCAGGATAGCGACAACGCAGGAAGAAAAAGAGAAGCACATAAAGGATCTCAATACAATCGAGAAACAACTTCGCACTGGTGCGAAACAACGCAATACGGGCTGCAGTAATGCCAATGCCTAAATTGCCTTTAACAATAAATACAAACACAAGCCGATGCGCGAAAGCGCTGCTTGTAAAAACACACACTAACCTGTCCCAAATAACTTACACTCATTATTAACAAACACTTTGTGGTGTAAATTTATCTTATAAGTAAACTATTGTAAAATTGTGTTCCCCTGTTGAAAATACACTAAATTCACATATTCAATCAAAAAAAAAAAAAAGGAAAACTTTTTATATTTATAGAAAACAGATAGAAATTTTTGAAGATCAAACACATAAAAAAATTTAATGAAAGTTCTCAATAATTCCAAGCTAGACTTATTCAGCAGCAGTTATCACTTTCCAGAAACAGTAATGGGTCTAGTAGACTTCAAGTCTGTGGACTCGACAGCTAACGTCATAAACAAAGTTGAGGTGTCGTCCCCAGATTTGAAGTATATGCTTATACTAGTTCTGATAATAGTAATACTAATGGTCTTGGACACAGTGTCCAAATTATATAAAATACATAGGAGAACTATTAAAAAAAGATACATGAGTAAGGCAACGGAACTTGATAAAATATAAATTTTTTTTCAGAAGATTATTAGCCATGCTTAAGGCAAAAAAAGATACCATTTACACTAAATACCTAAATTTTCGTATACAAGCTATAAAAATACTTTCCACATTCCATGAATATATCTCAGTTTATAAGTTCGAAAATGAATTTATGGAAAGATATAATATCCCAATAAGCCCATTGTTCGGGTGCAATAAAATTGAAAAAGCACAAGTTCTAGAAACTATACCTTATGCCCATGTAAAATCATATGTAGAACAACATCCCATTCTTGGCCCGACCAACATATTTATTGTGCGTTTACACAGGTAATAAAATTTCAACGAAAAAAAAAAAAAATGGTAGAATCAAAGCATTTGGCAAAATACATTCCGTTCTTAAAATTCGTGGTAGGCCAAGGTCCCACTCACCCCAAGTTAAAAGTTATCCTACAGTGGATAATTGATAACAAAATCATACGGATGCACATGTATAGACAGATAGAAAGGATAATGAAATATAGATAGTCGAAACGTTGGTGCATCATATTACAGTGTTAACAACTGAATATAACACTATTAGCGAATTAGCATCTTCATTAAAGAGCAAGCTAACGAATGCACACAGCGAACATTGCCTAAAAGTATTGCGACAATTAGCTTCAAGACTTGAGTCAATAAGCGTTCGTCGTAATTTCAAATTAACTATTCCAAAAAACCCATACTTTCCTGTTGAGTTTGACCAAAGTCAACTCCAGGATTTGAATGAATCAAAGCCAGTAATTGACACTGAAAATTCAGAACAGGAGGGCTCCGATTCTGATAACAATAAACCAGATAGTCCAAAAATAAAAAGCCTAACAATGACGCAGACAAAAATTGATTTCATTGAAAATCTGCAAAGTTTCATAGACGCATTAAGTCTACTAGATACACTTAAAGGTGATCATGAAGCAACAGCAATCAGTTTAATTAAAACAAAACTGAAAGGTCATGCAAGAAATTTAATTAGCGAGGAGAATACAATCGCTCAAATTATTGCTAAACTAGCAAGATCAGTAAAAGGAGAATCGGTTGAAGTACTATCAGCCAAACTCATAAACTTGCAACAAAAAAATATGACAGCAAAAATTTATACGCAAGAAGTAGAGCAACTAACAAAAGCTTTAGCTGGCGCGTACATCAACGATGGCCTAAATTCTGAATTAGCCACCAAATACAGCACAAATCAAGCTGTAAAAGCAATGACTAAAAATTGTGCTATTGATAGAGTAACACTCATCATGCAGGCAGACACATTTAACAACATGAATGATGCTGTTTCAAAATTTGTCGACAGTTGCACTGAAGCAACTGGGAACACCAACACTGTTCTATTTTACCAAAAAAACTCTCAACGTGGCGGAAACCGCGGTAGAGGTAATTACAGAGGCCGACCTTACAACAGGGGCGGTCTCAGGTACAATAACAACAACGGCAACAGATACAACAATAGCAGAGGTAACTCTCGAGGCGGCTCGTACAGAGGCAACCAAAATAGAGGCCCTGAACAACAAAACCTGATCCGAGTTACACAAAGTAACTCGGAAAACCAGCAAACCCCCTTGAGCAACCAGCAGTAAACATACTAACTATAAATCTAAGTCTCAGCAGTATAATTAAAATCAAAAATCATGAAATAGTAAACCACTTACACTTTTGATAGATACAGGAGCAAATGTCTCAATATTGAAAAACAATAATAAAGATACAAATATTAACCAAAATTTCAAAACTAATATATCCGGAATTGGCCAGGGAACAATACAGTCAATGGGACAAGCCCCAATTGACCACCTTTTCGATTATTTCATAATCAACCACGATTTCACAGTAGTTCAAACTGAATTTCCCATACCATGCGATGGAATTCTTGGACTAGACTTTATAAGAAAATTTAATTGCATAATAGACTACCAAAATGATGAATTCATCATGAAACCAGGAAATTTAAACTATCAAATACATGTACCACTATTACAAAATGATATTGATAATTCAATATTATTACCAGCAAGATCAGAAGTCATGAGAAAAATCGTGCTTCTGACTAGCGAAAATTCTGTATTAATACCAAACCAGGAAATACACCCTGGGGTAATAATAGCAAACAGTATTGTTGAAAGTAATAGAGCAATAGTCCGCATTCTAAATACAGCCAATAAAAACATAAAAATTCAAAATCCAAATATTAAGTTCGAATCACTAGAACAATACGAAATTAAAACAAGTACAGAGAAACAAACCAACAGATCTTATGAAGTCATCAATAAACTAACCTTCCCAGACCAATTCAGAACAAAGCTAACTGAATTATGTATCAAATACAGTGACATATTTGGTCTTGATTCAGAACCCATATCATGTAATAATTTTTACACGCAAAAATTGAGATTAGCAGATAAAACACCCGTTTACATAAAAAATTATAGAAATGCTGAAACAGAAAAACCAGAAATAAACAGACAGGTCGAAAAATTAATAAAAGATGGTATAGTTGAGCCATCAATTTCTGAATATAATAGCCCACTTCTCTTGGTACCCAAGAAATCTCTCCCAAATTCAAAAGAGAAAAAAATGGCGTTTAGTAGTTGATTATCGCCAAATAAATAAAAAACTTCTGGCAGATAAATACCCACTGCCAAGAATAGAAGAAATCTTAGACCAATTAGGACGAGCACAATATTTTTCATGTCTCGATCTCATGTCAGGATTTCACCAAATAGAACTAGATGAGAAATCTAGAAATGTAACATCATTTTCAACGAACTCCGGTTCTTATCGCTTCACGCGATTACCATATGGTCTTAAGGTAGCACCAAACTCATTTATGCGAATGATGACACTCGCATTTTCTGGCCTTGAGCCATCCCAAGCATTTCTCTACATGGATGACTTAGTAGTCATTGGCTGTTCAGAACAGCACATGTTTAAAAATTTTTCAAATATCTTTGATCTGTGTAGAAAACACAACCTAAAATTAAATCCAGAGAAATGTTCGTTTTTCATGCACGAGGTTACATTCCTTGGGCATAAAGGCACAGACCATGGCATCCTCCCTGATGACAAAAAATATGATGTTATTAAAAACTTTCCAACTCCAACTGATGCGGATAGCGCACGACGTTTCGTCGCGTTCTGTAATTATTACAGACGATTTATTCATAACTTCGCACAACACTCACGTCATTTGACCAGATTTTGCAAAAAGAATGTTGTTGGAATATTGATCAAAATTAACATAACTGAATATGAATACGGTCACACTGCCCTGCTCTTTACTTGAGTTAAAGTTATCGATATATCTTTACCTATTCTTTTGCTGTTCTCTCCGAGGCTGGTTGTGCTAGTGCGAAAATATAAATTCTTATAAAAGAAATATAAAGCTGAATTAAAACTAAACAACATAAACGGACCTTTTATTTAAAACAATTAAGTTAAAATTACAATAGGTTATGTGCCCAGACATTGCTAAAACAAATTAAATTGAAATATTAGAAAATAAAAGTTCTTGTGAAATTCCCACATACATGCATAGATCTTCTTGTGAAATTCACACACGCATACATACATACATAGATCGTGTTGTGAAATTCACGTGTACATAATTCAAAAGGCACTGTACTTACATACTTTAAAATAAAATGGAAAAGGTAAAACATAATATAAAACCTTTTGACGGACAAAAGTATGGTGTCTGGAAATTTCGAGTTAGAGCACTCTTGGCCGAGCTTGAAGTGTTAAAAGTGATAGATGAGGAATTGCCGGACGGAATTGACGACAACTGGAAAAAGGCAGACAGACGTGCAAAAAGCATTTTGATTGAACATCTTAGTGACTCGTTTCTTAATTTCGCGACTGGCGATAGCACGACGCGACAAATTTTCGCGAAATTAGACGCCACATACGAACGAAAAAGTCTTGCTTCGCAGTTGTCGCTTCGAAAAAAATTGTTGTCCCTAAAACTTAAAAGTGAGATGACACTAACGAATCATTTTTTAGTGTTTGACGATTTAATGAGCGAGTTATTAGCCTCAGGTGCCCGTATGGATGAGATGGACAAAGTATCGCACCTATTGCTGACTTTGCCATCCTCATATAACGGAGTAATTACTGCCATAGAAACTTTGGCAGAAGAAAATCTGACATTAGCTTTTGTGAAAAACAGATTATTAGATCACGAGATAAAAATAAAGAGTGATTCTAACGATACCAGTAAAAAGGTAATGAAAGCAGTGACGTACAACAATGGAAAAAATGTTAGAAGTGGACAGTATAGAAATAATTACAAGAAAGGAAATGATAATAACGGACGTAAGATGTTTAAGGGAAAAGACAGAATTACTATAAAATGTCACCATTGCGGGAAAGAGGGACATATTAAGAAGGACTGCTACAGTTATAAACGATTAATAAATGATAAAAATAAAGGAAATGAAAAGCAAGCACAAGTTGCAACAACCCAGCCTGGATTTGCATTTATGCTTAAACGTGCAAATAAAAATCGAATTGATTCCGATAAGAATGTCAGCTTCATACTGGATTCCGGCGCCAGTGATCACATTGTGAATGACGAAAATCTTTTTATTGACTCTGTCCAATTGGAGCCTTCTATTCAAATTGCGGTGGCGAAACAACATGGTCGTCATATAACACTGGAAGATGTCCTCTTTTGTCA
Organism: Scaptomyza montana; assembly: GCA_018904305.1. Lineage (NCBI taxonomy): Eukaryota > Metazoa > Arthropoda > Insecta > Diptera > Drosophilidae > Scaptomyza > Scaptomyza montana. The sequence goes on from JAEIGR010000023.1 coordinate 1,156,173, forward strand.
AGATGATCCTGACAATTTAATTTCGGTAAAGCGACTGCAAGAGGCTGGTATGACAGTCGAGTTCAATGCAAATGGATTGAAAATATCAAAGAATGGTTTGATTGTTGCTGAGAATACCGGTATGTATAATATACCTATTATCAAATTCACAGCGTATACATTAAATATGCAAAACAAAAACATAAATCAAGTATGGCATGAGAGGCTAGGGCATATAAGTCGAGGGAAAATGTTAGACATCAAAAGAAAACAATTCTTTAATGATAATAAGCTTCTAGATAAAGTCCAACCTGTTAATGAAATATGTGAAGCCTGTCTTAACGGAAAGCAAGCTAGATTACCTTTTGAGAAATCTAAAAATAAAGATTACATAAAAAGAGCACTCTTTGTAATACATTCAGATGTTTGTGGCCCTATAACACCACCTTCAATTCATTATAAAAATTATTATGTAATTTTTGTGGATCAATTTACACATTATTGTGTAACGTATCTAATGAAACATAAGTCTGATGTATTCAACATGTTCAGAGATTTCGTAGCAAAAAGCGAAGCGCATTTCAACCTAAAGGTTGTTAATTTATATATAGATAATGGAAGGGAATATTTGTCAACTGATATGCAAGAATTCTGTGTCCAAAGAGGTATTAGTTCCCATTTAACTGTACCATACACACCACAGTTAAATGGAGTTTCGGAGAGAATGATAAGAACACTCACCGAAAAAGCCCGTGCTATGGTAAATGGTGCCAAATTAGATAAAGCCTTCTGGGGTGAAGCTGTGTTGACAGCCACTTATCTGACTAACAGAATTCCAAGTAGAGCCCTTGGTAATTGCACAAAAACACCATATGAGATGTGGCATGACAGAAAGCCAAATTTAAAACATCTAAGAATATTTGGGTCAACAGTGTATGTTCATGATAAAACTAGAAAGAGAAAATTCGATGAAAAGTCATTTAAAACAATAATGGTTGGCTATGAACCAAATGGTTTTAAATTATGGGATTCAAATAATGAAAAATTTATTGTTGCAAGAGATGTAATAATAGATGAATCCAATATGGTAAATTCTAGAGCTGTGGTTAAGAATTTAGAACTCCTGAATGAGAGTAAGGATTGTGATCAATCGAACTGCCTGAATGATAGTAAGGGAAGTGAACATAAAGAAGTCCTGAATGAGAGTAAGGAAAATGATAAATCTGATGAATTGAACTTCCTGAATGATAGTAAGGAAGATGACCAAACAGATGTTCTGAATGAGAGTAAGAATGGTGATCATGTAGAAGTCCTGAATGATAGTAATGAAAAATATTGTGAAAATAGCCGGAATGAGAGTACGGAATACAGTAACAAAAATCTCTTTAATATTAATGACAATGAACAACCTATTGAAAGTGCAACTAGAAAGAGTAATAGATTGAGGAACTTGCCAAAAGATCTTAATAATTATGTATTAAATGCTTACACCATCCTCAGCGATATTCCCAGCTCCTTTGATGAAATACAAAATAGGAGTGATAAGCATTCATGGGAAGAAGCTGTCAGAATAGAATTAAATGCCCATGAATTAAATAACACCTGGTGTAGTTAAAAGGCCCGAAAACAAAAACATTGTTGACAGCAAATGGGTATTTACTTTGAAAAATGATGAATTGGGAAATCCTGTAAAATATAAGGCAAGATTAGTTGCGCGTGGGTTTACGCAACAATATCAAATTGATTATGAAGAAACATTTGCACCGGTTGCCCGAATTTCAAGTTTTCGTTTTATAATGTCAATATCAAATCAATATGGTTTCAAAGTACATCACATGGATGTGAAAACTGCCTTCCTGAATGGTATATTAAAGGAAGAAATATACATGAGAATTCCTGAAGGAGTGTCATGCAGTAAGGACAACGTATGTAAATTGAATAAAGCAATTTACGGACTTAAGCAAGCAGCAAGATGCTGGTTCGAAGTGTTCGAGAAAACACTTAAAGAATGGGGATTTGTAAATTCACCTGTTGACCGCTGCATATATATTCTTGATAAAAACGATATCAAGAAAAATATATATGTACTACTATACGTAGATGACTTGGTGATAGCAACATCAGACATAGAGAGGATGAAAAGTTTTAAAATATATTTAACAAACAAATTCAGAATGACTGATATGGACCAAATAAAGTATTTTATTGGAATAAGAATAGAGATTTGTAAAGATAAAATATATTTGAGTCAATCTGCATATATAAAAAAGGTTTTACGTAAATTTAAAATGGAGGATTGTAAAGCAGTCAGTACTCCGCTCCCAACTAAACTTAATTATGAATTGTTAAATTCAGATGAAAATTATGATGCACCTTGTCGCAACTTAGTTGGTTGCTTAATGTACATCATGTTATGTACACGACCAGATATAACTACTGCAGTCAACATTTTAAGTCGTTACACTACTAAAAATAATGCCGAATTATGGCAATGTTTAAAAAGGATTTTAAGATACCTTAAAGGAACCATTGATTTAAAATTAGTCTACGAGAAAAATACGAATTATGAAAATACATATATTTACGGGATATGTTGACTCTGATTGGGGTGGTAATGAAAATGATAGAAAGAGTACAAGCGGGTTCATGTTTAAAATGTTTAACTCAAACTTAATCTGTTGGAATACAAGAAGGCAAAATTCAGTAGCAGCTTCATCGACTGAAGCAGAATACATGGCTTTGTTCGAAGCTGTAAGAGAAGCCTTATCGTTAAAGTCACTTTTAGAAAGCGTTAAAATTAAACTTGAAAGACCTATAAAAATTTATGGAGACAATCAAGGCTGTATAAGTATAGCTAGTAATCCCTCATGTCATAAAAGATCCAAGCATAATGATATAAAATATCATTTCTCTAGAGAACAGATTGAAAATAATAACGTTTCCATTGAGTATATATCCACAGAAAATCAACTCGCTGACATTCTCACAAAGCCGTTGCCTGCAGGAAAATTCATTGCCCTAAGGAACCAGATGGGATTGATATAATTTTTTTATTATTTGAAAACGTACCGATATTAGAAAACTTAAATGAAGTTTATACTTATAGTTTAACCTAATTTAAATAATCAATAATGAAGTCTGAAATTTATGTGATTTAAATGAAATGTTACCAAAATTGAATTATTAATTTTTAAATATTAATGGTAAACATATGATGTTATTATGTACATACATATATATTAAGAATGATCTGATTGGGTTTTTCTGGGTTTTCCCCATATCTACACAGCGAATGCTGGATCATTATATTGTAACTCCCCAGAATGCACACCAGTACTCGCTAAACTAGTTAATACTATTATGTAAGTTTTCTAAATGAATATGAATTTTTGTAATGTTATTTTTGAGGGGGCGTGTTGGAATATTGATCAAAATTAACATAACTGAATATGAATACGGTCACACTGCCCTGCTCTTTACTTGAGTTAAAGTTATCGATATATCTTTACCTATTCTTTTGCTGTTCTCTCCGAGGCTGGTTGTGCTAGTGCGAAAATATAAATTCTTATAAAAGAAATATAAAGCTGAATTAAAACTAAACAACATAAACGGACCTTTTATTTAAAACAATTAAGTTAAAATTACAATAAATGTCCAATTCGAATGGACAAAAGAATGCGAAGACGCATTCAAATACTTAAAAAAGGCATTAATGAAAAAGGCATTAATGAAGCATGCAAGTAAACATGCATGTGGTGCCGTACTAACTCAAGAGTACAACGGTATGCAATTGCCAATTGCATTCGCTTCAAGAGCTTTCACACAGGGAGAAAGCAATAAATCAACTACAGAGCAGGAATTAGCTGCAATACACTGGGCAATAAAACATTTTAGACCATACGTTTATGGAAGGCATTTCTTAGTAAAAACAGGCCATAGACCTTTAACCTACCTTTTTTCGATGAAAAATCCTACTTCAAAATTGACTAGAATGAGACTAGATTTAGAAGAATATCAATTCACAGTAGAATACCCCAAGGGGAAAGATAATCACGTTGCAGATGCATTATCAAGAATAAAAGTAGAAACTTTTATAGAAATGAACAGAAATATAATGATGGTCCAAACAAGGTCATCAAAAAGACAGGAAAACATCTGCGCAGATGAAAAACAAAAATTGCCAAAAGAAGCAAAAGAGAAAAAAGAGCCCAATGTCTATGAAGTCGTTAGCAATAATGACGCAAAGAAATTTGTGAAAATAAAATTCGGTAAAAATAATTGTTTGCTTAAGAAAGGAAAACGAGTTCTTTCACGATTCCCAGTTAATGATTTGTACTCTAATGAAAAATTCGATTTAGGTCAATTTTTTCAAAGGCTTAATTCAGAAGCCGGAATACATAAAATCGTTAACTTACAGATGTCACCAAGTGAACAAATTTTCGGATTTGTATCACTTAATGAATTTAAAAATATGGGCAATAAATAGTTGAAAATAAAAGTAGCGCTACTACAAAAGGTGATAAAAATAGACAAAAATGACGAAAGTCAAATAAAGGCAATCCTGTCCAAATACCATGACGATCCTATAGAAGGTGGCCATACGGGGATAACGCGAACCCTGTTAAAAATCAAGAAATACTACTACTGGCCCCAAATGACAAAGACAATTACAAAGTATGTTAAAACATGCATGAAATGCCAACAGGCAAATACAACTACGCATACTAAAGCACCAATGATCATAACAAACACACCAAGTACCGCTTTTGACACTGTTCTAATCATAGCTCGCAAATAACTCTCAACCGTTTTTCGTTTTGCGGTCTGCTCGCGAACACAACCGAAAAAAACGATGCGCGTGTGCTCTCGCTCTGAACAGAACTTTTCGTTTCTCTTTTTTTTGGTTTTCGGTTAACTGTTCTCAGTTGCGTGGTTCTTGTTTTGCTCACTCAACAACAACTAAGAGAGAGCGATCCAACTGAACGCTCGCTCATTGAGGTCAGCAGAAGAGCGAAAAAACAAAAGACTCATCGTAAACGGTCTTTTGTATTCACACCGAATCCACAAAGGCAAGTGTGATTTACACGTACACTGATATACACTCATACAGATGCAAAAGACACTGATCATTCGCATATACACTCATACAGATGCAAAAGACTTTTATTTTCTTCGCTCGTTGCAAAACGGTCAGCGAATGAGCAGAGCAAAAGGGAAACACGAAATTGGTTTTTGGTTGAGCACAGACCGTTCGTTCAAGAGACACTGGTGATCGGCTCTTGTCTGACTTTTTGCGCAAGTGGTCCGCAAAAAACAGTTTTTTGGTGACTGCAAGAAACGGTCAGCTGTTATTTGCGAGCTCTGGTTCTAATAGATACTATTGAGAATGGCAATGAGTATGCAATCACATTTATATGTGACCTCACTAAATATTTAGTTACAATACCAGTAGCTGATAAAAGTGCAAAAACAGTAGCCAAAGCGATATTTGAATTTTTTGTACTAAAGTACGGTCCTATGAAGGCGTTCATAACGGACATGGGTACTGAATACAAAAACTCACTAATAAATGACTTGTGCAAGTATATGAATATAAGTAATATACACTCAACAGCACACCACCACCAGACTTTAGGAACAGTTGAAAGAAGTCATCGAACATTTAATGAATTTATTCGTTCATATATTTCGATTGACAAAGATGATCGGGACATGTGGTTGAATTACTTCACCTATTGTTTCAATACAGCTCCGTCGACAGTACATGAATACTGTCCATACGAGCTTGTCTTTGGAAGACCTCCAAGACAATTGGCAGAATTTAATAGATTAGCTAGAATAGATCCAATATAAAACATAGATGATTATGCTAAAGAATTTAAGTTTAGACTAGAAATTGCTTACAAAAGAGCAAAAACAATGATAGACATAGAAAAACCAAAAAAGAAAATTAGAATATGATAAAAGAGTTAATGATATAAAACTAGAAATAGGAACATTAATCATGTTAAGGAAAGAAACAGCTCATAAGCTAGAAAGTAAATATTCAGGACCATACAAAGTTATAAGCGTAGAAGATAGAAATAATATAAAAATAGACGTAGGAAAGAAAAAAACACAAAACGTTAACAAAAATAGAATTAAAATATTCAACACATGGGCTCGAGCATAGTCTAATATTTTATATAATACTAGTAAGTGGCCCGCTTACTTCGCTGCGCGGATAGTTTATATAAATTTTAGCAATAGAAGATAGATACAAAATAAATAAATTAGAAAATATTTCACAAAATATTAAAGCAAAGTATTTAATATTCTCTTTTCCGCGCCACCATTGAGATAGAGAATCAGGCGCGTAATTTTTTATTGTGGTTTCCCCAGTAGGCCTTATCCACTTATTGAATTTAATTTGAAATTATTAACAACTTTAAGAGCTTCTTTATAAACGACATTGGTTGTTTTTCCATCAGGTGCTAATACAAATAAACTTTTTGGTGAACTGACTCTTGAGCAGGCTACATAAAATTGGCCATGAGAAAAACAATCGTGTCCTAAGTCTAGTCCGGCTAATTTAAGAGTTTGTCCCTGTGATTTATTAATTGTTAAGGCAAAGCAAACTTTTAAAGGAAATTGCAATCTTTTAAATTGAATTGGCAATTCAGAATCAGAAGGAATTAATGGATATACCATTGCCAGTAAAGATAGTTGCTTCGACAACATTCTTATGAAGGACTTTAACTTGCAATCTTGTACCATTGCACAGTTTTGGCGGTTTCAAGTTGCGAAACAACATTACAGGTGAACCAAAGTTTCTTTAAAGTTAATTTATGTTGAGGCAGGCCAGCCGGATTTAATGAATTAAGAAATGCATCTTCGATTTCAGTCACAGAATCAATAGAGTTATATGTCATTTCTTCACTTTGAAATGATTTTAATAAAAACTCGTTTATTTCCAATGCATTGTCATTTCTCGCAGTCAAAATAGCACGTTCTGAAAACCATTCGAGTGATTTTTGAGAGATATTTGTAATATCCGGAAATATTTTTAGAGTTAGCTCTTCAATACTTTTCACAACATGACACAAAGTTGATGGTAAAGTTATTTTGCCATCATGGGTTGGAAATAATCCACTTCCTATTTGAAGAAGCATTTCAGCAAATTCACCAGCTATGCTATCACCTTTTAAGTGCACTCGCATATTCTTCGTTAATGCAATTTTCTGTATTTTGGGCCACAAAATTGAAGACTTTAAGCACGCATTTATTTCATCTGCTCTTGTTCCTCTGGGGATCACTGGAAGAGTTTGTCGAAAATCACCAGCTAAGAGAACAGTTATGCCACCCATTAAGTATTCACTTTCTCGAATGTCTTTCAAAGATCGATCTACAGCTTCAAATGCACCTTTATGGCCCATAGTACACTCATCCCAAACAATAAGCTTGCAATCTTTGAGCACAGCAGCAATATTAGATTGCTTTGAAATTGAGCAATGTGGTGTTTCTAAATGATTCAAAATAAATGGAATCTTAAGTGTAGAATGCGCTGTGCGACCACCATTAAGTAAAGTGGCTGCGATACCGGAAGAAGCAACGGCCAATGCAATTTTTTTACTTTGCCGTACCTTTGCCAATAATAAATTTAAAAGAAAAATTTTACCTGTTCCACCAGGTGCATCTAAAAAATAGATTTCTCCTTTTTCTCCTTCAACGCTATATAGTATCTTTTCGTATACTTGTTTTTGCTCAGCAGTAAGGAGTAGCTCATTGTTATCAACAAAATTATCGCAATTTTCATAATTTGTTTCTCTATGATATTCAATATTTGGAACAATTTCCTCGGATCTAAGTGGAAGTCCATAATAAGTCAAGTTTTGACCACCAATAGACATAACAATATCTTCAGTGTAAATAAGACATTTATTTAATACATTATTGACAATACTTTCATCAATATTTCTGTCTTGTGAAAAATGAAAGGCTCTTAAAATATCTTCTGAGGAACTCTCTTTATAAGTATTCCAAAGTTTAAGAGCATCTGAAATTTGACAAAATACTAACATTATTGCAAAAAGTTCTCTCAGTTTTGTAGGATTTTGACATATGACAGCTTCGGCTATAGTTGAATCCCAGTGCTTATCATCTTCTAGTTATCCTAGAGCTTTATACGCCAATTTAAATGATGCGTATGCTATACCATTAACGGTTTTTAAATTTAAAAATTAAGTAGGGCCCCTTACAAAATGTAATAAAAGTCTTAAATAAAAGCATTCTGTATTATTGGGATGAATAGTGTAAACTCTTCCCAAAGCTGAATCTCTTTTAACTCCAGGAAAATTTGGCACATCATGCCCTCGTTTTCTTCTTTGAAATTCTTTATTGTTCCATGTAAAATACGATGGAACTTCACAATATAGAAGCGTTCTTGCAAACTCATCACGTGTGCATAGCTCAAAGAAGGCTAGCAAAGTGGTTTTGGGTGTAATGCTTAATCTGTCAAGTAATTGTTGCGGATTATTGGGGCTTAAATATATCCGTTGACCATTTTCTAAATGAACAGCTAAGTGTGTAATAGCCGGAAAACGTTCATGTATGGGAAATGCAAGGATTCTTCATACCGCTTCTGAGCTACTTATTTAACGGCCACTTTCGTACATATTAATTTCATTACGTTGGTCTTCAAGAGTAAATGATGCTTGATCACTGCCCTTGTTAACATATTTACAAATGTATTTAATAGACTTTACAGAACTACATTACTCAACATTTATGTCAGCTTCAAATGTTCTCAATAGTACACAGTTATAAGGCACAACCCAACGATTATCTATGCAATTACCATTTATATTAATTGCATTACCACCATCTTCTATCGCTCTTCTACGATATAGAGGGTAACTATCTTTTCCCGTCACAGTTTCTTTGAGTAATTGTCGAGGAAACCTTTTGGTACATTTTCCATTTTTCATGCATGGCGATTTATTATTAAATGCACCGCAAGGACCATGAATCATATTTGACTTAACAATGTTAAATAACAAAGGATCCTCATCTGCGTTTGGTATTTCGGCACAGATAATCTTACCGATTTTATCTGGTCTTATTTTATTTTCTAACTAAAGTAGGTTATGTATATGTGATAAGCCCCGCTTTTGCCATTCCACAGAGTACATGAAACATTGCACGCTTCCAAACAAAGAACCTTTTGTCAATAGTGACATTAAAGCTTTAACTTTTAAATGAAAAACTTGAGCTATAATATCGGGACGATCATGTGGTTTTTGACCCGGTAATAAAACACTTTTTATGTCATTCCATTGTGGATTGCATGTGAGTGTTATGCAAAGATCTGGTCGCTCATAATGGCGAACATATGTCATAGCATCTTGAGTCTTTTCATGCATATATCGTGCAGAGCTTGTAAAAGAAGACGGTAAAATTACCATCTGACCAAGTTGAGCTGCGTCAACATTTTGTTGGCCTATTGCATCTTGTAGATGTTATATGTAGCTATCTGCTCTGAGTTTCGCTTGATTGTAGCGAATATAATTTAACCTTTCTGTTTCAATTTTAGCATACATATCAACCAAAAATTGGCTATAAAGGAAACGACAATAAATTAAATGATTTATCTCAGATTGACGAATCATTATTTTATAGCTGTAAAAGCTTAACGCAGATATAATTTTTTTGGGTTCCTCCTTTTTAAATAATGGATTCCATTGTGGTATATCCACTGAATAGCCATCTTCGCCATAAGGAAATAGCAAAGGGTACTGTAAGGCATCGTATGATCAATGCACCTCACTTATACGATGTAATTTATTATTATGGCTTTCAATAATAATATCGCGCTTTTCAAATTGCTGACCAACAATAACTAAAGCTACTTCGCTTGATTGAGGTGCATTGTAAAGCCCTTTGTGAGCACCAGCGGGTGTTCGATCAGCATGTATAATCAATTTATAGTCTTTAGTACTTGTTAGTATTTTATTGAGAGCCATTTTTAGATCTTTAACATAACGATTATGCTGATGAAACATACATTGAAGATCCTTTACTACGCTACAATCAACATTTGAAAAATTTTTGCAACGTAGTTGAGCTTCCTTTTCATCATCACCAACAAAATAAATTTGAAGAAACTGCATTTCTTCATTAGGCAAAGGTCGGACACTACCAATTGGGTGATACACTTGTCCTTGGACTTTAAAGGTTGACCAACTTTCATTTAAAGTTTTTGTACTTCCGAAAGAAGTCATTTGAAAGCAGCTGTTATACTTTCTTATACGATCAATGAAATGATCATGCTTGGGATGTCCACCAATTATTAAGCTTTTAAGGCCCAATATCTCAATGTCCGGTTAAATTTTCGTTTAGCTTACTGCCGCATTATTTTGCTGGTCAACCAGTTCACCATATCCCTATAACTTCTCGAGTTATTAACTCTTGGCTCTGTTTCGTCAAATTGCGTCTCCATTGCATGAATATAAAAAACTCAGCTGTGCGATGCCATTTTTCTTTAATAACAAAATAAATATACAATTCAAGGGACAGCTGTTTGCTTTATCGATGATTCTTATCGATATATCGTGACTTCAACGCGCTTTAAATTTTAACCGAGACCCAGCCTTCCGGTTAGTTTGTTTCTCATATACTCCTAACCGAACATTGAGAGACTCAAATTCGACTAAACTTAGACTAAGTTGACTAACCGGACATTGAGATATTGGGCCTAAGTGGATCAGGCAAACTTTCATTTTGTGAAAGTTTAACTTTTCCTGCCTTGCAACAAATACCCAAAGGCTCATTTTTCCATTTTAAAGCATTACAATGTTTGCATATCAAATTCATACTACCAAGTTGAGTAATTTTATCTGACTTGTAAGCTATTTGAAAATCATAGTTTAAGCCAGACATGGCTTAAACACTCCATGCACGCAAACGCATTTCTTGACGTGCATCAGGATTATTAGCCTGATGTCTTCTCACTGCAACTCTATGAGCTTCAGGATTATTAACCTGAAATCTTTTTGATGCTTCTATGCGCTTACCCCTATTGATATTACTATTTTTTTCACATGAACGTATTTCTTACCTTATTTTTTCTGTTTTGCCGGTGAATCGACTACGTCTTTTAACAGGATTTTTAACATTTTCAGTTATACATTCACTTGACGTATCAGAATCTTGAGTTAATACTTCCTCTAAAGAAATATAAACATCAAAATGTCCATTCATTAATGGACCGGTAAAACGCAATCTTTTTACAGGATGCATATTATTTCCGAATGCTTGTAATAAATTTCCATTTTGAAAAACTTGGAAATTTACAGCAAAAATTTCTGCTGCTGCTTGAAGCTCACATGCAGTACCATAAGTATATGAGTATGACATAGCGCACTCATATTGTTCAGAAGAGCTATAACACTCTCCATTTAAGTTTATGCTGAAGCAAGCAAAAGTTTGCCAGTTGGTTACAACATGTTCAACAATATTTTGGCGTATGGTGCCATGGAAGCCTTGCCTACCAAATAAAAGGTAGGAAATAGATCTAAAAAGACAGGCTCCATCACCAATTATGGCAACAACTGAATGCGGCACCAAAACACCACTAATATCTAAAGTTTCAATAGACATATTTTAATTTGGCTGTGAGTCAATTGACTTCACTGTAAAACGATTGTTGCAACGTTACAGTGCCTATACGTAAGTATAGACTTCAATAAAATTGAATATACCAACTTATATTAATTTAATAGAATATTCAGACTGCTTAGTTTTATTTGATTTTTAAATGCACTAAAGCAGCGTCTATATAACTACCCAGCAAGCATTTCTCATCGCGGAAGAGTCGCAGGCGATCCCTCTAGGCGATGAATTTTATCGCGGATGATCATCGCTTTCTGATCGCAGGCGACGCAGCTGGGAATGAAAAATATACCCTACGGCGATATCTTCCAAACGGCTCCCTAGCGAGTCTTCTGCGCGATTCATTAGCGAGTCGTCCAAACGGCTCGCTAGCGAGTCTTCTGCGCGATTCATTAGCGAGTCGTCCAAAAAGGCTCGCCAGCGAGTTGTTTGGAAGATATCGCTGTATGGTATATTTTTTCAATCTGTTAATGATCATAACTTTACCAGATTCCTTGAATGCGAGAGAAATATTATGTTTTTATAGTGTGTACATATTATGCTTAGTGTATAAATTTAAATTAATACCTTTGCCGCGACTCGAACCTGAGACCTTACGATTACCACGCGGACGCCATAGCCATTGCGCTGCTACCGATCATGTCATACACGCAGTTAAATTTAAGTTTAATCTTCACTGAAACACTTTTTAGCTCGTTGTCTGTTTGTTTTGAAATAACGGAACCGTCCATGCAAAAATCAGTAAGTCATCTTCCTGGCGAATCGCAGAAGAGTCGCGTCAGACGATGATTTACTGATTTTTATGAAATAACATAACAGACCATGCAAAAATCAGTAAGTCATCTTCCTGGCGAATCGCAGAAGAGTCTCATAGGAAGATTTTTATCAAATCAAACAAAATATGTACAGAAAATCAGTAAATCATCTTCCTGGCGACTCGCAGAAGAGTCGCGTCGGACGATTATCGCCAGCAAATCATCCAATTGCTGGCTGGATATTATATAATATGCAAAATAGAAGACAACTATATAAAATGTTGCTTCATTTATTAAGTCTAAAATCGACTTATTAATTTTGTTTAAAAAAAGAAACAACAAAACAAATTAACAACTTAATTTAAAGTAACTATTATAAATAAATAAATACTTCAAAATAAGTCAAAAATTGACTTCACTTTACAACGTTACAGCGTCTATACAAAGTACAGAATTCAATAAAATTGAATATACCAACTTATATTAATTTAATAGAATATTCATACTGCTTACTGGGTGGTTCAAATTAGGCAATGCCATTCCCTTAACTGCAGCCTATTAGTTATGGCAAGCTTAGCTAAGTGAGCGCGGAGGAGATAGGGATATTAAGATTTATGTTTGACATGCAGAGCGCGCATAAACAAAAGAGTGAGCGTAAATAACAACAAAGACGCATGATTGCATTCAAATTATTTTATATCTAGCGGCAGTCATAAGAGCGACGCGCGCGCTGATCAAGCTTTAAGCCGCTCTTTGTGATGCAGACATGCATATATTCCCTCAGCTGTACATGCTGCTTGCAGTGAGTACCATGAACAGTCATATTTCTTCTTCTTTGTTCTTCTCTCTGTTATGTTACTGTGGCTACAAAATATAAGAAAACTTTGTTTTGAAAGCAATCGATGCGTAAAATATTAAATTTTTGTATACCCTGAACCATGAAATGGGTAAAAAAAGGGTATAATTGTTTTGAGCAGGCAGAAAGAAGCATCTCCGACCCCATATAAAATATATATATTCTTGATCAGCATCAACAGCCGAGTCGATATAGCCATGAACGTCTGTCCTTCTGTCCGTCCGTCCGTCCGTCCGTATGTATAAACGCGTCAATATCAAAGACTAAAAGAACTAGGGACTTCAAATTTGGAACATAACTTCTCCTAAGCCATAGACAGATCAACTTTATTTCAAACTATCGATAACTATTCTTGCTTTCGATATACATATGGAATCGATAACGAAAAAATCTCGAATTAAGAGAATATAAAAATAGAATTTGAAACTATGGATAACTTTATAACTTGTTATGGTCGGCGATGGGCTATCGATGGTTGTGGTTGTCGAGCGAGGGGTGGAGAGTCGTGCTAGGTGACTGGTAGGCTATGAAGAAGAAGAGGGAATGAATCTGCAGAAAAATTATGCAGCGGCAGCAACTAGTGCGCATACATATATAAAGTTAATAAAAAAAAAGAACAGGAGAAAATGTGCAGGAAAGCAAGACGAAACCATAGTCAGGGATACTAGAGGCGCGTGCAGCATAGCAGGTATTTGAACAGATAAGCAAATGTGAAAGAATTGACCAACAGTGATTGTTTTGTGGCAGCAGCACAGCAACACTGGAAGAATCTGCAAGGCCGAAGGAAATAACCAGACCACCGGACGAGATTGGCCAACCCGTCTGGGTGGTCATCAGCTTCAATTTCCAGCAAAAACAAGTTTGTTTATCTTAAAAGCCCCTCAGAAACTTATATCCAAGCGCCTGCGCCCGAGCGCATTATTCTAAGTGCCGGTTGCCAGCCACACACAGCTGCGCACCAATACGCGCACACACAAGCACCAACGCAGCTGCCGCCACAGCCACAGTGGGCCGCGACGAGCGAACGGCTGCGAAATAGGATTTAGTTTATTTATTCGCCTTATTTATTTATTTTTTGCCCTTATTTATTCATTTATTTATCTTCGCCTTAATTATTATTTATTTTCATTATTTATTTAATTTATTATTTATTTATTCTTTCTGTGTTTTTGTTTATTGTTTATTTTGTTTGTCGTGTATTAGATATTTGTTTATTTTGTTTATTTATTTGATTATATTCTTTTTATTTTCTTTATTATGTTTATTTAATGTAAATTTAATTTTAAGAAAAACAATGTTAGATATAATTATATTCATAAATAAATGAATGTCTATTTATTGTTAATGTAAAAACATGTGTGAGTAGTAATTTATGTGTGGGTGGGACGATTGTGTGTTGATGTCGGGGTAAGTTGGTGTTGTTGTTGTTGTAATATGTTTAGGGAGTTGGTACCAAAATATAAATAGGCCAATTCATAGGTAGGGAGGGCACACATTGGGGGTAAATGTCTACACCTGTTTACCCAGTAATCCGTAAATTGTCCGACTATGTGAAGAATATCTGCTAGTCCGTTTTTTTGTTAGTTTTTCGTAAAAATATAAATTTTTGTAACCCGGCTCACGCTGTATCGAGGTCGTATCCATCCCTGGGTAACCGATTTGCTAGCTGGCTATCGATACAGTGTTGGGAAAATAAGGCCGGATCATAACAAACTTCTGTGAAAATTTGATCCAAATCGGTTAAGAAACACCGTAGATATTTTATACTAAAGTTCAGTCAAGAAAAACTGCACTACCGCAAGTCATTTTAATACACGGGCTCAGGGTATCTTTTAGTCGGGATTTCTCGACTAAAACCTTCTTACTTGTTTTTATAATGCAACTAATTTTTTCCGTTTAACATTTTGTTTTTAAGAACTTCAAAACATATCAATTGAGTTTTGTATGCTAGGAATAAATACAGCCAAAAAACAAGTGGAAACGTTGCAGTCGGACGCAACCGTCTGCGGTATACTCGATACCAGTATTAAAACCGGTAAAAAGAGGCCTTATTGCAAAGGGCTACGGATGCGGCAGGGATGTACGCTGCCTTAAAGATTTTCCGATGCAGATGGGGATGCCACAAGCTATCTTCCTTACAAATTTGGTGACTCCAGCTCAAAGTTTGTAAAAGGTCGGGAAGAGGGGAGGGGGGGGGGCTGGGGGCGGTATGGGTAGTTGTGGGATCCAAATTTGTGATGCAGATCTTTGTGGAATGTCAATTGCTATCTTCATACCAAATTTGGTGACTCTAGCTCGAGCTTTGTAAAAAATGGGGAAAGGGGGGCTGGGGCGGTATGGTTGGGCGTGGCATCCAAATTTTGATGCAGATCTTTGTGGAATGTCAATTGCTATATTCATACCAAATTTGGTGACTCTAGCTCGAAATTTGTAAAAAGTTGGGAAAGGGGGGGCTGGAGGCGGTATGGGTGGGCGTGGCATCCAAATTTTTGCTGCAGATCTTTGTGGAATGTCAATTGCTATATTCATACCAAATTTGGTGACTCTAGCTCGAAAATTGTAACAAATGGGGATAGGGGGGCTGGGGGCGGTATGGGTGGGCGTGGCATCCAAATTTTTGCTGAAGATCTTTGTGGAATGTCAATCGCTATATTCATACCAAATTTGGTGACTCTAGCCAAAGGTTTGTGAAAGGTGGGGAAAGGGGGGTGAAATGGGTGGGCGTGGCTCCAAAACTTTGATGCAGATTTTTGGGGGTCGTTGCCAGCTATCTTCCTTCCAAATTTGGTGGCTCTAGCTCCACAACTCTGGAAGATACACGTATTCCCGTTTTTGACGAAGCGTTGGGGTGGATGGGGGCGGCTAGGGCAGTATCGGTGGGCCTGGCATCCAAACTTTTGGTGCAGTTTTTGGGGTGTCATCATCACCTATCTTGGCACCAAATTTGGTGGCTCTAGCTCAAAAACTGTGGGAGATATAGCTATTTCTGATTTTAAAATGCGGGGGGGCTTGGGGTGGAATGGGTGGGGTTGGCTCCAAAACGTTGATGCAGTTTTTTGCGGGTCGTTACCAGCTATCTTCCTACCAAATTTGGAGGCTCAAGCTCCACAACTCTGGAAGATACACGCATTACCGTTTTTGACGAAGCGTTGGGGTTGATGGGGGCGGCTAGGGCAGAATCGGTGGGCGTGGCATCCAAACTTTTGATGCAGTTTTTGGGGGTCATCATCACCTATCTTGGCACCAAATTTGGTGACTATAGCTCTAAATCTGTGGAAGATATAGGCTTTTTTGACTTTAAAATGCGGGGGGGCTGGGGGCGGAATGGGGGGGCGTGGCTCCAAAATTTTTGATGCAGTTTTTTGGGGGTTGCTAGTAGCTATCTTCTTACCAAATTTGGTAGTTCTAGCTGTAAGGATGTGCGAAATATGTGGATTTATCGGTTTTGAGTTATCGAATTTATCGATTTGCCAGCCCCCCAGTTATCGTAGAACCTCCATCTTGACACTTTAATTTACTATCCCATAGATAAAGAGAATTGGAAAGTTTCAAGTCTCTAGCTTGAAGGGTGTGGAAAAAACTTGCATACATACGGACGGACAGACGGACAGACGGACAGACGGACAGACAGACAGACGGACAGACGGACAGACACCATGACGGACATTGCACAAAACCAATATACTCTTTACCTTCGGTATCGAGTATAAAAACGTATACATAAATTAAAATATAAACATTTTTTTTGTCAAAGTACTTATGTCGAGCAGTGCATGTATGTATACAGCTGTGTTTATAAAAATGGCACCTCACAACGTAGAATGTGTGTTCGATGCAAGGAGGCATGTTTTATGAACAGATAATATGGAAGCTTTAAGGTTTGATGAAAATAAGTTTGGGGCTACTCTAAAACTTATTTTCACCAATCACACAAACCGGAGGAGCATTCGTCTATAAAATGTGCCTAAATGCATCGGAGATTCATGTTCTGAGGTAATGCAATTATATTGTTATAAACACAGCTGTACGTGCGTTTGCAAAACAAAACATTTTTTGCATAATTATCTCTATATATATAAAAGAGTTTGTCCTGATTGTCCGAATCGCCACAGCCTAAACGAAAAGAGCTAGAAGGCTGAAATTTTCACACAATTTTCCATGCAGGTAGGAGGTGAGCACTAAGAAGGGAATTTTAATTTGGACAACTCCTTCAAGTACCTCCCATACGATTTGGAGCACTTTTTACCCATTTTAAAAAACAAATTACAATTACAACAAGTACCCATTCCACTACTGTCGCCTGATTGTCGCACAAGCTGAGAGATTGATCGCGAGCGAGAATACAAAAACAAAACAAATGCGCAGTGACGCCTTCGCGTCGCACAAGCAAAGTCATAAAAAAACGTTCGTACACTTGCAAAAAAGAAACGGATTTCCGCTTCTTAATGAATAAGTGCATACACAATTAAGTGAACAATGCGCTTGAAAATAATTTTCATAATTTTATGTACATGTATCACTTCGCACAGTGTAAATTTTTTTTTTTTCAAATTTGTGTGCCTTTGACAATTGATTTACGACCCAAGTAGCGTTTGTTGTTGTTGTAAGTGTTGTTGTTGGGCCCGCACTGCTACTTTTTGTTGGTGTCATTGATTTAAAAAAAAAAAACAACAACAACATAACAAAACTTGGTGCGTCTAGAAAAATTTCCCACACCAGAATATGTTATGGGGGTGGTATCGCCTGCTTGCTGCTTATATAACTTAGACAAAACGTAACACACGAACATTTTTGATATATTATTGATGTACAATTTCGAACAAGCAAAGGGCGTTCACATAATGATAATCATATAATTTGAAATCTCGCTCCGATCATGCTCCTTTGTTGTTGCTCATTTACGTTCACTCTCTATCTTATGTGCGCGCTTTGCAAGTCAATCATATAGTTTAATACCTCCTCCGCACACACTAAATTAAAGCTAAAGGCAATATGCAATTCACTTAACTGCAGCCTCTTAGATATGTTTTGCGTTGATTCAGTGCGTGCGAAGAAGGTAGCGATACTACGCTCTATGTTTGACTTGCAGAGCGCGCGCATACATAAGAGAGTTAGCCGAAATAGCCAACAACGAAGGCGCATGATCGGAGCGAGATTTAAAAATAATTTGTCATCTAGCGCCGAACATGAAGAGCGATGCGTGAGCGTGTTCAAGTTTTAAGCTGCCTCTTTGTGTTTGGGAACAGCAGCGCTCAATTCATGCTGCAGGTGTTGAATTGCCGACTGTCAGCACAACACGAGAATGAGCGAATCTGAAAACAAGTAAGAAGGCTTAAGTCGAGAAATCCCGACTAAAAGATACCCTGAACCCGTGTATTAAAATGACTTGCAGAAGTGATTTTTTCTTGACTTCATTTTAATATACAATATGTCCTGTGTTTCTTAACCGATTTGGATTATTAATTTTCACAGAATTTATAAAGTTATCCATTGTTTTAACTCCTATTTTTACATTTTCTAAATAACAGACTGTTCATGACTGTTCATGGTACTCACTGCAAGCAGCATGCACAGCTGAGCGAATATATGCTGCAACACAAAGAGCGGCTCAAAGCTTGATCAGCGCGCGCGTGTTTCTTATGACTGCCGCTAGATATAATATAATTTGAATGCAATCATGCATCTTTGCCCATTTACGCTCACTCTTTTGTTTATGCGCGCTTTGCATGTCAAACATAAATCTTAATATCCCTATCTCCTCCGCACTCACTAGGCTAAGCTAACCATAACTAAGAGGCTGCAGTTAAGGGAATTGCATTGCCTAATTTACACCACCCATACATAGCTCTTAAGTGCAAGCGTTGTATGTATGAGCTAGGGATCTGCTGCTTAGAGGAAAAACTGTAATGCTCTTTCCAACATTATGTTTTTACATACAATAGTAAGGGAATTGGTTATGCATTTTAGTTCATATATAATGTGAAGAAAGAAAGTTACTTTTCGTTTCAGTGAATTTTTATACTCGATACCGAAGGTAAAGAGTATATTGAGTTTGTGCAATGTCCGTCATGGTGTCTGTCCGTCTGTATGAACGCAACTTTTTTCCACACCCTTCAAGCTAGAGACTTGAAACTTTCCAATTCTCTTTATCTATGGGATAGTAAATTAAAGTGTCAAGATGGGTGTTCTACGATAACTGGGGGGCTGGCAAATCGATAAATTCGATAACCCAATACCGATAAATCCACATATTTCGCACATCCTTACAGCTAGAACTACCAAATTTGGTAAGAAGATAGCTACTAGCAACCCCCAAAAAACTGCATCAAAAATTTTGGAGCCACGCCCCCCCATTCCGCCCCCAGCCCCCCGAATATTAAAGTCAAAAAAGCCTATATCTCCCACAGTTTTTCAGCTATAGCCACTTAATTTGGTGCCAAGATAGGTTATGATGACCCCCTAAAAACTGCATCAAAAGATTGGATGACACGCCCACCAATACCACCCTAGCCACCCCCATGTGCCCCAACGCTTCGTTAAAAACGGGAATGCGTGTATTTTCCAGAGTTGTGGAGCTAGAGCCTCCAAATTTGGTGGGAAGATAGCTGGTAACGACCCCCAAAAAACTGCATCAAAGTTTTGGAGCCACGCCCACCCATCCCGCCCCCAGCCCCCCCTCATTATGAAATCAGAAATGGCAATATCTCCCACAGTTTTTGAGCTAAAGCCACCAAATTTGGTGCCAAGAGAGGTGATGATGACCCTCTAAAAACTGCATCAAAAGTTTGGATGCCACGCCCACCAATACTGCCCTAGCCGCCCCCATGCACCCCAACGTTTCGTCAAAAACGGGAATGCGTGTATCTTCCAGAGTTGTGGAGCTAGAGCCACCAAATTTGGTAGGAAGATAGCTGGTAACGACCCCCAATGATCTGCATCAAAGTTTTGGAGCCACGCCCTCTATTTCGCCCCCCTTTCCCCACTTTTTACAAGTTTCGAGCTAGAGTCACCAAATTTGGTATGAAGATAGTAATTGACATTTCAGAAAGATCTGCATCAAAAATTTGGATTCCACGCCCACCCATACCGCCCCCAGCCCCCCTTTCCCCACTTATTACAAATTTCGAGCTAGAGTCACCAAATTTGGTATGAAAATAGCAATTGACATTTTACAAAGATCTGCATCAAAAATTTGGATGCCACGCCCACCCAAACCGCCCCCAGCCCCCCTTTCCCCACCTTTTACAAATTTTGAGCTAGAGTCACCAAATTTGGTATGAAGATAGCAATTGACATTTCAGAAAGATCTGCAACAAAATTTTTGATGCCACAACTACCCATACTGCCCCAGACCCCCCCCTTTCCACACCTTTTACAAACTTTGAGCTAGAGTCACCAAATTTGGTATGAAGATAGCCGGTGGCATCCCCATCTGCATCGGATAATCTTTAAGGCAGCGTAAACCCCTGCCGCATCCGTACCCCTTTGCATTCAGGCCTCTTTTTACCGGTTTTAATTGTGGTATCGAGTATGCCGCAGTCGGTTGCGTCCGACTGCAACGTTTCCACTTGTTTAATATGGTTTATATTAAGGATAAGGATAATAACAACGAAAGTTTCTATTTGAATCAGTGAGTTTTTTAACATTCTTATTTTCGTATTATATAAATATACATTCATTTAAAATACGTATGTAATGATAAGTATAAAAAATATTTAATTGCTTTGATTTAAATATTTACATAACGATCAACGTATTTTAATTTCTTTTGTTGTTTTTTAAAACCAAGAATATTAAGTAGATTTTCGAATTAATAATTGAAGCAACATTTTATATAGTTGTCTTCTATTTTGCATATTATATAATAGTTATATAGATGCTGCTTTAGTGCATTTAAAAATCAAATAAAACTAAGCAGTCTGAATATTCTATTAAATTAATATAAGTTGGTATATTCAATTTTATTGAAGTCTATACTGTAACGTTGCAACAATCGTTTTACAGTGAAGTCAATTGACTCACAGCCAAATTAAAATATGTCTATTGAAGCTTTAGATATTAGTGGTGTTTTGGTGCCGCATTCAGTTGTTGCCATAATTGGTGATGGAGCCTGCCTTTTTAGATCTATTTCCTACCTTTTATTGGTAGGCAAGGCTTCCATGGCACCATACGCCAAAATATTGTTCAACATGTTGTAACCAACTGGCAAACTTTTGCTTGCTTCAGCATAAACTTAAATGGAGAGTGTTATAGCTCTTCTGAACAATATGAGTGCGATGTGTCAAATTCAAATACTTATGGTACTGCATGTGAGCTTCAAGCAGCAGCAGAAATTTATGCTGTAAATTTTCAAGTTTTTCAAAATGGAAATTTATTACAAGCATTCGGAAATAATATGCATCCTGTAAAAAGATTGCGTTTTACCGGTCCATTAATGAATGGACATTTTGATGTTTATATTTCTTTAGAGGAAGTATTAACTCAAGAATCTGATACGTCAAGTGAATGTATAACTGAAAATGTTAAAAATCCTGTTAAAAGACGTAGTCGATTCACCGGCAAAACAGAAAAAAGGTAAAAAAACGTTTATTTGAAGAAAAATAGTGATATCATTAGGGGTAAGCGCATAGAAGCATTAAAAAGATATCGTGTTAATAATCCTGATGTTATTAGAGTTGTAGTGAGAAGACATCAGGCTAATAATCCTGAAGCTCATCGAGTTGCAGTGAGAAGACATCAGGCTAATAATCCTGATGCACGTCAAGAAAGGTGTTTGCGTGCATGGAGTGTTAAAGCCATGTCTGGCTTAAACTATGATTTTCAAATAGCTTACAAGTCAGATAAAATTACTCAACTTGGTAGTATGAATTTGATATGCAAACATTGTAATGCTTTAAAATGGAAAAATTAGCCTTTGGGTATCTGTTGCAAGGCAGGAAGAGTTAAACTTTCACAAAATTAAAGTTTGCCTGATCCACTTAAAAGGTTAATAATTGGTGGACATCCCAAGCATGATCATTTCATTGATCGAATAAGAAAGCTGCTTTCAAATGACTTCTTTTGGAAGTACAAAAATTATAAATGAAAATTGGTCAACCTTTAAAGTCCAAGGACAAATGTATCACTTAATTGGTAGTGTCCGACTTTTGCCAAATGAAGAAATGCAGTTTCTTCAAATTTATTTAGTTGGTGATGATGAAAAGGAAGCTCAACTACGTTGCAATCCAGTACAGCAAAAAAAAAGTGTGTGTGTGGTTTCACGCACGACTGAAGTTATACTTCTTATGAAGAAAAGGAAAAAATAATTAATAAAAACTAATTTTATTTTGTATAATTATTTTCTTACATTTATGTGTTTTTTTTTTGTGTTTATGCTTTGTGCTATATTTTTCACATATATAATAATCTGTTACAAGTTGGAATGTTAGAAAAAGTAATGCAATGAATAATGAAAAGTAATATAAAATAAATGTGATTCAACTTATTGGTTTACACGTTATTATTGGTTTGTGATAACTGAAATATGATGTATACATTTGTGATTGTAAGGAATCCAAATATCTTTAGAAGACAGCTTCAATAGTTGTTCAAGTGAAGCTGGCTGCGCTATTTCATTATCGCGTCGCTTACATCTAATATATAATATATAATATATATATATATTATAATATATAATAATACATTAAAATTTAAATTTGTGCTAAAGTGCTAATTGTCGGCCGTTTGTATAGTAGTGCTGTCAAGTACTTTAATTGAACTTTATTTATTTTATTTATGTCATTTATGTAAATATTTTAATCACTAGCACAGTTCACACTACCAGCTGTATAAAAGAACCTGACAATTAGCAAAACTTAGCAAAAACTTAGCAAAAAAGAACTTAGTATTGTATTTGTGTATTTGTGTTTATGCTTTGTGCTATATTTTTCACATATATCGCGCTATCGCGCTCACATATTTATGAACACGTATTGTATTGTAGTATTGTATTTGTGTATTTGTGTTTTGTGTTTATGCTTTGTGCTTTCGTTTACACTAAAGCATGCGTGACGCTTAAGAGTCACGTTTCTTTGGTTTGTCGCTATGTAAATTTTTACCCCCATACAAAACCCTCAATAAAGAAGTATAACTTCAAAAAATTTTTCCATACAAAATCGTCGCAGCAGGAATTGTTATACTCGATACCGAAGGTAAAGAGTATATTGGTTTTGTGCAATGTCCGTCATGGTGTCTGTCCGTCTGTCCGTCCGTATGGTTGCAAGTTTTTTCCACACCCTTCAAGCTAGAGACTTGAAACTTTCCAATTCTCTTTATCTATGGGATAGTAAATTAAAGTGTCAAGATGGGGGTTCTACGATAACTGGGGGGCTGGCAAATCGATAAATTCGATAACTCAAAACCGATAAATCCACATATTTCGCACATCCTTTCAGCTAGAACTATCAAATTTGGTAAGCAGATAGCTACTAGCAACCCCCAAAAAACTGCAAATTTTGGAGCCACGCCCCCATTCCGCCCCCCAGCCCTCCCGCATTTTAAAGTCAAAAAAGCCTATATCTTCCACAGTTTTTGAGCTATAGCCACCAAATTTGGTGCCAAGATAGGTGATGATGACCCCCCAAAAACTGCATCAAAAGTTTGGATGCCAAGCCCACCGCTACTGCTCTAGCCGCCCCCATCCACCCCAACGCTTCGTCAAAAACGGGAATGCGTGTATCTAATAGAGTTGAGGAGCTAGATCCTCCAAATTTGGTAGAAAGCTAGCTGGTAACGACCCCCAAAAAACTGCATCAAAATTTTGGAGCCACGCCCACCCATTCCGCCCCCAGCCCCCCCGCATTTTGAAATCAGAAATGGCTATATCTCCCACAGTTTTTGAGCTAAAGCCACCAAATTTGGTGCCAAGATAGGTGATGATGACCCCCCGCCCATTCCGCCCTCCTTTCCCCACCTTTTACAAACTTTGAGCTAGAGTCACCAAATTTGGTATGAATGTAGCAATTGACATTCCACATATATCTGCAGCAAAAATTTGGATGCTACGCCCACCCATACCGCCCCCAGCTTCCCTTCCCCCACCTTTTACAAACTTTGAGCTAGAGTCACCAAATTTGGAATGAAGACAGCTGGTTGCATCCCCATCTGCATCGGAGAATCTTTAACGCAGCGTGCACCTCTGCTGCATCCGTACCCCTTTGAAATCAGGCCTCTTTTTACTGGTTTTAATACTGGAAACGAGTATACCGTAGTCTGCTGCGTCCGACTGCAACGTTTCCATTTGTTTTTATTATTGTTTTTATACTCGATACCGAAGGTAAAGAGTATATTGGTTTTGTGCAATGTCCGTCATGGTGTCTGTCCGTCTGTCCGTCCGTATGGTTGCAAGTTTTTTCCACACCCTTCAAGCTAGAGACTTGAAACTTTCCAATTCTCTTTATCTATGGGATAGTAAATTAAAGTGTCAAGATGGGGGTTCTACGATAACTGGGGGGCTGGCAAATCGATAAATTCGATAACTCAAAACCGATAAATCCACATATTTCGCACATCCTTTCAGCTAGAACTATCAAATTTGGTAAGCAAATAGCTACTAGCAACCCCCAAAAAACTGCAAATTTTGGAGCCACGCCCCCATTCCGCCCCCAGCCCTCCCGCATTTTAAAGTCAAAAAAGCCTATATCTTCCACAGTTTTTGAGCTATAGCCACCAAATTTGGTGCCAAGATAGGTGATGATGACCCCCCAAAAACTGCATCAAAAGTTTGGATGCCAAGCCCACCGCTACTGCTCTAGCCGCCCCCATCCACCCCAACGCTTCGTCAAAAACGGGAATGCGTGTATCTAATAGAGTTGAGGAGCTAGATCCTCCAAATTTGGTAGAAAGCTAGCTGGTAACGACCCCCAAAAAACTGCATCAAAATTTTGGAGCCACGCCCACCCATTCCGCCCCCAGCCCCCCCGCATTTTGAAATCAGAAATGGCTATATCTCCCACAGTTTTTGAGCTAAAGCCACCAAATTTGGTGCCAAGATAGGTGATGATGACCCCCCAAGAACTGCATCAAAAGTTTGGATGCCACGCTCACCGATACTGCTCTATTCTACCCCATCCACCCCAACGCTTCGTCAAAAACGGGAATGCGTGTATCTTCCAGAGTTGTGGAGCTAGAGTCACCAAATTTGGTATGAAGATAGCAACTGACATTCCACAATGATCTGCATCACAAATTTGGATGCCACGCCCACCCATACTGCCCCCAGCCCCCCTTTCCCCGTTTTTTACAAACTTTGAGCCAGAGTCACCAAATTTGGTATGAAGATAGCAACTGACATTCCACAATGATCTGCATCACAAATTTGGATGCCACGCCCACCCATACCGCCCCCAGCCCCCCTTTCCCCACTTTTTACAAACTTTGAGCCAGAGTCACCAAATTTGGTATGAAGATAGCAATTGACATTCCACAAAGATCTGCATCAAAAATTTGGATGCCACTACCACCCATACCACCCCCAGCCCCCCTTTCCGCATCTTTTACAAACTTTGAGCTAGAGTCACCAAATTTGGTATGAAGATAGCAATTGACATTCCACAAAGATCTGCATCACAAATTTGGATGCCACGCCCACCTATACCGCCCCCAGCCCCCCTTTCCCCACTTTTTACAAACTTCGAGCTAGATTCACCAAATTTGGTTTGAAGATAGCAATTCACATTCCACAAAGATCTGCATCAAAAATTTTGATGCCACAACTACCCATACCGCCCTCAGCCCCCCTTTTCCCCACCTTTTACAAACTTTAAGCTAGAGTCACCAAATTTGTAAGGAAGATAGCTTGTGGCATCCCCATCTGCATCGGAAAATCTTTAAGGCAGCGTACACCCCTGCCGCATCCGTACCCCTCTGCAATCAGGCCTATTTTTACCGGTTTTAATACTGGTATCGAGTATGCCGCAGTCGGTTGCGTCCGACTGCAACGTTTCCACTTGTTTTTTTTTGGCTGCGTGTGTTCTAGGTAGTATCACTAAGGAAAAATATTATAGAGCAATCATTGCGTACGGGGCTTGTTGGGAACTCATGAGCTGTACATTTGTGAAAAAACTTTCTGAGTGCTCCCATAGCACTTCGGGTGTCGAGCCGAATGGAAGCTCTCGATTTCTTGCTCAGAATTATTTTTGTTTGCGCTTAGACGCAGAGTGGCAGCCGAATGAGACGGTCGGTCCACGCAGCTCTGCTGTTTATATGCGTGTGAGATTTGCGTGTATGGTTTTGTTATTTTTGCGTGTGATGGTTTTGTTATTTTTGGGGTGGGATTTTTAAATTTGAACAGCGCTTGAAATTGTGCGCTCACATTTATGCATTAATGGTACAAGAACCTGTCTCAGTTTTTATGATATTTTTATTTATTTTTACAGGTGTATATATTTAAGACTTTCTTATTTTGTTTATTAACAAGCACATATGAAATAATTTTAAAATTTTGCCATATTTTTTATTTATTTAATTATATCTATGATTGATTACATAATAAATTTCTTTTCTATTAACATATAATTAAGTCATATCAAAACAATACATTTAAAATAAAGCATTTTTCACAAGCAGCAACAAAAATGTGTAAACACCCAGCAATCTATGAATTCCTTTTTGTATGCCCACAAACAGCAACACAAGAAAATGCTATTTTAAAAAGCCTATTTGCTAGATTATCAAGTTTGCCGCTCGAAGAGTTACCCACAACGAAATATGTTATTTTATCAGACTATTTTTAGCGATTTCTCAATTGTTAGCTTAGTGCCAACTTATTCTAATCAAAATATACAACCATAACAAATATATTATTAAATTACATATCAACAATAGCACTTATATTATATTAGGGTATCCAACACTCAACACTCGTCTGTTCATATTCTTATTCAACATGTTCGCTATTTAAGTCAATTAGTGTGCGTGTGTGTGTGTGTATTCACAAAAGAAGCAAAACAGAACTGCCGCACAAAATATAAAATCGACAATTTCAGACTTCTGCTTGAATCTGCTTTATGCAGTCCAACTTGGGAGGGTAGTATGAACTTAATATGAACAAGTTTGTTTCAAATTATCGATAACTATTCTGGTTTCCGATATACACATGGAATCGATAACAAAAAAATATCGAATTTGGAAAATGTAAAAATGAGGGTTGAAAGAATGGGTAACGATAGATCTTTTCTGAAAATTTCGTCCAAATTGGTTAAGAAACACCGGAGATATCGTATTTAATTAATTGAAGTTAAGTCAGTATGCAAAAGTCTTATATAAATTTAATTTATTTATTGCAACTGGGTTCAGGGTATCTTCTAGTCGGGCTCTCCCGACTAGAGCCTTCTAACTTGTTTATTTGTGGGTTTGTTTACTTTTTAAATTTTATGCCTCAGTGTGACCATGAATCTCTTAAGCTATATAAGGCAAAATGCCATATTTTTACCACAAATTAGTGGACTATAGTCACACTATAAAATCTTGTGCCCACGCTTCCAAAAAATATCACAAATTCCTGCTAGCAATTTTTTATTGTACTGGAAACGGACCTTTAAGCGTAGTAAAGGATCTTCAATGTATGTCTTATCATCATAATCGTTATGTAAAAGATCTAAAAATGGCTCTCAATAAAATACAAACAAGTACCAAAGATTATAAATTGGTTATACATGCTGATCGAACACCCGCTGGTGCACATAAAGGGCTTTACAATGCACCTATATCAAGCGAAGTAGCTTTAGTTATTGTTGGTCAGCAATTTGAAAGCGCGATATTATTATTGAAAGCCATAATAATAAATTACATCGTATAAGTGAGGTGCATCGATCATACGATGCCTTACAGAACCCTTTGCTATTTCCTTATGGCGAAGATGGCTATTCAGTGATTATTCATTATTAAAAAATGAGGAACCAAAAAAAAAAAGATATCTGCGTTAAGCTTTTACAGTTATAAAATAATGATTCGTCAATCTGAGTTAAATCATTTAATTTATTGTCGTTCCCTTTATAGTCAACTTTTAGTTGATATGTATGCTAAAATTGAAACAGAAAGGTTTAATTATATTCGCTACAATCAAGCGAAACGCAGAGCAGTTAGCTATATACATCTACAAGATGCAATAGGCCAACAAGATGTTGACGCAGCTCAACTTGGTCAGATGGTAATTTTACCGTCTTCTTTTACAAGCTCTGCACGATATATGCATGAAAAGACTCAAGATGCTATGACATATGTTCGCCATTATGAGCGACCAGATCTTTGCATAACACTCACATGCAATCCACAATGGAATGACATCAAAAATGTTTTATTACCGGGTCAAAAACCGCATGATCGTCCCGATATTATAGCTCGAGTTTTTGATTTAAAAGTTAAAGCTTTAATGTCACTATTGACAAAAGGTTCTTTGTTTGGAAGCGTGCAATAATTCATGTACTCTGTGGAATGGCAAAAGCGGGGTTTACCGCATAT
This sequence comes from Scaptomyza montana, assembly GCA_018904305.1. Classification (NCBI taxonomy): domain Eukaryota; kingdom Metazoa; phylum Arthropoda; class Insecta; order Diptera; family Drosophilidae; genus Scaptomyza; species Scaptomyza montana. The sequence goes on from JAEIGR010000023.1 coordinate 1,184,910, forward strand.
ACATATTCTACTTTGGTTAGAATATAAAATAAGACCAGATAAAATCGATAAGATTATCTGTGCCGAAATACCAAACGCAGATGAGGATCCTTTGTTATTTAACATTGTTAAGTCAAATATGACTCATGGTCCTTGCGGTGCATTTAATAATAAATCGCTATGCATGAAAAATGGAAAATGTACCAAAAGGTTTCCTCGACAATTACTCAAAGAAACTGTGACGGGAAAAGATAGTTACCCTCTATATCGTAGAAGAGCGATAGAAGATGGTGGTAATGCAATTAATATAAATGGTAATTGCATAGATAATCGTTGGGTTGTGCCTTATAACTGTGTACTATTGAGAACATTTGAAGCTGACATAAATGTTGAGTATTGTAGTTCTGTAAAGTCTATTAAATACATTTGTAAATATGTTAACAAGGGCAGTGATCAAGCATCATTTACTCTTGAAGACCAACGTAATGAAATTAATATGTACGAAAGTGGCCGTTAAATAAGTAGCTCAGAAGCGGTATGAAGAATCCTTGCATTTCCCATACATGAACGTTTTCCGGCTATTACACACTTAGCTGTTCATTTAGAAAATGGTCAACGGATATATTTAAGCCCCAATAATCCGCAACAATTACTTGACAGATTAAGCACTACACCCAAAACCACTTTGCTAGCCTTCTTTGAGCTATGCACACGTGATGAGTTTGCAAGAACGCTTCTATATTGTGAAGTTCCATCGTATTTTACATGGAACAATAAAGAATTTCAAAGAAGAAAACGAGGGCATGATGTGCCAAATTTTCCTGGAGTTAAAAGAGATTCAGCTTTGGGAAGAGTTTACACTATTCATCCCAATAATACAGAATGCTTTTATTTAAGACTTTTATTACATTTTGTAAGGGGCCCTACTTAATATTTAAATTTAAAAACCGTTAATGGTATAGCATACGCATAATTTCAATTGGCTTGTAAAGCTCTAGGATAACTAGAAGATGATAAGCACTGGGATTCAACTATAGCCGATGCTGTCATATGTCAAAATCCTACAAAACTGAGAGAACTTTTTGCAATAATGTTAGTATTTTGTCAAATTTCAGATGCTCTTAAACTTTGGAATACTTATAAAGAGAGTTCCTCAGAAGATATTTTAAGAGCCTTTCATTTTTCACAAGACAGAAATATTGATGAAAGTATTGTCAATAATGTATTAAATAAATGTCTTATTTACATTGAAGATATTGTTATGTCTATTGGTGGTCAAAACTTGACTTATTATGGACTTCCGCTTAGATCCGAGGAAATTGTTCAAAATATTGAATATCATAGAGAAACAAATTATGAAAATTGCGATAATTTTGTTGATAATAATGAGCTACTCCTTACTGCTGAGCAAAAACAAGTATACGAAAAGATACTATATAGCGTTGAAGGAGAAAAAGGAGAAATCTATTTTTTAGATGCACCTGGTGGAACAGGTAAAATTTTTCTTTTAAATTTATTATTGGCAAAGGTACGGCAAAGTAAAAAAATTGCATTGGCCGTTGCTTCTTCCGGTATCGCAGCCACTTTACTTAATGGTGGTCGCACAGCGCATTCTACACTTAAGATTCCATTTATTTTGATTCATTTAGAAACACCACATTGCTCAATTTCAAAGCAATCTAATATTTCTGCTGTGCTCAAAGATTGCAAGCTTATTGTTTGGGATGAGTGTACTATGGGCCATAAAGGTGCATTTGAAGCTGTAGATCGATCTTTGAAAGACATTCGAGAAAGTGAATACTTAATGGGTGGCATAACTGTTCTCTTAGCTGGTGATTTTCGACAAACTCTTCCAGTGATCCCCAGAGGAACAAGAGCAGATGAAATAAATGCGTGCTTAAAGTCTTCAATTTTGTGGCCCAAAATACAGAAAATTGCATTAACGAAGAATATGCGAGTGCACTTAAAAGGTGATAGCATAGCTGGTGAATTTGCTGAAATGCTTCTTCAAATAGGAAGTGGATTATTTCCAACCCATGATGGCAAAATAACTTTACCATCAACTTTGTGTCATGTTGTGAAAAGTATTGAAGAGCTAACTCTAAAAATATTTCCGGATATTACAAATATCCTTCAAAAATCACTCGAATGGTTTTCAGAACGTGCTATTTTGACTGCGAGAAATGACAATGCATTGGAAATAAACGAGTTTTTATTAAAATCATTTCAAAGTGAAGAAATGACATATAACTCTATTGATTCTGTGACTGAAATCGAAGATGCAGTTCATTACCCCGTCGATTTTCTTAATTCATTAAATCCGGCTGGCCTGCCTCAACATAAATTAACTTTAAAGAAACTTTGGTTCACCTGTAATGTTGTTTCGCAACTTGAAACCGCCAAAACTGTGCAATGGTACAAGATTGCAAGTTAAAGTCCTTCATAAGAATGTTGTCGAAGCAACTATCTTTACTGGCAATGGTATATCCATTAATTCCTTCTGATTCTGAATTGCCAATTCAATTTAAAAGATTGCAATTTCCTTTAAAAGTTTGCTTTGCCTTAACAATTAATAAATCACAGGGACAAACTCTTAAATTAGCCGGACTAGACTTAAGACACGATTGTTTTTCTCATGGATAATTTTATGTAGCCTGCTCAAGAGTCAGTTCACCAAAAAGATTATTTGTATTAGCACCTGACGGAAAAACAACCAATGTCGTTTATAAAGAAGCTCTTAAAGTTGTTTATAATTGCAAATTAAATTCAATAAGTGGATAAGGCCTACTGGGGAAACCACAATATTCTCTACCTCAATGGCGTGGAAAAGAGAATATTAAATACTTTGCTTAAATATTTTGTTAAATATTTTCGAATTTATTTATTTTGTATCTATCTTCTGTTGTTAAAATTTATATAAACTATCCGCGCAGCGAAGTAAGCGGGCCACTTACTAGTCAGTAAATAAATAAATATGTAAATACACCAACATTAACAATAACATCTACAGCACGCGTCAAAGGCAGACAAAACGGCGTATCTAAAGCAGCAGCGTCGCCTTTTAAGCGGCGGCGGCGTCGGCATAGTCAAAACATAACATACATACATAAGTACTTATTTATGTGTAGGCGACTTGATTGTACTAAATTCATATCAAAGGTAGTTAAAAGTATTTACACTACACTTAAAGTTAAATCTACCCATTGCTTAAATTTACTTTATGGAAAGTATGGTATCGATGGAAAGGTCATTTAATTTCCGTTTGAATGATACAATACTCTTCTAAACCCATTAAGTGCCCATTGAAAGATTTCAATTTTAGTAAAAGTCCACTTTTGAAACTTTTCTCCCTGGGCTTAAACAAAAAATGTTTTGATGTAAAAAGTTACTTCAAACAATTCTAATAATGATTTAAATAAAAATTTCAAAAATGTCTTCGCATGTATTTTTTATGATTTTTTGAAGCAACAGCTCTATCAGCCGCAGCTACACCAGCAGCAGCAGTTTCAGCCACACCCGTGGCAGCATCAGCGTCAGCCACAGCAACAACAAAAGCATCGTCAGCAACAACAACAACTAAAGCATTTAAAACTGCGCCAGCAACAAAACATTAAACCGCTGCACAGTCAAATTTTTATACTCGATACCGAAGGTAAAGAGTATATTGAGTTTGTGCAATGTCCGTCATGGTGTCTGTCCGTCTGTCCGTCTGTATGAACGCAACTTTTTTCCACACCCTTCAAGCTAGAGACTTGAAACTTTCCAAATCTCTTTATCTATGGGATAGTAAATTAAAGTGTCAAGATGGGGGTTCTACGATAACTGGGGGGCTTGCAAATCGATAAATTCGATAATTCAAAACCGATAAATCCACATATTTCGCACATCCTTACAGCTAGAAGTACCAAATTTGGTAAGAAGATAGCTACTAGTAACCCCCAAATAACTGCATCAAAAGATTGGATGCCACGCCCACCAATACCGCCCTAGCCACCCCCATGTGCCCCAACGCTTCGTCAAAAACGGGAATGCGTGTATCTTCCAGAGTTGTGGAGCTAGAGCCTCCAAATTTGGTGGGAAGATAGCTGTTAACGACCCCCAAAAATCTGCATCAAAGTTTTGGAGCCACGCCCACCCATTCCGCCCCCAGCCCCCCGCATGTTGAAATCAGAAATGGCTATATCTCCCACAGTTTTTGAGCTAGAGCCACCAAATTTGGTGCCAAGATAGGTGATGATGACCCCTCAAAAACTGCATCAAAAGTTTGGATGCCACGCCCACCAATACTGCTCTAGCCGCCCCCATCCACCCCAACGCTTCGTCAAAAACGGGAATGCGTGTATCTTCCAGAGTTGTGGAGCTAGAGCCACCAAATTTGGTAGGAAGATAGCTGGCAACGATCCCCAAAAATTTTTACAATTTTCGAGCTAGAGTCACCAAATTTGGTATGAAGATAGCAATTGACATTTCAGAAAGATCTGCATCAAAAATTTGGATTCCACGCCCAACCATACCGCCCCCAGCCCCCCTTTTCCCACTTATTACAAATTTCGAGCTAGAGTCACCAAATTTGGTATGAAGATAGCAATTGACATTTTACAAAGATCTGCATCAAAAATTTGGATGCCACGCCCACGCTTACCGCCCCCAGCCCCCCCCCTTTCCCCATCTTTTACAAACTTCGAGCTAGAGTCACCAAATTTGGTATGAAGATAGCAATTGAAATTCCACAAAGATCTGCATCACAAATTTGGATGTCACGCCCACCCAAACCGCCCCCAGCCCCCCCCTTTCCCCACCTCTTACAAATTTTGAGCTAGAGTCACCAAATTTGGTATGAAGATATCAATTGACATTTCAGAAAGAGATGCAACAAAAATTTTGATGCCACAACTACCCATACCGCCCCAGCCCCACCCCCCCCCTTTCCCCACCTTATACAAACTTTGAGCTAGAGTCACCAAATTTGGTATGAAGATAGCCGGTGGCATCCCCATCTGCATCGGAGAATCTTTAAGGCAGCGTACACCCCTGCCGCATCCGTAGCCCTTTGCATTCAGGCCTCTTTTTACCGGTTTTAATTCTGGTATCGAGTATGCCGCAGTCGGTTGCGTCCGACTGCAACGTTTCCACTTGTTAAGTAAAATAAAAGAAGAAATTTTATAATGAAAAAAACAAAAACAAAATGAATTGCGAAATAAAACTAAATTCAAAGCAATGAAATTAGAAATAAAAAATGATGCAAAGAAGAGTTGCAAAATCTGCAATATGAGTTGCAAACGCTAAAAATTTAAGAACATTAGTACAAAAAAATACTGTACATACAGTAACAAAAATGCAATTGTCGTTCCACAAAAGATAATAGCATCTTTGTCTTTAGGAAAACCCACATTCTGAAAGTAAACGTATAATGATTTAAAGTAAAAAGGCGGCAGTTTAGACACAAAGTTATTATAAATTTTTTTATTTTTTTTTTAATTTTTAATTTTCTTCAATATTCATTTTTTGTAATTCATTACGCAAGTTTTTAATTTAATTTTTATATTCATAACTTAATTCTATTTTTAAAGCTTTTAATTTTTTTTCGTTTTGTATTACTATTGTCTTCTGTTTTTTAATAATAAATTCCAATTTTTTGTTTATATTTGCAATTTGGCTGTTCAGCTTGTTGACGTTATGTTGCTGGCGCAGCTTTGCCTTCTTAAAATGTTGTTGTTTTTGCTGCCGCCGGTGTGCCTGAAACAGCTGCTGCGGCTGAAGCTACTGCTGGTGCTGCGGCTGAAGCTGCTGCTGGTGCTGCGGCTGAAACTGCAGCGGCTGAAACGGCTGCGGTTGAAAATTCTGTTGCGGCAGCTGCTGATACAGCTGCTGAAACTGAGGCTGCAGCGGCTGCATATAGTACTGTGGCAGGGCCACAACAGGCAAAGCACCCCAATAATTTTGTGCGTTCATTCTTGTATGTCACGTTTAGAAATTAAATGAAGCAATACGCAAATGGCACACTAAAGTAAAAATTGTTAAATTCCCTGAGAGTGAAAGAGTTACAGTTATTTATGCGAATTGATCTCATCTACAAAACAATATCACATTTTCATGCTCTTAAGCCAATCGCATTCCTCTTAGTCCTCCCTTGTTGTTTCAAATTCGTGTGTGCATACAACGGCTTATAATAAGCCTGAAGCGATAAACAAAAACAGCAACAACAAATCTTTTGCAATCAGTTATATTTATACCCTGAAATGGGTAAAAAAGGGTATAATTGTTTTGTGCAAAAGTATGTAACAGGCAAAAAGAAGCATCTCCGACCCTATAAAGTATATATATTCTTGATCAGCATTGTTTAGGCGTATATACATTTAAGTCACAACCCACATAAATGACACACAACAATAAGCACAATTTAACTATGTCAAATACTGACCTATGTTTTTATATATATATTTAAGTTACAGCACACACAGTATATGACAGACAATTATAATTTTAACTAGGTCAATTAAATACTACACCCTACATATTATTGTCTTAAGTACAAAAACTGCTGATCACAGCGAAAACGACACACATAACGAATTACCAAAACAGCGGTCAGTCAACGCGGAAATTGCCAATATGCAATTCTGCATTGGCAAGCAATTGCTGCGTTACAATAACCCAATTTATATTGATATTACACTTATGCCAACTAAGCTACTTTTTCCTATAAATATTGTTACTTTCATGAATAAAACATCAGTTCTTTACTTTGTACCAACAAACCAAGTATTTTACTCATCATCAAGGAATTCCCCCTCCGTAGTCCACCTAGTTACAAGTGCTAGTTGCGACGCCTTTTTAGCAGTCAGTTTATGTACTGAATGCTTACAAAACAAATATATACACAAACATTTTGGTGACCCCGACAAAGGACTCCTAGGAAGGATCCTGTCTACAACATATAGCTCGCTACTCCTTCGACCACACCACACGGTTGCGAATAGAAGCGTAATCCAGCTCAGGCCGAGCGAATAAAACACTTCCACCGGGTCGGGAGTAATCAAAGAGCTATATTCAACAACAAAATAAACGTGATTCTGGTAGCTTAGTCATTGTCAACAAGGCGACAAAATGAGCACAGAGAAATCACTCTTGTTGGAAGATGTCCTGGACAATCAGGAAGATATAAGCCAGGAGATATCAAGGCTTATAAAGAACACAAAAAAGGACCCGGCAGATCGGAAGGCAAAACCTGGCTACTACCAAGCCAAGGCCACAATCTTAGAGGAAAAGTGGACTATTTTCAAGACAAACAATGTCTTGATCAAAAACTCTAACGTAGAGGAGTCTCACCCTTATCACAAGTTCTTCGAGGAAGTTCATGATTTGGTTCAAAAAACCAGAACTTACTTAAAAGAACAAGCTGATATTGCAGATCAGTCTAGCAGCAATAGGACGGAGCCAAGGACCGCCATTGCTGCAGGAATTGTTGATGCCAAAGCAAACACAAATGCCAAGCTAGTTGCATTGTGCCGTCGGCAAAAGGCGATGATTGAGTCAATAAATCGCGCCATTCAACACAAGCCCCTTAATGCAGAAATTGTAAACTCATTATGGGCAAAACTTCAAGAGGTCCACTTCCAAATATACGAGGAGCTTGAGGACCCGGAGGAAGCAGGCTATGATGCCACTGACTATCTCAAAGCAGAAGCTGAGGTTAGGAACGTACTGACAGACAAGTCAAATAGTACGGTGTCTGATAACATTAACTTGCCACGCATCTCCATTCCAAAGTTTGATGGTGATATACTCAAGTGGTCTCAGTTCTTTGATATGTTCTCATGTATGATACATGAAACTAGAATGCCAACCATACGCAAAATGTGGTACCTCAAGACCAGCGTAATCGGAGAGGCGGAAAGACTAATCCGTCACATTGATCTCAAGGAGGAAAATTACCTCTTCGCATGGGAAATCTTAGTTGATGCGTACAATAATCCTAGAGATATTGCTTCTAGGATATTGAATCGTCTTCTGCTGCAACAAACCTGCAGCGACGATGTGAAGTCTTTAAAAGAACTGCACATCACAACAGTTGAGTCATTAGCTTCGTTAAAGGGACTCGGGATTGACATCTCAACATGGGATCCAATCATCATTGCCATCCTTAGGAACAAACTGGATGGCACAAACAAAACCCTATATGAACAATCATTGGGTAACACAAAGGAAATCCAGCCACTGGACACCATGCTCCAGTTCCTCGAACAACGAGTTCGAGTGATGGCTACTGGAAAAAGGGGATCTGCGACTTATAAGAAGGAGCCTAAAAATACAACATGTGCCTCGTCTTCAAGTGCACCCAAAGGATGTCTTTATTGTAAAAAGACAGGTCACTATTTATCCAAATGTGACGACTTTCGCGCTAAAACAGTTAGCGAACGTCTTAATTGGGTGCAACGACAAAAGTTATGCGTCAACTGTTTTAAAAATGACCATAAGACGAATGCTTGCCTTAGCAAGTTCAGTTGTTTTAAATGCAACAAGAAACACCACACTGTGCTACATTTGGAGAACGCTATCGCTTCAGCAGCAGAGCCACACGCACAAGTTGTGGCATCCGCTAACAACCAAAATTACAATTTACTTGCAACAGCCAAGGTAGTTGTACAAGCAAATAATGGGCAGCAGGCAACATTCAAGGCACTCCTGGACTCTGGATCACAGATCAACGTCATTTCTGAAAGGCTAGTGACAATGCTGGCACTAAAACGTCATGACACAACTCTCCGGATTGAAGGCATCGGAGGAAATACAAGGATCAGCAAAGCTCGTGTAAATGTGACAATTAAGTCACTACACAGCAATTTTACAATGCGAATGGAAGCATTTGTGCTACCAAATATAATATCGGATCAACCTGCCCAAGCGATCAACAATTCGAGTTGGAGCATACCGAGCAATCTACCACTTGCTGACCCGTACTTCAGCAAACCAGGCAAAATCGATCTGTTGATTGGAGCAGAGCATTATTACTCAATACTGCTCCCTCAGCAACACAGAATATTACATTCTGGACCAATTATGCAAAAGACCGAATTCGGTTGGATTGTTGCAGGAAAAGTTAAGGCAGCAAATGAATCATCAGTCATTTGGGCGGCAGCAACTAATGACTAATGAACTATTAGAGCGATTTTGGACGCTGGACAACATGGAAACAGCAGAGAGGCATCGAACACCTGTTGAGGCCCATTGCGAAAAGCATTTTTTGGAGAATTTGCAGTTAGCAGTGGACGGCCGACTCATTGTGAAGCTTCCATTTTCTGAACACTATTCAGCCCTGGGAGATTCCATGGAGATTGCGACAAAACGATTTTTATCTTTAGAGCGCAGAGCTTCTGCAGATACGTGGAAGCAATATGCATTGTTCATGTCGGAATATGAGGATCTAGGACACATGAAAGAAGTTTCACCACAACAGATTCCCAAAAGTCATTACTTCATCCCTCATCATTGTGTGCAAAAACCAGATAGCAGCACCACGAAGCTACGAGTAGTTTTTGATGCATCCTGCAAGACGTCGACAGGAAAGTCACTTAACGACATATTGCAAGTAGGACCCACTGTGCAAAGTGGCCTTATGTCAATCTTGTTAAGATTCAGAACACACAAATATGTGTTCACTGCGGACATTGAAAAAATGTACCGCCAGATTTGGATCAATCCAGAGAACCAATTTCACCAGATGATTGTTTGGAGAAACAATCCTAAGGAGCAGCTAAGGTACTATAGACTAAAAACAGTTACATACGGCACGGCCTCAGCTCCATTTTTAGCAACAAAGTGTCTGAATCACTTGGGCACAACACATATGGACAAATCACCAGTAGGAGCCACTGCATTAGTAGATGACTTCTACGTAGATGACTGCCTCACAGGAGCAGACTCAGTCCAAGAAGCGGTCCAAATTCGAGAAGAGTTAGTAAAGATCCTGCGTCCCTATGGATTCAACTTACGAAAATGGTGCGCGAACAACGAGCAACTGTTGCAAGGGATACATAAGGACAACATTGCAAGCGAAGTAAACTTCGAGGACACAGTGAACAGTTACAGGATCAAGACATTGGGTCTCATTTGGATGCCCAAAGGAGACCAACTCTGTGGCCGCGCTCAGAGCAGCACAGCTACGAAAATAACTAAACGTGTCGTTTGCTCTGAGCTGGCACAAGTCTTCGACCCCCTAGGCTTGTTCGCTCCCGTTGTAGTGAAAGCCAAAATCTTCATGCAACGACTCTGGGAAGACAAATTCGACTGGGATGACGAATTACCCACATCCCTTCAGAACGACTGGAAGGACTATCGAGAGGACTTGAAGAGCCTAAATTCGATGCAAATTCCCCGACATTTATACGACGGAAAGGTTCCAGTCACAAAGGAACTGCACACATTTGTGGATGCATCGGAACGCGCATATGGCGCAGCAATATACGTTCGCGCAACGTACAAGAATAAACAAATTTCTGTGCGGTTGCTATGCTCAAAATCTCGAGTAGCCCCAACGGCAAAGCAGTCACTCCCGCGACTAGAACTTTGTGCTGCACTATTGGGTGCTGAGCTCGCGGACACAATTCGACGGGACCTCAACTTGAACTCCAACACAGTACCAGGATACTTTTGGTCAGATTCTACGGTCGTCTTGTCATGGATCAATGCAGCTGCCTCCACATTCCATACATTTGTGGCCAACCGGATAGCTAAGATCCAAGCACTAACAAGCCAAAATCAATGGCGTCATGTGTCATCCGCTAACAACGCAGCGGATGTTCTTTCAAGAGGAATATCTGCACGTAGATTACCTGAGCATAATCTATGGCTATATGGACCACTGTTCCTGCATGGGTCTCCAGATAAATGGGCAACCATACCCAACATCATTCCGAGCAACCTGGAAAGGAAAACAAAACATATAAGCCTGGCAATATCCCCATCTACAATAGGTGAAGAATTGTACACTTGCAGACACAGTCATTCGTTCCACAAGTTACAACGCATTGTGGCTTACATGTTACGCTTCTGCTACAACAAACAGAGATCAGCAACTGTCACTCTAAGCGTCGAGGAATTGAATCACGCTCGCAACGTAATTTTGCGGACAATACAACAAGTGGAATTTGCTGCTGAGCTAAAATCGCTGCAGCGTCACAATATGGTGGAAAAAAGGAGTTCCATTTCATCGCTGTCCCCCCTACAAGGATCCGACGGACTTATACGAGTTGGTGGCAGATTGGATCAAGCCCCACTACCTTACAATGCAAGGCACCAGATTCTGCTGCCCTACAATGATCCAATAGTAAAAATGCTGTTGAAAGATCTGCATGAGGACAATATGCATTGCGGTGCCCAAGCCTTACGAGCAACCGCTAGACAACAATATTGGATCCTCAACGACAAAACAATGTCAAGGAATATCATTCACAATTGCGTGACATGCAACAAGGCAAGGCCCAAGTTAATGAACCAAATTATGGGTAATTTGCCAGCCGATCGAGTAACACCAACACGCCCATTTCTTACAACAGGCGTAGATTATTGCGGACCAATATGGATTCATCATAAACTTCGAGGAAAGCGACCAGACAAAGCATACATAGCTGTTTTCTGTTGCTTCGCCACCAAGGCGGTACACCTTGAGCTGGTTAGTGATCTAACAACAGACGCCTTTTTGGGAGCCTTACGACGCTTCTTAAGCCGTCGAGGCAAGTGTCAAACAATTCATTGTGACAATGCAACTAACTTCGTTGGAGCAAACAACCAGCTGAAGGAACTGGAAGGATCAATATTTGGCGAAAGGAGCCAAGCCGAGATCATCAATCAGTGCAACAAAAAACAAGTTGCCTTCAAATTTATTCCACCACGCGCGCCATCGTTTGGAGGGTTATGGGAGGCTGCGGTCAAGTCTGCAAAAAGACTTTTGGTCACCACAACCAATACTGCATCTCTAACATTTGAAGAATTAAATACGGTGATTATCGAAATTGAAGCAATCCTCAATTCTCGCCCAATCACACCCATGTCAAATGATCCAACGGACACAACCGCCCTCACTCCAGCACACTTTTTGATTGGGGAAACGTTGACTGCTCCCCCTGATGTAAACACGGACCGCAATGAAAAATCCTTGGTAAAGCGCTGGGAGTTAGTATCCAGACTAAAGCAAGGATTCTGGAAGCAATGGTCGGAAGAATACTTGCAAGAACTGCAAGCCAGGCACAAGTGGAAATCCGTCAATTCCAACATAAAGGAAGGCATGCTGGTGCTAGTCAAGGAAGATAACATACCTGTGATGAGTTGGCCAATGGGACGCATTGTTAAAACATACCCAGGACAAGACAATTATGTCAGGGTGGTTGACGTTAAAACTGCCTCTGGCACCTACAAGCGCCCTATAAACAGACTTGCGCCACTATTTCCAGAAGACATGGCCAAAAAACGAACTATTAACGAAACGGAGGACACAGAAAAACATGATGCGCCACCCGTACAGCGAAAACGCCTTATGTCGCCAACAATCACATCATCCATTCTAATTCTTCTTCTCATGTTGCCCTTGGTGCTGACACAGTCGGTGTCCGTGGAAAGGTTCGACACAAAGCCTGGAATATTTTATGAAAAAATTGGAACAACAAAGAGAGCAATTTCCGACTGGACCATAATTATATATTATGAATTGGAACCTTACTGGCGCGATATGAAAACATTCGATTTGGGAATAAAGGAGTTCAAATACATATGTCCAGAACTAAATAATGAACACACATGTGATTCCATATCACAGCATTTTCGGCACCTATTCGACGAATTACAAATGGCAAACGCACTCTTGCAACACACACGAAAACGCCGATCACCATTTGATGCAGTTGGCAACATTGCAAACAGTCTATTTGGAGTTTTAGACTCGGACTACGCCAATAAAATGACCAAAGTCATAGAAGAAGTTAAAACCAATGAAGCATTTCTACTGCACTTACTGAAAAATCAAACATCAGTACTTGATTCAACTATCAACGTTGTCAAAAAGACCAGATCTACATCGGACAAACGGCTAAAACTACTTGAACAACAAGTGGCTATCCTTAGCCAAAGCAGAGGAAGGTACACAGGCGCACATCTTACCGAGAATTACCTGGCACTGACAACTCAACTAACACTTCTGGCAGCCACTCTTCAGCGCATGCAATCAGAAATAGTGGACGTTCTGACAGGAATTCGCCACCATACAATCAGCCCAACATTGATTTCCCCTAATCAACTAAAGGATCAATTGGATCAAATACGGGATCATTTGCCACCAGATCAAATGCTGCCTGTGACATCATCCAACGTAATTCAACTATACAGACTAATGCGAGCAGAAGGAACAGCTACCGACACTCAGGTAATATTCAGAGTAATATTACCGCTAGTGTCAACATCAAAATTAGAGCTGTTTAATATCGTGCCAATTCCGGTGTGGGACTCAACAAGTTGGAGATTGTTTGAGCTTAAAACACCTATAATAGCAGTTAACAACCACAGGGATCAATTCATGGGATTGACTCAAGATGATCTACGACGCTGCCTCACACTACCAAATGAAGAATACATATGTTTTGACCATCAAGCTGTGTTTAATGTAAACAATCGTTGTGAGTTTCAGCTCTTTAACAACAAGACACCAACAGTGTGTCAAACAACTCACAGAACCACCAAGATGGTTTGGGAAAAGACACACCAACCTAACAGGTGGATCTTTGCAACACATTCTGCAATGGAACTACAAGCCGTATGCAACGGAACACCATCCACAATACAGCTAGCAGACACCGGAATACTCTCATTATCATCTGGTTGTACTGCACGCAACTTGGAGATTAGCATCAGTACTTTTGGCACTATCATAAGTCAAGTGAGGCCAAGTTACGCACACTTTGGCGACATAATCAAGCCAAACATCACCCATGTACCTGCGACAAATATCAACATCTCAGACTACAAGGTTCAAGAAGACAAGGATCTGGACGACTTACAGCAGCAATTGGCAACACTGAACAATCTAGAGTTGCCTAACCAATCAAGTTCAGTCCTACACAATCATATAGCATCGTATGCTGCCTTAGCTATATCCATCATATTGCTATGTGCCTATGCAATGCGAAAGAAACGACTATGGACTGTGCAATCAACAGTTCCCAGGAATGAAGTCATCAATACACCTGATCCAGCCGCATCACCAAGACGATTCACAATAGAACAAGATGATGGTTGAACACCTGTTCAACGGCCGGGAGAATGTTTAGGCGTATATACATTTAAGTCACAACCCACATAAATGACACACAACAATAAGCACAATTTAACTATGTCAAATACTGACCTATGTTTTTATATATATATTTAAGTTACAGCACACACAGTATATGACAGACAATTATAATTTTAACTAGGTCAATTAAATACTACACCCAACATATTATTGTCTTAAGTACAAAAACTGCTGATCACAGCGAAAACGACACACATAACGAATTACCAAAACAGCGGTCAGTCAACGCGGAAATTGCCAATATGCAATTCTGCATTGGCAAGCAATTGCTGCGTTACAATAACCCAATTTATATTGATATTACACTATGCCAACTAAGCTACTTTTTCCTATAAATATTGTTACTTTCATGAATAAAACATCAGTTCTTTACTTTGTACCAACAAACCAAGTATTTTACTCATCATCAAGGAATTCCCCCTCCGTAGTCCACCTAGTTACAAGTGCTAGTTGCGACGCCTTTTTAGCAGTCAGTTTATGTACTGAATGCTTACAAAACAAATATATACACAAACAAGCATCAACAGCCGAGTCGATACAGCCATGTGCGTCTGTCCTTCTGTCCGTCCCTCCCTCCCCCCCTCCGTATTTAAACTATAAAAGGAAAAGAACCCCCAAATGTGGAACATAACTACTTTCAAACTATCGGTATCTATTCTGGTTTCCGATATACATATGGAATCGATAACGAAAAAATCTCGAATTAAGAAAATTTAAAGATAGAAGTTGAAACTATGGATAACTTTATAACTTCATTGAAAATTTGATCCA